>BGPR01000004.1:643122-1369915 GCA_013235015.1 Araneus ventricosus | reverse complement strand
CTGGCCTACTGGCATGACGCGTTCAGTTATTCCTTTGTCATCTCCCGTTGGTAGCATCTCTCAGTTTTATGTTCGTAATTTCATTTTATTTTGTATTTCATTCAAATTTTGGTTTATCATAATGTTCGGGGTAAAGGACAGTGTTTTTTAGCTATATGCCAACACTGTTCGCAGAAAACATTATGATTTACTACTTAACGGTTCGTATAGATTTTACTTACCCTGACGAGCATCTATACGCTTTTACCGATTTACTACAGTCTCTCCATTTTATTTTAATATTTTTTGACTTTCATGATATTGATATATATATATATATAGTAGACTCTCTCTTATCCGACACTCCCACTAGACCGACGCACCTGTTGGAACATGTTACTTAATTATGATCATTCCTTCCTGTTAAAACTTGAAATCTTTGCCCTTTCAGTACATGTTTTTTCTATTGACCTTCTATAGTCCGGACACTCTCTATAATCCGACAGGTGTTCGGTCCCATATGTTTCGGATTAGAGAATCTATTGTATATATATACAAAAACAATCACCAAAAAAGCTGGATTTTTGGGTGAAGTACCGAGATCTTTTTTATTCTTCATTTTTGTTTTAAATTAATGTTTTCAACATTTGGTTTTCGGATTTTATCAATTTGACATGAGTTTTATTTCAATAGACATGAACTTATTGTTTGATATTTCGGTGTTCAGAGGAAACAAACTTTTTTCAACATTCAGGCTAAAGTTTGTGCAGAAAACACCGAATATACACAGTCCAGTCACATTAATGTGACCACCACCTACTTTCGAAGTCAACGTGAAATAACCAATCACAGAAGGCAGGTGGCAGCACAGTGCAGTGGAGTGTATATAAAGTATGTCCTAGGACATCGGAAAGCATTTCAATCATTGGCGTACTGCAGAAACGTAGCGATTTATCCGTCGTCCGAAAGGGCATGAGTATTGGCTTTCGGGCCAAGGGTGGAAGCATTTCGGAAACGGCTAATTTTGTGAACTGTTCGCGTGCCGCCGTGGTAAAAGTATACCGTGCATGGCAATATGGCACTATCCAAAATCAGCGGCGTGGCACATGTGGTGCACCACGGGCTATAGATGACAGAGGCGAACGAAGGCTACGGAGATGCGTTCGGGCGAATAGACGTGCAACTGTTGAGCAACTGACCGCCCAGATGAACCAAGGGGCTAACAAGAGTTTATCCTCAACAACGGTTCAGCGAACGTTGCTGCGCATGGGCCTCCGCCCTACATGCGAATTATTTTTCCTCAGAATGATGGCATCTACCAGCAGGACAATGCGAGGTGTCATACAGCTCGCAGTGTATAAGCGTGGTTCGAAGAGCACCAGGATGAGTTTACCGTACTCCTCTGGCCAGCAAACTCACCGGATTTAAACCCAATCGAGAATCTGTGGGACCACCTCGATCGGGTTGTTCACTCCATGGATCCTCAACCGCGTAATCTAGCGCAGCTGGCCACGGCACTGGAGTCGGCATGGCTCAACATCCCAGTGAACACCTTCAGAAACCTAATTGACTCTCTTCCTGCACGTCTCGCAACGGTCCGCTCTGCCAAAGGTGGTTATTCTGGCTTTTGACAGGTGGTCACATTAATGTGACTGGACTGTGTAATTATTTCCATGCTCGTACGCGATTTCCCTGCTGACGACGCGTCCCTAACTGTTTTTGTTGGTTTGTTCTTTTTCTAAAATAGTATTGTGTGATTTCTTTTGTTAATATATATATATATTTCAAATAATCAAAACTTGTGTTATATTTTCATATACATATATTAATCTAAAATTAAAATAAAATTACCTTATCAATAATCATACAAATGAAATACAAAAGATAGTTTGATTATATACTATTATTATTATGAAAAAGACAACCCAGAATTGGAATTCCAACATTCAAAGGCCAATCGGTCTTGGGAACTGATTTGTCGCATTAATCTAGATTTGTGGCACCAACCCTTTGCGAAAGCTAATTATTGGAAAAACAAAAAAGTAGGGGAATAAATCTCCAAAAACCTTCAAGATTAGAAACGAGAAAGTATATAACTTAAAGCATACCAATTCAATAGTCTTAATTATTGATATGACTTGAGCGTTATCCTAAAGACAGTTCCACATTTAAAGTGAAAATATTATTTCTAAAATAGGCTATTAATACTATAATAAACATCCTTAAAAAATTAACTATAAATTTAAACTTAACCTTTTATAATATGTATCATTTTGGAAATAAAAAGATAATATAAAAAAGATGATGCAATCTTATTCTTAATCTAGTGGCGCCATCTACCTATGTAGTGAAATACCAATATCTTTGTGAATTCCATTATATATGATCACACCAAAAATAAATCGAAACTATTAATTTAATGGTGTTAAATATTTCTTATTAACATAAGCAGACATGAAATTTATAGGATATCCATATCTCATAGCATTTTCAAGAAATGTATCAATATATGACCGCTGTTTACATCTGTCTGTGACTAAAATAGTGCTTCTATGAATATAATTTAAGACGATATTTCTATAAATTTGACGACTGATGTTGCTATTCCAAAAAGGTAGCTTGTTTATATTGAACTGAAAAGTGTTCCTTTTATCATAAATCTCAGTGCTTAACTTATTAACAACTATTTTAATTTCAAAATGTAGAAAATCTGCAGAAGAAAAACCTTCATTAGTTTTTAGTAATATCAAATACTCTGGATAAAAGTCAATATTTGGTGTGTAGTCTTCTACTGTTGAACATATTAATAAATCATCAATATATCTATACATGATATAAGAATTATTGTAAATATTTTCTTTTTCATAATAGTGTAAATATAAATTAGCTAGAGCATTACTTGCTGGTCCACCTTGTGGAAGTCCTTTAATTTGTTGGTATAATTTATTGTCAAAGCTAATATAATTTTCTTTTAATATAACTTCTATTAATGTTTTATATTTTTTAATATTAATCATTTTATTTATGCTAAAATTTTCATGAATCTGTAATAAAATTTTCATCATATCTTTAATATCTATACTATTGAATAAATCTTGAAAATCAAAAGCATGCAGAGAATAAACATTAATATCTTTAATACTCTTTATAATTTCATAGCTATTATTAATAATAACTGTATTATTTTGTACTTTCGATTGTTTCATGATCTCTTGCAGATATTTTTGTAAAATTTTACCTGTTTTCTTTATATAACTATAACTCCAATTCGTTACGCTTCTAAATTTTACAGGATTTTTATGAAATTTTGGTGCAAGAAAAATATGGGGATAGTTTACTTTCTCACAATAAAATATTTAATTTTTTTATGAAAAGCTTTAATTCTATTATCTATTTCTTTTATACTAAAATTAATTTCAATATATGCCTCATTATTTAGAATATGTTCTTTAAGCACTTTACAATAATAATACTTACAAATGAGTTGTTAGGTACTTTGTCAACATAAACTATAACAAATTCTTTCTGCAGATCCTCTATCTGTGTTTTTATATCCTCGTTTCTAGTTTCATCATATGCTTTAAAGTTGTGTTATACAAATCATTCAAAACTTTATGTTTATACTCCTTAAAAGCTTCTAGAGGCATTATTATATTTTATTGCCATTTTCAATATAAATTTCTCTATATCTTTTTTTACTTGTGTTTTAATACTCCGATTACTATTGGATATTATCATTATATGTTTTGTTCCCTTTTTCATTAGTTCTCTTAATATACTATTATTTACGCCACCTGTAATTACATGTCCATGCTTTTTATCTATAAAATTGTTGTATTCATTACATATGCAATTATCAATATTACTACTTTCTTTAATTTTATTGTAGTTAAATATCAATCTTCCAAGTTGCTTATTGTATTTAAAAGCTCGTTTGATTTTTATATTCTTAATAGGAAAATGAACATTATATTGATCGAAAATATCTAAAAAGTTACAATTATCAAAGCTTTTATTCATAAATAAAAATGTACAATATTCTATGTCCTTAATTTTATTATTGACTCTAGACAATTTTAATTTTTTTAAAGATAAATTTGTAAATATTACTAATAATATCCCAACCATCAGTATATGGTAAATTGTTATAAAATAATTCTCCAATAACTTTAAATTCCTTTTTATTCAGTCCAAACATGTATCGCTTAATATTTTTAATATTAAAATCATTGCAGAAGTTTAAACTCAATTCAGAAAGATCTTCTTCTATTTTAGCAAAACTTCTGATTTCTCTTTTTTCTCAGCTGTTTTATTCGGCCCAACCAAAGTGTAAGGTACGGCGCCAAATTTGAATTGTTTTCGGGGCGAAAAATCGCTAAATGTGGTAACCCAATGGCGGACGTTTGGCGAGTTTTTCATGATTTGGAGCCAGCTTGGCGAGGTATATACCATATACTTTGGTTTTACTTTTTATTCTTCGAGTGTCTATATATTACTTTATTAGGTTCTCTATAAATATACTGTGAACTATTATTTTTGATTATTTGAATTATATTTTTATTGAAGTAAATAATATTAAGTCCATAAGGATAAATTGTATTATAATAGCGCATAAAATAGTTTTCCCACCATAATAATCTATTTTTAATATTAGGTACTATTTTCACAATGCTAATTTCTATATTTTCGAAGCCATGAGAATTAAAATGCCCAATCTCTATTTTGTTTAAATTTTTATTTCTATTCAAGTTCTTTGTATCATATCTATGCTGATTAATTCTAATATAATTAAAGTTACATACCTTACATGTTAATTTGTAGATACAGTTATAAGTCTTACAAAACAAATGGCTTAATTAATAGTCATTAATTTGTTTTTCATTTACCTCCTTGTTTTTACATTTCTGGAACTTTTAATATATCTAAATAGTCATTTACATTCCGTTTAGGTAAAATATTGGAGCTATAACCTATATTTCGACATATATTATCAAAAGTATTAGAATAAGTATCATAATTTTTCTTAAAATTCAAGTTCCAGAAAATCCTAGTCCTATACCTTTTTGTAAATTCATGCTTATTCACATTATTATTGTGAAAAAGTTTCCCGACTTGAACTTCAGAATGTATCATATCTTCATTATCTACCATAGTAAGTACACTAAATCTTTTATTAGTTACTATTTCATAACCATGTGTAAGATCATATACAGATTAAGAAGAAGAAGTTTTTATTTTCCAAAATATTTTGTTGTTGTTTTATATATAAAACAAAAAATATTTTGGAAAATACAAAAATTATGTTTTCGACATATTGTCTTTTCTTTCTTGTATGCTTTGATATAATATACATATTTAAACAAAAAGCAGTGTTTAAGCTCTAGAAACAGAATCAGGCATTTTTCAGTTGTAAAAATGAAACGGGAATATTGTTTTATATTTTTTTTAATTTCATGTTTCACATCGCAGCATGGCTCAAAATACACATTACCTACAATGATAAACTTCTGGATTAAGAAAGCATTTCCAGACAATACATATATTCTTCAGATAATAGTAACTTCCAGTCTTGCAGCATTCAAGATACTTGCAGAAATCTAACTAGGGGAGGTGAGGGATTCCCCTTTCTTTAGTGCTAATGCACAAAGACATAATGATTTATCTGCTACTTCAAATACAGTTGTAGCAGGATTCAGTTGTGTTGGGAAGTTAACAACTACAACCATAAGGTATCAAGTTTCCCATGTATGTTAAAAAGTCTCTCAGGCGAACATTTTCAAACCTTTCTCCCAACAAGACATGTTTTTACAGAAAAGATATCTCATCTAATCCCACAAACAGAGATAAGGTATTAGTAAACTTAAGGTTTGCCCAAGTGAATTTATGAGAAAAGACACAGAACAGAAGAACCTGGAAAAGGCCCAATACAACTTTATTTTTAACTTGATGACATTAGACTATTTAATTTTTCGCTGCTATTCCTATAATAAACATAAAGAAACGAAAATAAAATATCATAATGATATCTAGTTTTATTTAGAAAAATTTGAATAATGCAATATAATGATGCTTTCTTAATGACGTAAATCATTTTTAGTATTCAATTTGCAACAAAAAATTTTAGCATTGACTATATCGTTCTTAAATTTTGCACACTGAAAAAATAAGACACGGATTAAACCACTTGAGCAGAAACAACCAAGCTCAGTCATATACAGTGAAATACCACTAACTTTATAGTCTTAACAGATTTTGAAAGTGTATACAACTATAGAACATCAATACATAAATGGGAATTCCGTCTGGCCTAAGCAAGTAGGATGTACATCTGTAATACCAAATATGTCGCCTAATGTTTGAAGTTCACGAGTTTGGGGACAAGAAACACTAGGGAAAAGGAGAATATTCCTAAGACAGATATATACAACACAGTCCCACAACATGGGGATATTATTGCAGAGGGATTTGCCACAATCACTTCAGTCTAACGAAAGTCAATCACATTCCTAATGAATGTTCTTCCCAAATCATTGGCAAACATTACATTTAAATTGCCTGCATATCAAGTTCGTAGTTTGTGAATTTGTACTTATATTGTTCTTTCCCAATCATCAGTACAAAATCCCAGTTAATTTATCTGCATATCAAGCACACATTTTTGATTTTACAAACTACCTCTTTGGATCTGTATATCTTTGAATAGGTATACTTTTTATTAAAATAATAAATATCAATTCCACCAGACTTGAAGAGGTCATAGGAAATTAATAAGAAAAATGCAAGGCTAAAATCACTATCAAAATGCATCTGCAAAATTTTAAGAAATTTCGTTTTTAAATATATTTTGGGCATTTTCTTGTACTCGTTTCTTTTTAGTTACAAACACCTCTTCCTGAACAGTATCATAGAAAAGTATCTGAAAATAAATGGTTAGCAGAAAGTTATTTTATTACGATTTAGCATACTGTTGTTTCTGTATATTTTGGTTGTTTAATGGATTTTAAATTGATTGTTAATCAAAAATTCATTTAGAAACTTAATTAAAAAGCTGTAAGTAATATTTCATAACTGAAGCGTGTAAAAAAAAAAAAAAGCATATTTCTTAGGGGTCTGTGTGCTCGTGAAGAATGGCTCACAACTGTATTGTAATACTGAAGCTATAAAATGTTATTAGTTAAGAGTTTTGAATACCATGTGTGGTACAAATTCCAGAAAATGTGGTCACAACATGGGTACTTATTCATTTCAACAAACTTTAGTTTCAAGTTGCCATTGATGAGCTTGATGACAGAACATGAAACAAGATGTCTGATCACTGTACTGATTTAGGGTTCAGATGTTTAGATTACAGGGATGAGATTGGCAAAAAAGCAAAAAGACTGAAATCATATGCGAGCAAAAAATTTGTACCATAATTTATACGCGAGAGATGTTTTAAGAAGTAAAACATCAGAACATGCAACATGATGAAAATATTACACTATAATTATTAATAACTTAATTATTTATAATTCAGTATGTAAAAATAATATTTCCTTAATTGTTAAAGAAGTGGTTTTCTTTCGTTTTTTTATTTGTGTGGCTTTTGTTGGTAACAGATCTTCATTAACACGCTTCACCCCTTGTTTTGGAGGGCTCCTATCTTTGACAGATTTTTCTTCAATAAAGGATGTGTTTGCATCCTCTGCAAGTTTATTTTCAGTAGAGGCTAAAGTTTCTGCACAGTCTTCATTAGTATCTCTTTGTTAATTACTAGCATAGTTGTCAGGACTACATTATCTCTAGAATGCCTAGGTAAATCATCAGTTTTATTTTTTATTTTGAGAAGATTTTTTTTTATGTCTTATTCTCTGCTTTTTTGCACACAACTTTTTACAGGAGTTTTTCTTTTTTTTTATGTAGTTTATTTATTTGTTTTTGTTCCATTTTTTTATTATTATTATTTCTTCATCTTGGTACGCCCTACAAGATGACCTTAAGTTTTCAACATGTTCATGCAAATTTTTTTTTTGCAAAATATGCCACATAGGGTTTTTTTTTTCTGCAAAAAGGTGGTATTTAATACTTTGAATGGCACTGAATGTTGGAATGTTCATCCTTGTAGAGCTTGCCGATATAATGTTGATTCGTCAGTAGAAGATGAATCAGCTAGTTTCCTAGCCGGTGGAGTTAAGCCGAATGGTCGAGCAAATTTTCCCAGAATTTTCTTTCAAAAACGGAAGATAGAAAGGTTTCTTTTCTTTGTGTAAAAGCAGAATTTCCGGGGAAAAAAAGCAAATATTTGCGGCGGGAAGAAAAAAAAAAAAAAAAAAAAAAAAAAACCGAAATTGGAGAGAAAAAAAAATTCTCCAAAATAACAAAAAAGCGAAAGAATCTCATCCCTGAGATTAAAATTAACATTAGTTAATACGGAACTTTTAATTTCAGAAAAGTTTTATTACATGTAAACCTTTAATATAATGCAAATTATGTAAACTTTCTATCAACAGGGATGAGATTGGCAAAAAAGCAAAAAGACTGAAATCATACGCGAGCAAAACATTTGTACCATAATTTATACGCTAAAGATGTTTTAAGAAGTAAAACATCAGAACACGCAATATGATGAAAATATTACACTATAATAATTAATAACTTAATTATTTATAATTCAGTATGTATAAATAAGAAAAAGAATATTAAATTATTATTAAATCATTCACATTAAAAGTTAACAAACAAGTTTAACACATCATCAGGTGCATCAGAAAATACAAAATTAGACATTAAAACATTTTCCACCTGTACATCACTGCGATTCAACATACACCCAACAGAAGTCTGAGAAGAATTATATTTAATAGCCTTTTGATAAAAGTTAGCTCAAAAAATAAATAAAAATAAGGACAAATAATTTCTTTTGCTTCATGCAATTGTGTAAAGTGTATTAGCTCTTTATAAATTATAATAACGTATCATATACTGATTTCTGTTTTATTTCTTTTATTTTTATAAAATTTTGCAAAAGTAACAGCACAATGATTTTGCACCTTATAAAGCAAGAGGGGTCGAGATATTGTACAGTTACAATGACAGATTCATTTAGCACTATTGCTATTTGAAACATTTCCTTAATTGTTAAAGAAGTGGTTTTTTTTAATTGTGTGGCTTTTGTTGGTAACGGATTCCTATTAACACGCTTCACCCCTTGTTTTGGAGGCCTCCTATCTTTGACAGATTTTTCTTCAATAAAGGATGTGTTGCATCTTCTGCAAGATTATTTTCAATAAAGGCTAAAGTTTTTGCACAGTCTTCATTAGTATCTCTCTGTTTAATTACTGGCATAGTTGTCAGGACTACACTATCTCTAGAATGCCTAAGTAAATCATGTTTTATTTATGTCTTATTCTCTGCTTTTTTGTTGCATTTGCACACAGCTTTTTAGCTACCTCTTTTGACAGGAGTTTCTTTTTTTATGTAGTTTATTTTTGTTTTTGTTCCATTTTTTTATTTCTTCATCTTGGTACGCCCTACAAGATGACCTTCAAGTTCCCAACTAATTTTTTTTTTCAACATGTTCATGCAAATATTTATTTTTTTTTTTGCAAAATATGCCACAGAGGTTTTGTTTTCTGCAAAAAGCTGGTATTTAATACTTTGAATGGCACTGAATGTTCATCCTTGTAGAGCTTGCCGATATAATGTTGATTCGTCAGTAGAAGATGAATCAGCTAGTTTCCTAGCCGGTGGAGTTAAGCCGCACGGTCGAGCATATTTTCCCAGAATTTTCTTTCGAAAACGGAAGATTTCTTTTCTTTGTGTGTAAGCGGAATTTTCGGAAGAAAAAGCAAATTTTTGCGGTTAAAAAAAAAAAAAAAAGAGGAATTTTGAGAGAAAAAAAAAAAAAAGCGGAATTTCTTAAAAAAAAAAAAAAAAAAAAAAAAAAAAGCGGAAGAATCTCATCCCTGTATTAATTTCAGTAGTCAACATAACTACTGATACAAAAATTATTTTGCCTATGTAACATGGACAATTTCATCTAAATATCAGCATGAGAATGTGAAACATAAAACTTGGAATAGTTTGGCAAAGAAATGAACTAAACTTCTTTCTATTAACGAAAGTTTCTATAACGAATGTAACTTTTTCTCCTTATTACTAAAAACATTTTTAAGACCTACTTATATTATCAAAAAAACACCTATCTTTACACATAGTCATTCTTGAAATAATTCATTCAAGTTTTTATTCAAAGTTTAATTTGTATTATAAAGTCAATGTAAATAAAGAAATTTATTTTTTGAGTATTTTTCTTTACAAACACACCTTTTAAGCATCATTTCAAATTTTCAGTTTTTAATTGAAACTGAAAGGTATAAAAGTTGAAGAAAATATTATACTACTTTTCAACTTTACACAGAACAAAAACATACAAACAAAATTTTGTTTAAAAAAAACATAAAAAACACCTTTTTTTAAGAAAAAGGAAGATTAATTTTACCTCTACCTTTAAAGTCAAAAATTTTAACGAATAATTCAGATACACAGCTCAATTACTTTCTTACATTCTATGCAAGAATACATGAATATCATAGAGTTTAAAAAATTATAATATGTTTTCCTGGTAACTTTTTAGATTCAAAAAGTAGTGCATTTTTACAAAAAGATAAGTTATTTTAAAGTGTGTCATTCATAATAGCGGCCATTAGCGATAAGGATGACAGTCCATTTTGAAATTAATAACAGACACATATAAAAACCAGTCAGGCCTACTTCCTTCCACTGAACCATTAAAATCACAACCACCCCATCCAAATTAACCGTTCAAACTCTGAAGATTTGACCAAACAACTAGATACTAAAAATTAAAGCCTTTACTTTTCACATTTTGGCCAGGTATTTGCAATGGGAGTTAAAAGCCAATGGACATTTACAAAATTTTTATTGTTGAGAACATCTGAACTCCAATTGGAGAATTGAATACCCCCCCCCCCACTTTTATTTAGTACAGGTTTGAGTAGCAAACACTATTGAAATAATGTTATGAAGTAATGTATGTCTTCTCATTAGTAATAGTCATCAAGCATAAAAATAAAGAGCATCTGTGGATTTCAAACTCTAACCTATTGGTAAAATTTCAATTCATGTTCCTTAGAAGTATTTATAATTGAAGTTTGATCATTATGTCATATAAGAAAAAAAAATATGCACGATGGAATATTACTTTTGTCAAAACTACCTCCTATAAGAAAAAAACTGTTTATTTCTCTGAGATCTTTTATTACAATGAACCACGCAGAAAACTTCATTAAAACTGAGTAATTTTATTCTATCATGTATGAAATGTGTATTTTCATAAATTATTCCGAGTATGCTAATTTAAAATTTATCCTCTGTTGAAATTAATGAGAAGCATTAATGTGTCATACTACAAAAATACTATATCGAACTATTGTTTGCTCATAATGTCATTGTAATTTACCTACAATACAATCAATTAAAAATGCTGTTAGTAGTAAGGTTTAAAAATGATCAGTACACAAACTATAAATTATTTTAACAGAAATTAGAAATAAGAAGAAAAACTTTTCAAATTTCTATTAGCTGAAAGTAATACTAAAAGTAGTATATGGCACATTTCATCCAAAATTGGTTAAACTAATACCTAAATATATACGGTAATTTAATTTACTATTTTAGGAAGCATCTCTATTTGATAAATTAGTCTAAAGAATTATCTTTAAAAAATTCAATAAGAAGATGAAAAATTAATTTACTGAATCTAAACAATTGTATAGATATTTATAACACTAGATTTCTTATATGACTAGACATTATTTGAATGAAATAGCATTTTTACATGGAAAATTCACAATGCTAAATATTAAAAGGTAAATAAAAATAAATTAATCTAAAACATGATAATAAAGCCTAAAATTTTCTTGACATAAAAAAGAAATGTGTATCAGATAGCCAACATACTTATAAAGAACAGGAACTACTTGGAATTGTTAAGTTGACAATGTACATGTTTACAGGATAGTCTTTCAATAAGTCTTCAGTATTACTGCCATCTTTTAATGTCACATATTTTCAAGTATCAGAAGTTTTACTTCTTATAACAAAAGGTTTAATATGTACACAGCCAAACCGTCTTTCTTCGAAATTTGGTTAAAACCAAAAGAGATGAGAAGAGAAATTACCAGGGTATTTAGACGATAGAGCAATAACGAATATATGACGTCAGAAATAAGAAGAAACCGATTTGCTACACAAATCTGGAGTACCAGATTTATTTAACCTTTAGGAAAAATTTATAAAAAGCACTAACTTATAAATGGTTCTAAATAAGAATTAAACTAATGCATTTTGCTTGAAAATAATTTTGTACATGTATGTATTATAGTAATTAAATATTGCCTCAAATAATGAAATATTTAGACCAATAAAATATGAAGAACCAATTCAATTCTTGAAATCCAAACAAATCAGCAAAAATAGAATAATTCTGCTTCTTAATCTCATATTTAAATAAATAATGGAAAGCCATAATATAAACATACAAGAGATACACATATAATCGCATTTGATTTCCATCATCAATATTTTAAAAACCTTCCATATGAATCATTATATATAAGTTGAAATGAAATTCAGTGATGAGAAACATCATACAAAATACCAAAATTAGCCCTATAGTAACAAAAAATAATATGACCTAAGTGTAAAGAGATAAACTTCTATTCCAAAAATGAAACAGCTTAAAACCTAACAACCGCATTAAATACCACTAAGGTGAAAACTATTCAATTTTGTTGTATCATTTAATATTGTTTTATTGCTTTATAAAACCGCTTTTTATAAAAGACGTGAAAAATAGAACTCTCGTTTCAAAATTATGATTCAGAATGAAATTTGTTGTAACTGTTGCAATCTAAAGGTGTAACAAGTTGACTGCAACCCACATACAGTTTAATACATTTAGGTGACCAAACAATTTTTATTTACTTAGACTTTTCCACAAAAAAGACATAAATAAAGCAATGAAAACACTTGCAACGGCATGCAAACAAAAATCAATTTATTATCAATTTTTCAGTAAAGTCATGGAGTTATAAAGTTAAATGTAGTTTTTAGAATTTTACAATTTAGCACACAGGGAGGCATTACTGATATTGTTAGTTGACGAATACTAGTAGTATATCTAGACAGAAATAGACACTTGAAACAATTAAAATGGTTTAGTTTATTGATATATTTATTTAATTTGTTTTATCAAATGTCTAAAATATATTAGGAAACAGTAATTAAAAAATTTATAATTTATTAAAAAACAGTTCATGAACTCTTACGAGACAATGTTTTAATTTTGTCAAATGAAATGGAATGAAGAAACACATTTAATAAATATATAGCATAAGAATCTTTAATACAAGAACAACTTTAAACACGAATTAACAAATATACATGGCAATGAGTTATACAGACAAGAGCTTCAGCTCATGCAACCGACTTCTAATTTCCGACTAGTTTGTTTCATTTTTCACTGGCTGCCATTCAAGTTCCACTGATCCACTAATAAAATTTATTACACATATGTATATCTCATTTGCTTTACAAATCTGTGGCTGCACAATGAAAAAAGATATCTATAACTACTCTTTCTTTCCCAAACAGATGCATTTCTGTGATTCAATATATAATTAATGTTTTAATGTAAATTTAATGTAATAAATGGACCATGCTAAAACATGTCTATAAGATTAAGGCATGGTAATCAAAATACTTTAATTGAAATGCTAATATTACCACCCACTCCTGAGGGAACTGAATGAAATTGCAAGATCACATCACAAATAACAGCTACCACACTAAGCATTGACAAAAGCCAGCTCTATAAAATGAAAAAATAACAACTTATAACACTAGGCAAAACATGAAATAATATTTCAAGGCAAATCACAAGGCATTTCAACACAGACTCTTGATTTTAAAAACTTCAGCTATGGCATGAAACGTAAAACTATGTACAGCAGCTAATGAAGAAATGTGCTTTTCAGCAATGGGAAGATATTAGAACCATTTCCTGTGCCAGCGCGCGCACTAAAGATCCGTGGAAAATGAACAATAGTACTATGCATTGTCACATACTAATCCCCACTATTCTTGATTTCATAATGTTTTATATCAATACTTTTTAATACAAAACTTCTAAATCTACAAAATAAAGTTTTCATTCTGGCCATTAGTTTTGCTGCAACAGGCAAGACAAGTATACAGCTGTCTTCTCAACTGGGCACACAGATGGAGCGTTAAGTTTTTAATAGTCTAGTATCCTAAAATCCGATGACATTGCTGTACACTATACACAGAAACATTAATGTAGCTCTGCAATTATCAGCTTAGTTATTAACATCTTATAGATGACACCAGTTTAATAAGAAAATAAAAAATAAAATTGATATTTGTATTCCAACTTCTGATGTTACTAAGCTGTAAAAACAAATATCAGCTTGTAGCAAAGACATGTATTAAAAATAACCATACAATATAAATCATAAGCATGGAACATTTGCATTACCATAAAATAAAGAATCTTTCATGATAAAATTATGAAAGCTAATACTCTTTAGAATGTCACTGACATTTTAAAACATCAAAATGTCAAAATATTGTAATTCCTTGTGCACAGTGATGGTAGATTAGATTGGTTTTTGGGATTTGGTATGTATGATTTTTGTTTCCGTGCATTGTTTTACAAGCAATCATTGGCAACACAATGCTCATCTCTCTCCTGTTAAATTTATTTTATGCCCAGCTAAAAAGGGCTACAACGTAGACTCCGCAGTTAGGAGTGTAGAACTGATGCAAACACTAAAAGTCAGCAAATTCCTTGGCACATTTTTCTGTTGATGATATGCGCAGTGCCTCTTCTTCATAGTCATCAAAGTTGCTGGTATCACCTGGCCCTTTACATTTTGGAATGAAAGGAGCTTCTACCTATACATGCAAAAGAGAAAAAAAAAAAGTTTTTGTACATAATTGTCTTCAAGACATTTGAAGTTTTAATTTACACAAAGGACACTATAGGGATTTAATGTAACATGCTCTAAAAACTTCCAAGTTTATTCCTTGATAGACATAAATAAATGATTGCATAAGATGGCAATGTTTAAGAACAATCCAAATATTCAAGATACGTACATAACGAGTACTCAGTTATAGGATCATCAAAAGTAGCCGTATTTCAAATTAATGCTTTATTTACTAGTTGAAATTTCATTGCTTAAAACCAATTTGGTTCCGCTTGTCACTAAAGCCTATTAATAGACTTGCAGTAGAGAATCTTGAGAATATATTACTTTCAAAACATCAAGTCAGAAATTCAATAAGATTTACAAAAAGAATATTTTTACTTAAATGTTTAATTCAAAATTCATCATCTACTGTCCTGAACAAATCCATTATAGAAACCAAAAATTCTCAGCATTTTTTAAAATTGACATGCAGGTTTTTTTTTTTAATTTTGCAGGGCACAATTAATAATTTTATATTAAAATAGCAGTACTAAAACTAAGAATCTTAAACATGTGAAATTAAATGTACAGTCGTCCACAAAATGAATGATACACCCTCTGTAACTTTGGTATATATTATTGAATCTTCACAAAACTAGTGTCGATGTTAATGGCTCAAGAGGACAGGTTTATTCAGATAAAAAAACTGATTAACCGAGTTAATTAACTGCTATCTTGAAATTTTTCAATTACGGAAACAGAGATTTTTCAATAATTTGATCCGGCTTGCCTTTTTCTATATGTGTATGAAATTTTGTATGGAAAGTCGTAGAAGTTCTTGAGATAAAATTAATTTTGCTTGCGGAAAACTCTGCCTCAATTGAACCAACCAAGTAGGGGGTTTATTAAATAAATTTTAGATAGTTAATTGCAAAAAAAGCTTCTATTTCTTTTTTTTTCTGTGAAATTTCGAAAAAAAAAATCAAAGGCGATTCAGATTTCAGAACATTCTATTTCAAATTCTAAATACTTTATGATTTTTGATTAAAAATTAGACTATTTCATGACTTTAAAATCCGAGTCTATTTACTTGACAACACCCTAAAAAATTTCATTAACACCCACAAAATGTTACTCTGAATGAAATGCAATGGATCTGCTGTTTTTAGGCAAAGTGTCACTTGATTGGTCAGAAGGAATTCTGTCATGACATTTTAAGCCAATGAATTTACAAAGATTTATTAAAAGGAGGAGATTTTACTTTTCACACGGAGACAATTTTTAATCACATAGGAAATTCATTACGCAGAAACTTTTTTTTTTTAGCAATAGATATATATGTTTTGCTTTTAAATAGAGTTCAACAATATTTTAATCATATCAATAGAATTAGTGTTTAATATTTAAAGATTTTTATAATAAAATTTATAAAAATAGGATTTTAAATTATGGAAATAAAGTTTAATTCCCTAAAGTTATTTGATTGATAGAACTGTATAGGTTGATATTTGTTATGATGAAACTATAATTATTTTACTGTTCCTATACGAAACATACAAGATAGTGAATTTTCACTTTTTGGAACTCTTGGAGTCCAAAAACAGCATTTTTCGACTTATGCCCGCTTACCTACTAACACTATATCTAAAAAGTGTAACACGTTACAGGGATAAAATTTGTTATATGGTTTTTTTTTCACCAAAATTGTAGATTTGTATCAAACTTTATAAGAAATCCGTCTCAGAGAAGTCTGTCCTTCCACATTCATTCGAAAACAATAACTCAAACAGCTGGAAGGATAAAATTTAGTATATAATTTCATCACTAGACTTGTAAATATGTGCCAAATTTTTTCTCCAGCTCCATCAAAAGGTTAGAAGTCTGTCTATTGCTGGAAATTGAAATGCGATTTTTCAGAAAGGCAACAAGCTAGATATATGAAATCGGCATATAAAGTCATGGAGAGAGAGCCCAGTTGGTTAAAAATGCTTGATAGAGTAGGTTACTTTTAGGCCTTTTTTTTCCCTCCAATGTAACTAAGTAACGAATACTTTATAACATTGAGGAAAATATTACAAAGTGATTCTAAAAATAATATAACAATAAAAATAATTTTAAGAAAAATAAGAATTTACCGTTTGCTTTTTTAATTTATGGGAAATGAAAACCTGGAGAATGATGAAACATGATATAAATAAAAAATATATCTGAAATTTAAATTTTATTGGAGTAAAAAATTTATTGTTTGCAATTAGTATGATTTCACTTAAGTTCAGAATATAATGATATGTGATCTAAATACAAAAATACCATCTACATTTTTAATAAATTATAATCAAGAATTTATCCTGTAGTTTTTTTAATAATATTGGAATTTAAAATTTATCATTTTCGATTGTTTTAATCAACAGCTTGCAATTAGATCACATAATGGTTAGAAATGCGAATTTATTGTCTATTTTTAGCATTCTTTTATGGAGTCTATAACTTTTTAAATATTAATTTGATGTCTTTGTGTAATAATGTCATACAATCATAACAAGTGATCTACTGTCTAGTCTGTATCAGAATGACAATGATCAACAATCGGGTAATCTTTCAATTAAATTTTTCATGCTACTCTTCGAAATACAGTAAAATGCTGATCATTATTTTTTTTACTACAAATTTTGTGAAGAAAAATTCAGCATTCTTTAAAAATCAAAGTTCTTAACTCTTTGAAAAGCCTTACAATTACCGTGATAAAATTTAATATTTATCAGACAAAAATTAAAGAGTTATCTTTTAGAAAGTGTTTAGGGTTAAGTTAAAAGAGTAAGACAAGGCATAGAATATATAGAAGAACAACGAATCAAATTGAATACTATGCAAACTATATGCTGATATAATGTTCAGCAAAAGTTCAAAGAATTTGAAAATTTTCAAAATAATTCTGTTTCGAATACAGTGCATCTATGTCCAGGGGCTATAGCTTTAAATTGCTGTGATTGTAGGGGAACTGTTTTTTATTTTTCTTATGTCATCTTATTCTCTTACGACAAAAATATCTTCCATGTTAAAATATACAAATTTGACATTTTTCAGTAAAAAAGTTATATTTATTTTAGCTGTTGCTAATCGAATTCAATCAACGAACACATAATTAGACTAAACCTATATACTCATAGTAAGTAACATAATCGAATAAAAGACAGTTTTAATTTAGTCGCATATAACGTTAAATACAACAAGAATAGACCATTGGATTAGCTTCAAGGAGGGACATAAAATAGTATACCTTTGAAATGAAAGGAGTCCACATATGCGTTACAAGAAAGGCAAATTCGGACAGCCTGTTGGTCAGCAGCACCTCTGACGGAAGCCACATTTGGTATCTGTATTTAATTTTTAAAAAATCAAGCTACCAAAGAGCGTTGACTAGTTCCAATCTGTGACCGAAAAATCGAATATAATTTTTTCAATTTAATCCGTATAGTAATTTGTTACCACTATAAAAGTTAAGTTTAATAATTAACATTTTCTTTAAATTACATAATCTTAATTAAATCTGTTACAAGAAAGTCAATGATATGGAAAGAAGAGAAAGGACAAATAATTTCTGCATTTTATATAAACATAAATTAGCATTCCTTTTAGTTCCTTATACAAAATATCCCATTACCATTGCAAGACAGATTTATAAAATATGATTTTCATTTATAAAAGGTGCAATGCTCAACACCTGTTTTTATCTGTCAATCGAAATCTTAAATTATATTTGTGTTTACATTTTATTTTCAGGAAAAAAAATGCCTTCACAACACATCATTAAGTGTGCAGTGCCATTGAAAGTAAAATCTTGCCATAAAAAAGAAAGAAACAATTATGCTCACTAAACGTAGCTCTCGATAATCCATTTCATACGCCATTATTTATGTATCAAGTTTTCCATATATATATATGGGTAACTTACTTGCTGCATATATATATACTAACTAATATTCGAAATAAAGTGACACATACACACACTAAATACATTTTGTATTAAAACAAGTATATCAGATACTTCATTTCAAATAAAAATATATTTCTTTCGTCTAAAACTGATTTGTTACAAATCGTAAAACAACAATATAATTACTATTTCTTCTAATGAGAAATTCTACTTGTTTACATACTACAAATTTAACATCATCCGAGTAAAAAAATTTTAAATTTGCGAAAAGAAAGCAAAATTTATTTCATGTTAAAATTGTCTGATATTAAAATAAAAAAAAATATTCATTCAACCGCAATTTTATAATGATTATTAAAGCTTGTGCTTCATGAAGAGTGGACCGATAAATGCAAATAAATATAATATACAGTCCTCAAAAAGTGGGCATGGCCTGTCAAGAGTGGGAACTTGCAGTTTTTTGTAAATATTTCGAAAACTATTATATATATGCATTTGATTTTTTGGATACTGGCGTTATAACGTCTTAGCTTTGCTCTCATGTAAAAATTGTACTATGTTACAATTCTTTTTTTTCACAGTTACGTTAAATTTTTTTTATAAAATTAATTTTTTATTTATGAATTTTTCCATTGACTTTGTGGAAAAAAATAGTGTTCTTATAGTGAGTGAAATTTTTTTGAGAAATATATAATACTTTCTGAGATATCGTCAAAAGTTCCTAAAATTCATTTAACATGGGAAACGCCATTTTTCAAACCCTATAACTCTCCAAATTTTAATTAAAACCCTATAAAAATTTTTGGGGAGGCTAATTTCATGACGGGGAGTCAATTCACCAAAAAAATTGACAGGCATAATAACCTGTCCTCTCGAGCCATTAACATTGACACTAGTTTTGTGAAGATTCAATAATATATACTAGAGTTACAGAGGTGTCCCATTCATTTTGTGGACGACTGTACAATTCAATACTTTTAAACATAGTGGGTATACAAAGTTAAACTTCAATAAAATAATAAAAACCTCAAAGTGAAACAATATCCCAATCAATTTAACTACTTTGAATTCTCACACTAACTCATCTAATTTTTACATTTCTAGAAAACATACACCAGCTCTATGGACTATTTAATGGTTAAATCAATATCATTATGGTTTTTCTGTCAAATATCATATAAAATTTAAGTACTTTAGTCTTACAGAAATCTGAATGCTATGCCCTTTTTCAAATAAAGTTTGAATGCAAGAACATTGTTCAAAATAGACTGATTACAGCTGCATATTTCATATAATATTAAATTACTAATGATTACAAAATTTTCAAGTTAAATGGCTAATTGAAAACCTAACCTGACCAAATGAACTAGTGGTCTATCATTAATACTGATGAACCAAAGAAAATTAGCACTTTTCACAACATTAAGATAGCTTATTAATCGAAATTTGGAGTGAAATTGAAATATGAGCTTTTGATTAAATCTCCTTTTAATTTAAGAAATGTTACGTATTAAAATCATCAAACAAAGAATTTGTAAGTTATTAAAAACTGGTACAGATAAGGGAAAAGCATATTTAAGAATATTTTATTCACATCTTACAGACATTTTAATAAAAATATAACGATCAAATATTTTAAAAAAATCTATTAATTGAAAACTTTTAACAAAGATAAAAAAAAAAAAAATTAGTACTTTTCTTACAATGTATAATGATTTCAGGATCTTCAACTAAAATACCATTACAGGATTTTCAGTGTCATTCTACATAGCCAGGACATTTACAAACTGGATTTAAAACATTAAGTATTTCTCTATTTTAAGATCATTTTATGAATCTTAAAATGACACTGTATGAATCTACTTCACTAGAAAAACTATTCAAAGTGTAATGTTTTTGAGACAAATCATTGAAAAAGAATCTACATGTCTATAAATACTAAAAAGTGATACATGAAACTAAAACAACAATTGTTAGTATAATGATTAACAAACAGAGAGCTAAACACATTTTATCAATTAACATTCTGTATTATGACATATTTAAATGTGAAAATTTTCTTTCACCACTCATAACGTTCTGCATATGCAATCATTTAATATTATGAGAAACAATTCTATCTCTAGTGGAGAGTACTAGGAATTTTATTTGCACATCAAAAAAGGTAACTCAGGTCACTTAATGGACTCTGTTATCACAAAATAGTCTTTTAAAAATAACCGAAAAGAATACACTAAACTAATAAAAATATATTCATCTAAAACGTAGTTATAGAGTTATTATATCTATCATTTTAAGTATTTTGAATGCTACTAATCATTTGATAAACAGTTGCTAACTTAAAAAACAATCAGCAGCAAAAATATTTAACAGCAAATATATTCAAAATGTGAGTTAGTAATATTTTATAGCACATGGGGCAGAGCTAATGAAACACATATTATGGAAACATGTCATTATGACTTTTATGGCTATGAATACCAATGCTGAATTCTCTATGGTGGCAGCAAATAAATTAATTATAATACATATATAAATATGAATTCTCTACATTAGAAAATATTCTAAATATATGCTGAAACATTTTTGTATGCAATCACAAACACAAATAACGTAAGCACTAGAAAATTTTTTTATGTCAACATGGGGACTGTCAGAAAATTTCCAGAAGTGTACCCAGATCACTCAATGATTATGGAGAAATGATGGCATGGGTCCTTCACATATTTTAAAACAAATCAGGTCATTTTTCTGATTTTTAAATCTACATGCACAATGCAAGTTATTTTTAAGATTTTCACATTCAAAGAATGAAAATAAATAAATCATGCATTTTACTAAACTAACTTCATTTAATGCCATTGTCCTCTTTGCTCGCACCTACATGCATGATAAGATTTTATAAGTGTAGCCAATAAATATTTCAATAATCTACAGAATTTTAAAAGAATAGTTTCTCTTGTGAGGAAATGATTAACAAATTAACAACACTAGAATCTTTATACTCTTATCAGATTGCAAGATTCTCTCACCCAGAAATATTAATCAATGATTTAGCTGTATAATTACTTAACAGGCATGAAACTTTTTAAAATATTGTAAGTGGTTTACTTTTTGGGCAGTAAAAATATTTTTGAAGAATCGAAAACATAGCAGCTTCACATAACAACTGCATAAAATAAGAGTATACCAAAATGCTAAAAGAACAGGAGATACAAGATATAAAAAGTGTGCAAAAGAACTGGGAATTTCATTCCTTTATAGAAATTTCATAACAATACTCCATCATAGAAGCTCATAAAACAACACTGGTAAAAATGTAGGCTATGTTTTCCATTTGAAATTAAAAAACTGTTTCTATAACAGGTTTACATATTTCAGAAAATATTTTTCCTGCAACCTTTTCATGTGTCAAAATTATCCACTTCAAATATATATCGTCTGAAAAAAAAAAAAATGGCATAACAATTAATTACCCTTCGAACCTACAGCTTTGACAGTTTCATTTCTTTAACCAACAACAAATAGAGAAAAGTTTATCCCCTGCTTTAATTATGGCAAGGAAATTGGCATTTTTAAAAATCTTGGCTTCCAATGTTTTAACTTAATCAAATCCAAATGTTGAGGTTATATGCAAATAATAGTTGCAAAAAAGCTAATTATTTCTTAATTATAAGCATTTTTTTTTATATATATTTTAACCTCATACAAGAAATCTAAATTAGAATTTTCCAACTTTTAAATGTGAAAAAGAATAATTTTTCAAGACATAAGTAGTCAGCTCCTTCCCAGGATTGAAATAATAATTTTAGAAAAAAAGAAGCATGTTCAAACAATAATAACTTCAAATTTTTAGAAGAATTTGGATCATCAATTTTTTTGTACCACAAATAAATCTGCTTTCAACATTTAATTCATGTTGGCAGTTTTTACATATTAGTAAATTTTTATTGATGTTTTCTGATTTAATTAAAATATTTACAATTCACATGAATTATTAAATTATATTTAAAAATCTTATATTTATAGAACCTAAGGCTTAAGAAAACTATTAAAAGAAGCTATATCAATGAAGCTCCTTTTTTGGAAGTTTTCTTTTATCCACGCAAAATAATTGTCCACTAATTTGCAAGGTCATGAATCCAAAATCAAGCAACAATAATGCTTAAACACATGTGCAGAAATGTTGCATGCAAATACTACAGGGGTTCCAGTGGCAGGTAAGTGGAGAAAAGATTAAGACACCAGACATTGAAGAACATTATATTATGGCGAAAACTTGCCAGAATGTAACTCTGGGAACACTTCTTCCAAGAATATCCAAAAGTTTCTTTCATGGAGTTACATTGCCAGTAAGTATGAGCCGAGCAAATAATCATCCATAATGTCAATTCAAACATTGATGCTGAAGTATTGTGCACCATGTAGATCCATCCATGTGTGTAAGGGGGGGGGGGAACAAGCTGGAAAATGGGACTGGGTAACAACATATTACTTCACTATCACAGTGACCCCTCTAGTAATTGTATGTTGTGTTTGCTCCCAACAAGTTCCTATGCTATGATTGCTTGGTTTCTTATTCCTGAACTTATTGGAAATTACAGTCGGACCTCTATTTAACAAAGTCGCTAAATCCCGAAAAAAAGTTCGTTATGTGGTAAATTCGTTAAATAGAGATTCACCTTTTAAAATACTTTCAACTATACAAAACAGATTTTAAATTCCTAAACACTAAATATTATTAAAAAAGCAATTAATCACACCTTTATTTTGTAAATTAATATCTATTTGTTTTATATATCTTACTCATCAAAAAGAAATCTGCAAGGAAAACAAGAATAAAACAAAACACTGTCCGGGAATATACTGTATTTTCAATTAAAAAATAATTTTATATTAAAATTAATGAATTTTAGCATTTCATCATAAGGTTTGTTGATTTCTGCATCATGATCATTTCCATCTTCATCATTTTTGTCTTCATCGCAATTCATTGCTGTATTGTTTTTATTTTTCACACTGTCCAAAATATCCAATTCAGACTGGTAAAACCAGTTCAAGATTATTGACCACCATAAAATGTGTTAAAGGAAAGAATAAGTTTGTAATGTTTGGAAATATTTTGAGAAATAGAGAGAAAAAAAATATTGGATCACATGAAAAAGTTCGTTAAATAGAGAATGCACTTCGTTATTTGGAGGTTTTTTACGAAGAAATTCGCAAAATAGAGGTCCGACTGTATTAAACACTCATTCTGAAACACTGCGTATAAGGAAATATATTTCTGAAGAAACTGTATCAGTAGTTTTCTATTTAACTGTAATTAATATTTGCAAAACTGTAGAGAGGGGGGACTTGATGCACTAAAATAACACAGCACGGTAAAGAAGTAAAATGCATTATACATCATGGGAGAAAAATTCGTACATTTTTATTTTTTAGCTTATGTTCCAAATTCAGCTGTGTATTTTTTACATAAATGACCCTGACTTTTGATACCGTATATATAAAACAAAATCATTAATAAACCAGATTCATTCCGTTTTTACACTTGTTTAAAAGCAGTGATAACCATGCTAACTTGATTCCCCACATCTGATTGTAATGCCAGCAATTCAAGTAAAAGTCAGCCTTAAACAGATTTGATGTAAGCATCAAATCACGGTAACACAGTGATAACTTACTAAACTAACACAAAATTATCAGTCATCTTCATGAAAGTTTTATTTACATAACTGTTTTAATCTCAATTTAATATACAGCATGGAACTACAGTTAGAGCAAGGGGGAAATAAAAATCTGCATACAAAATTATCCTAGTAATAATTAAATCGAAGATAATTGCCTTTTAAAATATTCATATAAGTAGTTTGGAACATTAAATATGAATATAATTTATGTGTTAACGTTGTTTGTTAAATATTTTTGTTCTTTTGGAAAAAATACATCCTTAAGGTCACTAGTTTACCAAAATATAACCTTCATGATTAATTAACTATTCACTCATCATCATTTTTAACCCTGAAAATCTCCTAAAATAATATGAATGGGGACAAAAATTTTTTCTTTTCTTTTGGCAAGACATAAAAACGAGTTGAACAAGATTTTTCAAACTGTTTTACAAATTTTTAAATTTGTTTCATTTAGCAAATATAAAAGCAAGTTTGTTAAGCTGTTTCTTTTAAATTGATTTTCAAGAAATTTTTTAAATTGATTTTAATATTATTTATTATAATTTATTTTGATGTAAATGAAGACCAACTTTCCACTTTCAAACATTCAATAACATTTCTTTTTATTTCAAAGAACAGTTATTTATTCACATAGTTGTACTTCATAATTTGATTTTGTTGTTGGGTATACTGAATAGCATTCAATCTAGATGACAATTATATATTTGTGATGTAATCTTCACCATTAAATAAAAACTGAAAGTTTCATAACAAATAACTATTATGTAAATCTCCAAAAATCATGAAAATGCAAAGCAAAATCAGATCAACAAAAATTATGCATAATGTAATTAAAAATAATTTATTCACAAATTAAGTCTAATTACACATGAATTCCATATATACACATAAATACAGAAATAATACAATTCTTGGATTGCAATCCAGCTTTAATTACTTAAAAAAACTTCAATAGAAAAAAAATTATAGACCTCTTAGCCACAGAAGAATCTAAGCTGCTCTAGAAGCCTTGAAATTCATTCGCAAAATGATCGGTAAGAGTTCGTCGGAAAGTGTTTTTGTCTTCTGGATAGTTATCAAATTGGCGAGTATCTCCTTTTGATGTTAGTTTAGGTATTAGAGGGGCTTTCATCTAAACAGCCATGCAAGGGAAAGAAAGGCATGCAAATAATAAAACATAAAAAAAGATAAATTAAAAACATAAGAATGATAAAAGGGAAACAACAGTTAAATACATGCATTAAAATAAGAAAGTGGATAAATTTTAAATCATGCATGAACAGGGTGCGTAGTGAGAAATTACTGCAAAAATTAAGTACTTTCAAGCACTTTAGACAAAAAAAAATTAAGCACCTTTAGACATGCATTTTCTAATCAGAGGATGTTTACTGTTTTAAAATACATAGTTATTATTGATAAATTTTAAATATATATATTTTTTAATTTTAAACATGTCTTTTTTAAATATTTATTTCTGTATTTGCATGTCTTCTATTGTAAAATAAAAGATGTCTTTTTGGTTAGACAAAAAAAAAAAAAAAAAAAAAAAAAAAAAAATGATAATGCAAATTGTCATTATCAAAAACTAAGTCAACTTTTATAAGATTAACAACAAAAATCTGTGACCTTTTTTCAACATTTCTTAAAATTAGCGAATTACCAGTTAATTTGCCCCATAGGGATAACCATTCCAGTATTTCAATATATGGCGGTGCCCATTGTTGAAGAAAGAGGGAGTGGAATAGAGGCCATTAATAGTCCAGACAACAAAGGGTTTAAAAAACATTAAATCATATAGTTTTGAAAATTAGTACACATGTTCGTGAGGGGCTCCTGATAAACATACTAAGGGGGAGGGGGATCTCGTGTCGCCATCTTGGATTTCATACCCCCTTTTTTTAGTTTTTCTTGAATATCTCAAAAACTATTCAGTTTTCAAATTACAATTGATTTAACAAATTAAATTCCTTCAAATGAATGCTTTTATTTTTTTTTCTAGCTTTAATAGCTTCTGAGGTAAAGTCTGCCACCATCTTGGATTTTATTCCCCTTTTTTCTGTTTTTCTTGAATATCTCGAAAACTACTTAACCCTTTGCACTCCGTTGTCACCAATAATGTGCCATTTAACATATGAATTGAATAAGGCTGGAATGCAAAGGGTTAACAACAAATTAAAGAACGTAAAATTCCCTATAAAAGCATGCTTTTATTTTTGTTCTAGCTTTAATAGTTTCAGAGATAATGGGCTTCAAAGTTTGCTACCATCTTGGATTTCATCTCCCGTTTAGTTTCTTTTAAATATCTCAGAAACTAATTTTATGATCATTAATTTGTCGCATTACATGTAATTGAAAATTGAATAGTTTTTGAGATATTCAAAAAAGACTAAAAATGGGGAATGAAATCCAAGATGGCGGAAAGCTTTGAGACCTCAGAAACTATTAAAGCTAGAAGAATTATGAATGCATTTATTCGTAGGGAATTTTACGCTCTTTAATTTGTTAAATCCATTGTAATTTGAAAACTGAATAGTTTTCGAGATATTCAAGAAAAACTAAAAAAGGGGATGAAATCCAAGATGGCGGTGCGAGCTCGCCCCCCTCCAGGACCGGGGACTTTTAGTATGTTCATCCGGAGTCCCTCATGAACATATGCACCAATTTTCAAAACTATATGATTTAACGTTTTATTCACCCCCATTATATGCCTTCGTTGAATGGACTAGAAGCATCTATCTCACCCTGGATTCCTTCCCCGAATTCTTCCCTTTCATCTGTTTTCTTTCTTGATACATCCGGTAAACAAAGCTTTATGACTATGCTTTTGATTTATCGTATTCAACGTCTGGGGAAACAAAAACAAGAATGTTTTATTTGCATTTCTTTAGAAAATTAAGTAATTTTAAGGTGTTTAAAATGGTTTTCAAATTTAAGCACTTTTCACGATGCTACGCACCCTGATAAATGTAATGATAAAGAAAAATTATACATGCATTTATTTTATAGATTGTTTTATTTAAAATAAAAAAATAAGAGTGGATACCATCACCAGAGGAAGGCAAGCTTTAGAAAGTAAATTAAAGTTAGAAAAACTACAAAAAACATTATAAACAGGGAATAACTTTTTCTACATTATTCATCAAACCATTTTAAATTACCATGCAAGGTTTATAAATTTCTTATATAAACGTGTCTTGAAGGGACAATTACTTTTATTTTGATAATATAAACAACTGAAAATCAGGAACATGCTAAAAATGTTCAATACTAATGATTCTTTCTCAGTGTATATATTTTTTATCATGAAAACAAGAAGAAATTAACTGGTTTCTGAAAAGAATTAATCTTTAAAAGCCATATTAAATTGGTGAGTACAAAAAAGTATTATTTCTCACACTTGAACAGATGGACAAGTCATCCTATTATTAATAAAAACAAACACAGAATGCTTTGTTAAATATAGTTAATGGAGTGTGAAGGGGGAGGAAATACAAAAAAAAAAAAAAAAAAAAAAGAAAAGAAATAATTTTTTGCACTTATGCTATGCTCAGAAAAGTTGTGGACATATCCAAATGGTATGAAAAATTAGTTAATTAACTTAAGAATGGATTAAATTGTGTCAATTGTAAGCATTTGCTTTTGTTGCATTTATGTTATTTTCATCATTCAACATTTTATTTTTAATGTTGAAGTGTATGGCAAGATAGTAAGTATACTGTGAAATAAAGAGGGATCAATTTCTTCACACCCCAGTTATGATATGGAATAAACTGGTTGTTATATGACAGTTTATTAGTAGTGTCATAACAGATACAGCCATACCTGACATGAATGGTCACCATGTTAAACAACAATGTGGCAAAAATATTCAACTTGATCAGGTTTTCTTCTTGATTCAGTGTTAATCCTATTTATTAGAATGTTTCCGACACCTTAAAAATACTTTCAAAGACGAAAACAGCTGTATATTCATTCTTAATCGAGATGAAAAAGGTATACAAATACTTCTGATTAGAGTCAGCAAGTTCATTTTTGGTAATGGGTTCAATGATAATGCAATATATATTCTAGAAAAATAATAATGTTACCTCTAATATTTAATGGAAATTCAAAATCTTTACCATTTAAAACAATCAATAAGAGATGCATATATCACAGAGACAAATTAATTGAATGTGCCCCAAAAATACTTTTAGCTGAAACAAGATACTGATCAATCTATTACTTGTAAAGTATAGAATGAACAGCATATTTATTTTCATTAATGAGTTTATCAATAATCATTTAAATTAAGGTTAGTTACAATTAGCATACATTTTTAAAATTAATGTTTAAAAGGTTGAACATAAATTAACATTAAAATGATATCAAAATTTAATGTTTTAACATAAAATTACCTGCAATACAAAATATCAAGTAATTTTTTTCAAGTATCTCTAATGTTATATTTAAAAATATCACAAGGAATTTCTAATGAGCTAAACTGAATATGATCCATGTGATTCAAAAATATAAAATAATTTTTTGGACTACAGTAATATATAACTATTTTATGTTTTCCATCTACAATTTTATGCTAGCACTGGAAAAATAAACCAGAGAAACAACCAACAGTTAAAAACAAACCACACTTCGACTATTCAACATCAACACATTCAAATTACCTCATTAACACAACCTATTTGATAGCCTGACAAAAACAATTATTTAAACTGAAGAAGAAAAAAAAAAGATAAAACAGTTGAATTTTACTCAAGATATTCTTGGTTGATAGCAACAATTTTTTAGAAATTACTCTTAAGAAAATTATGATTTTAAACATAACTTGTTTTGCATATATTATTTTAAGTATTTTAACACTAGTTTAACAAACACACAGGAATGAATATGAACCACACAAAAACAAGAACACACCTGTCTGAAATGGATTCTATGTTAATATCACATTTTGCTTTGTTCGAAATAAATTTAAACTAAAACATTTTTGACAAAAGGAACAGGAAAGAAACATTATGATAATAAGTATCAGATTGAGTTTTTCAGAAATACATTACAAAAATACCATAACTGGTAATGTTCTCTTGCTCAGTCAAATCAAAAAATTAAACAATGATATCTACTTATTTCACTTACACATAGTTTTCGCCTCTGCTTCAATATATTTTATAGCTGTGAAAATGTTACCACTGACATTAATCCATAATTTACTATTTTTGTACACCCTACCAGTTGGTACTTATAAATGGAGGAAAAAATTACAACAAAAATGATTTTAAATTACACAGTATCACAGCTCACAACACAGTCAGGGAACAAAAAAACAGGGAGTGCCTAGAAATGGAACTTATTTATTGAAATCTATATCGTAGGCTACTTTAATATACTATAATAACTCTGACATCATGCAATATATATAATGATGGAAGAACAAAAGTACCAAATAATTTATTTGTAGGGGGAGCGGGAGTGAACAAATTTGCTTTCACTGATAACCTTTTCTCCCTTAAAACATTAACATTTTCTTAATTTATTTTTGAAACACACAACTCTTTTATTCTTCATTAATATGATCAAGCAAAATCAACCCTAAACATTTTAGTCTAGAATAACAATTACTATTTTGTTGTAAAGGGAAACGCTTAGAACTGCCTGAATGCAACCATTGCACTTCCCATCTTATTTAAATCAATATTTCAGATACCTTCTAACGCAGAAAAGAAAGCGACTGTACAAAATCACTCATTTTTTTAAACCAAATCTTTATTATTATTTATTATTAACTACTTATTCTATATTATTACAATAAACAAAATTTTAAAGTACTTTCTGTCATTATCGTAAAAATTTTAAAAAAATAATTAAAATTAAAACTATTTACTTTCTGATAATTAAAGATGAAAGACAAAATTTGAACATTCGAGCAACATATAATATACTCTAGTTTACCTTCTTTTGAAATATTGTAATCCAGTCAGTAGTTGCAAACCATTTATGATTTTTGATATCATTTACACCATTTTTTAGATTTCCATATCGCTTGGTCAAATCCACTTGTAGCAAATTTTTCAATAGATCTTTCAGGTCTGATGTGAAATGTGAAGGAAAACGAACCTAAAAGAAATGGGACAAAAACAAATTCTACATTTTTAAACATTTAAGGAATAAATAATATTAATAAATAAAAATAAAAAACAATTTTTTTTAAAGTGATACAATTAAAACAGAGAGACAAAAAGGAAGCTGTAAAAATTAATACCTTTCCTGATACGATTTTTTCATAAATTTGTATAGGTTGATCAGCAAAGAAAGGAGGATAACCAGCTGCCATTTCATAAACAAGAACACCCAGAGCCCACCAATCAACAGCTTTGTTATACCCCTAAAGAACGAATTTAAAAACAACATTTCAAACTTATCCAAAACACTCGTAACAAAAAGTGAAATCATATTTGCATAACATATTTAAATTTTCAAATGTAATTAGGTTTTTAACATGGCAGTTAACCACTTAACAGATTTGATAATTAGTTCTACATGCATTGAATAACATCTTAAACTTGTAAACTAAAATTAAATCATTTACAGATGTTACAATTCGATAAAAAAATTACATGGGATCCATAAACATCTCGAATGTTCTATGGACTCCTAGCTGAATAAAAATAGCAATACACTCCCAAAATAGATGTCATCTAACTAGATAATAGAGAAAATTAAACAGTTAAAAGGAGATGGTATGAAGTAGTAAATCAAACTTTTTTACATTACACAGGCCAAATTAGGGTTACATATAGTACCTCACTCAGAACAGATATTTCATCTTAAGAAAACAGCATAAAATATACTCCACCTTGCTGAGAATAATCTCAGGAGCAAGATACTCTGGTGTTCCACATAAGGTCCATGTTCTACCTTTTACTCGTTTAGCAAAACCAAAATCAGTAACCTACATTAAAGAAAGATATATTAAACAGTTACTGAGGCACATGTGGTAAGTGTGCAAAGCACTAACATTAACAAAGCAATAAAAACAACTTTCATAATAAAGTAGTAACAAGTAAAATTTGAAGTTAAGTACAGTAGAGTCCCGCTAATCCGAGGTAGCTAAAAAAAAGTAATAAAAAATTGCATTGTAGCACTATCTGCCACTGGAAAAAGAATTAACATTTTTTTCCCTCTTGCAAGTGCTTAAAATTTGTCACTTGCTTGTTGAGCCGGTGATCAGTTTTTCTTGAAATTTTCTCTTTTCTTTTCCACTTGCCATTCTGGTTCGGGCTAATCCATTTTGCTTCTGAGGGGTGTTACACCCCCAAAGCGGAGTGTATCGTTCCAGTTCGAGAACTCATAGAAGTAAGACGATAAGTTTGTGAGGAGAATGAGCAGGAAAAGGAAACACGTGTCTGTTTTGTTAGATGCTAAAAGACGAACTTTAAAATGGTTAGATGCGGGAGAAAGTATAAAAAAAATTGCAAAGGAATTAGGTGTTGGAGAAGTGACAGTAGGTGACTGGAGAAGGAATTGTGCAAAAATTGAAAAGTGGAGTGCCGGAGATCTAACACCCGACGATTGTTTAAAAAACAGAAGAACAATGCACAAAAGTGATTATGAAAAAACAAGTGCGGCTCTCTTTATGTGGTTTTCTCAACAAAGGTCGAAGGGCATGCTGATATCTGGTCCGATGTTGCAGGAAAAAGCCATATATTTTTGCCAAAGAGTGAAAGAAGCCGACAATTTTTCTGCCAGCACCGGGTGGTTAAACAGATGGAAAAAAAAAAGGTATGGAGTTCGCCAGATGACTATTTGCAGAGAGAAACTTTCAGCAGACTTTGAGGCTGCAAATGAGTTTCGTACTGAATTAAACAATTTAATGGTAAAAGAAAATCTCACTGAAGAGCAATTGTACAACTGTGATGAAACAGGGTTGAACTTTAAACGACTACTTAGTAAATCCTTAGTCTCCAGAAATGAAAAATCTGCTCCTGGCTTTAAACAAAACAAAGAAAGATTAACTGCGATGTGTTGCTCCAACGAGTCAGGGAAGCACAAACTACGCTTATTGATGATTAGAAAATAGAAAAACCTCGTGCTTTAAAAAACATTGCTATTTAAGCCCTACCAGTTTCTTATACAAACCAAAGAAACTCTTGGATGAATACAGATATTTTTAAACAATGGTTCTTCGATGAATTTGTACCAAAAGTAGAAAAGCATTTAGAAGAAAAGAAGCTTCCTCGTCAAGCACTTCTCTTGATAGATAATGCCCCGTCACATCCTGAAATAGAATACTTGAAAAGTGGAAATATTAAAGCCATGTTTTTACCGGTGAACGTTACTAGCCTTATTCAGTCTATGGATCAGGGGGTTATCAATGATCTTAAATTGAAGTACTGAAAATTTATACTCACACATGTTTTGGAAGAAGAAGCTGCATCTTTGATTCAAAAAATCAAAAAAATTAATGTCAAAAATGCTATGTATTGGCTTGCTGAATCATGGGAAAAAATTAAACCGGAGACAATAAAAAACAGCTGGCATAATATCCTGACAACTTAAATAATAAAAGACAATAATAAAAAGAAAGAAAATCAAGAACATTTTGAAATTAAAATAGTTTTGAAACTGGCTGTGAAGAGGTAACAGATAATTGCGTCAAAGAATGGCTTTACGGTGATGAGGAAGAGGAAATTACTGACGATGCAATAATTCGCATGATTACCAAAGAAGAAATTGATGAAACTGAAGATTTAAATGATGAAACAGAGAAGATAATTTTGCATGCAGAAGGCATGACAGCATTCGATGTTGCCCTTCACTATATTAAGCAGTAACCAGATGCTCTACCACGTTTTATTTATGAAAAGCTTGCGAGACAACGCAGGAAGAAAGAGACTTTCTACTCAAAAACAAACAACTTTAGATTCATTTTTTAAACATTAAATCAAGTAAATATGATGTTATTTAAAATACATTTTTATATCTACAAATCTGTGTGCTCATTATTTTTTCACTATTTGATCTCTCTATTTTTCAATTATATGTACATATATAAAACTGAATTTTTCTCTTCGATTTTATTATGTAGTCCACATAATCCAAGTTGGTGTTGGTCCCGATCAACTCAGATTATCGGGACTCGACTGTAATTAAATTAAATTTTATCTTATTTTTAAAAAATCTTTACAGAATGAAACCACTAACAATCATTCTTTTAGCCTCCTTTTATTTTTAAGCTTTCCTTCATTGCATCCATAATTCTCGAATACCATTATATACATTACTGAAATATCTTGTGTATTGTACATTTTAATACATTTTGTGCAAACATAAAAGTACATGTTTTTGAAGTTGTCAGTATACCACCATCATGCAATTTACAATGTAAGAATTATCACGAGTGGTTAAGCTAGCCCTGTAGATGGCAAATGAGGTGCATGTGTTAAGAGGCATCAAATATTCAAGATATAAAGCATAGACTACCTCATGTAGCACCTAGCAGAATGGACTACAGGTAACATCTAGATTCTTAGGAGATTTTACTTCTTTTTCAAGCAATAGCGGTAAACTATCTCGGTAAAATTTATGGAAAATGAATGCTAAACTTCAAAGAAATGTGCACATTTAGCATAAAAAGAGCAAGAAAAGCTAAAATGCAGATCATGAAATCAAATTTTCTATACAAATTTAAACATGCGAATAAAAAAGAAATGCCTAACTGAAGAACTAATTGATTATTTGTTTCCTTCTCCATAATCATATACAGAAAATCCCTTTAAGAAAATACATTTGAAAATAATTAACTTCGTAAGTTGATAGAAATAAAGGAAAGTAACATAAAAAAATAAAGATTTAGCAATAAAGCAGGCTTCTTGAAAAGCAGCAAGAATCCCAAAAATTTTCGTAGATTTCTTTTTTCCCATTTTCCAACACAGAAAAACAATTTTAGAAGTAATCTTAAAGTAAAATACTATATTGATATTTGTTTAATAATTCTTTTTAATTGAATTCCCTATTAGTTATTATTAATAAATGATTAATTTTCTTATTCATTCCCAACTCTGGGCTCACAGCAAAATTCTTTTGGAAAAAATGAGTCACAAAAATTTTTTCCACCATTAATGGGATTGCAAGGGGAAAAGATTAATATGCTCAGTAACAAATAATAAATTAGTGAAAGAATCATTAAAATTTAGTATACAAAATAGTGTAAAAATTTGTCGCCAAAACAAATTTGCATCGATTGAACTGGAATGTATTTCAGTTTTGTAACATAATAAATATGATTTTATAAGAGAAAAATGATAATTATGATTTTTTAAGAGAAAAATGATACATTATTCTTAGCATTTCAGCTCCTCACATCGAACATACTAAGTCATACTATACTTTATTAAATACCTTTCATAGAGTTCTACAGAAATAACTTCCTACAAAAGTTGAAATATATGACCTACAACGAAAACAAAATCAATTTAATCAATCAAGATAGAGTAACTTACTTTAATGTAACCTTGCTGGTCTATTAATAGATTTTCAGGCTTCAAATCTCTGTATATCAGATCCAAACTATGTAAATATTCAAATGCAAGGACTATTTGTGCTGCATAAAACCTTGAATGAGGCTCACTATGAAATATTCAGAAGTTGTTTAAATTAGTATTAAAGTTTTCTTCATGATAATATCAAAATACAGTGATAGACTCTTACCTTAAGTTTCATAATACAATAATCATTTGCAGACAGAAAAGTTACTATAGAATAGAATTAAAAGCTTTCTCTGCCTTTTTCTTTAAACTGATATGAAATGCGAACTAAATTCTACAGCTTACCAAACACACAGATTCCATAGGAGTATAACAATATAAACAAACTGAAATTAACATCTTCTTTCAAATCAATCTTACCAAATTAAAATACTCAATTCTACTGATATTGCAAAGATAAAAATTGTTCATTAACAAACATGCATAAAACAAAATTGGAAACATGCAAAACTGTAAAAAGGGAGAAAAAGTAAATAACAAGCAATCATAAATTTGAATGATTTGCACTAAACAATCAAATCTGGGATGTAGGGATCTTTAGATTAATGAGAAATTTAATAAAAATTTTAACTAAGCTTCTATTCAACTAATGCCATTTTGTACTCTTACAGTAAGCTCCTATTTAAAAGTATTTCAATATATTGAAACAAACCACCAAATTAAATGAATAGAAACTATTAGGGTGCTCAGCGATTATGTTTCTGTAAGCAAAGTTCAAGTTGGAATATTGCAGAAATACAATAAATTATATGAACTAAATGACACTGATAATCATTTTTGCAATAAAATGAAAAGCTGCAGTGGTGACAGATTCCTCTTTGGATACTACACAGGAAAAGATGCTTCGATTTCTCTTGCTAGATCTGCAATAAATATGCTAGACAAATTTCTTTCAAAGAAAAAAAAATGATATGCAAGTACAGATAACTTTTTTCATTGTTTTCACTTAATAAATATCTAACAGTTTACCATTTAAGAGAAAAAAGCCTCATTGCCTATCAGCTTTCATTATATAAAATTAACTGCTGTCCCGTGCCCTTGGGGGTGCGAAGTTGACTGGAGTTCATTCTTGTTCGGATCGCCTAAGCGAACGAACCCTTGTGTCGTATTCCCCCTTGGGAACGAGAATCGTCTCACTTTAAATTTTACTACTTAAGAATTTATTTAAATTGTGCCTTGATCGTTCATGTTTTTGTTTACAATAAATTTATTTAATTAACAGTCCACTGCTCTTATTTACCCTATGATCTATCCTCCATTTTTTGGTCCGAGCGACCCGGAGATATGGGTAAAAATATGCTGCAAAAACTAAACCGCCTTCGTGGAACGATCAGGAATAGAGTAACTAGGCTAAATAAAGCTGCGGAGTCCTATGAACCGCCAGCCACGCAAGAAGAGTCAGAAATGATTCTGAATCAAAAATTGCAAAATGTGTCAGAACTGAAAGCACAAATGAAGAAGCTTCTAGCAGACTATTTGGATTTACCAGATAGCACTAACTTAGAAGAAACCCTGGAGGTTATCTACAACATGGAAGAAGAAATCGAAGATCTGCAGGTAAAATTTAAAATTTTAATAACTAAGTATTGCAAAGCACCTAATGCTGACAATGGGCCGATGACTGTCCATAAACCAAAACTAAAAATTCCAGATTTACCCTTGCCTGAATTTATGGGTAAATATGAGGAATACAAATAATTTAAAACTCAATTTATGTCTATCATAGGCAATAATTAAAGTTTAAATGACAACCAAAAATGTTGTTACTTGAAAGCGTCCTTAAAAGGTGATGCCAAGTTCATTGAAAGTAATCAAGATACTTTTCAATCCTTACTTTCAGCATTAGATGCGCACTACCAAAACAAGCGTGCTGTTATAGACACACTTATTAAAAATGTATTATCAGTTGGAAAGGCAAATGACTCTCCAAGGCAACTAAGAAATCTTGTAGACATTATAAAAAGAAATCTAAGAGCGTTAGAAAACTTGAAGTTATCGAGAAACAATTTATCTGACACATTATTAGTACATATTTTGGAAGGAAAAATTGATTCCGAATCACAGAAGTTATTCCAAATGGAAAATAAATCCAGTGAAATTTTATCGCTTGATTGTTTCTTAAATTTCATAGAAGATCGTGTCCGCATTCTAGAGGGTATAAGCAAACACTCTACTACTACGGTAAACTCTAACTCAAATAAGTAGTTTGTGAAGCCAAAACAAAATTTTTCTTGTCCAAAATCACTAATTGTGAATTCTCATAACAAAAGTAAAAAATGTGTTCTTCAAAATTGCGATGAATCCCATCCTCTATATCAATGTTCTAAATTTAAATCCTTCAAACTTTCTGATCATATAGATTGTTTGTCAAAGTAATAAACTGTGCAAAAAATGTTTATCTTTTCATCCAAATACAAACTGTAAATCGAAATATAACTGCTTCATGTGTGGTGATAGTAACAATTCTTTACTGCATGACATGTGATAGTTCCCCAATTAGTGAGGAATTAAATTATTGTAATGAGCACTATGAAATAACTCATTATCTAAATCGGGATCCAACTATGAAATTCTTATACTCGGAATTCTTACGAGAATATAAGAATCTAAATCACATGGAAGAAATAACTAACTGTACCCACAGTAATGACAGTTATTTCTTGCCTCACCAAGGTGTCTTACGTCCATCAAGCATCACTACTAAACTTAGAGTAGTCTTCGATGCTAGTGCTAAGACCACAACTGGTTATTCTTTAAACGACCTATTGTGCACTGGTGGTGTCCTACAGGACGACTTATTTTCCATTCTTACAAGATTTAGGAAACACCAGTATGCATTTACTGCAGACATTAGTAAAATGTTCCGACAAATTGAGATCAACCCTTCACAAAGAAAATATCTAAAAGTATTATGGAAAGAAAGATCTGAAGAAAATGTCAAAGTGTTTGCCTTAAAGACTGCAATGTACGGAACTACTAGTGCTCCCTTCCTAGCAACAAGGACCCTTCAACAACTTGCTAGAGATAAGAGGGAAAACTTTCCCATAGCATCAAAAGTGCTACTAGAGGATTTCTACATGGATGACTGCTTATCCGGTGCTTCTGATATAAACCAATTTATGGCACTGAAGAAAGAACTTGGAAAACTACTTCTTCGAGGTGGCATGACTCTACATAAGTGGTGTTCTAGTGCGAGCAGTGAATCAGACCTTTACCCCTTCAACTACTACGAAAAACAGTCAACAGTGAAAACTCTAGGAATGATGTGGAACAAATGTGAAGATGCCTTCTTATTTGATATCTCTACTAGTTCCACTACTGAGTTTACCAAAAGAGACGTTCTGTCTCAGATAGCTAGACTCTTTTAACCTCTCGGTCTTCTTGGTCCTGTAATTAGCAAGGCCAAGATATTTCTTCAATGTCTGTGGAATTTCTTCAATGTCAACTGGAGTCAGAAACTGCCCCAGACATTGCCCAGGAGTGGCCTTCATTCATTGCAAGTCTGAGCTACGTGAAAGACATAAAAATACCAAGAATTGTGCTTCGACCAAATCCCAAGGAAATTATCCTACATGGGTTTTCTGATGCCTCGGAAAAGGCATATGGTGAAGTGATATACTTACAGTCAGTGTGTGATTCATCTGATAATAACACCTTTCTTCTTTGCAGTAAATCTAGAGTGGCACCCATTAAAAGTGTCACCATACCGAGATTGGAGTTAGCAGCTTGTCTACTGCTAGCCCAGCTCACAAGAAAAGTGCTTAATGCACTGAAATTAAAAATAGATCAAGTCCTTCTCCAGACTGATTCCACTATAGCTTTATCGTGGATTGATACTCCTCATCCTTTAAAAACCTTTGTGAGTAATAGAGTAGCTCAGATACAAGAGCTTACTAAGGAGTATCATTGGTCTCAACATCACTTCTAAAAATAATCCGGCAGACCTCCTTTCTAGAGGAATAGATGCCCAGTTTCTTGTGAATAACCAATTTTGGTTTCAGGGACCTGATTCTTTTAATTCCTTGAACTCTGAAACTGAACTAAACCAGTCTGATAAAAATTATTTATCAGAATTCAAATCTAAGGACTCGGTGTGTTTAACTGTGAAAACTTCTGCTTTATTTGATGATGTAATTTGCATTTCGAATAATTTTCAAAAATTAATACGTATCATAAGTTTGATTTTCAGATTTATAAAATAAATGTAAAAAGAACTCAAAGGAATGTGGAGCTCCAAGTAAAACAGAACGGCAAAACGCTGAGATTTATATTTTGAGAGAAGTGCAGGTAAGAACCTTTGGCAATGAAATTCACAACCTTGAACAGTGTGGTAATGTGACTCCCAATTCTAAGTTAAAGAGTCTTTCTCCCTTTCTTGATTCACACGGAATCCTGAGGGTAGGTGGTAGGTTAAGGAACTCAATTCTTCCCTACAACAGTAAACATCCCAACAACATGCCTGCCAAGCATAAGGTTACTGATATGATAATTCAGTATTATCATAAAATTCAATTTCATTCAGGGCCTCAAGCATTGTTGTATAACATTAGACAGAAATTTTGGCCATTAAATGGGCGAAATTTATGCAGAAAGAATGTACACAGTTGTGTAACTTGCTTCAAAGCTAATCCTAAATTAAGCAGTCAAAAAATGGGAGACTTACCTGAGGACAGAGTTAATCCTAATTTTGTATTTAACTCTGTTGGCATAGATTTTGCTGGGCCATTCTATATCAAAACTAAGTTACGTAAGAGGGATCCTTCTACTAAAATACATGTTTGCATTATTATATGTCTCTCTACGAAAGCCATTCATCTTGAATTAGTATCTGATCTCTCTTTTGAAGCTCTCATTGCAGCTTTAAAACGATTTATGGCTAGGAGAGGTAAGTGTAGAAAAATACTTTCGGATAATGCTACGAATTTTGTAGGAACGAAAAATGAAATCAATCGCCCTTTTAAGTTAATGGAGCAACAAGACGCTTTATTTCAAAACTTACTATCTGAAGAAGAAATAACCTGGAGTCACATTCCCCCCAGAGCACCTCATCACGGTAGACTTTGGGAAGTTGGTGTTAAATCATTTAAATTCTACTTTAAACAAGTTGTAAGTAATACTTGCCTCACTTATGAGGAATTTCTAACAATCTTAATTCAAATTGAAGGATTACTCAATTCTCGACCCCTTAACCCACTTTCCTCTGAAGTGGAAGATCTAGAAATCTTGACTCCTGGTCATTTCTTAATTGGTCGGCCCATTACGGCTATTCCCGAACCTTTGATGATAGAATTAAATGATAATCGTCTTAATAGGTGGCAATTATTAACTAAGAAAGTTCAAGCAATTTGGAAACATTGGAGTAAAAATTATTTAAATAACTTGCAGCAACGTCACAAATGGATGTTCAAAAAGGACAACGTTAAAATTGATGATATGGTCTTGAAGACAATGTTCCTGTATTTAATTGGCCCTTAGGTCGCATAGTTAAACTCTATCCTGGGAAAGATAATATTATGCGTGTAGTTGATATTAAAATGAAAACGGGAATATTCAAGAGATCTGTTTCCAGATTGTGTTTACTTCCAATTGAAAGGTAGTTAAAAAAAATGCCACTATATATTCATTATTCTGTTATCTTGAAATGTGCATTTATTACTATTGTGTGCATAATATTCACTATTTAATACTATAATATTGAAATGTTCATTTTTAAAAAAAATTCTTTCTTCTTTTTTATTAGTTGGATAAGAATTGTGTTTCATTTGAATATTGCTAATGATTGAACTTATTATTTTAATATTCAGGGACGAGATTGGCAAAAAAGCAAAAAGACTGAAATCATACGTGAACAAAACATTTGTACCATAATTTATATGCGAAAGATGTTTTAAGAAGTAAAACATCAGAACACGCAATATGATGAAAATATTACACTATAATAATTAATAACTTAATTATTTATAATTCAGTATGTATAAATAAGAAAGAATATTAAATTATTATTAAATCATTCACATTAAAAGTTAATAAACAAGTTTAACACATCATCAGGTGCATCAGAAAATACAAAATTAGACATTAAAACATTCACCACCTGTACATCACTGCAATTTTATTTCTTTATCTTGGTACGCCCTACAAGATGACCTTAAGTTTCCAACTTTTTTTTTTCAACATGTTCATGCAAAAAAAATCTTTTTTCTTTTTTTGCAAAATATGCCACAGAGGTTTTCTTTTCAGCAAAAAGGTGGTACTTTATAATTGAATGGCACTGAATGTTGGAATGTTCATCTTTATAGAGCTTGCCTATATAATGTTGATTCGTCAGTAGAAGATGCACGGTTGGGCATATTTTCCCAGAATTTTCTTTCAAAAACGGAAGATAGGAAGGTTTCTTTTCTTGAAAAGCAAATTTTTGCGGTAAAAAAAAAAAAAAAAAAAACCCACAGAATTTTGAGAGAAAAAAGACAAAAAAGCAGAATTTCTTCAAAATAACAAAAAAAGCGGAAATTCGCGAAAAAGCGGAAGAATCTCATCCCTGAATATTGTTTAATGTGTAAATGATAATTTTTATGCTATAAGAATTACTGTTTATTGTAGAATGCTTTTCTTGAATTATGTATATTTCAACGTCGGCCGGGATGTTGACGCCTACGCGTCCTTCCATTCGCTGCGGAGTTTCGCGCCATTGAGGGTGCAGAGTTGAATGAACTTTAGCTGTCCACTTCCCATGCCCTTGGGGGTGCGAAGTTGACTGGAGTTCATTCTCGTTCGGATCGCCTAAGCGAACGGACCCTTGTGTCGTATTCCCCCTTGGGAATGAGAATCGTCTCACTTTAAATGTTACTACTTAAGAATTTATTTAAATTGTGCCTTGATCGTTCATGTTTTTGTTTACAATAAATTTGTTTAATTAACAGTCCACTGCTCTTATTTAGCCTCTGATCTATCCTCCAACTGCTTTTAAAGATAAGAATTTAAAAAACTGCACATAAAATCACTACAGTATGGAAATAAAGAATTGTAATATTTACGACAACAATGAAGATTAGTAGAATGGAACACATAGTTTGTTTTGCATGAAAGCAAATTTGGTTTCTACTTGATTTAATTTTAAAAATAAGCATCCTGGTTTGAACTCAAATCAGGCCAAATGAAATGTGCATAGTGTCATCATCCAAATTTCAGTCAGACAATGACAGCACAACAGCAATTCCTCACTTTTCAAACACATATTCCTAACCAATGTTAAAATGTTTGACACTCTACAGATTTAAGCTAAACAAAAATGGCAGATATTCAGTAAAATCAAGACTATCCAGTTACTTTACTGATTTCTATAAATGCAAGTGAGTAATTTAGATTCTAAAAAACATCACTTACTCTCTTGTCATTGCAACAAAAGGATGCAGCATATTCATCGAAGCCGTTTTGGAAAAACGAGCAACTTTATTTTATTATTATCCAATTAATATCCAATGCGATGTAAAGAAATTACATTAGTTTAAGAAGTGTCTGTGATGGTAGATATCGCACTAATTATCAACAAATTAAGGTTAGAGGTTTGGATGTAAATCACTCTGTATGTAAAAAAATTCAAATAAGACTTTCTCAAAATATAAAGTTAAAAATTAAAAAAAATACGGATATTAAATTTAAAACTAACATGCAACAACAACATTAATTTAAAAAAAAGAAAGGTTGTTAGCATTATGCAGTACAAATTTAATCTAAATCTTAATTTTTAATAAATATGTAATATGATTTTAGAAAGCCAAAATTTTGCCCAAGAAGCAAATAGATAAAAAAAAAATACATAAAAGTAATCATTGGCATAATATGAGGGTTAAAAATCACATTGCTACGACAAGATCACCAAAATAACATACAATGTACTCTTTTTTTTTTTTTTTTGAACTTACACGAAACAAGGGGTATGAAATCAGAGATGGCACTGGGATATTCCCAGCAAATCTAAATAAAAGCAACTTTAAATTGCCAGGAAATGTAATCCTTAATTAAATATTCTTTTGTTTTGAATAAAATTTATCTTAGAAATTTCAATTTATACTGAATAGCTTGTGTTTGACATAATTTATAGCAAGATAATTAAATGATGTTTCTTTGTCATTAACAGTTTTAATCCATACCAAACAACTGTTTGCTCTCTGCCACTGGAGAGAGCAAACATGCATTTATTCATATGTTTGCCTGTCTCAATCAAATTTTGCTCAATAAAAATGCATTCTTACTAATAAGATAAGTATATATAAAAATATGAATGCATTAAAAGTTGAAACATTTTACAAAATCTTATAAATTCTCAAATTAATAATTATGCATATTACTTTGCATTTGGTTGCTAATAACTATGGTATAGTTATTACTAATTAAAGAGATAACTTTCTGTTTACATCTCATAATCAACAAACAATACATCAAAATTGAAACAAAAGGCTAACATGCATTCTAGAATAAGGTACATAAGGAAGGAGGAGTACATTTAAACAGAAAACCCTAAAGATTCACAACATGCAGTTTAATCGACTGTAGTATCATGCAGGAATTAAATTATTTACATTTTGTTACATAAACCCTCAGTTTAAAAGTTCATACATACAACCAACTTCAATGCACAAGAAAAAATTTTCACATGAACAACAACACATCATGTAGAAATAGTCTACACCATTCATTAAAAACAATTGTCAGACAATTACATTTTGAAGTATTCATATTTTTGTCGGTCATATTTTTCAGAACAGAATTTAAATCTCACACATAACTTAGGTAATTTAATGTAAATAAGATTTTACTAGTCCAAAAATATTTCTACCATTCTATTATAAAGTCAAGTTATTTTCAGCCTGCAATCTGTTTTGTCACAAAACTGATATATTTTAATCCTGATCAAAATGTTTTCAGATGTTCTGTTTATCATAAAAATTTCAAATCACCACAATTTTGATTTAAGAGGGAATGAAAAGTAGGGGAAACCAGAGGGGGGAATGAAATTGTATCTTTAATAAAACCGATAGTCTTCTTTAATAAAGAATGTATGATAGTTTCAACCAGATCACTGCCCAAACAATACTAAATATGCTTTAAACGTAACATTTCCAAATAAGAAAAAATTAACAAATAAACAAAAAGAGGAAAAATAGAGAATTGAAACAAACAGCACTTTTTCAATACAATGCAAATCTTTTCTGGTAAAGTTTTATTAAATCCCTATAAGAGTAGAAGTGTTGAAATCAATATGAAGAAAGAAAATTGTATTTGCACAAAGAAAATTAATATTTATAATGTTTATAAAATTTCGATTTAGGTCATGGAAAAGTTGCAGAGAGTGCATTAAATAATTTTTTTCCTTAGTTAAGAATTTCTAATTAAATCAGAGAATCAAAAATTGTTTTAATTCAAGACATATTTATTTAATTTTTGAAACTATTATCCTTCCCCACTGCCTCAATATCCCTATGAAAATGTTGCATGCAGTGAAACAAACTCAAAATACAAGAAAAGTCTGTCATTCAAAAGCTTCAAACTATACAAGAAATTATTTGTAACTGAGGGTTTATACCAGACATTCACGAAAGAGGAAAATCTATAAGGAGGGAGAAAGGTGCATGCGTCCAATCCCATAAATGGCATACACCTTACCTAAACCTTCCACTTTTCCGCAGATGAGAAAACATTTCACCACCTGGCACATACTCTAATACCATATATAAGTTAGAAAAGTCCTGAAAAAGAAAGATACATTATGTAGATCATCTAAAATCTCATGTCAAAACTTACGTGAAACGACCCATTCTCCTAAGGTGTGAAAACATTTCACCACCAGGGACATACTCAAGAACCATATACAAATTTGAACTATCCTGAAAATTGAAAACAGAATGAAATCTAATTTATCAAATTCATAGTCAAATGGCAAGAATTCAATCTTATTGCTAATGTGTATAAAATCTCCACTTCAGAAATACGATTTCTATATAAATATTTTTGGTTATAGATAAAAACTGACAAATCTTCAAACGCATTGATTAATTTTTAAAAATGGATGAGTTGCTAATTATAATCACATCCTTAAAATAGTTTTCAGTAATTAGATGTGTTAATCTAAAAACAGGCATAATTCTCAGAATCGTTTTCCTCTTATTCAGATCTATACTGCAGATACTTTATACTAGAATATTTTCTACAATTTCCCTATCAAAAATAAACTCAAAACAAAAATTAAAACAATATTACACATTTCCTTTATATTTTCTCTTTCATATAAGACCATTAAAAAGCACTTACCATAAGCACATTGTTCACATCCTCCTCACAAAGTAGATTAAAAAAAAAATTAATGCAAAAATGTCTTAGGGTTCCCCATAAAAAACAATAGTAGAATACTTTTTAAGCCTACAGAGTCAGAATGGCCAATAAAAAGTATTTGTATAAAATTCTGGAAGTAAATACCTAAAATTTATATTTCTGAATGGAATTTTTTCACACTGAACACCAAATATTAAAAGAAACAAAAAATTTTGTAGATTTCTTATGCTGGTCTCGCTGTTTGCTATGAGATATACCTGACATGACACAGGCTTGGAACAAAAAAAGCTGAACTTCATAAATGCGGAATCGTATCAAACGTAAACACCGAGAAGTAAAATAAGTATGATTAATTGAACAATAAATTAATAAATTTATACAAAAAGTGATTGAGATATTAAAAATATTGTAGAATTATTGTTTAAAAGAAAATTAATTTGTGAAAAATGAGTTATGTATAAAGTTTTGTTAAAATAAAACTATGGTAAAAATTATCTCACTAAAAAATATGGCCATGTAAAAACTCTTTTTGATTATACATAATTATTAAGACTTTTGTTTCTCATTTTTTGAACTAACAGTTCAAGTTTTCTTTTATGCTCCAGTCTGCTATTTTCCTCCATTTTCTAAATTTTGCTCTCTTTTTTTTATTGTTTTTTTTTTCCTTTCATTTTTTCCCATAGCTATTTTCGTACTATCAAGTTCCTTCTAGTACCATTTGCCTGATAACCTTAAATTTTTGCACTTTGCTATCAATAGCATCACGCAAATAATCTTTTTTCTAAAATATTCAAAAGCACACTGCTTTTTGCTCATCATTTTGTATTTAACACTCTAAATTGAAGAATATGTTTCAATATACATTCTTCCTGATCTTTTATCTATCAAATCCGACATTATTTTGAATGTGCACACGGAGCAGTTTTTGTTTGCGTGCTATTCACGTCTTTTGTGAGCGAACCCGCCTTCTCTAATGCATTACCAAAACTTTTAATGCAAATTTACATCGATCCCAAGAATGACAAAATTCGATGCCGAAAATGCGGAAATCTGCGTTTCCGCACTAATGTATCATGTCTGTGTTTATAGACAAACATTAAGGAACGAAAACTAAAAAAAATGAAACAAAATAACTAACAAAAATGAAGAAACGAATGTTATAAAGAACGTGAATATAAAACGGAGAATTAACGATTTTTTTTGTTTTCATGAAAGTCGGATCGGAAGAAATTCGTGGAAGATTTTCTTTCATCCAGTCAGAATTCGAAATGAATTCTGATTGGATGGAACAAAAGATGACTGGACGAAAGAAAAGAATAGAACTTTCAGGCATTCCTCTCAATGCTAAACTTTGACCCCAAAGCGCGGCAAAACATCGATACATAACTCGGACGCTGAGTGGCTTTTGGCAGGATTACGCAATATCTTATGAATTCGAAACTCTTTGCTTTAGAGCCATACGCAAAATTTTCACATGGCGCACAGTTTTTGTTTGCGTGAGCAACCCCCCAACACATTAACAAAATTTTTCATGCAGATTTGCATCGATCCCAAGAATGATTAAATTCGATACCGAAAAAGCTGAAATCCACGTTTCCGCGGAAATGTGATCAAGATAAATTTTCATTCAGAAGTTTAGAAGCAAAACGATTTCCCTATTTATAAAAAACTACATAATGTATGCAATTAACCTTTAAAACAAATTATTATTTATTTAATCAATGAATGGCACTTCTTATACCAAAATTTAAAGAAAAGCAGAAATTGGAACTTATGGAAACTGATGCATGTACTGAAACAAACCCAATTCTCGAATTTATTAACAAATCTTATTAAATCAACCCCTCTTTCTTCATTTTCATATTATTTTAACTCGCATACAATGAGAAAAGTTAATTTCTCTATAAAAAAAAAAGTCAACTATTACATTTACATGTAATAATAATAATAATAAAGGTTTTAAGGAAAATATGAAGGGGGAAAAGGACAATATTTAAATATATATATAAATTTCTTAATGAAAATTTAATATTTTTAGAATAACTGGAATATATTGCATGCATATAACATATAACAAAGTTCAATATACACTAAGGAGCCTGAAAAACAGGTACAGGCTTGCATATGCAAATAACAAAGATATGCAATCAATCATCGTAACCCGATGCGGTCGGCAACCCCAATATAAAACAACAGTTGTCTGTCAAATGTATTAGATTGGTTCCTACTGCTGCAATGGCAGTTTATCAAGATTTAAGTGACTTTGAACGAGGCATCATAGTCGGCGCACGAGAGATGGGACATAGCATCTCCAAAGTAGCGATGAAATTTGGATTTTCGCGTACGACCAGAAAAACACCTTGAAAGAACTGGACCATTGACGAGGGTCAGCATGCGAACTGTTCAACGGACCGTTATTAATATGGGCTCTCAGAGCCAAAGGCCCATTCGTGTACCGTTGTTGACTGCACGGCACAATTTATTTCTTTAATTCGAACCTGTATGGAATAGCGAAGAGTTTCGGAATCTGCCCCAATATGAAGTAATGTGCAGAACTACCTTCTGTGCATTGTGTTTGTGGAACTCCTCTGGCTGTCACCCTTGTCATCTGACCATGTTTCAAAATGACGAGGTTCCTCCAAAAATAATTCGGGTTACTTCAAAATGCAATGTAAATATAGGCAGACTAAATTTTAAAAAATTCTCCAGAAAAGAAGTTATTAGAGAAATGAAAAAGAAAACATGATTCCTTTGAAACATTCAATTTTATCATATGAGAATAGAATAACGCTTTGAAAAAGACATGAAAGAATATTTCATATGTTATAAAAGTTGGGATAAAGGGACTATCTGAAGTAATTGTTTTTAGAGAGTCAAACTTCCTATCACCGATGTGGTGCGGAAGTTTGGAGAAAGAGGTATCGGTCCAGGTATTGATATCTGACGATTCAGAAGCATCCTGAAATAGCTCTCTTGTTGTTTCAAAATGGAACGTAAATACAACTAGCTGTGTGGAAGCACGAATAATAGGATATTCCCGGATAGAGAGAAGTGAGGTCACGTGAGACTTTGGGATCCATATATTTTCATATGCCCTGCCTCCATTTTTCTCTACAATCAACAAATATTGTCAATTACTTTCCCTAACAAACATTACAAAATTAAACACTTTAATACAAAGAAAAGAAAGAAAAAAAAGCATGAAAACGATTTTTTTCCATTGTTAACAAATCCAAACACAGAAGCTCGCTCAAAAAGAAATACAAACTTCCGTTAAATAAATAATAATAAAAAAAAAATGCAACACCGGATGCAAAAACTAATAATGGGGAAAAAAAAGAATCTGCCATGAATGAACTCACCATGCTGCCAATAGATGGCAGCACATAAATTCATTCATTTTGACGTTTTTAATTAATATCTTTATAACTAATTACAATTTCGGAATTTAAATAGCCGAAATGGATTCCTTGGATTATTTTCCATTTTTTGGTACTTATGACTAGTTTCAGGATTCAGTGGTTCGTGAGAAGATAGGACAGATACATATGTTTGTTGACGTTCGAATTTTAATATATAAGATGAACACTTATTACATTTAGACTCACTCTAAATTGCTGGATAAACGTTGAGTTTGGAAGTTGTATTATGGACATTGATTTCCTAACGGAGGCAGATGACCAAGACAATGCACGAACTATTTCAGATGTGATATTAGATTATTTCAGATGTGCCAACCATACTACTTATGACTGGCTTCAAATTAAAAATTTTGCAAGAAAATTTTGGAGAATTTTTTTCTTGATGACAATACACATCTATACTTATAAAAGGCAATATTTGTGTGCGTGTGTGTGCAATGTCCAGACGAATCTATCGCACTTACAGCCTTGAAATTTTTCACACAGGTAGTCTTAATGGCGACTCAATGCACCACGAAGCCAAAATTTTAAAATTTAATCTAGAAAATTTTTTATTTAATGTTGTGTTGTTTTGGGTGATTTTTCGCACTAATTTCTCAATAGCATGATTTCGGATAACTGTAAGACAAAAATAGATACACCATCGGAAAGAGCACGCGATTTCCGTTGTAATGAAGTTAGTTTTGAATTTCTAACGTAATATACTGAATTTTGGAATTTAAAAAAAAAAAAATAGTCGGTTAAACCTAAAAAACTTTGTTTGGAATTTCAATTTCTTGCATCCGCCGTTCTAATTTTGTTATCAATTTGAAATTTGTTGAAGTAATAAACATAACGTTTCTCCGTGATTTAAGACAAGAATGGTTAAAATTGAACAGTTGGATTTTAATTATTTTTTTCTTAAGTGTTAAAAAATTTTCGCCTCAAAATTCTCTTTACGATTCTTCAATCGGTTCTAATCAAGAACGCGTGACGTATTTTCCTAACATGTATTGTTAGCAATAAAATGCTCTAGGTCTTGTCATCGCTACTCCAATTAGGAAAAGGAATATTTATGTTTATCTAAAGTTGTTTACTTACCAGCCGCTGCGCATTCAACTTGGCATAAATGCTTTCCGATGTTTACGTTCGAGAATCAATGCATGTTGATTAGTTTCAGTTCACATCGCTCGTACTTGAAAATCTGTAAGTTTATTGTTTATGCCAAGGAGCAGCTGTTGATAGCATCGCTTATCAAACATTCGCCTACAACGCATGCTCTGGATTGAGTATTTCAGCTGGAGGTAAATACGGAGAATTTAGTCTCGAATTTAGTTTTGTTTATAGTAGTTTCTACTTTCGTTCTTCTATTGAGAGTGCAGTCTCGTTAAATATTTTATTTAGAAACGAAAGGGTCGGGGGTTTTTTTAAAATCTATTTACAGTTAAATTGAAGATGTAATTTTCCAGTGTTTAAAGTCAGGAGCAGAATCTGTTGATGTATGAAGACTTGTGGGAAATATCGCATCGTTCAATGTCTGAGTAATTTTAACTGTCTTGCATCTATTTTTCTAAGTTCATGAATTTTTGCTAGTCATCAGTTTAAATGAGTTCCACTGGCTTACTGGATTCGATATAGCATTTCTTCGTATTACATTAAATTTTGACTTTAAATGTTTCTATACATTTTCTGATATTAACTTTTAATCTTTGTTGTTGTTTTTTCATGTTGTTGAAAATAATGTTGGATTTTACTAAGTTTCTTCTTTGAACTGCACCTAAAAACTGCATGTTTAGTTAATCACTATTCTAAAGATCAAGGTTAGGCATCCCAGTAATGTTTCTACTGTAGTTTAGATTAGTCTGCTTAAAGTTTAATCGTACTATATGCTTTGATGCCTAAGCATCCATGCATGAAGTAGAATATCGATGTTTATAGGCGACTATATGGGCCGTCGCCTAACAAAGGGTTATGGGCTTGCTTGTGCTTGCCTTGACTTTTTAAATTTTTCTATTTCTTTGTCTCCCATGCATATGTCACTTGACTGTTTGCGATGGGCGCAGTTGTGTGTGAAAGTTTAAGAGTTTCATAGTTTTTCAAATTTATATTCATCTTTCTAATCATTACTACTCATCTTTAAAAAATTTTATCGCATTTTTGAACTTTTCTATTTCATCTTTTGAACTTTTCAATCGTATTTTTCATGTCTAACATAATGGCTGGATATTCGATCGAGAAACTAAGTGCATTAAATTACAGTTCATGGTCCATGGATATGAAATTCGTGCTTACGGAGAGAGGTCTCTGGTAGATTGTTAGTGGTGCAGAGTTATCTCCGAAAATATCAGCTGGAAAAAACCCAGAGAACTTCGACAGAGACTTGCGAAAATATAAGAACAGGTGCAACATGGCTGTATCGCTCATCTATTTTAATATAGAGAAGGATTATAGAAAGGTCGTAGAAAATTTTGAAGACCCAGTGTCAGTTTGGACCACACTAGCTAAATACTTCAGACCTGACTCCCGATCCTTCCATATGAAGATTCTTTTCAGAACTAGTGGAATGTAGAATTATGCCAGGTGAACGCACAAGTCTTTATGCAGCAAGACTGTCTGGATATATGACCAAATCAAGATGATTGATAGTACTTTTTCCGAATGCTACATATCATTCCAGTTTCTGCGTTACCTGCCTAGTCACTTTGATGGGATGGTGTAGACTTTATTGAGATTGAAATCTGAAGATTTCTTGTTCAAGAATCTCATTCAGGAAATTACAGCAGAGGAGGTTAGACTGGACCTGAGAAGTTCTGATGGCCAAGCATTGCTAGTGGACAAAATGCCAGTAAAGATATGAGGTCGTGAATACAGGAAGACTAACAGAGTTCCTGATGTCTTCCTCGAAAGATTTTCAAGAAGTCCAGTCGTCGTGGTGGATTTCCAAATAGAGCCCGAAATCGAAGCTAAAGTAGGAGAGCTGATACACAACGGAATGAACGGAGACAAAGAGGAAGGAGCCCTTCTGCCAGATGGAATAACAGATGTGGAAGGTGTAAGTCACCATTTTCTTTTTTCATAAGTGCTTGTTTTAGTGAAAAAGGGAACTTGTCAGACTGGGTATTCGATACCGCTGCCTCACATAACTTTTGTCGTGATAAAAATCTGTTTTCGACTTTTACACCATTAAATTCTGAAAGAATGGCAGTAGCAGTGGACGATGTGTCTTTTCCCATTTTAGGTAAGAGAGACATTCTCATGAAATTTGGACCTAGAACCATTAAACTTAAGGAAGTAATGTACTCACCCAATATTGGAAGAAATTTAATGTTGGGACCACGATTTGATGTCAATGGTGCTACTTTTCTAGGTCGTAGGGGTGAGGTGAAGGTTCAGCAACATAACAAAACTATTTTTAAAGCATGGTTAAAAAACGGCATTTATTATGTTTTCTTCAGTTTAAGTAAACATGATACACAATGTGTAACTTTTGCCACTCCTGTTTCAGTAAATGAACAATTGAGCTTGTGGCACAAGAGACTTTCACATATAATTCCTTCCGTCCTTCTGTAATTAGTAGAACATGCCGGGAAAAAGGCGTTGTAGGTTTGCTGGATTTTAAAGATGTCAAATTAAATTGTGAACCATGTCGTGTAAATAAGTTTAAGCATGCATCTTTCAAACCATTAAATGAAATTAGATCCAAGAATCCTCTGGAATTATTATATGCTGACATTTGGGGTCCTAGTCAAACAAGAAGGAAAAATGGCGAGTTATACTATTTGACGTTCATTGATGATTATTCCCGAAAAGCATCCTTATACCCGATAAGGGAAAAGTCCAATGCATGTTACTTAATTAAACATCACAAAGATCAGGAAGAAAATCTTCTCAGACAACGAGTTAAAGCTTTTCACACGGACAACGGGGGAGAGTTTATAAGAAATGCTTTAGAAAATTATTTTGTTAAAAAGGGAATTAAGTATGAACTTACCAATATATACACCCCAGAGCAAAATGGCATTCCAGAGAGGTACAATCAAACTGTCATTAGTGGTGCCAGAACTATCCTGGATGAATCTGGTTTACATAAAAGCTTTTGGACAGAGGCAATGATTCACTTTACGTATAATTGGAATCGAGTATGCTATTCTAACCAAACTAAATCTCCATTAGAATTATACATCGGTCATAAACCATATGTAAGACATTTAAAACCTTTTGGTTGCTTAACTTACGTTGGTGTTCCCAAGGCGCATCGTTCTAAATTGGATGCAAGGGCACAAAAAGGGTATCTTTTAGGTTATGCTTTCAAAACTAGAGGTTATCGAGTTTGGTTACCTGAAAAAAATAAAGTAATTGAAACCAAAAATGTTTCTTTTGACGAGAATAAATTCTATGGAGAAAACAGTGGAGCTGTGATGGGCACCAATCCTTACAATATCACGGAAATAATAATCCCTAGTTCAAACAGTAGCTACAGTGAAGATATCGTAGGGGAAACATTACCCGTTTCTGATGATTCGTTGCTACATACAACGGATGATAAAGATCCGGAAGTTAGTTTAAGGAGAGGAATTTGGTTGCGTAAACCTGTTATGCATAGCGATAAATCTAGGATATATATATATTTTTAAGAACAGGGAAACACTCAACGATTGCATTCACTAAATGATGTTAAGACTTTTTGTTTAGAAAATAATATATTGTTTGAACCAAACCTGTTTGATTTTTCTGGTAATAATGATTTTGAAGGGATTGTTAATGATGACAATTCTGATTCTCAAAATCCACATTGTAGCCTCAATGAATCCAGTTGACTAAATCAGGTATTTATTCCTAAAACCTATAAGCAAGCTGTAGAATCTGATCATTGCGTTGATTGGCAACGAGCCATGAAAGACGAGATTTATACTATGCATTCTCGAGGAGTATGGAAACTTGTAGATCCACCATCAAACACTAAACCTGTAGGATGCAGATGGGTGTACACTATTAAGCGAGACGAAAAGGGAAAAATTGTCAGATTCAAAGCCCAACTGGTAGCTCAAGGCTATAGCCAGATTAAGGGGGAATCTTTTGACGAAACTTTGTCTTGTAATACCATACTCAGTGTGACATTAAAGGAGCATATCTGTACACTAGTTTGGACAAAGAAGTTTATATGACAAAACCTCCCGGTTTTGTTAAAAAGGGAGAGGAAAGTAAAGTTTGCAGGCTAGATCGTGCCATATATGGATTGCATCAAAGTGGTCGCTAGTGGTTTTTTGAAATGTATAGGGTGTTGACAGATATAGGTTTTACAAAATTCGAGGTTTGTAATTGTGCTTATATGTTTAAATCGGATGCAGTTTTAATTTTGTATGTTGATGACTTTGTTTTAAATAGTCGTACTAGCGGTATTTCGAAAATGGCAATTGATATTTTAAATACACATTTTGATGTTAAAGTTTTGGGCAACACGAGAAAGCTTTTAGGGATAGAGTTTGAATAGTATAAAGGAAATGTGTTTATACATCAAGAAAGCTACATAAGTGAAGTTGCTGATAGATACTTACAATATAAATTTCCAATTACATCACTCCCCATTACTAAAGGCAGCGTTTATTCCAAGTCTCAGTGTCCCAAATCAGAGGAAGAATTTAAAGAAATGTCACAATTGCCATACAGGAATATTTTAGGTTGTTTGTCATTTATTGCTGGTAGAACTCGTCCAGATATCAGTTATGCAGTCAATATATTTAGTCAGTTTCAATCTAATCAGGGTATGTTTCATTGGAACGGTTTGTTAAAGTTACTAGGTTATGTTTTCAATACTAAAAATTTAAAGCTTAAATTATCTTGTAATAAAGCTCAATTTGTAGTATAGTCAGACGCAGACTTTGCCTCAAATCGTGACGACCGAACTTCTGCTGGTGGTCAGTTGGTAATGCTGGACAATTCTTCCAGTGAATGGCGGACGTTTAAGCAAAAATGCGTCCCACTGTCAACAATGGAATCTAAATTTGTCACTATGACAGAGGCGACACGTGAACTGATATGGTTTGACAGGATTTTAATAGAATATTTTGAGCGTAACGTAATTTTGGAAAAAACCGTTCAATCTACATTATTTGTTGATAACATGGCTACAATTGACTTCGTTAAATCTCCAATTGAAAATTGTTGCAGTAAACATATTGATGTTAAATTGTTTTTCTTGAGGGATTTGGTTTTTAAAAATGCCTTTAACTTAAAGTACGTTAATAGTAAACTGAACTTGGCTGATATCTTCACCAAGCCAATGACCAAGTTTGAACTTGAGAAGTTTGTTAGCTGTATTTTTGAAAATGTTGATGTTTAAAATTACTAATAATGTATATTTGAATTGTTTTATTGTATTACATTGTTTTTTTTGTTTTCAACTTCTCGACAAGCATCTAATTCCTGCCTGATCCGGTGGACGGTATAAGTGAATTTTTCTCAGCCATTGTAAGAGCAGTCTCCTGGATACGATTTGTGGGAGGAATCATAATACCAGATAATGATGTTCGAAAGCTGACTGACTGTTGTGTGTATCGGTGAAGGCCATCATCTTTGTATTTGTGGAATCGCCGTTATGATATGTAACTGCCATTAGTCATCGCTTGTCATGAAGAATATTAATTTTTGTATCATTTATTAATTGATAAATATGTTAAATGGATATGTAATTATTTATTTGAAATAATATTTATGTGTTAAATTGATTAATTTATCAAATAGAATGATAGTTGAAATGTATGAAGTCCTGGCCAAGCAAATATATAAGTGATGATGGATAAATATGAGGTTAAGTGTTTGAGTATATTTGGTATTATTGTATTTAATTTTTAGATTGTATTTTTTATAATGAATTATAGTTAATATTTTTATTGTTAAAAATTAATAAAATTGCTGTTAGTATATTTATTGCTACTTATGTTAAAGTTTTCTGTAATTTCCAGTGTTTATAATCGAGTCCAGTGAGTTAGAAGTAAATTTAAAAGTTTAAAGCATTTAAAGTTTTTGAAGTAACTTTCTGGAAAAATTTAAAAAGTAAAAGTGAATTTTTTTTGTGGTTAAAGTACTTAGTATGTTTTTTTTTTCGTATAGATGTCAAGAGAGAGGGGGGGGGGGGGCAATAATAAGATGCTCTAGGTCTTGTCATCTCTACTCCAATTAGTGAAAGGAATATTTATGTTTATCTAAAGTTGTTTACTTACAAGCCACTCCGTATTCAACTTGGCAGAAATGCTTTCCGATGTTTACGTTCGAGAATCAATGCATGTCGATTAGTTTCAGTTCACATCGCTGATACTTGAAAATCTGTAAGTTTATTGTTTATGCTAAGGAGCAGCTGTTGATACGCATCGCTTATCAAACATTCGCCTACAACGCATGCTCTGGATTGAGTATTTAAGCTGGAGGTAAATACGGAGAATTTAGTTTTGTTTATAGTAGTTTCTACTTTCGTTCTTCTATTGAGATGTGCAGTCTCGTTAAATATTTTATTTAGAAACGAAAGGGTCGGGGTTTTTTTTGGAATCTATTTACAGTTAAATTGAAGATGTAATTTTCCAGTGTTTAAAGTCAGGAGCAGAATCTGTTGATGTATGAAGACTTGTGGGAAATATCGCATCGTTCAATGTCTGAGTAATTAGTTTAACTGCCTCGCATCTATTTTTCTAAGCTCTTGAATTTTTGCTAGTCATCAGTTTAAATGAGTTGCACTGGCTTACTGGATTCAACATAGCATTTCTTCGTATTACATTAAATTTTGACTTGAATGTTTCTATACATTTTCTGATATTAACTTTTAATCTTTGTTGGGTTTTTTTTCATGTTGTTGAAAATAAATAATGTTGGATTTTGCTTAAAAGTTTCTTCTTTGAATTGCACCTAAAAACTGCATGTTTAGTTAATCACCATTCTAAAGGTCAAGGTTAGGCATCCCAGTAATGTTTCTACTGTAGTTTAGACTACTCTGCTTAAAGTTTAATCGTACTATATGCTTTGATGCCTAAGCATCCATGCACGAAGTAGGATAATCAATGTTTATAGGCGACTATATGGGCTGTAGCTTAACATGTATTTCGTCTAAATCGCATTACAACATAACCCCTTTGCTTCGCGTCGACATACAATTCTTTTAATTTGTTTGTTTTTATACTGTTTGACAGTTGAGTATACGGCTGATATGGAAAAAAAAAAAAAAAGAAAAGAATTTGGAAGCCATTCTAGGAGGGTGCCATTTTTTTTTGTCTTGGCCGAATCAAATCGGCTATAGTTCTAGACCATCTCCTGATGGCAATTTTTCCTTCTTTTTTTTTTATTACGGATCAAAAAGAACTTTAGAATGAATAGGGGATAATAGCCTTTGTAGCTGAAAATCCCAGAAAACCCTTTCTCAAATCAAATCAAATGGCTGATATCTTTAGTTAGAGAAGACTAGAAAAAATGAAATATGATTTCAAGGAGCTATTTACATAATATGGCTTCAAAGTTTAAATCTGAAGTGAAAGATTTTCATCTCTCTTTTCTACTTTGATTCATTTTAAATACTATAGAAATTATGTTTGTCTGTATCTTTCGAGGCGTATTGTTCCATTTGAAATCGTTTATTTCATTCGGTTTTCATTCTTTAACATTTTACCTGGTTTATGGGAATCAATCTTTTAAATCCTAAAAAAACTTTTTCAAAAATATCGGTTTATTTTTTACTCTGTACTGTCAAATGTCACTATCGCAAAGAAAAATAAGCGGGAAAACCAATAATTTGTATCTTTTGTTTTCAAAACTTTTTCATGTCACTGTGGGCATTTTTTTTCTCCTCATTTTGTTGAAGTTCTGATTCCACAGACAACATGCATTTCGTCTAAACCACTTAACGTCATAATCCCTTTGCTTTGCGTCTGATATCTTTAGTTACAGAAGACTGGAAAAAATTAAATATGTCTTCAAGGAGGTGTGTGGCTTCAAAGTTTAAACCTGAAGTGGAAGTTTCATCTCAGTCTCTCTCTTTTTTTTTTTCTTCCTCCTTCTCTGATTCATTTGGAATATATTTAAATACCACAAAAATTATGTTTGTTGTATTGTTCCATTTGAAATTGTTTAACATTTTATTCGGTAAGCCTTCCCAACATACATTGTTGAAATTTCATTGGCTGACGGGGCAGAGCGCAGGATACGTCATAAACTTCAACTGAATGCCTTCGATTATTATTTTCGGCAGTGTCTTGAAGTGTTTATTTGTTTCGCATATTTTGCTTTCCGTATAATAATCATTTTCATGTTGCAATTTTTTAATATTGTTTCAGATAAACGTACTCTGTACTGTTTTCTACAGTTGAAATGTCATTATATGGAAGAAAAATAAGGGGGAAATCAATAATGTGTATCTTTTGTTTTGATTTCAAAACTTTTTCATGTCATTGTGGGCGGGTTTTGTTTTTCTTTTTGTTGAAGTCCTGATTCCATGGGCAACAAACACCGTGCGCATACTGCTAGTTTTCAATATTTAAAAAAAATTAATTTTCAGAAAATCCATTAATTTAGTCAAATTTTGATTCTACAATTTTTTATAATTATGTGCTTTAAATTCAAGACTTAAAAGTAGAATTTTTTGAAGTTACTTTTTAATACACCAATAAGAGTGTGCCATTTAAACTGTTTTTATTAAATTTATTATTTTCCCAACAATATACTTTACATGCGCGAAATTCTATCGCAGGTTGAATTTCAGAAAATGCATCCCTCCAGTAAGTATCCTACTGTCAAAGAAAACTTTCCAAAATGAGTAAAAAACTATTTGAGCACACAAATTTTTAATAATTGGGACTCTGCTGCAATTGCTACCCTCTAATCAATAAATTTGTAATTAATATTTGTTGAGTTTGAATAAAATGTACTAACTTTACACTCAAAATAACAATAACTAAGACCCTTAGAAAATAACGATGCAACATTTTTCATTTTTGTGTTATATGAGTGTGCAATGGATTGGAACTGGATCAGGTTTGATTTGGAAGTCACATTCACAGCGAAAACTATAACTACCATAGTTTCTAATTGTATGACTGCGTACAGCTTTTTTTTTTTTTGTACTGTGAACGATTTATTAATTACATCGGTATGTAGCAAATTACCTTATGAATTAACAAATATTATAGCAATAGCAAGAAAATTGTGTCATTTAGGAGGTTTGGAGACAGACAACGTCGAGTCAAGCTCCTTCTACAACAATGCAACCAGAATCGACTGAAGTAGCCTCAAGCCAGGGCCAATAAAGGTTCATTGTCCTGGGGTCTAAAGCATACATCTAAAAGCTTCAGAAAATCTTTCATCTTTCCCCCTTCGGTAGCAAATGCCATTGTAGTTAAGATAGGGTTGCAATATAGGGTGAAGGAAATCTGCTCAGTAGCAAATCGCAAAGGTAAAACTCGCCAAACTACCTGAAAATTTCACTTCTGCTGAGGAACTCAGCAAAAAGAGCTGTGACACCCTCTAGAGAAATCAAGGAAAATACTCTAGATTTCAAAGTAAGGAAGAGTTTATTCCAATTATAATTATAATGAAGTATCATTTCAAACAAAATAATGGATTATATTGTGAAATATGGTTCTCTGTAGATTGCCACAAAGTTTCAAAGTAGTTAAATGTTTTTTTCCCAACATCAATTATGAATTTTTTATCATTAATTACATCCCTCTTTATGTATTTATTTTCACCCTTGTAAAATCTTTATACAAAAATGTTTTTTTTTTTTTTTTTTTTTTTAAATCATAGAAGAACATGTCTGCAACAATCATATGAAATTTTGTAATTGTATCAAGTTTTTTCTACCCCAAAGTGTGATGCAAGTGAAGCCTTTCGCTTCATCTTTTCGCGAATATGGCCTTAACCTATTTGAGGAAAGAAAACTAAGTAAAATATTAAGAAATACGCAAATTTTTAAAATAAGAAGATATCTTATACTAAAATAAAAATTTAAAAAATATGAACTCGAATCATTAACAAAGAAAGTTTTAATATATGTTCCAATCAGCTAAAATGTCTACACTCAACATAGCTTCTATGTATATCTATAATTTTAGGAAGCTTACCTTAAAATGAAATTCTAATTTCACAAGAAAGGGGAAGCTGACAGCTTGCAAAATTTTCTTTTCATTCAATGTGTGCTCAACTTGCTTTAGTTTCACTACCTAAAACACAATGTTAAATTTTCTTTAATTCTTTCATAAAACAAAAACATAAACATAATAAATGACATGGCACACAATTAAAAAAATGAATACAGTTACTACTTTTGAAATTTATATCAAGTTTCTCTGAATTAAAATTTCCACAAACTCAAAATGTACATTTCAAAAACCTTGATTGATATACTAAAGTTTAAAATTTCAGTCAAATGCATACCAACCCTACAACTGAAAATGTTAGTTGCCTTTTAGAGATTTCAAATTGTAAAAAAAATGGGATGAAAATATCTAGCTTTAACCAAGTTTATCATGGAATGTGTCAGATAGTAACATTGAACAAAAAAAATTCACAAGTATTTGTTACATTAGCAATATAAGACAAGGATCCAAAAATTATAGAAATTAAGGCATGACAAACAAAATTGAATTGAAATTAAATTTAAAATCAATAAAAGACCATTCTATGCTAAGGGGAAAACTATTTCTTAAAATTCATCACTAATTACAAAAATTTCAAGTTAAATCTCAACACAATGCATTCTGAATTTTATATATAATCTAATATCAGAGAACAAAACCAGTGAACTAGTGGTGTTTAACTGTTTACAGACTGAATTCAGATCCAGGTTAATTTTTAATTACATTTTTGCATACTTTACCTTCTAATGCTTTAGTTTCAAGATATCAATCATTAAAATGTGAATAAAAAATTTTTATATATGTTTTTTATAATGTTCCCAATTGGGAACATTGGCCATTTCTGATTAAGCTCATTACACTAGACATTGAAATGGAAGACAAGAGATGATCAGACTGAAATAATAAGCTAAGTATTGTAAAAAATATTTTTATAACCAAGCACAGATATGAATTTAATTGAAAATTTATGAATTTAAATGAATAAAAAACATTTTGTACAAAAAAGTGCAAAAAATAATGAAACTTTATAACGGTATCCTATGGCACTCTGGGAAGTATTTCATATGCAATACTCTTTTTTTTGCCTTTACTGCACTGTAATCTTGTATTTTCTCCAAATTATTCATATTTATCCGAGTTCTTACAATTAGGCAATGACTATCACTTTTCAGTTGTGGTTTATACAAACGGTAACTTTTGGTCGGGTTTGAGATCCATCCTTTTTTGCCCCTGTTCGTAAAAGGATAATTGTGACTTCTAGTCAAAACTTGAGATGAGTAAGTTTGTCATGTTTTTTGCAAGTTGCTGTAAGCAATAGCCATCCAGAAACAACAGTTATATTTAGTATATTTGCAAATAAAATAAACGACTATTTCTTTTTGTGAAGTTATGACGGTAGTTTCTCGCATTTTAACCCTCTCGCTACCAGGGTCTCCTGGGAAAAATGTCCACCACAGCCCAAGATGTTTTTTGGGATTATATGACATCAATTGCAATAGATTTTACGTCTCTCACGTATACGTGACATTTGGCTCTGGTAAGAATTGTTGGACGCACTTTTAAATAAAATGTCTCATTTTTGCAAATTCAACCTATTAGACGATAAAGTATACTATAAAACATAGATAGAAGATACATTACAAATTTAACACAACAAAAATTCTTAAAAATATGAGTTAATAAATTGAGGGGAAAAAAACATGAAACTGGTAATCAAATTAAATATCTTTTAATTCCAAACTTTTTTCATTCAATTCTACACCTAAGATATTTATTTTAATTTCTTTTCAGTAATTGTTTTTCTTAGTTCATGCGATTGAATAAATAAATTTATGTCCTTTGACTTTTCAGCCTCATTAGCTAAATCATTTGCTTCCCCATTTGTTTGGTATATTTGGTTTGGAACATTTTCTTTTGTTTTAAAAATAATCTATTTCCTCCTAGAGCTTTTCGTTTTAGTTGTTTTGTTTCAGTCTTTTCTTTGGATCTTTCACTTTCTAAATACTGCATGTATTTTGCTCTAGCTGAGGTGGCAGAAAGTAAGGACTTTCAATGACTTTTTAAAAATGGGGCATAAAAATAAGGATTTGTAAGGACTTTTAAGGACAAAATGTAAAAGTAAGGACTTGTAAGGACGCGTACGAACCCTGTGATAAATCTCACCGTGCCCAAAACCATATTATGAATCCAATTTCGTTGTCCTATGCATACTTTTATCTTCCGTGCATGAGAATATCTTTTAATCAGCTGGATTGGAAGTTGAAAATATTATTTAGAAGAAACAATCACTACAGAATTATCATTCCAGCTTTAAATAAATGTTTATCCGACAAATTTATATTTACCCCCTCCCAGATTACAGATAAAAATGAAAATTTTCACCAAAATTAAAGCATTAGCCTTTTAACTACCGAAAGGGATTTCCTTTCCTGAATTATATGAGAATTGTCCTTTCCATTTTTCTTTCAGTAGAAACGCACAATAGAGAGATTCCTTCTTTCACAGAATGGTCACGACTGGCCAATGTTCCCAATTGCAGGGATGAGATTGGCAAAAAAGCAAAAAGACTGAAATCATACGTGAGCAAAAAATTTGTACCATAACTTATACGCGAAAGATGTTTTAAGAAATAAAACATCAGAACATGCAACATAATGAAAATATTACACTATAATAATTAATAAGTTAATTATTTATAATTCAGTATGTATAAATAAGAAAAAGAATATTAAATTATTATTAAATCATTTACATTAAAAATTAACAAACAAGTTTAACACATCATCAGGGGCATCAGAAAATACAAAATTAGACATTAAAACATATTTACCACCTGAACATTACTGAGATGCAACATTCACCCAACAGAAGTTTGAGAAGAATTGTATTTAATAGCCTTTTGATAAAAGTTAGCTCAAAAAATAAATAAAAATAAGGGCAAATAATTTCATTTGCTTCATGCAATTGTGTGCTCTTTACACACTTAGTGCTTTTGTGTAAAGTAAGAATAAATTATAATAATGTATCATATACTGAATTGTTTTATTTCTTTTATTTTTATACCTTTTTGCAAAAGTAACAGTACAATGATTTTGCACATTATAAAGTGAGAGGGGGTAGAGAAATTGTGCAGTTACAATGGCAGATTCATTTAACATTATTGTTATTTGAAACATTTCCTTAATTGTTAAAGAAGTGGTTTTCTTTCATTTTTTTATTTGTGTGGCTTTTGTTGGTAACAGATCTCCATTAACACGCTTCACCCCTTGTTTTGGAGGGCTCCGATCTTTGACAGATTTTTCTTCAATAAAGGATTCAATTAAATTTTTCTGCAAGTTTATTTATTTTCAGTAGAGGCTAAAGTTTTTGGACAGTCTTCATTAGTATCTATCTGTTTAATTACTGGCATAGTTGCTGGGACTACATTATCTGAAGAATGTCTAGTTAAATCATCTGTTTTATTTTTTTTTAATGTCTTATTCTCTGCATTTTCACACAGCTTTTTAGCTACCTCTTTTGACAGGAGTTTTTCTTTTTTGATGTAGTTTATTTAATTGGTTTTGTTCCATTTTTTTAAATTTTTATTTCTTCATCTTGATATGCCCTACAAGATGCCCTTAAGTTTTTAACTAATTTTTTTTCAACATATTCATACAATTTTTTTTTTGCAAAATATGCCACAGAGGTTTTGTTTTCTGCAAGAAGGTGGTAATTAATACTTTGACAGAATATGTTGGAATGTTCATCCTTGTAGAGCTTGCTGATATAACGTTGATTAGTCGGTAGAAGATGAATCAGCTAGTTTCCTAGCTGGTGGAGTTAAGCCACGTGGTCAAGCATATTTCCCAGAATTTTCTTTCAAAAACGGAAGATAGAAAGCGTTCTTTTCTTTGTGTAAAAGCGGAATTTTCGGAAAATTTTTTTGCGGCGGGGAAAAAAAAAACACCTGGAAATAAAAAAAAAAATTTAAAAAAGGAATTTTGAGGAGAGGGAGAGCGGAGATTCATAAAACAGAAGGGATCCTCTGTCCCTGCAATTGGGAACACGAAACTTTAATGAATTATAGCATATGTGTTTATTTATATAATTATATTTTATATGTTATTAGTAACATGGACATTTTTAACTATCTGTATGGATTTTTAGAAATTTTGGATAGTTTAATTTTTTAGGAATTTTTATGCTACACACAAATTAAAATGTAAAAATAGTCCATTTTTAAGAATTTATGTACATTACCCATTTTATATCTGAAACATAATTTATATATCAAAAAATCAAGCCTACTTTTAATTATAATTCTCAATTTTTTAAAAACAATATGAACAATATTTTATTTTTAAATGAATTTTAAATTTGATGTTCCCAATTGGGAATGGTTAAAGCAAATTCACTGCGGTATTTTATTTACAATTATCAGTAGTAACAATCAAAATCAGGTCATTACACAATGTAGAAAAAATATTACCCCAGAGATTTAATTAAATATACTGAAGCATGGTTATAAAAAAATGGATAAAATTTCACAAAGTTTAGGAAAGACAAGTCAATTACGATAATATATTTCAGTTACTGCTCTTTCATTCAAGATACATTACCTGAAACATTTTGGAACAAAAAGAGTGATGCCTAAAACTACAACAAAATATTTATATAAGTGTAAAAATAATATTAAAATGATTATAAATATTTACTTAAATGTAAGTATTTATTATCATTTTAAAACCGAGCAAACTTTTGGCAGAGCTTGAACCCCAAATCTTCCAATTATACAGCCAAGATTGTTAACTCAAAAAGTAGCTAGGAGAAGCATGAATATTTCCATGTAATAAAGCTCCAGATTTATTTTAGCTTTAAATTACCTATTTACTAAAAATATATACGTAAAATATAACTCAGAATAAAAAAAATTCTTCTATTTACACAAAGGTTAAAAAAAATTTATCTATCTTAATGTTACTATTTGGAAACAATATGTTAAATAATGGAATTTCTCAGCCAAATTTGCGTTTTAACTAGAATATTCCTATACTATATCTGTGATGTACATATAACACTTTACAGAAACATCATTTTATCCTAATTTTTTTACATTCTTTGATGACATAAACCTCAGATTGTGTATTTGAAATGAGATCATGATTGGAACAATATAAAAAAAATACTTGAATAACTAAATTAAGAAACAAAATTTTCTGTCCACAAGTTAATTTGATGAAAATCATTTGCACATTAGTTTTTATAAAATGCAGATTCAAGTAAAATTACTTTTAATTAAATAACATTGAAATCGCTGAAATTTCTCGATGGACATTATGTCTGTTGTATACTAATTCTCCCCCCTCCCCCCCAAAAAACCCCTGATAAAATTCTACTATAACATCAACCATTTGATCCATAAACATAATAACTTAAATACCAGGAAATGTATATAATACATAACATATATACAGTCATGAACACATCACAAATAAGAAATGGAGAAATTGAAATAACTGCTGAAGTCTTTTACAATTAGAATATAGGCATAGGATTGTCCACTGCATTTTCTAGAAGAATTAACATTTGAAAATATCTATACCACTAAAATAGTTTTTAATTCATCAATCGAAAATAATAATAAAAAAACCATGATCTTCAGTTGCTTCAAACGACAAGATTTATGATTATACAAAACAATTGAAAAATCTATTTAAAAAATATAAACTGTTAAAAATTTACAGCCTTTCCACAAGCCTAAATTCAATACCAACTGATTCATGATTTAAAACAAACCAATATCATAAAATGAAACTGAGTTCTTGGAATTGAGTTGAAACAATTCAACAAATCAGTGATACATTAAACTAATAATAGAGGTTTTTCTGAATTACTAAATACATTTTTTGGCTAATTACTATTCTACCTTCCAATAGAATGCAACTTCAGACAAACAAAATGGCACGCAGACTGCGAATTTAGACATCTGATATTCTATTGCGAAAATCATCATTTATTAATGGAAGCAGGTAGTTAGTGAGAAGTTACATCTCTAAGCTTTTAAGTTAAAGTTAACAAAATTATTATGTAACTATTCTTAAGAGTCAATTATTTTGAGAAACTCTTAACAGAAAAAAACAGTAGATAATATTGCCATGAGCATGATTCTTGGTGTTGCCTAGCTGTTAGAATTTGACATATTAATCAATTTGTTTCAATGTCCAGCAAGATGATATTTGGAGGGAAAAAACATCCCGAAGACTCCGATTGATTATCAAGACCACATGTATTCAATTTGCATCCATACATGTGATCAAAGTCAAAAGATCTACTCCCTGTAACAAAAACACTTTTTTATAATAAAAGAAACATACTAAACAGCTTTAAAAAAAAACAAAAAAAACCTTGCTTAGCCCTTGGTAGTCAAATTAAGAATTTAATATCGTTCTGCAATTTCATAAGAGTAACAAAAAGTTTGCCATATAAGGTACATATACAACAAAATAAAAAACAAGCAATAATTCATTGCATAACCAAAGATTTGTAATTTAATAGAAGTGAGGTACAAACTTTTTGTTTGTCAAGGATTTTCATTGCATAGTATTCTTTTGCAGTTTTGTGTTGGACAAGCATAACACGCCCAAAAGATCCCGTTCCTAATGTTTTGATACGATCAAAGTCATCTAGACAGGCTGTATTCTGAAATAAAACAAAATTTCAACATGCAATTAAAAGGTCAATGATTTGCAGTATTTTCCAGATTAATCAGTGTTACATCATAAAGGGAGAAAAAATGTGTCAAAAATGTCAAACCTGAAAGGAAGAAATATATGGGGATTGGTGGAATTATTAAATAAAAAATGCACAAAAATTGCTTCTTAAGAATTATAAAACCAAAACACAAGGAAACATGACTGAAAAAACTCGTAGCATATACAAACCTAAAACCATTCTTCCATAAAAGGACTTGAGAATTTGATTTTAAATGTTGAAGAGAAAATAAATATTTTTACTTACCTAAGAGGAAATGTTAATACAACTTTAAACTCACACATTAAAATGAAGATAATTTTAAAATATGACTTACCTACATAAATAAATGAATAATGAACTTCTTATAAAAAAACATATCCATAAGGAATTTTAAACACTCATCACAATATCACTGAACTGAAACGAACTTATTAAAATAATGAGGGGAAAAGATTAAAATAAAATTTTAATAGCCATTCTTTGGACCCATCTTAAAAATATAGAGGCAACATAGGCTACTGAACAAAACTTTTCTAAAATAAGCAGCTAAAGCAATGTGATAAAAAAAATTCATAAAACAAAAATCCTTTTTAAAACCATTACGTGTATGCCTTATTACCTTAACCTTAATGCCTTATTACAACCTTAATTAAAAATAATCCAAACACGTTTAATGTAATAAATAAATAGACATGGCATACTGGGGATTAACATGCTTAATTTCAATAATGCAATGAACACAAACTACACTTCTAACTTGACAAAAAAATTCAATACTTCTATTCGAATACAGCAAACTGTTAAACACCAAAGCTAAATATTATTTATTACAATGTAAACAACATCTGCCACCCCATCTAGAATCTTTATCAAAAATACAAATTAGATAAATCACTTTTAATGTACTTAAATAGAAATATATAACTCAATAAGAATGCAATTTTCTAAGCAAACTTGCTAAATCTCTACAACCTAATTAGCATTTATTTCCATTCTGCATACTAAAATTGTAGTCTTTTTAGCAGGAACACTGTCCTTTCTATGTTTCAGGTTGAGTTAACATAAATCAACTAGAAACTGATTTTCTAAACTGAATAAACACCATCAGTTTTGAATAAGATTCATTTGAGATTTTCTGTGAGCAAGAGAAAAGGTTGTCTCTGCTATAAATAAAATTACTGTGAGCTCTGCTATATCCAAGAAATCAAATACAAGAAATTATTGCTTTGGTCATCCAAGAATGCATCACTATAACCTTAAATATAACAGATTCCTAGCATTTGAGAGAGTATCTGCATTTCCAGCAGTAGGACAGCTTCCTTGTATTTGGGTACTGCCTACTGACTAAAATACAAAGCACATTACAATCAAATTCTTCCCATAAAATATGATACAACTGAAACAGCAAAAAGCTATCTCACAACCCCCTGGCCTCAACTCAGGCCAACAAATATTAACCTTAAATGCACACCAGCTAGTATGTATGAGTGACCTCCATTTTAAGTTGAACTACGTCAATTACTAGGAATGTTACTCAGGATTATTAATTGGTAACTTTAGCAAAAGAATAAACTGATTATGATTATCTTCAATTAAAACTAAAGAAAGATAGCAAAAAAAACACCCTATTTTAAATCAATGCTGTACATACAAACAGTACATACATACTAAATGAAATAACTGAGTATTAAGCAAGCTTATACAAGAAAAATTATAAATAATCCTGTTACATCAAACAAATTGATAAAATGAATGCATTTTAAAGGATGTATTAAGACAACTGTTTTTAACTTTCATGATTCTGACCTAACAAGAATAATTTGCATACTTTTTCTTAGATCTATACAACCTAAGATGCCATATTATTTTACTGCAAACATAATGAATCATTTTCAACTATTTACTCAGAAATAAAGCTGTCACAAATAAGTTTAAAATGAAATGCATAAAGCTGTAAAATCTCCAATAATTATGAAGACACTGAGGAGCAAAACTCAAACTCACTTTACTAGGATTATTCCATTTCTCTTCAAAATCTTTCCTTGCTTCTTCAAGAAAAATCTTTACTGTAAAGAGAAATGTATAAAATGTAACAAATGCTTCACAAATTAAAACATTATTATTTTTAACAGTAATATTCATTTATACAGAAAGTTCCTCAAGTTAGTCACAATATGATTCTTTACTCAAGAAAAAAAGTAACAAAATACCATATTTATACTTTGTTTAGAACTCGAATAATACAATGATGATAATAAATATACTTTGTTAGTCAGAAATAATAAAAATGTCATTTTCAAACAGCTAATAATTCTGTGCCAATATTTACATATGAAAATCATCCTTTTTAAAATGGAAAAACTGATTAAAAAATCAAACAGAAAATACAAATTGGCAATATATTTTTTAATTATGCTGCAAAAAAGCATCTAAGCTAGAGTTTTAGATTATTTTCATCCAACTAAATTGCTACTAAAAATTACAATCTAGAAGTTTACTTAATATTAAATTCTAAAAGTTGTTCACATTTGATTTAGTTTTTAATGTATATATATTTAAAGAAATCTGAAATTACGGAGAATGATTATTAACATATATACATAAAAGAAACTGTATAGGTCACTTAATCTCTTTCATTATGTCATCACTTTGTACACTTAATTCTAGTTATCCTAGAACACCGAAATTTGAATGGTAAACACAGTACACAGCAGTAGTTTTCTAAATGTCAGATCTGCATTCGAAGTCCAATTGTTCATCCAGTTATTGGCAGTTAAATCTCTATCACACCTCATTAAATAAAGCAGCATTATATAATAGAATACAAAATGCATGACATTCAAGAACTTTTTTTAGATCTGTTTGTGTATTTATTTGTAAGAGCTCATTTTAAATATTTTTTAATTTATTATATTATTCATTGGAGTTGAAAACTGTAACTTGCAGAAAAGTCCTTTTTTATAGCATTCCACAAATTTTAAACTATGCCATAATATATCAGCTACACAGCAATTCTTATATGTTGTTCAACTCTGCTATTGAACCACTTCAAGTACGAGGACGATATACCATGATCTACGATTAATGTTCTAAAATGATAGAGGCATGGAATGTGGTAAACAATCAAAACCTTCCCTAATGAATGCCATACATGCATGGAGGAATGGGGTTATGCTGCATGGTGTGCATTAAAATGAGGCTATTTCACTAAGAGCTCAGAACAAGTCTACTGTTTACTGCCAAGTCTTTCTATTATTTCACCAAAAAAACACTAAGTCAAGGACAAGTTTCCAGAAGAAGGATATTATATATATAGCATGCAATTATAGTACATAATAATGTTCATCTTAATAATTATACTAAAAGATATGAATTATTATAAAGTTGGAGACACCATTATTTAACTAGACCAGGACTTCTCACATTATGCATACAAATTTCAAAGTTGCAAAATATTTTTGTCAGGTTCTTAAATACCAACAAGAAAAATACTTCGCAAAGCCATCTAAATTTAAAACATTTCATCAAAATTTCCAAACCCAAAAAGCATATATAAATTTCTTTATGTTTATCATTAATTAATTAATGCTTCATCTCCAGCCTCCTATATTTCCTACTCCTATATGATCCTCTGCGCTTCAGGACTAAACATCCAATCTTCTAAACCGGCATACCAACTCGCTTAAGTGTAAGAATGTTTCAACTAAATAAAAAATCAAGTTAAGTAAATGCAGATAAACTATAACTCTAATTGTAACACTGTGAAATTTTTTTGTCCTGTGTTAAATATTGCTGTACTGAAAAAAATTACTTTCTCTATCCTTTCACTTCTTTTGTCAAGTCTTGTGTGTGCAGGGAATCATTAAACACTATGCAATAACTACAATTGGATATATTTTCTCTTTTTGCCTAAAATCTCCAACAGCAATTTCTTTCTTTCAATTTGTGCATTTATACCATACATAAGCTCAATTCACTTGTTCATTCAATGGATTCTTAACTGCATTTAAATATTATTACCAGATAGCTAATTTTAATACAACACTTCCATACAAATATTACTTCAATTACTCTTTAATGTACTAATTCCAAACCTGAACAATGAATTTTCTTTGAAGCTTAATCTGAATCCAATACATTAATCTGGGAACAGGCGTACAAAAAAACCCACGGGAGTAGGCGAAGAGGGTATCTCACACCCGAACGTTTTTCATCGCTCCTTACAATCATAAATGGTGTGCAAAATAATTTTTATAACTAAATTAAAGTAGAAAATACATCTAATAACATTTTTAATGCGAAGAAAGGCTACTTACAATTAATTCGTGCATTTTCTACAGACTGAAGCCATATGCTCCATGCATATATATTTTTGACATTTTTCACAAGTATATTGTGTCTTGCGGTCCTTCTTATTTGGGCATTCAGAACACCTTATGTAAACTGTTTTTGCCTTCTTATTACGGGGTTCCATTTCTTTTTCTGGGTTCAATTTTTCTTTTACACTTTTTGGAAACATTGCTTGGTGGCTCCTATTCTCTCTGCAATCTTCGATAAGCTGCAAACCCAAATTCTTCAGAAAAGCACGTCTGCTTTGATATTGAGACGGTGGAGTTTTCGTGGGCAGCAAAATTATTCTAGCATTTATAGCAGCAACGTTTGAGTAGAGAAAAGAATATAACCATCGGCCAACATTTAGTTTTCGAGAAGTTGAATATGAGGCAGCCATTTCATCGACAACATCTACTCCACCTTTTTTTTCTTGTTGTGAAAGGTTATTATTTCGTGCTTTTTAGATTCTCCTGTAGATGAATCAATTACATTGTAGAGAGTAAAAGAACATTCTTGTTTTCTTTTGGCATGTATGACCAATTGTCCACTGTCAAATTTCTCCCAGAATTATACAGGGGAGACATTAAACATTTTACAACGATACCAGGACTGTTATCTAACTGGAATGGCCCTTTTGGTTGCTGTCCAGTATATACTTCCATTTTCCAAGTATAAAACACTCTCGAATCAACAAATGCAAAGATTTTCAAGGCATATATTGCTGGCTTTTTAGGCATATACTGCCTAAATGGGCACCAGCCTCTAAACGGCTGCAGTTGCTCATCTATCGTCACTTAATCTCCTACCTTACAACATTTCTGGCAATTATCAACAAATTCTCTCATTGTAGCTCATTTGTCAATATCTTCTCTGCTCTGGCGATCACGAATGTCATCAAAACGGATGCATCCGAGTAGAAAAAGAAAACGTTTGGGTGATATAGAAGTGCAGAATATTTCGATTCCTGAGCTGTCTGTTGCCCAAAGATCAGTAATGTTCACGAGACGATTTGTGAACACCACAAATGTATAAAAGTCCTATCAACACTTTCATTTCAGCTTCCGATGTAGATTTCGCATCTCGTTCTTATGAAAAACGATCTGAAATCGATGTAATGTAAATGTTAGTGCACTTCACTAAATCTTTCACCAGACATCGGAAGTTTCCAAGATTCTAGCGGTGTACTAAAAATCTCTTGAAATAGCTGCATTTCTAAGAAGTTTCATTATTATATTTTTTTGCAGAAACTCGTACATTAGTTCGAAATTTCTGTTTTTTCTATGTTGTAATTTTATCTCGTCCAACATAGAAATCATTTTCACTATCTATATCTATTTCAATATCTGTGTCACCGTCTGTTGATGAATCATGATTCTTCTTCGTCATCAAATAAACTTTCTTCATACATTGAAACTGTATCAAGCAAAGTTCGCAAACGCTTCATTTCTTCGTCATATGTGAGATAACGTGCCATATTTGCAAAGCGTCTGACAGCCATGACAGAAAAAATCTGAGTGGCAAGGATGAGCGCAATGGGTATAATATACCCAAAACACAAAATACCGGAATTTCTATTTTTAGAATTCGCCAGCTGACCTTGTCCGTCCAAGGTCATGACCCTAAATTCAGCTATACCGAGACTCGTCCCCTTTTAAATGAGGGGTCAGGATATAGACAGAACAAAAGATGGGTGCTGGTATATCACACCCTACGCACCCGTTCCCAGGTTAAGGCAGATAATTTTGTAATTACATTACTTCCTTTGGAATGCATTGAAAGGTGTTCCAAAATTAGAGCAAAATGGAAAAATGCAAGAATTTATGATTTATTCAACAAAACCTATGAAAAGTACTCTGCTTTGAGGATTCCATTTTAGCTATTAAAATACTCCATACTTTTATTTAAATAAATTACTGAATATGAATTTTCTACATTATATTGCCCCGAAGTATTTTAAGGTGATGACCCTTACAATCCAAAATCAGTCCAACAAATTTCTAGTAAAATAATTGTTCTTTTCTGAAGCTCAAATTGAGACCCTTGTTAATTAGAATTATTCTTGGTATTTTATAATTCTACCATTATTTATTTTAATTTAAAATGGGGAAAAATCACAAAATGAACTTCTGAAATGCTTTATGTTTTTGCATTTCCCCCATTATATTAAAAGGATTAGACAGAAACATAGTTAAAAGGATGTACAATCAATACAGGAACACAAACATTAAATAAATTTAATGTTTGTGTTCTTTTAAAGATTAAGTTGACTAGATCTGCAAAACAAGTTATTAAATTCAAAAAGAATTTAAAGTTTGAAAAATTATGTAGTAAGAATTAATTATAAGAATAAGTATAAAAGTATCAGCCAATCTAGCAAAGTCCATTTGACACAAAAAAAAGTTTACCTACAATCTTTAAGACATTTAATAAATTTGTTTCCATAAACTGACTATCCACATTTTAAAAGTGAAGTTATACTATTAAAATATTTGCCAACTTTGATATAATATTGCTCACAACTATAGTCAATTAAATGAGAACCATATTTCCTCATTTTTTGTCATCAAAACATATGTGTTCAACATTATGCAGGGTCTTTGTTGCTAAAGATCCCAATTAAGACATTTCAATCAATAAATTAACATCAGCTAGATAATTACCATAAACACTACATCTCTGGATCCACATACTATAATCAGGCAAGGACAAATGTTAAAAACTGTTTAATCCCTGCAATTAAATTCATTATGGTTTGCCATACAGCTATTGTAATGTTTAGGCTTGCGTATAGTTAAAAAAAGTTTTCTGCTCAAGATTTTTTTTTCTTCTTTTTCTGAATAAAAGTAGTGCATGCTGTTAAATAAATCTTCATTAACACTCGCACCTGCTTTTAATTTGAGTTTCATGTGATGGAGAAAAAGTCATCATACTGAAAAAGATTTAATATATCCATTAACCCTTTGAGAACAGCTGTCACATGGGTGAGCCGGCTTCTCGTAGCATTACACTAACAGCCGTCCTCAAAGGGTTAAATGTAAGCATGTTACTAGAGATATTAAAACATGTGCAGCATGGATATCAACTGATTTTTATCCTAATTTTAAATGAAAAATAAACTGGTATCCAAAATGTTAATACAAAAGAAAGATCATAGCTGGAATCACTAAACATTCAAATTCGCCAAATACCTTTCTAATCTGAAACCTGATAATCAAGAACAGTTTTGAATCTGTGTGTGGATGCATGCGAATAGAATATGTATGTTACACATGTTCTAATCGGGTTTATAATAGCTAAATCAATGGCAACTTTTTAAAAACTGCATAATTTAGTTAAGTTGAAGATTGCTAACAAAGCACAAATAACAATAAAAATCATTATTATTTTTGCAGTTTCAAAAACGAAATTCTACAAAAAAACATTTCCTACAAATTTACATCACAAATTTGACACATTTTTTACTTTTAAATCTAAGAGCAACAATTAAGACATATTAAAAAGATAAAATTTTTAATTAAAAATTTTTCAATTAAATTGAATATTTCAAAAAAGTGTTACAACTATGAAGATGACACTTCATAACAAATATTGCAAAAGCAGTGATATCTCATCACAAACAATTATGCATTGATGAAGTGCCAATTCAAAATGGAAACCAAGATTGGCCCCAGTCCTAATGTGTTAAACATTGCATTTTAACAATTTAAATCATTTTGCAGTATATACAACAATTCAATAGCACATAATCTTTAAAGTTTCGATACAGAAATATACTAGATTTTTTTAGTGTAAACTTCCCCATTCCTTTTCTTGATTTTTGGAGTAATAATCAAACTATATGACAGTTTCAGCTATCATTGTTCTTCCAGATATATGGAAACTATTTTTATATTTATAAAGGGGAAGGGGAGAAGAGAAAATACAAAAAAGTAATAACTAAAACAATGGCATTATAAGTATTTTTAAAAACTTTTTATTATGCTGTAGAAACTAAGCACTAACAGAAGTTAATGGTTAAGAAATATCTTCTAACCAAACTGATTTTATACATTCTATAATACTGTTAGCTATTTAAAGATTAATTTAATCAAATATATTTTCAAAAAAAAATAATAAACATATACTAACTAAAAATACATGCACCTGTAAATAAATTATATATTAAAAAAATGTTATACTTGTAAAAATAAATGTCAGGAAAATAACTGGCTTTCCTTCTTGAAACTAAATGGAACAACACATGGTTTCTACAAATATTATGACATTTATGTAACATTGCAAGTATTATATAAAAGACTTTTCTGTTCAAAAATTATGAAAAATCATCTTCGAAGATTTGTTGATAATTCAGGAATAATCAAAGATAGGCATTAATACAGGGTTCGTACACATTTCCTTAAAAGAAAATCAAGGACTTTTAAGGACTAAAAAAACCAAAAAATAAGGACCTCTAAATTGAATAAACTTAACAACGAATTGTCGCACGCATCTTTAAATAAAATGTTTCATTTTTGCAAATTCAACCTATTAGATGATAAATTACATAGAAGATACATTACAAATTTAACACAACAAAACTCTTAAAAATATGAGTTAATAAATTGATGAAGAAAAAAACCTCATAAAACTGATAATCAAATTAAATATCTTTTAATTCCAAACTTTTTTTTCATTCAATTTTACATCTAAGGTATTTATTTTAATTTCTTTTTCAGAAATTGTTTTTCTTAGTTCGTGCGATTGAATAAATAAATTTTTATGTCCTTTGACTTTTCAGCCTCCTTAGCTAAATCATTTGCTTTCTCATTTGTTTGGTGTAGGTCCGTTTGGAGGAACATTTTCTTTTGTTTTAAAAATTCTATTTCCTCCTCTAAAGCTTTTTGTTTCAGTTGTTTTGTTTCAGTCTTTTCTTTGGATCTTTCACTTTCTAAATACTGCATGTATTTTGCTCTAGCTGAGGTGGCAGCCGTCCTCATTTCTTTAGTAATTTTTAAGTTATACATATAGACAGCTTAATAAATTCATGATTTAGACACTGGGAAATATATGAAGCATCTCTTAAATTTTCTATTTCCAGGGCCTTGTTCACCGAAAAACCTCATTGTCTATGTGACAGTTTTAATACCATTTTGATAATCTTCCAAACTTTTTCATAATAATTATTGTTAAAATAAGTTTGTAAAAAAGTAACAAGGGAATCACTCTTTGGATTGAAAGAAGTAAATTCAAATGAATTTGGCTTTACAATATTTAACAGAAAATCTGCATAGAGTAACAACATTTCGTCCAAATCTTTTTCCAAAATACGTTTATTTTGCGACAACACAATCAATACCTTTTTCATTTTTTCCTGTGCTTTTTCGGGATATCCAGCCATTACTCGTGGATCAATGCAAATCGCAGGTCTTACTAGTGCGTAATTCACAGGACATTTCTGCATGAAATGCTTTATCATTTTTATGATGATTTTCCGACTATCCTGTCTGAGTGTGAAAACATCCCTGTCTGCTAATTCCTTATTTTTTATCTTTTCTTTTATTAGTTGCTCTGCAGCAAATCCTAAATACGCTTAATTTTTATCATTACACAAGTTTGGATCACTGAAGTTGAATTTGCATAAAGTCTCAGGTTTCTCAATTCTTTCATTCTCTGGTTTCAAAATTTTGAAATGTTGAATGCAATCATGAACAAGTTTTAAAAACATCACTGGCAAAAAATGGAAGTAAAGGTTTATCACTTTGATACTGTTCTAAAAATGGTAACAGCACTTTTGACAATCATTCCTATGGAACCATGGACCAATAAAGGCCATCTGTAACTCCTCCCTTATTTCCCAAAGTGTATGCGATGGATATGTATTCGTGGAACGTGAGCAGTGTCGTCCCCCCACCCCCACCCCATTCCGCAAGAGCCACTTCAACCGAGATTAGAGCCCCCGAGAAGGAGGAATTAGAAAAACGATAATCAGTGAAATTTTAAATTTTTTAATAATGGCAGAGTAAAAAGTAAGAACTTTCAAGGACTTTTTAAAAATGGGACATAAAAATAAGGATTTGTAAGGACTTTTAAGGACTAAATGTAAAAGTAAGAACTTTTAAGGACGCGTACGAACCCTGTAATAATAACCATAACTTATTCTTCCTTTCATGTTTTTTACGTTTAATCTTAGGTGTTTTTTCTTAAATTACTGGTTAAAGAAATATGACAGCCAACATTCATAACCTGCTACTTAAATTATCTCGTACTAGCAGTACACGCACGACGTTGCCCGTGGAATCAGGATTTCAATAAAATGGGGATGCCCATTAATGACTGAAAATGAAAACAAAATCAAAACAAAAGATACACATTGATTTTCCCGCTTATTTTTCTTTGCGATAATGACATTTATCAAAACAGAAATGTACATATTATTGAGATGACACGAATATAATGACGTCACCTGCCGGAAGGAATCTGACTGTAGAAATGCATGCATATATACGTCACCTGCCACGAAGAAGGTCACGCACCAGCCAATGAAATTGCAATAATGGATTACGGAGAAACTCTCGCTAGCAAAACAACTGTTTGAACTGACCAGGGAAGAATGAATTTAAAAAAAAAAATGAAAAAAGATATTTTAACCGTTCTTGTTTTAAATACGACAGAACCGTTCCAGTTATAAGCTGAAAAAAAATTGAAAATAATAGTGTTATTAGAACGTTGGATGCATCAAATTTAAAAAACAAAAATTAAATTTCGATGCCAAAAATTATAGAGTTAGAACCTTATAAAACCTAGAAATCCTTATTAAAAATTACCATAAAAGTGACTATTTTTCTCAAATTTCAATAAATTACGTTAGAAATTCCAAACTAACTTCCTTAGAACGGAAATCGCGTGCTCTTTCCGATAGTTTATCTTTTTTTTTTTTTTTTTTTTTTTTTGTAAAATTATTCAAAACCATTCTATTAAGAAATTAGTGCGAAAAATCAACCAAAACAACACAAAACATTAAATAAAAAATTTATAAATTAAATTTTAAAATTCCGGCTTCGAGGTGCATTCAGTCTTCATTAAAACTACATGTGCACCAAATTTCAAGGCTGTAAGTGCGATAGATTCGTCTGGACATCGCACACACGCAAACGTTGCCTTTCATAAGTATAGATATAAAAGCCGTCCGAAGTCGGTGACGATCACGTGGTTTGGTTTGGCTACGTGCCAGAGAATCAGATCAGACAGCCTGTCTACAAATTAACATACACAGCCATGGGATACTGTTTGGATTTTTGTGATGATTTAAATATCAAATAGGAGTTACGACAGGTTTTTTTTTTTTTTTTTAGCTAAGTTCAGCAGTTTATTTTCTTTTTTTATTTTACACTAGCGCACGGGTTGCCCGTGGAATAAAGAACTTCAACAAAATGGAAAAAACACGCCCACAATGGCATGAAAAAGTTCTGAAAACAAGAACAAAAGATACACATTATTGATTTTCCCGCTTATTTTTCTTCACGATAATGACATTTCAACTGTAGAAAATACAGAGTACGTGAATCCGAAACAATAGTAAAAAATTGCAACGTGAAAATGATTATTATAAAGCAAATAAAATATGTAAGACATAAACACGTTAAGACACTGCTGAAAATAATAATCGAAGTCATTTAGTTGAAGGTTATGACGTCACCTGCACTATGCACCGTCAGCCAATGAAATTGCCTACAACGTTCCGGAAAAGTGTCGCGGGAGGGAGCTCAGTAGATAAAAAATATCTGTCAACTGACCAGGAAAAAATTAATTAAAAAAAATTTCTAAAAATATATTTTAACCGTTCTTGTTTTAAATACGACAGAACCGTTCCAGTTATAAGCTGAAAAAAAATGAAAATAATAGTGTTATTAGAACGTTGGATGCAGCAAATTTAAAAACAAAAAATAAATTTCGATGCCAAAACTGACCATTTTTTAAAAATTTCTCAAAATTCAGTAAGTTACGTTTGAAGCTCAAAACAAACTTTATTAGAACGAAAATTGTTTGTTCTATCCAATGGTGCATTGATTGTTTTTCAACGATCATTAGAAAAGATACTACAGCCGTAAACGTGCCAAAAATGACCCAAAACAACACAAAACATTAAATAAAAAAATTTCTAGATTGAATTCCGGCTTCGAGGTTAATTGAGTCACCTTTACGACTACCTGTGTGCCAAATTTCATGACTGTGAGTGCGATATATTCGTCTGGACATCGCGCGCACGAACACAAACATTTCCTTTTATAAGTATAGATTGATTCATTGACATAGAACTCCTTTAATATCAGATAGAAGTCATACTAGAATTAATTTATTTTTCTACTTCTGGGAGATCTTTCATTTTCATTAAAAAGGTTCTTTTTCATACTTAATTTTGGAATTGAATATTTATATATTTTGCGAAACGAAAGTTAGTGTCAATTGATTCCTCATTTCTGTTTTTCATACTTTTTTATTTCTTAAGCACTCTGCCAATGTGCATGAAATTTTCTACTACAACTTCGTTAATAGCAATACCAGAATTAATTTATTTTGTGTTTGCTTTTTTTTTCTCCGAGTGTTGGGAAAAACTGAATATTTTTGTTAAATTATAAGATCTTCAAAGTATACATCGGGCATTACTGCTATTTGTTTTTTTAGCGCAGTTTACCAGCTTCATTTCTTTTTTTTATTTTATGTTGATTCATACACGCAGAACTGGGTTAAATATTAAATAGAAGTTATACTAGAATTAATTTATTTTTATTCAATTCATGCACGCAGAACTATTTAGAATGCTTTAGTTTTTGTTAAAAAGATTCTTTCTTTTTCGCACTTAATTTTGGAATTGAATATTTAGATATATTTTTATTTTGTAAAGCATTTTTTTTCTGTTAGTGGATTTTGCATTATTTTTACTCTGACAAAACGAAAGTAATTGTTACAAATAAAATCATGAACAATTTTGGAATTGTCTGTCTGTGAACATGATAACTCGAAACCTGGTAAAGCTAATGCGATGAAATTTGGTATGTGGTCTTTACTCATAATTTGTAGGTTTCTATCAAATTTTGGACAAAATCCGTTCACGGGAAGTCTGTCTGTCTATCCGCGGTCATGTGAACACTATACTTCAAAAACTTGAATATCTAGATGGATAAAATTTGGTACACAGTTTTATCACCATGAATGTAGGTCCGTATCAAAGTTTGGACCAAATCCGTCGAAGGGTTGATGGTCTGTCGAACTGTATAATCGCATACTTGTAAAAATTATATCTCCTAAACCCTGTGGCTTAGATAAATAAAAATTGGTATGATGGTTGCTAACATTAAATAGATCTGTGCCCAAATTTCGTTTCAATCGGTTAAAACAAGGCATTCAAATTGCATATTCAATTATTTTTAATCTGCTTCTCCATGCGCATGAGTACTGGTAGCAATCTCTGTGCACGCGGAAGGATTACATCACTTTGTCCTTGAGCCGGCAAGTGTGGAAAAAATCGGTACGCATATCTTTGAATTTGATTCTTTACCTAAATATTTTACAATCACTATAATCTACAATGAAAAACCTTCCGATAGGCATTGGATTCTGGGTTACAGTAGGTTCGAATTTTTTTGACTTGCAAACCGGAAGTAATATCTGCGCATGCGCAAGCTATTCTGCGATAGCGAAATAGGTCATTTTCTCCTGTTTTGTTTTCGCTCGCGCACGCCCTCACGTTAGCGGAGCTTGCTAGAGTGTGATAGAATATAAATATTGCTAAGTTTTAATACATACGGATCTCTTTAAAATTGATTCTTCACCTAAATATTTTACAATCGCTATAATCAACAATGAAAAACCTTCCGATAGTCATTGCATTCTGGGTTACAGTAGGTTCGAATTTTTTATCCACGCAGGGGTTGGGGAAAAGACAAATTTTTGAGAAGTATACGAGAAAGTTTAGGGGAGGCCACTCCTGCTGGTTTTCAACAACTTTCATTAGTAAATCTGTGACAATCAGATCTGAGATATTGTTGGCCCGTCTTAGACAGGCACAAATCTTCTAGTAATTCAGATAATGAAATTTTTAAAAAAATACTTGCCCTTTTGCTCTTACTTTTTTAAGCTTAATAAATGAAAATATGAAATGTATGCAGAAGGAAAACTAACATGTTTTCTGAGTAAGTAAAATGAGATAATTATTTAATTTGATACCATAATAAATTCAAGATAATCTCCCATTTTAATTCAAGTAGTTTAAAACACATTATCTGTTAAACAATGGTGGCAATTCATGTGATGACACAGTCATAAGGAAAACATAATTGTATTATCTAACTGCATGAAGTCTTGCTCAGTGCTGTGATGTCACATACTTTCTTGCTCTGAAAGACGGATTTCACAACAGATTTAAAAATTAAAATTGGCACAATGCAGTTAATGTATGTAAAGTGAACATGAACTGGCTCTGTCACATATAAAAAAAAAATTGAATATGAGTGAGGATTAATGGTATGAAATCATCTACCAACTTACCTTTCTAAAAATTTAGCATTTAAAAAAAATTTATTTAACTTGAAACTGTAAATAAATCCGCACATTAGGAAATTTCTAACTTTTATAAAAACTCACTTCATAAATATATCTCCATAACTTGATGAGATGTCAAAGGATTTTAATTATGTGATAAAAATCAATTTCTGAAGTTAAAAGAATTTAGAAACATAAAAGGCATTACCAGAGCTGAAATGTGTAATGATAAAAATAAATTTATTTTCCTTAAGCAGGAAATCAAACTAATATTATTGATGAATGGAAATTACTGTAAGTATCTGGATCGTTTTCCAAAAGTTTGGGAAAACAGCAATTTAAAAAATTATCAAAAGTTCAATTTTTTTAGGCTAGAGGCTTTAAGATAGTTTCTTTTTTAGGATTTATACAAATTATATTTGATACAAATTATATTTGAGCTTAAAGTTTCTTACAACCAGAGATATTTAGCATGAAAAGTGAATATTTGAGCTTTAGTATCATGAGTGTTACTGGACAACATGACTGATTACATTTCTGAAATCCCAAAACTGTTTATTTTTCCAAAAATTGTAAATTTTACTAGTAAATATGCCCTTTGAAAATCTTACAAACAGAAAAAGGGTATTTTATTAATTTTTAATAAAAATTCTAAATAATCAGTGTCATGAGTGTTACTTTATAAATATTTTCACTCTCAATTGTTATTGTAAATTATTTGTGAAAATCACTTCTGGAGATTATAGTAGTGATAATGTTTTATTTATAAAAGTATTTTTAAAATTCTAGGGAAGTTACAATAGATTTAAAATTATTATTATTTTTGAATTTTAGAGTTTTTTTACTAGGTAACACTCATGACTAATAGTAACACTCTTGGCAAGTTGGTGGGTAAGAAAATATAGCACACACTATGCTTTTTCAAATGCATCAATTGAGTAAAGGAAATGGTAAAATACTCTGTTCCCTTTGATTACAATATCGGGATTAGGCAAAACACTAATTATTTGATGCAAATATACATATGAAATGTCTTCCTCCATAAATCGAAACAGCTGGCAGTATTCATCTGCTGCTCTAAAATAAGCTACCTTAAGCTCATCAGCATCATATTGGTGACAAACTCCAACATATCGATAATGACTTTTACTTTGGTTATCGCCAAAAACATTCACAAGTACATAAGCACCAGGTCAAACTTGGAGCTTATCTTTAGCATCACAGCCACTAGGTCCTGGATTGTTACTGAAATCAACAGAAGGCATTGAAGTGTCATCAGATTCCCTGCTGTAGATTTTTTTTTTTTCATAATCTCTTTTGCTTGCTCTCTTTTGATTTAGTTTCTTTCTGAACAAACCTTTGTCAATGGTGTGAAACATGTGCAAAATTTGGTTTTTTACAGAAACATGAAACACCACGGTAAAGAAATTCCTCAGGTTTTATTGATACAACATGATGAATAGAATGTGTACTTTTAACTGTTTTCAAATTGGGTGGAACATTCTGAAAATAATCACAAACGTTCTCTTCAGGTACATCGGTACCATGTGCAACAGCTTGATCTGCACATCTTTTTAATGTTGCCCCAATGCCATCTGCAGCTCATTTTCCATGCCCAGATTCAAAGAATGACCATGTCCCCCCATACATAATTAAGATGTACATTTTAGCAACTATATATTTAAATTTAAAAAAAGCATGATTAGTTACTTTTATTTTTAGAATATATTTCAATTCCATGGACAAAGATCAAACACAATTTCATCATGATTGTTACTTCTAAAAAGGTAACACTCACGATGAAGTAACACTCATGACAAAACTATAGTTCATTGTTGTTTTTAATGGAAATATTCATTATAAATGTACCCTCTTAGGCTTGGTAAAAAAGTAATTCCTGAATTAGTTACACATTAAAAATAATATTTTATCTGATAATTATCTGCAAAAAATAAAATAACACTCATGATGATGAATAAAAATACTCACTATTCTATGGACACGGATTGTGAATATTTCTTATAATATTCTGTAAACTTCTTCAAAATCAAATGCAAAGTGTTCTACAAGGTGGAAGCAGTAAAACAAACAAAAATAACTTATATATAGTGGCACTACCTACTGTGAATAAACAAAACAAAAAAAAGTAACACTCATGATGCAGCTCAAGGACAGACATATAAAGCAGAATATTTATATATGCAAATAAGGTTTTTGTTTTTTAAATTCAATTTTTTGTTAGATAATTTGTTGCAGAATATGTCAACCTAATTTATTTATATGAATAATTTAAACTAGGGTATTACGATCAAAACATCTTTAAATTATAGGTAAGTAACGCTTACCTTTGTTTGGTCGTATCACGTTTTCTTCATACTGGAGTGGCTTTAATCTAATCTGAAATCTCTTTATTATGTGGCAGGTATGAAGTCAGGGAGTAAATCTTTAAGAATGAAAATATTTAATAATGATTAAGTTTACATGATTAATTTTATATTTACAAAAGTTAGAAAAAGGGGATTACAAAAACGCGCATAGCATAGTTGGCCGCCAAAACCAAGAGAGAGCAAGTAAAACAAAACCCCTGGTGGTGGGGAAGGAAAGTTCTCTTCAGTTAAAACTGATCACAGTTAAGTTCAGTCCCTGGTGGTTTCCGACATAGGGGGTTACACCCCCTACTCGCTCCACTCGTCACCCCCCAAGAATCACATTGTTATTCTCTTGGAATCGCTTTGCTCGCTGTACAGTTATGAGTGTCTGCTACTAATAGGAAATTATAACTACATTAATTACTAAAAATTAAATAATCAATTTCTAAAATTAAAATTTTACCTTTATACCATATATATGTAAATGTTGGAAAGAAATTTGAATGCTAAAATGTATGATAAGATGTTCACAAATAAAAATTATTATCATCATTCAGAATTCAGGTACTTAAAACTTCTTGGAACACACAAATGAATGTTTTTCAACAGTTTTATAAGCCCTGACTTCATTCCAATAAACTTCTAAATATCCACACTTCTCAATGAATTGTTACTCAGAAAAGCTTTGCCACATGTATACACACTCTCTGCAATAATTATTTAGCCAAGAAAGATATAATTCTCTCTGGGTAGCTATTTATATGTTAAAACCTCAGAAAATTTGAGTTTTCGAAAAATGATTTAACCCATTTCACAAACTTTTAGTTTAAAAAGAACAGTTTAAGGTGACATATGGCTTTAAACATGTTCATATTCACTATTCAAAATTATAACCCACAATAATTATTTACTTTTACCTTTATAACATTAACAAAATAGCCTGTTTGAAAAATTTAAAAGAAATTCTAAAATTCTTGCTTTTGAAACCAAAATTTTAAACATGGTTTTTTTTCCCACAGAAATATTGACCAGAAAAGCTTCACCATATGTATACTCACTCACTGTAATAATTATTTGGCCATGAAAGTTATAACTTTTCTCGCTGGATAGATATTTATGTGTTAAAACCTCAAAAAATTTAAATTTTCGAAAGATGAGTTAACCCAATTCACAAACTTTTAGCTTAAAAAGGACACTTCAAAGTGACAAATGGCTTTAAATATGTCCAGATTCACTATTTTAAATTATAACCCATAAAAATGATTTACTTTTACCTTTATAAAATTAACAAAGAAGCCTTTTTTTTTTCAAAAATTCTTCCTTTTAACACAAAAATTTTAAAACATGCTTTTTTTCCCACAAAAATAATGATCAGAAAATCTTCGCTGCATGGATAAAAGAACAGAGTGCTGTCATAGTCAACTATGTTCCTGTAGCTAAGAAACTTCGTTCCATACACAAAAATGCTCGACTCCATTTTGTTTATTCCGATTGGATCGTCTTAGGAAAGACTCCTCAACAGTTTCAGTTGTTCAAGTTATCTTTTTTAACGATTTCGATTTATAATTGAAACTGCCAGACTTAACTCGTTTTGAAAAATTTCATCAGATTAAATCAAACTATTGATTGATTGATTAAAGGATTTTTTATGGGATTTAAAGCTACAAAGGCTATTATACACTATTCATTCCAAAGTTCTTTTCAATCCATAATAAAAAAAAAAGACACGAAAATTGCCATTGAAAGATGGGCTAAATTATTGCTCATCTGATTTGGTCAAGAGAAAAAAAAATTGCGCCCTCCTAGAAAGGCCTCCATATTCTTTGCAAATCAGACTAAATTCGTCAAATTGAATGCAAACAAAACAAACTTGCAAGTTGTTGCCAAACGGTGATTAAGAAATTCAACCCTTTTTTGTCGCCACTTAAGGGAATTATATATATATATATATAGATTACATTTTTGAAATGCCATGTTGAAAATAGTTACATAAATAAGAATGCTAATGCATTTTCAGTTTTATTAAATCTTAAAATAATTACAAGACCTAGAAGACAACGGACAGTGTTTTCCCAAACTTTTCGAAAACGACCCATCTGTTTAAATGAGATATGCTACGATTCTGTTTTATCACTATTTTCACGGAAATATAAACAGAGAATAATGACAGAAATCAAAATACTTTTATATGAAGCACAATACTGACAGCAGGTAGAATCTTTATTAAGATCTACAGGTGAATTTCCATATTTAGAACCATCAAAAGAAAAGAATAATGCCCTCATCACCCAAAATCTATTTTTCAATGGATTAGAATTATTTGCACTCATAACAAATATACTGCATGGAAAATAAATTATTTTACTATAAATAAATTTATTCAATATGAAAAAAAAATGGAACTTGAAACAAATATGATGCACTGGAGAAAAAATATTATAACTTGCATTAATGACTTTCAACTATAAAAGCACACAATTTCCACTATGTGTAGACTAAATTCAATGGAATTTTTGCAGTCGGAAACATTGTATTGGTTGGAATGTTGCTAATAGATTCTTCTCCAATTTTTTAGGGATTTACGATCACAGAAGGGAGAGAGTCGAGGCAAAGCAGGAAATTTTACCCACCAAATTAGTTGCACTGATTGATTGACAATGTCGATATTCGTGTCTGTGCAGCGTGCATCGTTGCTTCAATGGATTATATGATAGAAATTACGACCTGGCGAGTGAGTTTACTTAAATTATTAAAAATGCTGCAAGTCTTAAAAAAATAGAACATTTTCGAGTATTTATGATTTAGAACTGAAGTCATAAAGATGAGTGATTTACTGGAATTTTTCTCGAATTATCATTCTGAAAGTGATGAGGAAATAAATGACACAAACGTAAAAAAACGCAAGGAGCAGAGAAAAAGAATATGGATTACATATAAGGAATTCGAAACTGCAGAATTGGCATTAAACTATATAGATAATTTGAAAACGTGGAAGAAAATTGCAACATACAACAGTTCAGCTGGATGCAAAGTTACTTATCGCTGTACAGCTGGTGAATATAGAAAGAATGAATGTACTGTGTGAATATATTAATTGTTTCATTATATGATGCACAGAATGAACACAGTAATCCTGTGGGTGGAAATCGAGGCCTATCCATGGAGGCTGAGAAATGTGTACCAGCTATTTGAAGATGTGATCAGAAAACTGAATGTAATAATAGTTGCATTCCAAAATCATGGTTTAAAAGAACCACAAAAATTGAAACTTAAAAATTTTCTGGCATAATTTAGACAAGAAAAATTTGGACCACCAACTATATCTGTGAAAGATGAAATAATTGGTGTAATGCCATAAAGGATGTTCTAATCAAAGAAGATACACCTTTTGTGTTAGGTGTAAAAGTCAAAGTTGATGATGAAGACAAACATGATTTGAAAATTGTAATCTCAACAAAGCAATTACTTTGACTAATTATTAAAACTGAAGGAGTTCATACGGACGCCACATACAAATTAATTTGGCAGGGGTATCCAGTACTGAATGTTGGTTCGTCTGATATAAACAGGACATTCCATCCATTCACAATAGCGGTATGCAACAATGACACAGAGTCAGATTTTGCATTCATTTTTAATAGTGTGAAATATTCATGCTGTAAAATAAATGAAACTGAGTGGAATCAGAAGATTTTATTGGCTGATGCCAGAAGTGCAATAACTAATGGCTTTAAAGCTGTTTTAGGACTTCCCTTCCAACGATTAATGTGCTATTTCCATGTAGTAAAAAATATTGATGGCAAACTGCTATTAATGAAGGCATTAAAGATAAAGATGAAATAGGAAATGATATTGAATATCTTCATTTATGTCAAGATGACAATACCTTCAACATAGTTAGTGAATTATTTTTAAAGAAATGAAAGGAAAAAAAATGATGCGAATATCACAACATTCACAGAATACTCTAAATCGGTATGGCTTACCAGTAATCATTATTGGTATATAGGTGCTACAAATTATTTTCCTATTACCAATAATGGATTAGAGGCGACCCCAATGAGGTGATAAATTTAAATAAAATAAAAATTTTAATATACCACATTTTTAAAACGGACTAAAAAGAATAAAATAATTTCTTCTAGCCTCATACAGATTTATAACCCCATCATACAGATTTAAAACGAAAAACGTGGGGCGCATGCAATAATTGATGCATAAATAGTTTATTTAAGTCACTAACAATTTTACTGCAATGGAAATGATATGAACTGTTATGCCAGTTTTCTCAACGACAGCTACTCCTTACTATTAAATATTGCATGAGCCCCATGTTTTTCGTTTTAAATCTGTATGAGGGTAGAAGAAATTATTTTATACTTTTTAGTCCGTTTTAAAAACGTGGTATAATAAAATTTTTATTTTATTTAAATAATTTTCTGCTTTTTAGTCTTGTGTGTATGAAATTTTGCAACTGATTTTAAACATCTTGATGAGATTATGACAGAGACATGTAGCAAAATTCAGGTTTATTTCAGTTTCACCTGACCATAAATAGAAAATTGTTATTTTCCTGAAAAATCAAGTTACGTGATGCAGAGACCTGCGTAAAAACAACTAGCAACTGCGCAGCATTTTACTTTTTCCCCCTCTAGAATTTCACGGCAAGCAAATTATTGTCACTCTGGTATAGCAAACTCTCCCCTCCCCTTCAATCCACTTTTCGAAGTTCCCCCACTATTCGCCGCGAAATTTTGTGGAATCCACTTCTACAAATAACTCAAGATTCCCCCTTCTTGTTATTCACGAGTGACGCCTGGACAGCGCCATCTATCGAAGCTTGGGGTCAGTAAAACACAAAATATGAAATAAAAAATTAAACAGACAGACAAGAAAGTGAATTAATATTGCATAGTCCTGAGCTATGTTTAAAGTTTCAAGTCTCCAGCTCATCGGGAAGTTAGTTTAAAATTGATTGCAAAATTTGTACCGAACAGACAGACAAGAAAACAAGTTAATAAAAACGTGGTAAAAAGGAACATACATTTCATGAGTGCCTCCCAGTTGGTCAATTCCTTGAAGTGTTAGAAAATGCGATTGTGAAAAATTGGTCAAATGAACATGATCCAGTTAACCAGAATTACAAACCATTTTACATGAAGCCACAGTACTCCACAAAGGTTTGGACAGAAGCATATCAGTGGGCAAAATTAGAAGGAAAAAAAAAAAAAAACGGAAAACCCAATCTGTATTTTATTTACCATCTTCCCAAGTGAAACAGAACAAAAGTGCAGAAATTGTCCATTCGTATGAAAATGCACATCTCAAATGGACCTCTTTTGATGAATATAAAACTGAATACAGTAACTGTGTAGGGAAAATGACAATATCTGCATCCGACAGTGGCAGTTCTGTTTCCACATGCTCAAGTCTAGTTTTTGCAAAAAAATATATTTGTAAACATAGCTTAGGCATGTTAATATGTATGGGGAAGGAGAAAGTGCTGAATGAAGCTAAAAATTTACCTCTTGGGTAGAAAATGTGAGAGAGTTTGGCCCACTAGAGCCAAGAAAGCTCTTTTATTGTAATAAGTATTGTATAGAATTCTATAATTTTTTATATATATATATTTATATCTCTTGCTTTATACATTTTTTAAACCCTATTTTCAATTTTTGTAATAAAAGTTTGTTTTTGTAATATCTATATTTTTTATTTCCTTTTTTGAGTTTGCAAACTGCACAATTTAAAATTTATGATACTATATCATAAAAATTTGATTTTGAGTACAAAGAATTCAAATTGCAATTCCATGTACCAAGTGTAAAGTATCACATTTTTAATATTGTTTAGTACAGTAATATTATTTTTTATATATCTTTATTCTCAATATGTTTCTTTATTTTGTGTCAAATGTAACTTTTACTCTTGCTTTATACATTTTAAAACCTTATTTTCATTTTTTGTAATAAACTTTGTTTTTATAATATCTATATTTTTTCTTTCCTTTTTTGAGTTAGCAAACTGCACAATTTAAAATTTATGATACTATGTCATAAAAATTTGATTTTGAGCGCAAAGAATTAGAATTACTTTTCCATGTACTAAGTGTAAAGTATCAAATTTATAGTGCAAAGTATATCCGAATTATAGTTCCATATACTATTTAAATTAAAGTGCAATTATATTTCCCCCTTTTTCAATCAACACATTCTTTGATTCCCAATATTTATGAGAACGACAAAAGATATACATATAACTGTGAAACTTGATGGTAAATCCTCTAATTTCCAAAAACAAGGTTTAGCATACTTTACACATTTTATTAAGTTTCTCCTTGATAAGTTGAATTAATCTTTTCAAGCAGTAATCTGGTGAAAACAAAAATGTTCTATTGTACATATCAACAAGTTTTCTAGAATTAATTTATTAAATGTTTCAAAACTGAAACAAGTTTATACTTTTTAACTGATAAAACTTTAATAACCAAAATAATACCACAATTAGTGATGATAATTTGACCATTTTAATTTCATCTGTGTATAGCAGAATTCATATTTAAACAAATTGTTACTAAAAAAATACAGACCATGGAAACAGTTAAATAAAGAGAGTAATTTCTCCCTTTGATTCTTATTTTTTACAAATCAAGAATATATATTTCTTGCACTGGAAGTTTTGGATTTTAACCTCAAAATTCAAACCCTATCATCTATTTATCACCTATCATCTATTTATCACCTATCATTAGGAGAAGGAAGACACAAAAAGTTTCTACTAAAGCATCATTTTCCGGAAGGCAAAGGAGAAAAGTTTCAATAAAAGGAAGAGAACAAGAACTTTTGTAGACATCTTCCTTCCCTCATTCTCAAAAATAAGGAGAGATTCAGAAGTTTTGTCTCTGAATTTTAGGATATTTACAGTATTTTATTGCTAGCTTTTATATATTCGACTTTACATTTAAAAATAAGGAAATATTAAACATAAAGCTGAATAAGAAGTGATGACTGCATTTAGTTAGGCAATAGTTTAATTGTAGATGGCTATAACATTTATTAAGTAAACAAATATATATAACCAATAACATTAAATATTTGAAGGAACTTTGTCAAATTTATTAATTTCAGATTTTTCTTATTTTTTTGTCTTAACAGTAGAGTTCAGAATTTAAGCTAATAAAATGACTGGATGGTTATGATTCATACTTATGTTTTCTCATTTCTAAACATCTCATAATGCCTTGCCTCCAAGTTCAATATCCCATATTTTACAGCTTCCTTTTAACTACATGTTCCAAATTGTTGTCATCCTCTGTCTAATATGTTCTAGATGGCCGCTTTTTCCACCAAGCATCATTGAAAAATCACTATAATAAGCTACGATGTTGATAAGAAACTAATTGAATGCAAATAAATATAAGGAATAAACAATAAAAAAAAGCATGAAAATCTACAGCACAAAAAGTAAAAAAATAACTTGAAAATATATGGTAAAATTAAAGCAGTTAAAAAATAATAATACAAAAGGATTGTCAGACATTAAATTTTGCATTCTGTTTGATACTAAGAAGGGGGGGGGGGAAGGTAGCAGCATATTAGTATGATAAATAAATATCAAGTTTGGGACGAAGTTCTTATATATCCAAAGGTTTACTTAACAAAAAGATGGAGAGAAGGTTGGAATAACAGGCTAAAAATTGAAATCCAAATTTCCAAGCATAGGTAAATTTAGAGCAAATTACAGGCTTTCAGAACCTTATAACATTTGTCAAAATTAAGAGTGATGGTGGCAACATTCTTACTGAAATTTTTTTGATTTTACATTAAAAGAAGGGGGGGGGAGAAGGAATATATTAAGAAAAATGGGCAGCAAAATAGAATGACTCAATATAATTATTAATTACAATTAAAATAATTTAAAATATTTCAAAAATGACGCGAGAAACCAGATAAGACGAATAATCAATTCAAAAACAAAGAAAAATTTCCTACAAAGTTTTCCTTAAACTTGAACAAAAACACTCTAAAATATTTAATACTATCTTTTTCTTCATAGAAAACTTATATTTTAAAACAAAACTGAGACTCTCTTTCAGTCTAAAAATAAGTTCTATCACAGAAATAATTTTGTAGGGAAAGCATTAAGCAAACCAATAATCCTGCATAGGCTGTTATATTCAAAGAGAGACGTTGTTACAAACATTTTGACTGTGGCTGTGCCATGAAAGATACAAAAAAGTTATTGATAAGAAAATATAGCAATAAAGAAACTCCCTGGTCTGAAGAACCTAATTCAACAATGCAATGCATTTTCATTCCATTCTAATACAAGAAAAATTGTAGCAGATAAAAAAAGTGAAACAAATATTTTAAAAGCTCTGAAATTTTTCAGCTTTATTGAGTGAAAAGGAAAATGAAGATACAACAACATTTCCTAATTAGTCAGAAACCTGTTATCTCAAAAAAATTTCTGAAAGATGAAAATTTTATGTAAAATCAACAATATCCAATATTCAGAAACTTCTGAATAATGTAAGTCTATCTACTAATGAAAACCTGCAATTTGTCTATAATTTAGGATGGAACATTAGAATCTTAAACTTTGGAAGTGTAAAAGCAAAATTCAAGGGCAATTTTTTCAATGAACTAAAAGCACAAAATTACAGTTTGTTTTTCAGTGATAACTATATTACAGCACACAATTAAATCGCAGTTATGTTTCTAAATTAAAGATGTTAATGTGTAAAATTATGCTTATACATTATAGCTACGAACTATCATCATTAATGAAATAAAAACATGCTATATTGTACAGTTAGTTTAAACTAGTTGCAAGGGTGGTGGGCTGGTAAATTTGCTTCTAAAAGTAGAGTGGGAGAAAGTGCCAACTTTTTGTGCTTGACTTACACTTCGTTTCTGTGGATAATTCTTTCTTGTCTTGCGGCATGTCAAACTGAGTATTGTTGTTTCCTGCTAGAAATGAAATTTGTTATTGATTCAGATAAATATTATGAATGCACAAATAACCACCACTGATCTATATGATTTAAGTGAAAAACTACCCATTAAAATTTTTTAATCTGGTGACAACAAAGAACTAAAACATCTAATCTACACTAATTTATACTAATATTCAATATGATCAAAGACAACATTACCAAGAAACAATAAAAAGTGCAATATCTACACATGCTAAAAATTAATGTAAGAAGTGAGAAGCACAATAGAGAACTAACACCACTACGTATATCTACAGTACACAAGTATTAAAACCTTTATACTAAATTCAAATCAACACACATAAGTACACATAAAAAATAAAAAAAGTTAAGGATTACTTCTGTTATAAAGTTTAAAATTGCAACTCATTCACTCTCATTTAAAATTATTTTAAAGAAATTAGTTCTCCGAAATATGAAACAAACTGAGATTTTAAATTGAAAACAATTAAATAATTCTGAGAGTTAGAAGAATTGAAGATGAAAATGTATGCTGAGATGGGAAAAAAGAGACTTTAAGAGCAAAAGCAAGCAAAACTGGATATGATTTAGAATGTCCAAAGCTTTCAACCATAATTTGACAAGTACAAAATAGTATGAAGATAATTTTTAGTGTGGTAATAAAACTGTAAATTGTTAGTGACCTCAAAATGACAGTAAAGTACATCAGCTGCATTTATGATTCCCAAAATTTCTTCAGTCATATGGAATAAAAATGCAAGCTCAGAATTCTCAAGCTCAGTCTCTCAGAATTCATATTCCTTGTGTGGAAGAGTAAGCTGTAGCTTGTAGTAAGATGAAACAATTTTCCTCATATACTCCAAAAAAACATGAAAAATTTACCAACAATAATCAAAAGTAGGAGAAAGAAAACAGAAATATGTTATATTCATGTACTGTTCATTCTAGATTCTTAAAAATAACTTGCAGAAACTAAAGATGAGCATCTGAATCACAAAAAATTACTCTACAACTGAGGATCAATATCTTTTAACAGAGATTTTCAACAGCTAAAAGAAGTTAACATCTGATTTATTAAGCCACAATGTGCAAAATTAAAAATATGCATTGCCATGAGCTATGTACTAGCAGCTGATGTACATCTGTCTTAATGCTGTATTAACCCTTTCAATGACCAATTTTTTCTAGTTCTGAAATAATAAAATACTTTGGAATTGAGAGTAATTTAAGAAAAGAAATTCATTTAGCTTACAGGATGGCATTAACTTTTTCTGAATTAATTTTATTAATTCAATTTAATTAATTAATATTATTAAGTCAAGACACTTTGTTGTGGTTTTAGATAAGAAATTGGAATGCCTAGATTTTTTGTTTCAGAGAAAAAATTATCGAGAACTTGCTCTAGCCTTAAAAACTGCATTTAAAAATTGATGAATTTGTTGGGAAGTATACTTCCCATGGCCTTAGAAAGGGTTAAGCAATTATTATATGAAAATCTAATTTATCCTTATCCAAAATTTTCTCTAAAGTAATTAATTCCAGACATTTTGCTGTTCAAAATTCTTGGAGAGAATGATGTCCATTCCAAATGCTGCAAAATTGAAAAATAAGCAAAATAGCAAATTAACAGTCAAGTAAAACTTGATGTATATTAACATCACTCTTCAAGCTTCCACTCTTTTGACAAAGTTTTAAAAAATTCTATTCTTGTGCTTTATTCTAACAGAGAATAGAAGAAATTTGTTCAGTAATCTTAGAGTAGAACATATTTATAAAGAATAATAAGAAAGTTGATACTATTAAATTAATCATGAGACATTTATACGACAAGAACTTTTTTTTTTTTTAATCAAAAGTAATCCTTAAAATGATTGTAATCCAATATAGTAAAAATGATTTTTAAAAACTAAGGAAAATATTTACAACTAAAATGTTTATATGATGTTGTGATGATAAAATCAATATTCATGCTTTATTAGGTATGTAAAAGCAAGAGGATTCATGCAAACACATAAGGTAATACACATACTGTTCAGAGATTAATAAAATGCCAGTTCAAAGATTCGGGGAAAATTATATGCATCAAAAACACAAGAAATTCTAATGACAGAAAGAAAACAACAACTTGAAGGTTAGCAATCATCTTAATACTTTTTTTTACAAAAACGAAAATAAACAAAGTAAACTGTTTGAAGAAATAAATACCAGTAATTTAGAAATACTTGATACTCCCAAAACAGGCATCTTTTGCTCTATCATCATTTTAAGCCATTGGTGCAATAAAGGTTGAAAATGTTGACTATTTGTACTGTGACATCTATCAAATGTCATCACTACTCCCAACGATAATAATCATATATTTTGCAGTTACACTGAGTTATTAAAAAACTGCATTTATTTTTAATATAAAATTTAATAAATTGATGTTTGTAATGCAACATTGAAGTCAAAGCATTGGAGTGTTTCACCAAATATTATTATTATTATTATTATTATTTTTTTTGTTATTCTAATAAAGATATTAAGAATTTTGTAATAGAAGTCCTTTAACTGTTAGCCAAAGATCAGGCTAAATCAGAGCATTGCAAAGATAATTTATAGTGGTGTTCACCATTTTCATCTAAGTTTATGTACAATAAAGCAAAATATTTATGTCAATTAGCTTACTGAGAGTCAGAGGATAAATCAAATGGTAAAGCTTGTGTGTATGGTATAGTCTATCTTGTATGGTAAACTATTCTATTTAAAATGTATATATCAAACATAGCTCTTAAAAATTGTGCAGAGCAATCAAAATCATAGAATTAATTGCTCATCAGCTCAATAACTGTGAAATACATGAAAAACTGTAGTTAATATTCTATTCTACCATGCAAAGAATGAAAACAATCAATCACTAGTTAAATACCCCAAAAACGTGTAACACATAACATTTCATCACATATAAATAAAAAAAAGTTAAGATTTAAACATAAAACGGAAAGTAAGAATGTAAAATTTAAATCACTACACTTTGTATGTCACCAGAGAAATGTGGCTAATTAACAATGTATAATTTTTGAGAAGAATGTTTAAGGTAAATTGACAAAAAATTATTTTTTGTAATGGAGATTGATGGCAACTTCAGTTTTCAGGCTTTTGGAAATATTCAGTCACATTAGAATAATTCTGAATGGTATCTGCTTTTTATTCTTTGGATGAGGGTAGTAATTTGAAGTTCAGTTTCTTGTGTGTGCATGTTAATTTAACATTTAATACAAGAGTATTTACAGTGTAGAATAATGAACAAACTTTAACCATTATAATAACATGCCAATACACAAAGATTATTCAAAAGAGTAAATGAAACTCAAATACAGAAGGCTTCTGTTTCACTATATTACAAAAATGCAATATATGGAACTTATTTCTTCATCCCCCACCTTCAAATTACACCCCCAAACTATTGGCATCACAGCATTGGATCTATCACTTTTATTTCCTTTATAATATCATACACCAAGTTTCCCCACCTGTTTTTATAGTGAGAACAATGGTTAATAAGAGTTTTATTCAAATACTACTACAAACTTTATGTTGAAGAAAAGTCTTATTTAAACTAAATCTAAATTTCTTTTAGGTAAAATTACTAGCCAGATTTAAATTCAATCTAATTCTCACGAGGAGGTGAAAGATTCAAAGAATCAAGTAGAGCTTTGTAAATTAATCATCTTTCACCCTCTATTTTCATTTCTTAACGAAAATAGGTAATTGTATACCCACTATTCATCGACTTTCGGTATTAATTTTCATATGTCTAAGTTTACATAAGTGTCCTTAATATGTCTAAACATTAAAAATATTGCTGCTTTTTCATCAAAACACTAAAATAATACATTTGGGAAAATGAGTTTGTTCTTGATTTCCAATAAAGAATAATAGAACCTACATACATATACACTCAGAACTTATCTGTCATTTTTATTTCCACACTGCTTCCATCATTTTTTTTATTGTTATTTCATACGACGGAAGTATAACTTTTCGAATGTTTTGCAAAATGTGTTTGAACAAGCTAATCATCACAGATAATGTAGTAAGTAAAGAAGAAAATCTTCACTTCAATAAATAGTAAAGTTTCGTATTTTGAACTTTAACTAGCTTACATTTCTACTTCTCGTGAAGTTGCCTTTAACAAACTTCACACTTGTCACAGGCGACAAATCCGAAATCAACATTCACAACAGTTACTTTCCGAGATTACAGAAGGCAGGAGTCAAAGCAACTTGCAAAATGAGATTATCTTGAAAATTAACTACATAAACATGGAAAGTTGAACTTGTAATTACTGTGGCACGTTTTATATTTTCCCACCGCCTAACAATTAAGGGAAAGAAAAAAAACACCAGTCTCACTATAAGTAATTTATTGAAGGGGACAAAGTGCACCTAAACATCTAAGCCCAGAGGCGGCGATTATGTGGAAAAAGTGAGGGGACAAAAAAATTTTAAACATCTAAAAGTACTCGGGAATATAGGGGTAAATAACCAAATTTAAAAATTTAGTTACAAAATTAGCTAGTTTTCCAGGTCACTATTACTTTTTAATAAATCCAAATTTTAGGGAGCTAAAATGAAATAAAATTTTCCCGCGAAAAGTAGGGGGGTAGCCACCCCGACCAGCCGCCACAGTCTACGCCAGCGTTTCCCAACGTGGGGCCCACGGCCCACAGGCGGGGGGGGGGGGCAATTCGAAAATTGACTTGTCCAGAGTTTACAAGCAACCGTTTACTGTGATTTAACTAGTGTACATAAATGTTCGGATCGAAACGGTACATTTTTCTTTAGGATCCACTCACTGAATAATTTTCAAATATATATATATATATATATATAATAAAGTTTTTCAACCTCGCAACCTTTTCAAAAAAAAAAAAAGGTTAAATTATGAAATTTTATTCTAATACCTCCTCGTAGTGCAAACCCACATAACCGTATGGCGAATCTCTACTATGTCCTAGTGATTTCTTCCTAAAAACCTATCATTTAAGTTTCTTCAGTGAATAATTCAATCTTATAACTTATGTATATATTATGGGAGGGGCATGGCACAAAAAAAGGTTGGGAAACACTGATCTAAGCTGATCCAAAAATATATTTTATATGCAAAACGCGTTTTCAACAGTTTATCTTACTAGGACACTCCTCAATATTTACATGCAGTGGTGAATCCATGATTCGGGTCGGGGGGGGGGGGGGGCTGAGGTGTCATAAACATTTTGTATCGTAGTGACGAATGTCAAACCTATGGCTTATGTAAACCAAAACACTTTAGCTTTACAGACTTTCTCACCTAACAATAAGAATAAAAAAGAACACTACAATACTTTCGATAATTTAATAAAAAAATACAATGAAATAACTAGCCAAAAAATATTTTTGACCGCATCAAAGCTACAAGTACAAGTGGAATGACTAGAAAAATCTTCGAGCCTGTCAAGCCAGAAAGCAATGTTGACACGATTTTATTATTATTTTTTAAAAATAAAAATCAAGAACAAACAGTTTTAGTATTTTTAAATAGAATCAAGAATTTTGGTCCAGCTCTGGAGGGCTGCAGCCCGATAGCCCCCACCCCCCTGGATTCGCCACTGTTTACATGAATGTATAGCGTAGTATCATAAAAAAATAGGGGACTAAAAAATCAGAGCGCTCGATCACGAAATTGAAACTATCGCCACGTTAAGGAATAAATAAATAAAACGTTTACTAATGCTCAATGCCAAGTACCATTCACAAAGCATCTTAGCTTTACATTTGGGGAACATAATTTCACATGGCCCCTTGGAAGTGAACAATACAAGAAAAAAGTCTGGGATAACGAACATATATGCAGATAACTGACATAGATTTAAATAGCAGGCAATCAATTCTGCAACATATGAACTATCTGATTAATAACAACGCTTCAGTACGTATTAAAAATAATTCACAAAGTACCTCAACAAAACTGATGATTTGAGATGTCTGAAAATAAGATATTTTCAGAAGTTAAATGAAGACGATTTAAATAAATAACATTGGGTGGGAATTATTTGCACTTTAATTTGGAACAAATTCACTTTGATAAAAATAATTTGCAGTCATAACAAATATATTGCACGCGAAAAGAAATTACTCCACTATAATTAAATTTATTCAGCATGAAATAAAATGTTTGAACTTTGAACAAATATGATGCACTCGAGAAAAAATATTATCACTTGCATTAATTACTTTCCACTATAAAACAGATGTTTCTACTTTGAATAAACTCAATACAACGTAGTTTTTGCAGTCGGCAACATTGTATTGATTGGAGTGTTGCCAAAAGGGGAAATCATCCCTGTTTTGGCGGATTTACTATCTCAGAAGGGAAAAAGTCCGAGAATAAGTCAAAGCGAGAAATTTTATCCGCCAAATTAGCAATTGATAATATGGCCTCTGCGCCGTATATTGCCGCTACTCGTGAGTGTGCAGCGTGCATCGTTGCTTCTCTATAGGGGTGCAGTGGAGCCGGAACACCATTCTGGCACTGCTTTTTTTCACAAATAAACAAGAAAAAATTGTAAAAATGTCCTTAAAACAGAACGATTTTTGTCATCCAGGTTAGAGCCTCCTGACACAGCTTATTTTGCGACAATATCATTGCCTCTATACCTCTTTTTTGTATCTTTTCAAACTGAAATGAGGCCGCTTTGGCCTAGTGCTAAACTGTCGGCCTCGGAGCCGGAGAGCTCCAGGTTCGAAACCAGATTCCACTAAAGATTCGTCGTGTATCGGGCCTGCTCCACGTCAAATCATACGAATGGGGCCAAATGTCCTCCCGCTGTTGTGGTGTGGAAGTCTGGAGAGGGGGGCAGCTCAGGTGTTGTCCCTGTCATCTGCCCACGGTTCAAAATGACGAAGTCCATCCAAAAATAGCCCCGTTTTGCTTCAAAAACAGGACAATAATTAAAATAAACTAATGAACTAAACTCAAATTAACAGCACTTTTGAAGGCATGAATTTAAATCCATTGTGTTTAGTGTATTCATATTAACGACCCGTGCTGAAGCAACACGAGGACTACTTTTGGACGGACCTACTAATTTTCAAACGCGGTCAGATGGCGAGGACGATATCTGAACTGGCACCGCTTATCCGAACTTCCGTACCATACCAGCGGGAGAACGATTTAATTGTGTGAAAGACTCATTCTATAAAATGAATGAAACCGAGTGGAATTTGAAAATTTTATTGACTGATGCCAGCAGTGTAGTAACTAATAGCTTCAGATATGTTTTTGACCTTCCCTTCCGACGATTGACGTGCTATTTTGATGTAGTAAAAAATATTAGTGGCATTACAGACACAGATGAAAAAATGATATTAAATGTTTTCATTTATGCTCCAATGACGATACCTTCAACATAGCTAGTGTATTAGTTTTAAAGAAATGAGAGGAAAAAATGATGTGAATATCACAATATTCACAGAATACTTTAAATCGGATAGCTCTTACCAGAAATCTTTATTGATATATAGATACTAAGAATTATTTTCCTATTACCAACAATGGATTAGAGGCAACCAATGCGGTGATAAAAGAGGAACATATATTTCGTGAACGTCTCCCTGTTGGTCAGTTCCTTGAAGTGTTTGAAATGCGATTGTGAAAAAATTGTCAAATGAACGTGATCCAGTTATCCCGAATTACAAACCATTTTACATGAAACCGTATGTAAAATGGTTTGTATGTCCCCACAAAGTTTTGGACAAAGCCAAATCAGTGGGCAAAATTTTAGAAGAAACGGAAACCAATCTGTGTCTTATTTGCCATCTTTACAGTTTAAAAAGAATATAAATGCAGAAGTGGTCCATTCACATGAAAGGGCATATCTCATATGGACCTCACATGAGGTACATAAAATTGAATACAATAACTGTGTATGGAAAGTGATAGTATCTACGATTCTGTTTCCACATATTCCTGTTTTTTCAAAAAAATGTATTCGTAAACATAGCTTAGGCATTTTAATACGTAGGGGGAGGAGAAAGCGCCAAACGAATCTAAATGTTCACCTACTGGGCAGAAACGTAAAAGAGGTCAGCCCACTTGAGCCAAGAATGCTCTTTTAATACAATAAGTATTGCTTAGTATTGTATTATTTTTTTTTATAATTTCTTTATTCTCAATTATGTTCGTTTACTTTGTGCTAAAAGTAACTTTCACTCGTGCATTTTAAACCTTTTTCATTTTTTGTAATAAACATTTTTATAAATATGTATATTTTTTATTTCCTTTTTTTAGTTGGCAACCTGCCCAATTTAAAATTTTTGAAACTATACCATGAAAATCTATTTTGAGGGTAAAGTATTCGAATTATAGTGCAAGGTATTCGATTTATAGTGCAAGGTATTCGACTTATAGTGCAAAGTATCCGAATCATAGTGCAAAATATTCGAATTATAGTGCAAAATATTCGAATTATAGTGCAAAATATTTGAATTATAGTGCAAAGCAGGGGTGCGGCGATTTAAATCAGTTAATTAAAATCGCTGATTTAAATCAACCAATTTTTTTAAAAAAAATCACTGATTTAAATCACTTTATTTTAAATATCAAGTTAATCTGCTTTAATGAAATAAAATTGTTCATGTATCTTTAAATAGGGATTTAAAAATATTTCATTGAATTGATGTAACTTAAGAGTACTTTCCATATCTTTATTTTTGAGAACAGAAGCAAATTAGATTTTAAATAAATCTCCAATAAGCAACACAATAAAATGCAAAGTATGAGAGACTCCTTTTTTTTATAAAATAAAAATAAATATTGTGAAAGGATCATGTTCACAAAGAAAGAACGTAGTAAAATGCAGCGAGTTTCATTTTAATATTGGAGAAAACTAAATAGTGTTGGGGACAACAAAGTTTTTATATTGCAATAATGTTCAAATGTAAGATAATTAAATAATACATATAAATGTTCCAAAAGAAATATAAACATCTACATAGTGCAATTTAAACTATGATCTATACTTATAAAAGGCAATGTTTGTGTGTGCGCGCGCGAGCGATGTCCAGACGAATCTATCGCACTTACAGTCATGAAATTTAGCACACAGGTAGTCCTGATGGTGACTCAATGCACCTCGAAGACAGAATTTAAAAATTTTATCTAGAAAATTTTTTATTTAATGTTTTGGGTGGAACAGATTAGGAGTAGAGAAAGCTTCAAAACTTGTGTTTGTAATGAAACAAATGAACAGCTGAGTGTAAAATTCTCCAATATTCTAACATACAATAATATATCTATAGTCAAGAAACGTAATTTTTATTATATTGTTCCTTTTTTCCTTAATAAAATTGTCTTATATTTCAAAAGTATATTATTCTTTATATTTAGTTCACAAATATTTTTTAAATAGTTGTTACATGTTTGAATAAATTTTTTAATTCATGTTTTTTTTTTTTTTTTTTTTTTTTTTTTTTTTTTTTTTTTTTTTTTTTAAAGAAAGTACAGCTTAATGACTGGTATGTTGTTATATGCATATAATTCCATGACTGTAGAGCTCATTCTCTAACATATGGTTAATGTCAAATATATATATATATATATATATTTTAAAAAAATCATCAAAATAAAAAAATCTTGATTTAAATATAAAAAAAATCCGATTTAAATCGAATCGATTTTTTTTGAAAAAAATTTTAAAAAATCGACAACCCTGGTGCGAAGTATCCGAATTTTAGTGCAAAGTATCCGAAATATAGTGCAAAGTATCCGAAATATAGTGCAAAGTATCCGAAATATAGTGCAAAGTATTCGAAATATAGTGCAAAATATCCGAATCATAGTGCAAAGAATCCGAATTATAGTGCAAAGTATCCGAATTATAGTTCCATGTACCAAGTGCATACTACAATTGAAGTGCAATTATATATTTCCCAATAACATTTAATATGATCTTAAAATACGGATATCAATCTCAAATTCACGAAAATTTTGTATTAGCAAAAGTATTGATGGGTCATAATTCTGTCGGATTCCTCAAAAATAGTACTATAATTAAAAGCATTACCGTAACTTCAAATATTTCATTAAAAATTATATTTTACTAAATATTACTCTGTTTATCATTAATTTAAGATTCATTTACCTATTTTGTACATTCAAATTCAGGATACGCAAAGGAAGTTTTAAGTTCTAAATTTTACATCGCTACTATCCTCAAACCAGTCTACGATAATAAGAAAACTGTACATTGCCATTTTGCATTTTCAAAAAAGTTAGTTTCATGAATATTCGAACAGAAGAAGAATTGCTAACAAGCTGTGGATGGTGGTGTGCAAAACACATGGTTTTCTAACTTCTGAAAATCCCTATATTTTAATAAATAACAGTGCAAATTTGAAATATTTTCTCATAAAAGAAGCTTTGGAAAACATCTCAAGCCAATCAAATAAGAAAAATATTAACTATTTTCTTTTTTATTTCAATTTGTTTTAGATGGGGTAAAATGGGTCATAGTTAGGCTTAGCTGATTTTTTTTTTTTGTATAGGTCAACTGCAGTAAATTTTGTTAAATTCAAACTATAAATTTAATTTTAAATTGTTACATATAAACAGTGTTAAATTTAAACAATGTTAATTTAACAACTCTATCACCTGTACAATCAAGTACCACTAAAGCTGCTATTATTAATTCTAAAAAGAAAAGAAAAAGAGCCCAACACAGAGCTAGAGAAGAAATGACAGAACCTGATATAATTGAACGTCTTCATGAAGAACAATTGGAATGACTGGAAAAGAAAAATATGAACTTCGAACTGCCACAGTTAAAACATGAACAGAAAAAAATCTCACTCCACAACAAATTGATCTGATTGCAAGATGGTCAAGAATATAAGTGAACTTTTTCCTGGAAAATGGGTAGTCTATGAAAAGATTTGTTGGTCAAATCACACATATTGATGGTGCTGATATACATGTGAAGTATGTAAACAAATCAAGAATAGGGAATTTTTATGTTTTTCCTGAAAAAAGACGACATTGATAGAGTAGAAAAAACTGATGTTGTAAAAGTTTTAGAAGAGCCATTTTGCAATAACCGTGAACAATACTACTTTAAAATTTGAATATTGTATTGTTTATCAGATTATGTAACAGACCACCTTTTTATTTTAATATATTTCCTAATAAATATATTCTTTAAGCATCATTTTGCATTTATGACCCATTTTACCCCAAGATGGGGTAAAATGAGTCAAAGCTATTCAAGCTCAGTTTAATTAATTTATAATTAAAAAATAATTGTTAAAATTACATAAAAATGTCCTCAAGGAATGTAATGTCAAAATGCAGTTGAAAAAAAACAGGAAAATTTTATGATTTTATTGCTACAAAACTTTGAATGTGAAAATAGCTAAAAAGTGACCCATTTTACCCCACCTGACTCTATAATTTACAATAAGTAACCAAATGTTTAAGAGTAATAATTATTCCAAATCTAAAGAAATGGAGGCCCCCAAATATTAATGAAAAGAACAACGTTTTGTAGAAGCGGCCAGGAATTACTTCATCCTCTCATATTCGAAAGTAACAGATTTAAATAAGAATAAAAGCAATTAATCTTTCATTACAAATTAGTCGATTATTTAAATAAATTGTTGCTGCTAAATAACTGTAGATAAATCAAAGAATTTTTAATACGAATTTTATTATTATTTGCTTTTGTTGAATTGGTGAGCTACAAATCGTCAAAATGAAATTTCTAAGAATACAAAGATTATAATAAAATGGTGGTTAACATAGAAAGCATAACTGATTCAGAATATCAGATGAATATGGTGAATTCTAACTGTATGTTTTGTCAATTGACTTAACAAGATACAATACACCAACGAAACACAGTGAACTTTGTAACAGATACAAAAGGACTCAACCTGTTTTTCTGCTACTAATTTCGAAGATTAACATTAAAATTACTAAAAAACTGCCAATTTTTTCTTTTTTGGCGCAGGAAAAGAGGAATCTCATTTCCTATCCTTGAGTTGCTGACTGACATTTAATTGTGAAATTCTGGACAGTGAAGCGTTTTACTTCCTATGCAGTTAAAAATTTCAAAATTGTAAAAAAGGACGAGTAAAAATCTATTGCTTCTGCAATTAATTTTATTTTATATGCATATCATATCACTCACACTACTTTGAGCGGACGCCTATACAAGGACTGAAAAAAATGGAAACTAGTGATGTAACGAATAGCGATTTGGCCGAATATTCACTTTTCAAAAACAATTTACTTTTGATTGTAAATAAAATATTTCTCAAATTTTAAATAAAAACATTAAAGATTAATAAAATTGATTATTTATTATCTGTACATTTAAAAAAATGTTAACATCTTGATGCATTTTTGTAATATTTTAATATATCTAATTCGATAATAAGAAACCCTCTTCATTTTGGGATTTCTTCACAGAAATAAAAGAGTCATCACTGCAGAATACGGCAATGACAAACACAGATCAAAATTCAGTGGATGAATTAAAATTAGTAGAAGTAAATTGCTATTTCGATAAAGAACTTCTGATAGCTGTGATGGAGTGTCCATTTAATTGTGGAAAACAACGCAAAAAATGTCCAAGATTTGTAAATTAAGCAAGAAAATATCTTGGAGCCTGCAAGCACAATATACACTGACGAGCCAAAACATTATGCCCATCCCCATATTTTTCAATGAATTCGTATGGATGACGTGGAGGGCACGTGGTTAAGTGAGAATGGTATTTAACTGCTGCTGGAGAAAGTAAGTAATCATTCTTGCACTTACTTTTACGAGTGATGGGAAAGGCTGCTGATCTAAGCGAATTTGATAGAGAGCAGATCGTAATGGACCAAAGACTCGGAACGAGTATCACCGAAACTGCAAGACTGGTAGGTTGTTCACGATCTGCCGTTGCTAGTATTCATGCAAAATGGATAAATGACGGTGACACCAGCAGCAGACGCCAAGGTGTTGGTCGTCCACACCTCATCAAAGAAAAAGGACGTCGGAGACTGTCCCGCTTGGTAAAGCAAAATCGGCGCCAGACAGTGGCTCAGCTGACAGCCCAATACAATGCAGGTCCAAGCACAAGTGTTTCGGAACACACAGTTCAGCGGACACTGTTGGATATGGGACTGTGCAGCAGACGTCCCACTCGTGTGCCTTTGTTGATCAAGCGTCATCGTCCACGACGCCTATAGTTGCCCCGGAACAACATGAGACTGGACCATGGATGAGTGGAAGAGAATTGCCTGGTCGGATGAATCCCGATTTCTCATTCATCACGTCGATGGTCGTGTCAGGGTACGCCGTCTGCCAGGCGAATAGTTGCTCCCCTCTTGTACAGCAGGTCATACACAGGCTGGTGGTGGCGGTATTATGCTTTGGGGGACGCTCTCATGGGCGGCTGTGGGACCCGTAGTTGTGGTAGAACAGACCATGAAAGCTGTGAACTATCTAAACATCATTGCGGATCAGTTGTGCCCTTACATGGCGTTTGTCATCCCAACTGGAAATGGAATCTTCCAGAAGGACAACGCCCCATGTCACAAGGCTTGGATTGTGTTGGAGTGGTTCGAGGAGCACACTGATGAATTCCACTTAATGTCCTGGCCACCTAACTCGCCGGATCTTAATCCGATGGAGCATAATTGGGATGTCATGGAGTGGCAGTTCAGACCACCATGTCCGAATATCTCTACTTAACGTGACCGCTGCTTAGACATTTGGTTCAACTTGTCTCCAGTCATGTACCAAAAACTTGTGGCATCTATGCCCAGGCGAGTTGCAGCTGTTTTGAAGGCCAACGGAGGCGTTATTGAGTAGGTGGTCATAATGTTTTGGCTCTTCAGTGTATAGTCAACAGTAATGCAATTATGATTGGGTGATTGGGAAAAGGGTATAAGATTCCACTGGAATGTTATCCCTTTTCCAATCACCCATCATTTACTTTCCGAATATGGTAATATATAAGAAACCAAACGAATATACTTTCTCCTGAAAATGTTGATAATTTATTGTTCTTACATCATAATTTCAGGCTTTACAATGATAAACGATATGGCCACTTAACAAGCAACACCACCTATCTCAATTTTTTGAAATTTCAAAGAATAAGGAAACACTCAATTTTTCGCAACCAATAACGAATATTTCTGAATATTTTTTGACATCTGGTGAGAAAATATAGTCTCATGTTCATATCAGATGTTAAAAGAAATTCAGAAATATTCGTTATTGATTGCAAAAAATTGAGTGTTTCCTTGCTCTTTGAAATTTCAAAAAAAATGTGATAGGTGGTGTTGCTTGTTAAGCGACGATATGTAACATTATTAAATACACCAAATTTACATAAAATTGAACGAATGTTAAGATTTTTTGATAATAAATGTACTGAAGTGTAATTCTACACAATATTCTTTGTTAAACATATATAAAAACGCAGTTTTTTTTAAAAAAAATATTGTCCTGAAATTATTCGGCAGAATGTCTATTTAGTATTCGGTCAGATCGAATATTCGGCAAAGGGCCGAATACCGAATAGTTGCCGAATATTCGTTACATCCCTAATAAAAAAATAAATGAAGGGAGGATGGAGGATCAATGAAATGTTTGCACCATCAACCTTGCATAGTGATAAGATAAAATATAATAAAATTAGTAATTACATTAATTTAACAAAAAATGTTAATAATAATATCTGTCATAAGTACGAGAGAACAAAAAGGGGGAAATTATTCAAATTAGAACGCTCAAGCAGTTTAAACATTTGGAGATAAATTGCACAGTCCTTCAAAGATATAGATATATTGATTCAAAGACTTATGACAAATTCTTCCTCTTCGTAGACATGCGAATTCAAAGGGAAAAATTAACTGTTAGGGAAACATTAGGCCATTTTAAAAAAAATCCAAAAATTTAGAAAAACAAACGCAAGCACCTGAAGATAAAATTATTTAACATTAAATAAATCATAATAATAAATACATAAAGATGAAAAAAGATGTACAGAATAAAAAATGTTTATCTCAGTTCTTAGATTTAACAAGACATTAAAACACGATACGAAATGTTTCAAAATTTCAAGAAAAGTTTTAAGATAATCGTTGATAAAATGCAGTGAAAAAATATAATAATGTATAATCACTTAACTTACAATTGTGTTTCGTAAATTTTCACGTGTCAGTCAATGTGTTGAAAGCAATTAAGGAAAAAGTTAAATGCGGAAATAATTAAAACTAATTTGTAAAACAATAGCAAAAATGTTATTTAGTGTGAATTGCACACAAAATATGTCCATGAAAACAGATATTTTTCCCTCAGCGGGAAATAGGACTTCAGATGTTTTATCAAAAAGTCGAAAATATTCACCAGTATAATATCAGAAGGAGAAGAGAGAGAGAAGAAAAAAAAACATTAAATCCTTAACAGGGTGGCATACATGAAAGCTTCGTCATCTCTCCTCGACCATGGAAAGTAAAATTTTTAGGGATCAAAGTGAATAAGAGCAAAATAAAAAAAAATCAGCATATTAATAATATTTTAAAATAAGACAACTATACCTTACTTAAAATCAAGTTAGAAAGCTTTGAGAATCAAATGAAAATGAATTCCAAACGTGAGCACTAACTGTTGATTGAAAAGGTGACAGAAGTGTTTATGTGTGATCTGAAGATCTGATAAAATTCCAAACAAATCATTATATCAAATTAACCTGAGAATAAAAAAAGAGGACTAAAATCAAAAGTGAGCGGAGCACAGTGCGCCACTAATCTCGGAAAACACTCAAAGGCATGGCAAAAAACATATTAACTATAATTAGAGTGAGTTAATAGATAGTATAAGATATGATATATAGATAGAGTGATATAAGTTGATACTAACATACTTAAATTAAAAATTCGAGTTCCAATTCATTAAAAAAACTTTTTTTTAAAAAAAAAGACTATTTGATAGACTGTAATATAAGTTTCCAGTCAAAGAAATATTTTCAGATCTTTGAGTAACTTGTAGTAATACGGTAATTTGAGTGGAATTTTAAAAATATGAACTACATATGCTGCTGCTGGAGAAAGTTTGTATTTCTTTAAGTTCTTTTACATACTCTTCGGTATTTAAAACTTCCCACATTATCTAAAGTTTCAAATCAAATATAAATAATATTAACTATATACATTTAACTTCAATAACTTATAATAAGAAGTACTTTGAGGGGTAACTGGTGAAATATAAAAATATTATTTTCAGCGCTAGTTGGCAAACGATATATCCAGATATTTGGTAAACAGACAAGTCATATATACCAGTAAACATAAACTTTTTATCAGTTAGAATAAAGTTTTATCTAAAATCAATTTACATGGCAAAAAATTATTTATTTACTTTTAACTATGTTGTGGTCTAATAATAAATTTACATATCAAAAAGCGGATTAATTTAGTTCGATTTTTTTGTAACGATAATCCCTCTCTCCCATCTTTGAAAATGTCATCTACTGGTGTAAACAGCGTCTTTTATTCAAATTACGTTTACTTATTTTACAAATTTGAGGCATTTGTTTATGTTCATAAATATGAAGCAGCTTGTCAAATAATAATTGAAAGTTTTTGCTTAAAAGAAACTAAAGAACTTAACTAATCGTATATGGTTAATTACTGTGCGATATCCGAATTAACTGAAATTGAATTAAGCAATTGCAACATCTTACATAACACAGAACAAATGTTAAGAGGTAGAAACTTATTAAAGAACAGTGCTTTAAATTTGACTTTGATGGCACAGCTCAGTACTACACAGGGTTGTCGATTTTTTGGATTTTTTTTCAAAAAAATCGATTTATTTGATTTAAATCGGATTTTTTTTATTTAAATCAAGATTTTTTTTATTTTAATGATTTTTTAAAACTATATATATATATATATTTTATTATTTAACATTTGTATATTAGACAATGAGCATTACAGTCATAGAATTATATATATAACAACATACCAGTCATTAAGCTGTAATTTATTTATAAAAAAACAAATTAAAATTTAATTCAAAACGGTAACAACTATTTAAAATATATTTTTGAACTAAAATATAACAATAATATACTTTTGAAATATAAGATAATTTTATTAAGGAAAAAAGGAACAATATAATAAAAATTGTAATTTCTTGACTATAGATATTGTATGTTAAAATATTATGGAATTTTACACTCAGCTGTTCATTTGTTTCATTACAAACACAAGTTTTGAAGCTATCTCTACTCCTAATCTGTTTGACCCAAAACATTAAATAAAAAAATATTTCTAGATAAAATTTTTAAATTCAGGCTTTAAGGTGCATTGAGTCACCATCAGGACTACCTGCGTGCCAAATTTCATGACTGTAAGTGTCATAGATTCATCTGGACATTGCGCACAAGCTCACAAACATTGTCTTTTATAAGTATAGATCATAGTTTAAAATGCACTATGTAAGTGTTTGTATATCTTTTGGAGCATTTATATGCATTACTTAATTATCTTACATTTGAACATTATTGCAATATAAAAACTTTGTTGCCCCCAACACTATTTAGTTTTCTCCAATATTAAAATGAAACTCACTGCATTTTACTATGTTCTTTCTTTGTGAACATGATCCAAATATAAATACATGGAAATAATAGGTTTAGGATAGGGCTAATAGTACTCCTTTTAGAATGTATATAGCAGTCTTATGAAATTTTGTTTCAGAATAGGAATTATTAGAGATAAAGTTCGGGAAAATTCCTTGACTCGGAGATAAGTTTTTTAGATCTGGATGTTTAACAATTTTAGCAAAGTAACTTGAAAATTTTGCTCCAATATTCTTGAAGTTTTAATTTATAATTTTCTGTAAGATTCAACAATAATTTTCGAGTGTATCACGGTGACCGTATCTAAGGGGGTTCTCATGAGCACCCCCCGGGAATGAAGCAAGTTTTTTAAAATACTTTTTTTTGTTGATTCTATGTCTAGACAATAAACTAAACCCATTCATGATGTTTTCTCATCATATTTCAAAAAAATTGTCTTGCGCCACAAAGGGTTAAAATCTATTTTGCTTGCGTTGTCAAAAATAAAAGATATAGAAAGTACTCTAGTTACATCAATTTTATTTCATTAAAGCAGATTAACTTGATATTTAAAATAAAGTGATTTAAACCGGTGATTTTTTTAAAAAAAATCAGTTGATTTAAATCAGTGATTTTAATCAACTGATTTAAATCACCGCAACCCTGGTACTACACCATATGAATTTTAAATTTCCAAAGGCTTCATTATCTGGAAGAACAAAGGTAGATTCAAATAAGAGAAGATATCATTGATAGAACCATTTAGGCTTATTACAAATGTAAAAAAGAGTAGTTGATAATTTTTACTCAAATGTCGAGAGCAAAGACTTGCGCAATGAAATTAAAATTAGTCGGAAAATTGCATTTGAACGCAATGGAATTTTAGATGAAATAGAGGTTTTCTTGAATAGTATGAAATTTGATAGCGTGGTTCGACAACTAACTCGTTTCCTCAGATAATAAACACTACGGAATTCCAAAACGTGCGAGCCAATCGAAAGATTTGTCTGGGAGAAATACTCGTCAAGATTTTATGAACTTCTAAAATTGTTTGTTTCACGCAAGAAATTTTAAACAAATGAAAATGATGGTTTCTAATTCATGAAGTTCTAATCAATAGAATTCACTCGGTTCCTCTTTTTTATATATATATAAAACTGTGAGTAATACACATTGATTTTCAGTAAAGCAACAAAAATTTAAGTTACAAAAATTCTGACGCAATTTTTCGAGAATGTGATTTTTATTGTAATAAAGTGAACATATTTTCGTTTTGATTTTGCCGACAGCAACTGGTGCAGAACAAAAACATTTCGAACGGTGGATTATAGAGACCCACATCGATCAAGCCAACACTAAAGGGTGTAAGGCCGGACAGGGGCCGGTGGAGAAAGTATAGAAAGGTAGACTGTTCTTTCTTCTTTAGCCCCGTTCTTTTATTTCCGAATTTCATCAAAAACTTTTCGGGTGTATACCGTTGCAGAAGTAGACAAAGCTCGTTGAATGAAACAGTAATAAATTTAATAAAAATAGTTTTCAAACACACACTTTTACTTGTGTACAAAAAAAGATTATTTTTATTTGAATTATTTACTACTTTTCAGTTTTTAATTTATAATTTATTATTATAAATATCATGGAATCTTTAAATAATTTTTTTCTTATATTCATTATAAGGTGGCATCACTAGTATGGACTCAAAATTTAATCAAATTACTCGATTAACTGATAATTAAGTTCTGAAAATATTAAAATACTGCATTGTTATTGAGAATTCTCTTATACTATATTTCAGAACTCTAGTATATTAGGAAGTGAGTGAAAAACTGATTACAAAATTCGATCTTTACAAACATGAAATAAGTCAAGAAAAATAAAAGCATTGCAAAAAAATATACATAAAATAAAAGATAATTTTCGTGCTTTCGAAAAGGACATGGTCAGTTAATTAACAAAACATCCCAGTTCAGTTTATTCCACAGTTAAGTGATTAAAAACAAAATATTAGCCATAATTTTCATCTCGGAGTCATCATAACAAAAATATCCAGATGAAATGATAAGTGTTTTTCAAATTACTAGGGGGTTACACCCCCTACTCGCTCCGCTCGTCAATCCCCAAGAATCACGTTGTGATTCTTTTGGGATCACTACGTGATCTCAGCTCGCTTCGCTCGCTCGCCGTACAGTTATGACTGTCTGCTAGTAATAGGAAATTATAAATACATTATTTACTAAAAGTAAATTTAAATTATCTGAAATAGCATAAACTCCTAAAATTTTTTCAGCAATTACTAATAAACTAAATCATCAAATTTCTAAAATTAAAATTTCCTGGTAGCATATATATATATATATATATATATATATATATATATATATATATATATATATATATATATATGTAAATGTTTGAAAGAAATTTGAATGCTAAAATGTATAATTATAAAATGTTTACTAATATAAATTATTTACATCAATCAGAAAGCAGGCATTTAAAACTTATTGGTACACAAAATTGAATATTTCTTCAAGTTTCATTAGCCCCAACTTTATTCGAACAAACTTCTTAATTTCCACTCTTCTCAATGAATTGCTGCTGAAAAAAACCTTCGCCACTTGTATACACACTCACTGTAATAATTATTTAGCCAAGAAAGTAATAACTTTTCTCGCTGGGTAGTTATTTATCCGTTAAAACCTCAGAAAGTTTGAGTTACGAAAGATTATTTAACCCATTTCACGAACTTTCAGCTTAAAAAGCACAGTTTAACTGACAAATAGCTTTAAACATGTTCAGATTCACTATTCAAAATTAAAAACCATAATAAATATTTACTTTTACCTTTTTAAAATTAACAAAATAGCCTTTTTTGGAAATTTTTAAAAATTCATAAAATTTTTGGTTTTTACACCAAAATTTTATACATGCTCTTTTTTCACTGAAATCTTAATCGGGAAAGCTTCGCCATATGTATACACACTCACTACAATAATTATTTAGCCAAGAAAGTTGCAACTTTTATCTCTGGGTAGTTATTTATGCGTTACAACATCAGAAAGTTTGAGTTACGAAAGATTATTTATATTTAGCCCATTTCACGAACTTTCAGCTTAAAAAGCACAGTTTAACTGACAAATAGCTTTAAATATGTTCAGATTCACTATTCAAAATTAAAAACCATAATAAATATTTACTTTTACCTTTTTAAAATTAACAACCTTAGCATTTTATTATTGATTAGATACCCTTTTTCAAAATTTTCATCCTTCAAAATCGTAAACATGCACTTTTTTAAATGAAATATTGCCTCTGCACATGTAAACACACTCCCTCCAATTATTATTAAGTGAAGGAAGGTATACTATTTTTCTCTGGATAGATGGAACTCGGAACATATGAGCTGTCGAGAGATGAATAAACCAATTTTTCAGAAACTTTTAGCTGAAAAGGACATTCAGTATTAAGCTCACATTAATCCAAACTGTACGACTCAAACTTATTTAATTCAAACGATCTAAACTAAAAAAAAAAAATCGCTGTTTCCGACTTCAAATCAATTCAAAAATCTCGGCATCAGGGTTGAGATTGGTAAACAAACTGATCGTTGCCAACGGGGAGAAAGAAATAAAGGTCCTTTTTTTGTGCCACGCATAAGCGTTTTATATAATATAGATATTTCAAATATAATTTCAATTTTAATATCAAAAATTCTATCATTAGCCCGTTTCTGGAAGGTAATTACCATCCTTAGCCTATTCCAGTCACTTGAAAACCCAATAGCGAGTTTAACTGCTGTTCTATTCAATTTTTTGACAGCAAGTATTTTTTTGGGGGGGGTCAAGTTTTATAAAGCTAGAGAATAATCTAATAGGTTCTTGGAAGATTTAACTGTTTGACGGTTTTTTTTTATTCTTATTATTTTTTTTTATCCTGAACTAATGCAATGCTTTTAGAAAAGGGATTTGTTTCTTTGGCCTTCACTTATCCAATATGACGTGCCTGACACGTCATTTGACGTCAAACGGTTGAATTAAATTTGAGAATTCGGCTTGGGCTCATTTACATCTACTCTAAGCCTATTATCATAAGGAATCCACAAAAAATTGTTGCAATCACGCGAGATATTTTTTATTCTGATTTCATTTCATAAATTATAACAGCAACCTCTTCAAAATGTTTGATTTACATTCTGTTCTACAATAGGTTCTTCGTGCTTGAATTGCATCATTTCAGTAACATCAGAGCATTAGAATTATTTACAACATGAATATGTATATTAAATCGATTGAGATATACGGCATAAGTAAGTAAATGTTTAGGGGTATTTGCAAGCTTAATATACCAAAACGCACACACAAATGTGATAGTTTAATTTGAAAATATTCCTATTAGAAGGGCTAAAGCTAATTTATTGCACAAACTAATTGAAAAAGAAAAAAGTATGGACGTTACAAGATCTTTTCACTTTAATAAAGAATTTAGGGGAATAATGTGTGCTTAATCCTCGCAGATATTTCATCAGAAGACAAAAGAGTCCCCTTATTTCAGTCAGAATTCATACGCCACACTTGCATGTATACATTTATATCCGAGAATTACAGGCGCAAAATATATACAAATTGTAGCACTGAACTCTCTATATATGACTGCTTAACAATGCCTATCACGAGCTTGAAGGATCTTTTTGTCATGCAAAACGAGCTTTAAACTTTCGAGCCATTCATATAGAGTTCCATTTAACATGAAAATATGTCATTGTCCTCTTCTACAAATGGAAATAATAATACAAGGAAGTTAATGTGAAGTAGATTACAGATAGTACCTAGGCACATTCCACAAGGCGATGAAACTCGCAGCGCAATCGTTAAGTGTCGAAAACGTGAGAAAGAAATATCGACATCATGTTATGCTAGCAGAAGCTTAGCTGAAAAGCGAAAACCGTGCCTTTGTATCCCAACACATTTCCATTCAATGGTGGTAAATGTACAAACAACGGTACTTTACGGGAATTTTGATGACACATGAATACGTAAGTTCAGAGGCAGAGAATATATTTTTTTTAATTTTACATGTGTTTGTGGCATTGTCTCATTTCTGTTTCTTTACATTTAAATGTTTTTTCCACAAAGAAAAAAGAAAATTTGCTTATGGATAGCAGCATGTGTATGATACTCACATTTGCACATTTTACAAGAAGAAACACAGAAAGGAACGAGTAAATACATATTTCACTTTCAATTCCCACACCAAGTGAAATTTTGCCCGAAACAAACAAGATTTTTCCCTTATTTTATTTACTTATTTTTATTGTCGATGTCAAGTATTTTATTAATCTTTTGAATAATTTGATATTACTTTCAGTTGAATCGAGTTTTAAATTAATGATTAACAGCACTGACTGAAATGGAAGAAACTTCATTAAAAATTCAATACCATTCAAGATTTGAAAACTAGGCAAATCCATAAGAAAATTCTGCATGCATCTGTAGTTTCCAATTAAATAATTCACGAAGTGAAGTGGTGTAACGAAAATAGGATTAATAATAATAATAATAAAACTTTCGAATAATTTATTTTCACATTTCCAAAGTAGATATAAATAGAAATTAGCTTTTAACAAAAAATTTACTGGAACCAACGAAAGAAAGATACTCATTTTATTTCATAGTTGAGAGGGAAAAATTACCAAGAACTATTTTTTCCTTTACCCATCTTTCTATAAAAGAAGAGAAACTATTTTTTTTTCCAATACAGTGAAAATGGTCCTCTAATCGTCAGCTATGATTCGGATCACTGATCTATAAATTTATTGAAATAGATTCTGGGGGTGACCTTTCTTGTGGAGATGGAATTTCGTCGCAACTACAGCAATATATATTTGGACGGAATTTTGAAGGAACTTCTGTAATATGTAGTGAAACCCATCTTATTTCGTAAATAGAATTCATTTATACCGTTAGCATCAGAAGACCCAATTACACGCCAGTAATATACTGTTCGTAAATTTTAAGCACGAATTAAATGACCGTCCTTATTAATAGTTTCCTTTAAAGTATGTTTTCTTATAGGCTAAAATGCAAAGCATGAAATGGCTTATCCAATAAAAAACCAGCGGGAGTGGCCTCCCCTAAACTTTCTCGTCTACTTCTCAAAAATTTGTCATTTCCCCTCCCCCTGCGTGGATAAAAAAATCGAACCTACTGTAACCCAGAATGCAATGACTATCAGAAGGCTTTTTATTGTAGATTATAGTGATTGTAAAATATTGAGGTGAAGAATCAAATTCAAAGAGATGCGAATATATTAAAACTCATCAATATTTATTTTCTATCACACTGTAGCAAGCTCCCCTAATGCGAGGGCGCGCGCGAGCGAAAAGAAAATAGGAGAAAATGACCTGGTGCGCTATCGCTGAACAGCTTGCGCATGCGCAGAGATTTTGCTCCCAGTACGCAAGTAAAAAAAATTGAATATGCAACTTGCCCGCCTTTTTTTTAACAGATTGAAAGAAAATTGGGCGCAGATCTATAATTAATGTTAGAAAGTAAAAAAGAAAAATTTACGCACTAAGGAAATCTTTTGTATTTAAAGACTAATTAATTGTATCAAAAGGCTTTAAAACATTATGAGCACACAAGAAAAGTTCTACTGTATCAAGTTCTACTGTAATGAAGTTCTAACACATTCTTTCCTTTAAAATAAGTTAAATGTTTACTAATCGCTATAAGAATAGAAAGCTCAATTCAGTATAAAGAACAGGACAAATATTTACAGCATAAAAAAGATATGCACGCCTGTACAAAACTAACAGTATTTAACAGAGTAGTAGATTTTTCACACATAGTTCCAGTCAACGAAGGAAAAATAGAAAAAAAAATGGTGTAGTTTTGAAATTTGGCACAGTTGTTGGGGGTAGTGCCCTAAACGACATACTAAATGTCCCCGCAGGTGGGGTACAGGGGGGTTTAAAGGGGGCGTTTTCAGTTTTCCTTAAATATCTCGGAAACTATGGGTTTTAGCGAAAAACTCTTAATTACGAAATTGAACGACATTAAATTTCCTACAAAAATAGTCCTAAATGTTTTGTAGAATCAATAGTTGAGAAGATAGAGGGGGATTTAAAAGCGAATATTTCTAAAATTCCTTATAGTAATGGTAAAATCAATTAAAAGTGTTGAAACAACAATCCTCAGAAAAGCCTCATGCCTATATAATAATTATACAAGGGTAGTATTGTATGTTTCCAGATGCTATCTCACAAGCCGGTGGGACGATGTTCCTAGCCATATACAAAACCCCTTCTAATGGACATAATTTCAATAACTATAGATATGCAGCATTTCTCAAATCATCAACCAAGATCAAAGTTGATCTCCTCATTTCCTCCAACCAAAGAAGCGGCGGAGCAACACTCATTTAGCAATGTGTTTCCGTTTGTAGCACCTGCCATGGTACCTGTACTAATATAGTGCCCCTCTAGAAGAAGAGGAGGAGTTCGAACTTGATCAAATAGTAAAAAAATCTGATGAAATTTGATCACGAACAAGCGTAAAAATGGGTTATGCATATTTTTATGTAGGTGTATATATATTATGTTATAGATATATTGTAATAGATAGCTGCCATTTTGAAATAAAACCTTTTTTCTTAAAAATAAAACTAACATTTTCAATCACTTATTGTAATTATGTACTTTTTCATACCGCTACATATTCTAAACTATTCTTCCCACGAAAAATATGTAGAACTATTTTTGTAGGAAATTTAATGAAGTATAATTTTACAGCTAAGTTGTATTTTTTCCCCGCTAAAACCCATAGTTTTCGAAATGTTTAAGAAAAACTGAGAAATCCCCTCTTTGAACCCCGGCGGGAAATTTTAGTTTGTCGTTTAGGGCACTCCCCAACAACTCTGTCAAATTTCAAAACTATGTCTTCTTTTAAAATTTACAAATCGTTAACTTGATGACGAGTAGAGGGAAACTCATGAAGGGGATCGGATGTGAGCGGAAGAAGGAGTACGACTGTTCATCAAATAGGTTTGTCAGCTCCCCAGCTCTGACACATACAATACAACCCTTATATATATATATATATATATATATATATATATATATATATATATATTATAAAAAATACGAGGACGTATCAATAAGTAACGCACATGTCCATTTTTAAGTAGGAAAATAATTAGTAAAAATGAAATTATTTACTAAAAAGGGAACTTGCGGGCGCTACTGGACTGGGCCCAATTCAAAGATCTCGTGATTCCACGTACCGATAGCGTTCGTCAGTCACCGGTAAAATGGCGTTAGTGATTACATCGTCAACTGTGGAGGAGCAACGAGATACGATAAGATTTCTGTTTGAAAAAGGAAAGAAAGTTGGTGAGATCCATTCGGAGATGGTGGAAGTTTACGGAAAAGACTGTATTGACCGTACCAATGTGGGAAGATGGTGTAAAATGTTTCAAGATGGGCGAACGAGTTAGGTCGATGAAGTCCGATCTGGGAGGCTAGTGTCTTCTTCAACCTGTTCAATTGTTGATGGAATCGACAACGTCATACGACGTTGAATGAAGTAAAGGAACGTTGCAACATTTCTTATGGATCTGCCTGGGACATTGTTCATGCGAAGCTAGGGTACAGGAAAGTTTGTTCTCGCTGGGTAACAAAACAACTGTCGGAACAGCACACTGGATGCAGAATGGCTTGCAGTCTGAAACATTTGCAGCGGCACAACGAGAAGGTAATGAGTTTTTGGCGAGTATTGTTACGGGAGATGAAACCTGGGCCTTGCACATGTCACCGGAGTCAAAAGCTGCAAGCATGATGTGAAAACATCCATCTTCTCCTTTCCGAAAGAAATTTAAAGTTTCACCTTCCACTCGGAAATTTATTCTCTCTGTCTTCTGGTACATGAAAGGTGTAATACTGGCGGAGTTCCTGCCCCATGTGAGTACTGTATATTCTGCAACTTACTGTGCAACGCTGACTAAACTGCGCCATGCCATTCGCGACAAGCACAGTGCGACATATCAACACATTCGACTGATGCACAACGCTCGTCCGCATGTGTCTCGCCCAGTTCGTGAAAAACTGCAGGGATACGGTTGGAAAGTCTTGGAGCACCCATCATACAGCCCGGACCTGGCGCCCTCCGATTTCCATCTGTTTGGACCCATGAAGAAGTTCTTCGGCGGCAAGAAGTTTGACTCTGACGACGAACTCAAACGGGCCGTGCGAAGGTGGCTCTTCTCGCAGCCGACGGAGTTCTATGAGACCGAGATTTTCAAACTGATCCATCGTTGGGAAAGCAATAAATGGTTAAGTAAAAACTTTCATTCCTGTTTCATATTGACATTGTTTTTTTTTTACATTATATGCGTCACTTATTGATACGCCCTCGTATATATTTTTTTCTGAGGGTTGTTGATTCAACACTTTTAATTGATTTTACCATTACAATACGGAATCTTAAGAGATATTCACTTTTAAATCCCCCTGTATCTTTTAAACTATTGATGCTACAAAAAAATGTAGGACTTTTTTTGTAGGAAATTTCATGTAATTTAATTTTGTAATTGAGTGTTTTTCGCTAGAACCCATAGTTTTCGAAATATTTAAGAAAAACTGAAAACGCCCCCTTGAACCCATCAGCCGCTGGTGTTGCGTTGACGCAACGGTCAAAATAAACGCTCATGAACATATACTCATGAACATGAACTCATAACTACTTAATAAATTTTATATTAATAGCAGTTTTTGAGTAGGGTATAATATGGAGAATATTTCGGTAAAAAAATATTTGCCTTTAACGGTGATTTCATTTTTAAAATTGAGTTCCCGTTCGGAGAAAAAATACTACAAGACAAGCAAGAGTGTTAGAGGTGATCTATTGTTAGTCAAGGCCACGGCATGTCACAAAATGCCATGAATCAGTTGTTTGTAGTTTTGTAGAGGGGGGGGGGGAGCAAAATCACCTGTTGCGTTCGCGCAACGTCAGTGGAAAGCGGGTAGTTCAGTCCCTTAGGCTACTTGCACACACACCGATTTTGTAGACAGGTTTGAAAATGGTCTACTTTTGCAGACGATACGTTCCTTGCACACACACCGATTCGTGTCGACAGGTTTTGAAAATGTTCGGCTTTTTACAGGCGATGCGTTCCTTACACACACACCGATTCGTGTCGATCGGTTTTATACCGGATCTGGTCATTCTCGAATACATTATCAATTTCTTCTGCTATACTTGAAAAAAAAATAACACAATAATTAGCCAACATATCACAAACTAAAATCACTATTTAAATACTTTAAATTTTTTTTACGTATTTAAATAAATTTTTGAAATATTAATTTTACTTAACTTACTATGTACCTTTATTATTAGTATATTTAATCGATAATATTAATTACATCTGAATTTATCATAATAAAAATGTTTTGAATTGACAAAGTATATTATAACTTAAGTAATAAGTTAAGTAAGTTAATTTAATGCTAAATACTGAACTAATATGAAGTGCAAATGAAAAATATGCAATATTAATTTTTCAAACCAACATAATCTATGCTTGTTTTCATTTCGAAAAAGAAAACAAGAATAGTTTAACAGATGTTTTATTTTTATTTTCCTGTAAAGATTAGTTAAAAATACCTTTCTCATATACTAAAAATGTCGCCGAAATATCGGAGATCAATTTAAATGGAACAAGAAATTTTTAATAAAAATGTGTGAATTATGAAATACAAACCGACAAATTCAACAATAATATAATTTTAACTTTTATGCATTTATTCAAATGTAAAATGTGCTTTAATAACCGATAAAAATCATACATAATTTCAAAGTAGTAAATTAATTTTTAAGTTTATGAAATTCTCAATGTTTGTTGAATGTCATATAAAACGACAGTTTATATTATACAAAGTTCAGGTACATCGCCTCGAAAGCCTATATTGGCTCATAAATTAATTACAAAGTTCAAGTGTTATTTAGTTCTTAAAACTAAACTAAATTGCAACTAAACAGAAATAAATACTAAGTGAATTATTAAGTGATAGCAATGAAAAACAAATACTTGTTTAGTTTTCCATTTTCAGCTACTAAGTTTTACTAAAATGTTTCTAATTTCATTTCCGATTAGCGTTTTAGTAAAATAAAAGAAGTTTTGTGATTAAATGTCATATGGTATGGTCAGTTATTTGACTCCATTAGGTACATTATATAAACAATAAACAAAATAGGTGCAAGGCCACTAAAAGAACCTGGTTTAAATATCTACCCCAATCTGAAGTTAAAAATTACGTTTTTAAAGCAGCCATGATTATAAAATTATGAATATAAAAATAATATAAAATTATATATATATAATTAAAAATTCGATTGAAATCATATTCCAAAACGAAAAAAATGTTTTTGATTTTCGGCAGAAGATGGGTTCACAACGTAGGCGGACACCTTAAAAACTGACTTGGCAATACAACCAAAACATAATGTGTTAATATTGTGGAAAGCAATCACTTCAACATTCGAAAAAAAGTGAATTTCCATTTATTACGTTAATAAATCAAAACTAAAAGAGAAACCAATGTGAAAACAGCAAATTTATATTTACTTCTAAGGCTGTCGGAGAGTAAAGTTGTTTTGAGAATTATTCTTATTTAAAAGCGAATTATGTTAAATGAAAATTCATTAGAAAATTATGTTAAATTAACTATAACTAACTTTAAGGCATTGCAATTATTCAACAAAGATTTATTAAGCTAATTAAAAATAAATAACAAACCAAGTACAAAATGCAATTAAAAATAGAAATAAAAAGTATGGAATGTATGCGGAATCATTAATATTATTTTAAAATTAGAAAAACCGACTTGTTCAAATGTAAAAAAGCATATATATATTTTCAGAGACCCCTAAATATTAAAACGCTCGGTCTTTTAACAAGCTTAATCCGCCACTGAGAACCATTATTTTTAACTATCCATTAAAAATTTCTTTGTGTATAAGTAATTTTCTCATTCTTATACTGAAAATATCAATAAAGAAAAAAATATCCCTAAAAACCTAAAAATATTGTTCAATATTTTTTTTCAAAATGTTATTTATTTTATTATTTCGCCACGAGAGCGAAGTCGATCGGCTGAAATCGGCGTGAGTGCAAGCGCCAGTAGGTTTACATGTGTCACTGGGATATCGATATTGTTGTTGTTCCGCCAGAAACTGCAGAAGCTAGTGATGAAGAAGGAAATGATAATATTTTGAATCATGACAATGATGATTTACCTTGCGATTCTGCAGGTGAAACTGAAGTGTACTCAAAAAAGAAGTTTGAATCCTCTGAAAGTAGTTGTAGTCGTGGGAAAAAATTTAAAAAATCAAAAACTGAACACTTCAAATAGATAAAAAAAAAAAAAAAGGAACCAGTAAATATGCCTCAGCCGAAAAAGGAAGAAAAAGACAGAATAGAAATTGTAAAAAAACAAAATAAAGGATAAAACTTGCGAAGAGATTTTTATCTTTTTTTTTCGGTTCTGATGTTTTTTCACTTTTCGTCGAACAGACAAACTTGTATGCCATGCAAAATAATCGCCCTGTTTTTATGGCATGTGAAGCTTACATGAGACGATTTATTGGAATATTGCTGCTTACGGGATATCATTCTTTACCTCTGGAAGAAATAGACTGGCGTGTTGATAAAGGATATTTCTGTTCCTATTGTGCGAGATTCGATGTCACGTTTGCAATACAAGAACATGAAACAGAATTTGCGTTTAGCTAACAACAGTCAAATCAACACTAATGATAAGTTATATAACGTGAAACCGAATCTAAACTTGCTAACTTGAAAGTTTCAAAAAATTTGGTATATTTTCGCATGATTTGAGTATTGATGAACAAATGATTCCTTATCGAGGTAAGCATTCTGCAGTGAAGCCTTTCAGATGTAAAACTATTTTGACAAATAAGAAGACATTTGTAATATATATATATAATATTTTAAAAATATATTAATAATAAATTTTATAATAAATTAATTATCTGTAAAGTGATTTGTATCTTTCTGCAATGTAACGAAACTAAAGAAAAAAAGTTTTCCCCAGTGTTCAACTCTAAGAAAACTTTTCACAATTTGAATTCAACTTATTTAAAATCTGTACCCTTATTCCGCTGACGTTGCGTGAACGCAACGTTGATTTTTCAAAAGGTAAGACAATTTTCTCATTTTTACTCTAAATTATTACTATATATGTTCAAATTAATAACTGATATCAATTGTATAGAAAAAAAATCATCCCTTATAGTTCTGGCGGTTAATGGGTTAACCCCCCTGTACTCCCCGCCCACCCCTTATCGGTGGGGGCTTTTAGTGGGTCATTCTCATGAAAACGGTCATTTTCATGTCCCCGCTATGCTTTATAATTGTTTTATGACTTGATACATATTTTGGGGGGATGAAAGTGTCTTTCAAAAGGCAGTTTAACAAGGAATTAAGAATAAAGTTTTAAATTTTTATTTTTTATATATTTTATATAGCTTCAATATACCAAAATATCATTCCCTCACTTGTCCCCACTGCTGTCTAAAAATAAACAAAAAATCTTTCTAAGCAAACAAGCAAGAAATTTGAAAATATGTATTTTTTTATTTCAGGATACTAAAATGTAGAATACAAAAAATTCATTTTAAATTTAATTTCTGTTAAAATTATTATCACAGCACTGTTTTAAAGTTCGTCTCCAGTGTATTGCATCATTCCCTCACAACAATATATTTACACCCCCTAATCACCATGGAGTAGGAATATTTCGACAAAAAGTTTACTGATCTGTAACAGGCAGCACAGAACAACATTACAGCATGTTTTTATCCTCAACTTATTGAAGCTTTGCCTCTGGAATCCATTTGAAAACATCAAACCAGATAATTTTTTCTACATCTATCATTCCCTCATGTCCTTTATTAAAATTAAGTCAAACAAAATAATATCTAAAAAGTGGATAATTATAAGTTACTTTCTTGTTTGGAAACATTTGTGTATGATTGAACTCGGAAATCAGTTAGGCTTAACTAATATTTTAAAACTTTAATAAATTTATCATTCCCTCTCTAATGTGTAATGTGCGGGAATGATTCTTAAGTCAGGGAATGATTTTTTAAGCAATAAATATTCAAAAGACAGATTTCCTGTTTTATTTTAAATGTATTTTTATGTTTTTGTTCTTAATTGCCTTATTTTATTCCAATTTTCATTTAATAAATAAGGACATACTGAATATTCCGAGTTTAATCTAGCCAATATATTTTAAATATTAATTCTGAATTTAGTGGCCAATACAAACAATATAAAACTTAATATATCTAATGGATTGAATTATATTAAAATATAGCATGTATTTAGAATTATTTTTGAATAAAGTATGGTTAATTTCTAATGAAGCACTTGAATCTTGTTTTGAGAATTTGCAAACAATACTATTTGTTTAGTAAATGGAAATTGATAAAAATTTTATTTGATGTATTTAAATATCAAAATTTAATTTGTTCACAAATTCTGTATGGTATGAAATCATTAATTAAATAAAAAGCAGTTTTCATCAAAGCAATAATATTTAATCAGAATATTTAAATATTTAGAATATTTCCGTTCAAAAAACTTGAGCTGAACGCTACAAGAAGCGACTCTTTAGAGTTAAAAATCAAGACAATCGAAACAAGAGAATGTTCCACCTGATATAACAACATGTGCAACAACTTGTTCCTGGTACTATTGATTTTACTTGGAATTATAGTGAATCAGGACATGGGAAAGGAGCTCCTGACGGAATTGGAGCTTTTCTGAAAAGAACAGCAGATCGGCTAGTTGCAGAGGGAAAAGATGTTCATAATTATAACACACTTGTTTCTGTTTTGAGAGAAAATTGCCAAGGAATAACTATTTAAAGTAACAGATAACGACATAAAAAAATGTGACCAACTAATAAAGGGAGAAATTAAAACATTCATCAGAACAATGAAAGACCAACAAGTTGCTTATAGTTCAAAGAGTAATATACTGAATTTCTGTTCTCTCTCGTGTTATGCATGTTATGCATCAATTTTGTACAAACACTATGACTTGAGGATAGCATTTGAGTATAGTAATAAAAGTTATGTTTCATTCGTAGATAACTCCAAGAAAAGCAAAAATGCTGATGAGTTAAATATAGGCGATTGGGAGCTGATTGAATATGAGGACGATCTGTATTCTAGAGAAGTAAAGACCCTATGTTCAGAAAATGTCACAGTTGATGTAATGGTTTCAGCAAGAGAAGGCAAATACAAGTGGCCTTCCCCAAAACATATCCATAATTATACAAGAGCAGACATTAAAAGAAAAATTCTACAACCCATTCCATATGGCAATCGTGCCAGCCAATTTTATTTTCCAAACGTATAAATATTATTATTTTTAATAGCATATTTATAATACGGGTATTTTAAATTTAATGCACTTGTAATTTTTTTTATGTAAAAGTTAAAAGTAGTGTATTTCGATAAAACATCATTCCCTCATTGTAAGCGTCATTCCCTCACTTTTTAGATTTCTAAATTAATTAATTAATTTAAATATTTTGAATATTGAATAGGATCTATATTTTTTTATGAAGCCACTACATATGTACATCTATTTATATAAAATGTTTCAAAGCTTTTCATGCACTTTAATTTTTCTGAAATTCATGAACTCATAATGACAGTTTTCATGAGAATGACCCTAGTATGACGTTTAAGACACTACCCCCAACAACTGCGCCAAATTTCAAAACTACACCATTTTTTTTTTTTTCTAACCAGCGATTTTTGGCCTTCGTTGACTGGACTAACATAGACGTCTAACTAAACCAAGAATTTAATGCTAACCTACCACTAAGGCTACCTATTACTTAGGCTAATTTCTCACCAACTAAACCAAAAATCGACTCGTTTTATTACTGACTAAATGAAAGCCTGCCTTGTCAGCAAAAATTCTGCAGTTCCATATTAATTCATTATTCGATTGCGTCTGAACTTGTTTCTAGTAAAACAAATAAAACATTTGCAATATTGCCAATATTTGATTTTTTTGTCCTTTTATTTATTTCAGGATTGAGTAGTTACTTTATGTTTGCACAAAATATTCTGCAAACACACAAATTTTCAAAAGGAAATTTCAAAATGCGCCCAAAAGCTTGACACATATGTATAGCAATTACCCTCAGAGTTTCAGAAAGCAATAACGTCGTCTTTCTCATAAGACATTTTATACTCCGAAAAAGAAGATGGATGAACAGTACAGCGAATGTAGTTCAATGAATTTCATTCATGATTTCATTTCCTTCCTGGTATCATTACCAGAGAAAACTTGTTTTAATGAAGTTATTAAAGTGAAACGAAAGCATATTTCGCAAGCCTTTCAAACGATTCTCCTCCTTAAGGAACCCACATCATTTTCAATGCAGTGGAGGTTGGTGGCAAAAACCTGCCAAGCGGATGTTGCGCACATTATACAGCTTCCAGCAGAACAGGATAAGATAGTAGTCCATTAAGTAGCATGAGAACACGGAATCATACATTCCATTAAGATAAACCCAAGGTAATAACTAAAAAGAAAATTCTCTCCAATCCTGAGAAGAAACAATTTGCACAAGGTACCAAACACCAAGTCAAGAGATAATCATATTAAATTTACATTGAACTTAACCATGTGCATTTAAGTCCTGAGAATGAATAAACTAGTTTGCATATTTATTACAAAGGAGGAGGGGAGAAGAAAAGCCCAAGAGTAACGTATACTTCACTTCATACACCAGACATTTCTCATCACTTAAATAACTGGTTTACAATTAGGACATTTATTGCATATTGCATGTCTTTCATTTGGAAAAGGAGTGCCACAATACGAAAAAAATTCATCTTTGAGAAAAAAAAAAAATTCACTATTAGATTACCATAAAAACTTTCGGAAAAATTGAAGTACAAAAATGAAACAATATATTATTCCAAATGATATTTAGATGCTTTACGCCTTCAACATTTTAGATAATACAATGAAAAGACAAGTTAACATTTACTGTAAAGAAATTTTTATATAAAACATCGAAACAAATCTACCTCTTGATGCGGTAGTTCCCTACATAACTGAATTCGATAACCAATTCTTCTTGGAAATATATTGTTGTTTCGATCTAGTAAGTAATCATACAAATTCTTTAAGTGTATTATGCAATTATTGTCATTTAACTTAATTAACATTTTAAAATTCAAGGCCAGTTATTGAACTCAAAGTGGTTAGAAATAATAAGTATTAGTGAAATAAATAACATTAAAATACATAAGCATGGCGTGAATTTTCACTCATGACCCCCATTTAACGATTAAAAATGGCAAGAAAGGCAGAGAGAACTGAAAGAAGAAATATTTAAGATAATATATAAGCTACTACATTGAACTGTCATTTTAAGATATAAAGTCTATGATTTCTCTTTTTATTAAAAAGGGTTTAAAAAAAAGTGACGGTCTACAGTCTACCTGATCTTTTCAAAAGAATCTAATTATGGATTGCTATATTCTGATAAAAATAATTTTCGTTTTTTTGAAGATTTTTCTCTCTTGAACTATCAATAGACGTCAACGGAAAATTAATAAGTGGTCATCCATTTCTAAGACGGTCATTAATTTCATAAAATTCACTTCCTTTTATAATCTTTTATTTGAATATGAAAAATGATTTTCTCTGAAAGTAGAGAGTAAAATCAACCCAATGAAACTGCAGTCCCATCACTTGAAACGAGATTCATATACACAAATAACCCTAAGGGGGTTGATATATTCACGATTATCAACAAATATCAAAATGATTAAAAATATTTAAAGACCATAGAATTTGGAATAAATTTTAATTATATTCGGGAAAATACGCTGGTTGTAGAGGCTAATCTTGTATTTTAAAAAATAAAAAAATGCTTGAACTTTTTGGAAGACGATTCGATGGAAGAGAAAAATGTCACGACAGACAAAGGAAAATCGATCGGAATACCAGACACTAGTGCAGACAAAGGAAAAGAAAAATGATCATTTCTCTCCATTAAAAACTCTTTCATACATAAATATTACACGAGACATTCTAACGAAATGGCACCATTAAGCCAATATCGGAATCTCCAACTTTGGTAAGTTCTTTGGATTTTTAAACACTATTTAACTAATAAGAAATGTTGATGGAGGAGGACAATATAATAAGCATCATGATCAAACAAATATTAACGATCGAATGCAAAAAAATTAAAATAACCAAGCACGGAAAAAGGAATAAACCATCTCTCAAATGTGCTTTTCAAACTTATCAAATTGAGCAGTCAAAAGACGTTTTCCTGAACATAGAATTATATTTAGAAATACGAAAACGATATATTCCCCATCACCAGCAACTATACACAAGTTTTTAGGCTTTCATTCAAACCCACACATCTTTATACACTACTATTACACGCTATACGTAGGGTTGGATGGGTGATTTTGAAGTGTTCATCGATTGAAGCAGTGCCGATTCTGACAAAATTTATCAATAAAAGATTAAATTTGACAATATTGATATAAATGAACAGAATAGTTTTATCTGTTGAAGAGGAAAAAGAGAGAAAGAAATTAGGTTTTGTAAACATAAAAGTTTTATTTTATTCGTTTTGATTGAAATACTAACATTGAAAATGGGGTATAAGTAATGTTAAACCACAAAACGTAAGTAGAAGTTTAGCATTCCAACAATTTGTAATGAATATATTCTGAACCTACAAGAATGCTAAATTAATTGAAATGTTTTATAACACAACGCGTATTATTTAAGTTTATGGTAAAGAAAATATGCAGCCACAACAGCTATAAATTTGGACGCCACAACTTAAGAGAACGAAGATATGCTTCTGAAAAATTTGAAGTTGGAATGCGATGTATATTGTATGTATTTTATTGCAAACAAGTCTAGTAAGCCCAAATAAAACTTTATTACTATTGCTTCATGGAAGCATTTTAAAGAGAAGGAGAAATAAAGGTAAAAAATTAACTACAAAAATGGAAAGAACTAAATAATGAGACTACCTGAAAAAAAGAACCATAAAATTCTAAAAAAAACGTGCAAGGATTTTTTTTTCTTTTTGTTTATTTAAATAAATACTACATGTGTAATTTCAGAAAATACCGAGATTCGTGCATCTCTAATACATTATGCGTGTTTTCTTCAGTTTATTAATGCAATGCTCATAACTCCAATGTAACTTAAAATATCTTTACAAAACGAGCTAGGCAAATGTTAATTCTATAGTCACTGTTTTCATCCTTCTTATTCAACTTTTATATTACTCTCATTTCTTCTCTTATCCTTCTATTTTACGTTATTGTTCATTAAAAATTTTAATTACAGTTGTTTCATCTTTCAATCTGTTTTAAATTTAACATCTGGTAATAACAGTAATAAATAGAATTATAACAGATATGAACGAGACAAATTTGAATTTCTTAATATTATGCTACTGGATTCAACACTGTTTCGCAACGAGTTTAGACCATTGGACCTTTTTTATGGCAATCACACGACAAGGCACAGATGCAATACTTTAGTGGTAGTGTTGTTCTACAATTATGAGGCAGGCGAAACATCTTTTACAACTTTCCATTATTCAACCAGATTCCCTAAGTAATGGGTTATATGTCATAATGCTATTTTTTACGGTATCTTAAGTGGTTCACATTTGTTTTTGAAACTTACTTTTAAAAAACATCATCTAAATATTAAAGGATTTACTTCAAATTTTTTTCATATAAACTTTCTTTTGTCTATAATAAAACCTACATATTGTAATGAAAATAAATTCAATAACTTTTTTTGAAAAAATTAATTTACCGAGAAAGTGTTAAAAACAATCTCACATAAGTAATCGGACACTTTGAACATTCAACAAATGTAAACAAAAATATACAAATAATCAAACATTTTAATACGTTTTGGCATGGATTCAACTACTTTTTTTGTGTAAGAATGCTCAATTTTGTTCCATTCCTCTGTTAATACTTTCGAAGAAATATCACGTTTTCTTGTTCTTTTCTCCAGTTCATTCCACACATTTTCAATTGGATTTAAATTTGGAGAATATGGCGGAGCCTTGATAACTTTCGGACAGTTGTACAGCAGCCATAAGCGAACATTTAATGCTGTATGTTTGGGATCATTATCTTGATACCAACTTCAGGGTGCGTAGTGAGAAATTGCTGCAAAAATTAAGCACTTTTAAGGACTTTTTAAGAACCTTAGCCAAAAAAAATTAAGCACCTTTGTGCATGCATGCATACGTCGACACGCGTATTTTCTAAGCATATGATGATTTCTGTTTTATAATAATGCACAGTTTTTATTGAAAATTTAAAAATATATTTTTTTTAATTTTAATATTTATTCCTGTATTTGCACAACGTCTTCTATTGTAAAATAAAGGATGTATTTTGGATTTTACAAAAAAATTAAAAATGATAATGCAAATTGTCATTATCAAAAATTAAATCAACTTTTATAAGATAAACAATAAAAATCTGTTACCTTTTGAACATTTCTTAAAAATAACAAATTACCAGTTAATTTGCCCCTTCGGGATAATTATTTCAATATACGGCACTACCCATTGTTGAAGTAAAAGGGAACATAGAAAAAGGTCATTAATAGTCCAGTCAATGAAGGGCTTGAAAAAAAAAACATTAAATCATATAGTTTTGAAAATTGGTGCACATGTTCGTGATGGTCTTCTGATGAACGTACAAAAGTCCCTGGCCCTGAGTGATTTAACAAATTAAAGAGTGTAAAATTCCCTACAAAAATATGCTTTTATTTTTCTTCTAGCTTTAATGGTTTCCGAGATAATGGGTCTCAAAGTTTGCCACCATCTTGGATGTTATCCCCTTTTCCTCAGTTTTTCTTGAATATCTCGAACATTATTTAGTTTTCAAATCACACGTGATACAACAAATTAAAGAACGTAAAATTCCCTACAAAAAAATGCTTTTATTTTTGTTCTAGTTTTAATAGTTGCCGAGATAACGTACTTCAAAGTTTGCTACCATCTTTGGATTTCATCCCCCTTTTAGAGTTTTTCTTAAATATCTCGGAAACTATTAAAACTAAAAGAAAATTAAAAGCATGTATTTGTAGGGAATTTTACGATCATTAATTTGTTGTATTACATGTAATTGAAAGTTGAATAGTTTTTGAGAAATTCAAAAAAAAGGACGAAAAAAGGGGGATGAAATTGAAGATGGCGGCAAACTTTGTGATCCATTATCTCTGAAACTATTATAGGTAGAAGAATAATAAATGTATGTATTCGTAGGGAATTTCACAATCTTTAATTTGTTAAATCAATTGTAATTTTAAAACTGAATAATTTTCGAGATATTAAAGAAAAACTTTAAAGAAAGGGGGATGAAATCCAAGATGGCGGCGTGAGCCGAACCCCCAGGACCAGGGGCTTTTAGTATGTTCAACAGAAGTCCCTCACAAACATGTGTACCAATTTTCAAAATTATAAGATTTAATATTTATTTTTTTTTCACAACTCTTCGTTGACTGGACTATCAACTAAGATTTTGTTACAAATCCATCCACTTTGAGACAAGTTATCTCAACAACTGTTAAAACTAGAAGAAAAATAAAAGCATGCATATGTAGGTCATTGTACGCTCTTTAATTTTTTAAAGCAAACAGGATTTGAAAATTGAATAGTTTTCGAGATATTCAAGAAAAATTAAAAAAGGGGGATGAAATCCAAGATGGCGTCAAACTTTGAGCCCCTTTATCTCAGACACTGTACAAGCTAGAAGAAAAATATAAGCACGTATTCATAAGGAATTTCGAGCTCTTTAATTTGTTAAATCAATTGTAATTTGAAAACTGAAGAATTTTCGAGATATTCAAGAAAAACTGAAGAAGGGTGTCGAAATCCAATACGGTGGCGCGAGCTTTCCCCCCCCCCCCAGGACCAGGGACTTTTAGTATGTTCATTAGGAGAGTCCCTCACGAACATGTGTACCAATTTTCAAAACTATATGATTTCAGGGGACATACGACTGTTAAACCTCGAAAATTTTCGTTTTTACGAAAAAAATATATATTATTTCCCTGTCTTTTCCGAACATTTTAAAACAATCCGCGTTAAAAAATTCCCATAATTATGAAAGTTATGAAGGAAAATGTGTCAGCTCTTCAACGTAAACATTGAATATGGACATATCTTTCAAGTGCTATATCTCTAAATGTGTTTTTCTGATATTGCGCGCACGATATCTCAAGAACTATTGAATATTTTTACATGAAATTTTTATCGAATATGTATTTTGCTATGTTCTACAAATAGAACCACAGTTTTGTACATATTTCTCCAAAGAATATTTTTTGGGGGGTAGAAAAGATGAAATTTTAACTATTTTTAATTTAAATTGGTATATAAAACATAAATTAAATTTAGATGTTAATAAATTGAGGTTAAGTTTCTTAAACAGACTGTTTGGATTACTTAGATACCCAGAATATTGTGTTTAGATAAATATTTTATCCATAATCATGCGCGCAAGGGTGACAATCTCATTTTTTCTCCAAAAATTATACACACATTTATTACTCTCAAATAAATACATATCAATATTAAGATTTGAAAATGTGTGTGCTAGAACAGAAAGAACAGATATTTTTCTAGAAAAAAAGTTAGTTTTTGAATTGCATTGTTTCAGAGATATAGTGTATCGAATTTGACAGTTTTCCACCATTTTTTCGAGGTTTAAGAATCGTATGTCCCCTTAATGTTTTTTCCATCCCCATTTTGGGCCTCCGTTGACTGGATTATAAGCATTATCTTAATATGTTTTGACATCCCTGGATCTATCTCATCCAGGATTCCTAACCTATCGTCGGTTTTCCTTCTAGATACATACGGTAAACAAAGTTTTATGACTATGCTTTCGATATCGTATTCAACGTCTGGGGAAACAAAACAAAAAAAAAGAATGTTTCCTTTGCACTTCTCGAGAAAATTAAGCACTTTTTAAGGACCGTTTTTTCAAAATTAAGCACTTTTAAGGTGCTTAAAAATGGTTTTCAAATTTAAGCACTTTTCATGACGCTACGCACCCTGAACTTGAATGTGTTTTGAATTCCAAGTTTTTGGGCAGATATTTTCAAGTTTTCTTTCAGGATATTTATATACTTATATTGGTTCATATTATTTTCAATGAAAACTAAATTTCTCATACCAGAAACAGCAAAACATCCCAAAACCATTCTGCCTCCACCTCCACGTTTGACAGTTGGCAATAGATTTTTCGGATTGAGCTCTTCGTTGGGCTTTCTCTACACAGTTATTCGCCTATCAGACCCAAATATGTTAAATTTTGATTTATCCGCAAATATGAAGCCTTCCCAAAACGATATATCTCTGTCTACCATGGATTTTGCAAAATCCAGACGTAGCTTTCTTGTTCTTTCATTAACGGAAAATTTTCTTCTGGCAAATCTACTGTTGTACCCATATGATCTGATAACTCATCTAACAGTTTCAAGGTTTACTTTTATTGCAACTCTTTTTCCTAATTCTGCTGTACGTTTCACTGCACTAAGTCTTGGATTTTTCTTGATTTTATGCACGATAGAACTTCGATTCCTGGGAGATAGCTTGTGATGAGCTTCTGAATTGAATGCATTTTCAATAATTCCACGTAGTTTCCATCGTTTTATAATAGCAAACACAGTTGAATGACTTACTTTAACAAGTTTTCCAATAGTTCGGGTGCTTTTACCATCTTTAAAATGTTCTATGATTAAATTCCTAATAGAATTTGTTGTAACTTTGTAGCGCCCTGCCATGTTCACTTCAAATATAGAAATGTAAACAAATTTACATGAAGTAGTAGCAATTTCAAAGTGTACACGATAATATTTGACATATATTTCCATTTATAATAAACTAGCTGTTACCCGCGACTTCGTGCGCGAAGAATTTGAATTATTCTTTTTTTAATTCACGAATGCAAATGTTTTGTTGCATTTTGAAAGGGGAAATGAAAAGTTCTGACGGTTAATAATACTTAATTGGACGGCTGACAGGAGTGTACTGTACATGTATGCTGATATAGTTATATAAATTGTTTATCTATGATGATATACTTTTGTATACCACGTTATTTGCACGGATGTAGAGGTTGTGTGGGCTGTACACACGTGAACAGGCCACATATAGTTGCCCATGGGAAAAATATGGTTTTTCCAAATGTACGCCTGCCACTTTCAGTGTCTGGCCCTGAGCCTCGAAAATGATATTTTTACAGAGATTTGTTACCTTTTGAACTGTGATGATAAATCCTTCGTTGTTATCGGAAGGCGTGGAATTAAAACACTCTCTCTTCTCCCTATATCAGTCATAACAGTAGCTTTCACGACGTTTGTACCTAGGTGTGTAATTTTTAACTGTGTGCCATTGCGCAGTCTCGGTATATCGAGTTTACGTATTAGTAGTACTGGCACACCGACTATCATTCTAGGCTTATCGGAAGGTGCCCCTGACAATTAACACCGGCAAAATCCCGCGCGCGAAACAGTAATTTGGCTTGAATTTATTTTTATAAGAATAAAAAGTATTGTTAGAAATTACGTTAAAAAATATTTTTAAACCTTTATAGCAATCGGAGAAAACATTTCATCGCAATGGAATTAATAGCATTAAAAAGATCATTTTCTGGTCTTTAAAATGGCATAAAAATAATTGTTGTCTAATAAAGATTTCAGAAGTTATTGGCAAAAAACGTCTAAGCATTAGGCTTAAAAGCGGCTAATGTTCGTTATTTAATTAAATATCTTAAGAACTAATTAACTCTGAAACTTGAAAATAACACCTTTGACCTAAAAATATGCTCTAGAATGCCGTGTGTAAATTTCACGTCGCTACCGTTCACCGTTTAGGAGGAGTTCTTGTGACCAACCGATTGACCGACAGACAGACAGATACATGTAAATTCTGCCTTATTTTATGGATACTTATAAATATAAGCAAAATTTTCAGAAATAAAGGTAAATTAGTTCAAAGTCTAACCATCTCCTAGCAACTGAGTAGCTATAAATTTGCGTTATTTCAAAATCGTCTGCACGTAAAATATAAAAAATTAATAAAAATTGAATGAAAAATGTCACAGAAATAAAATTGGTATCATTGCAAAGGCAAAATTTTTATCTTTAAGATGGTATAAAAATAATTTGTATCGGACAATTTGTTCCGAAGTTACAGCGGAAAGAAGGATTACGTGATATTTGATTTTAAAAAGAATTTATTCCTCATGTTTTCGCATTCCTGAAGGATCACGTGACAGTCGATTGAAAAATAAAATATTCTTCATCGAGAATCGCCGAGTCAATGGGATTTGTTAATTATTTAATTGTTGTTTGAACTTTTAAAAATTAATAACAATCGAAGGAAAAATGTTACAGAAATGAAATTGGTATCATTGAAAAGGTAAAAATTTGAACTTTAAGATGGTATAAAAATATGTTTTGTCAGACAATCTGCTCCGAAGTTACTGCGGAAAAACGGTTTCGGTTATTTTCTAATTAACTGACTGTTTAATTAACTTTGGGACTTAGAAAAGTTCATAAGTGTCTTCCCCTTGTCTTAAATAATAAGTGTACAAAATTTGGTTGAAAACCGTCCATTGGTTTAGGAGGAGATGTGGAACATAGCCACATACATACCCACATACATACCCACATACATATCCACATACCCACAATGACTTTTATTTATATTAAGATAACAAAAAATATCGTCTGTCAAAAAATTTAGTAAAGCTTTCAAGTGTCCAATTACTTATGCGAGATTACTTTCTCGGTAAATTAATTTTTTTTCAAAAAAAGGTATTGAAATTATTTTATTACAATACATAGGTTTTATTATAGACAAAAGAAAGTTTACATGAAAAAATTTTGAAGTAAATCCTTTAATATATAGATGATGTTTTTTTATAATTAAGTTTCAAAAACACAAGTGTCCAAAAACAAATATGAGCCACTTATGTCCAAAGGGGGTTTGAATCGGTGTTTCCATACGGGAAAAAATTACAGAGACGTATGTTTCTCGGACCATGTATTAGACATCCGAGGCTTGTCAGAGAAGCAATTGTTCAGCTAAAACATTTCCAAGATATTTTTAAATATATAAATGGTCAGAAAGCAGACCTGGCATATGTTGGATTGTGCTTTAAAGTTATTTCCATCATTAATGAGCCGCAAAAACATTTCAGATCATTATTGAGCCGGTATTAGCAGAAACAGCTTTAGATGCAAACGCAGTATCCATACTTTAATAACTCTATTTCTAAGACTTTCATTGTGACGTGGCGCAGTTTGGTTAGCTATTTTTGTAAATGCCCATGGTGGATCTACTGAATTCTCGAACTCGGGCATGGAATTAGTTCCGTAGACTGCATTCAAGTCTTGATCTTCAAGATACATATGAGATGAAATGAGCATTTCAAGGCCCACCTATTTGTATAACTGGATCTGTCATTGTGCCAATTATCAAGAAGAAAAATTTTATCCTTTCCCACTTCAGGACACGAATCGACTCGCGTTTATGCTGAAAACGAGTCAATAGGGAGTAGCGCAACCTGCAGAGGAAAACGGTTTCGAATCGCTACAAATTATGAATGCATCAGATCCTAAATTAATTAGTGATGATCTTACTAATTCATTTAATGGCGCCGAATGCATCAAATTTTGATTTCCCTCGGGACGGATTCAAGGCCATCCCAAATAGACTCAAAAGCAGCTCGAAGGTGACTTAAATTCAAACCTAATAAATAACAACAATGCTAAAAATTTGTAAACAAAACTTCAGAATGAGATTTAAAATATAAATCGTCGTCAAAAACTAATTTAAACGGCACTAAAAATTATAGAATCAAATTGTTCCGACAAGAAATGTAGCGATTATACTAAGTCTTGGAAGAATAGCAACGAAGGGTTACCACTGTCTGTATGCAACTAGGGCACACTGACACTCAGAATGTTCCCCGATAAAATGAAATCTAGAATTATGCGAAGTAAAAACCGAAAGGCTGAAGAGTCTGACCGTATTTCTGATTACGAGGTGTTTTGGCTACTAATATTCAGATCTTTCGGAAAAACAAAACTCCACTCACATCATCAATCGTTCAATCTGCCAATAACAAGCATTTTCAAAAATTAATCATTCTTATTTAAATCTAATGACGTAATACTTAGATACAAGTATCAGAATTAAGTGGTCATTAATGTGTTTCAACAAGATAGTAACCTGAACAACCTTGAACTTCATCATTAATGATAACTGATTCGTCTTGTTTTGGGAAGCATACAGATACTGTTGTTATATAACACCTCAACGCAACTCAGAACACATCCGAACCTAATTAGAAATACATGCGAACACTGAAGAAACACTAGATAAGAAAATACAGATTTTGAAAACATGTGAGTAGCTCTTGCCTAACAGTAGACATTTAAAAAGGATAAATCATTATGAAACGTTTAAATATCAGCGAAAGTTCGCCTTGTTCAACATTCATTTTAATCAATATTCATAGAATACCTATTTTTACTTAATTTAAACTTAAGAACTTATTTTTCTCAGGAAAAAGCCAGTCATTCTTTCATCATTAAAATAAAAGATGTCTTGATAAGCATTTAAAGAGAAGCTAAATGTCATTTCAAAATTAAAAATATTCTTACCCAGTTGCAAATTCTCTAGGTATTAAGATTGATCCAGACTGTTGGAAATACGCGTTATAAGCATTTAAAATCAATCATTGTTTTAATCACTTTGTACTTTGAAATAATTTTTTTAAAAATAATTGCACAGGTGACACATAAAATAGCGATTACCAGCAGCTGAAACCTGAACAATAATTCCTTCTTATGCTTCCAAGTTTCCCCTAAATTTCTTCCACGCATTTAAATGGTACGGAATTTCCAGAAGCACGTTATTTTTGTTCGTGTAAACTAGATTACACTCGATTTATGCCAAAATTTTGTATAACAGACGTGACATTTATAAATGAGATAATACGAAAAAAGTTGCCTGATAATATTATTGCCATTAATTTTTGAATCATACAGACTTGTTGCACTAAATAGGATGAAATTTAATGGTACATTGCTAGCAACACTGGCAAAAATATTATTTATGACGGAGAAAACCAACGGCTCATTGTAATATTTTATGAAAAATAACTCTACTGTATAGTTCTGTGAATGTTTAAATATGAACATGAACAGAGATCCCGACAGAAAGATTATTCAAGTTTCAGATTTTGTTTCATGAAACCGCAAAGCGATTGTCCTTTGTTCATTAAAACCAACTAAGTAACTGGCTATGATGTACCATCTATATGATATGAATAAAAAAAGATTACACTATTCAGTGCAGCAAACCGCGATTTCTAACCAGATTGTGTTTTTTTGTAAACGATTTTTTTTATTAAAGGAAAACCTCTGCTTTCCATGAATGTCTTTTCCACAGAAATTGCTGTCCAAACTGACTTCCTCAATAATTTCGCGCATACTTTTCCCCTTAAAATGCAATGGAAGGACTGCGAAATAACGACTCAATCATTTAACATAATTTCGAAAATAATATTTTACTGAATGTATTTGGTTATTTTTAAATAATATTATTAATTTGCTAAATATTTAATAATTCCAAAGCCCTTCCTTTATTAATAAAATTTCGTACAGCTGTCATGGAGTTAAAAAATGCGCTTCCTATCAAGGCTATAAATGTATGCTCAACAGCAACAGATGTCAAATATTAACCACCTCAGTTAAAATTTTCGGTCATTGAAAACAAATTACAGCTAATTATTTTTCATGATCATTATCAACACCTAAACACACAAATTTACTAGATTCTACTAAATTTACATTATCGAAACAATACAGCGAATGTTTATTGCAAGCTAATTTAAATTTGAAAGAAGAATGCAAGAATATACAAAGATATTAGCATTTGTTTTGAAATTCTTATGAAGTTGACCATCATAAATCGATTGCTAGAACAGTAGACGTTATGTAAGAGAATAGCACGTTTTGTGACTGAATTGCGAGTCGTAAGGAAATGGTCTCTTGTGGGACGCTATTCATCTAAAATATCGAATAACGTACAATTCTCCTTCCTCTTTTCGTTAATGCTTATTATATTAACATGTTCTGATTCACCAACCCGCAAAAAAGAATGAAATACTGCGGAGTTTATAGAGAAAAATTCTCTTTCATCATACATCTTTTTACAATGATCACGATTCCTTTAAAATAATTTTTTTTTAATGGAATCGTGCACTCATATATGTTAGACAATAAAAACAAACTATTGCCGCTGTTTGTCATTAGAACTCAGCCGCTCTTTCAAGGTTACAACTGAAGATTCAGTAGTGGATTTTTTCTTTTCTAGTTTTGTTTCAGTTCCGATTACAAGTCTGCTGGCAAAAGTTCCTGGCTAGACTTGTAGCGTTCGGCATTCAAAAAAAGTATTAAGAAAATAAAAAAACTTAAGCGAACTCTCAATGAAGTAAAACGAGAAAACCAAATACCTGCTAACAAAAAGAAGCGCATAGGAATCGGTTGAAGAGCCTAAATGCTATTAACCCCACTCCAAGTGTATCTTTGAAGTGTTTCTTCTTCCAGTGCAAAGAAAGAGAAACAATTCCTTGACATACATTTTTATTTTGATATTTTCACAAGTCTGCCCCTCAATATTTATTTCCACTTAAGAATTTTTAAAGCTTTCCACAGCCACAGTTAATTTTGCCTTCTCAAAATCGCATTTGTTAACTGGAAAAAAAAACAATTAAATTGTTAAGATGTCAATGAATGGTTCGAAAACCGGATCAGTTACACAGACAGACATTCAGATTAGCAGTGTTATATCGTACTCATCAGGGATGAATCGCTTTTCGGCCTTCACTGTGACAATCATAGACTAAGTATCGGGATATCCTTGGGTGCATGCCCGAAACATCTGTATCAGGCCGCGCGATGATGGTGCAAGAACGAAATCAGTTTTAATGGATGTAAGGATCTTAACGAGAAAACACGAATACTGGCCGGAACGGTCTTCGAATCTAAAAAGAAACATCATATTTAGTCTCTTGATATACGGACAGTGAATTAAAATATGACATCCGAAACCATTCTCCACTTAAAATCCGAATGCAGATCAATTTCTATAAAATATTTTTAGTTTAGTTATATTAACGTCAAGTTTTGAAGCAACATGAGGGCCACTTTAGGACGAATCTCCTGATTTTGAATTGCCGTCAGATGACGAGGAAGACACCTGAGCTGACACGCCCCTCTCCAAACTTCTGCGCCACACCAGCGGGAGGACGTTTGACCAATACGTATGATTTAGCGTGCAACATGCTCTAAACACGGCGGACCTTCAGTGGAATCGGGTTTCGAACCAGGAATCTTCCGGCCCCGAAGACGAGACTTTACCCCTAGGCCATCGCGGCCCTATATCAAATAAGCGTTAATATTTCCTAATATTATTTATTTTCATCGTTGATAAAGTCGTCAAAATTAATATGATCAAGGTTTGATCACTCATTCTTCAGAATCAAAACCATTCTCCACCAAACCAACAAGAGTACTACATATGAACTTATTAAGTATACTACATATTGGACTTGAGAGACAATACTGAATGCTTACTTCACATTCCTTTTTAAAAAAATATTTAATTCCCAATAAAAAGCAATCCTACATCAAAATCATGATAGTGAAAATGCAAATCTAACGAGATTAAAAAAAAAAAAAAAAACCGCGTTAATAAGGCTTGTCCAACTGACTCGAATAGAAAAAACATCTTAATTTGAATGAACAATGTCGCACAGCACATTTTCTAACTACAAACAATACAGCCAATTGTGAGACATCCAATGTAACATGCAAGTTTGTCGGTCATCTGTAACAGACAACAAGCTTTCTGTTCCAGGCAGCGTCTGACAACAATATCTAACAGTTATTACTTAATTAATCAGTTAAACTTTGGCTAAGCCGACGGTAACAAGGTTGCTGCGTTTATTTTAAGCGGTACATAAAAATACTTAAATGTTAAATATTTATTAATTTTAAATTTTAGAACACAATTTATCTGCAATTTAACAAATGCATCCAGTGCAAGTGAATCTATAAGAAAAAGACAAAATGGTATGATACAATATTTTCCATATAATTTAGAACTGTTGTATATTTGTTTCTGTAAGAAAACCACATAGATTACTAAATATATGCCATTAGAAATATGACGAAGGAAATTGCTGCTGTAGTGCAAGGCGAATTAAAATCGCAAAAGATATCTTGCGAGTTAATGTAAAGGAAATTAGACAATGGACCGCAATGATTTTTTACCGATCTATCACTTTTTAACAAGTAATTATAAGAATTTTTTTCAGTTTTTACAATTTATAAAGTATTTTCCAAGACACAAGTAACAGCTTTAATTAAGAATTCCAAGTAAAATTAATTATTTCCATATTTCTCACAAAAACTAACTCGGAGAAAACTTAACCGATTCTCTCGCCTCTCTTTACTAAAAAGTAAAAATAAAATCTGACATTTCAGAATTTAAAATATATATATATCCATATCAACCCAGTTAGGGAAAATAAATTTCCGTTTTACGAAAACCAGGCAAGTATCCAACGAATTCAATCGTTTCACAAAGTATGCTAAACCTGGACTGGGACAATATAAATTACGTTTCGGCAAACCATACTAGAAATAGAAAGCCTTCAAACATGCAGCCAGCTCAGCTGGCATTAGCAGATTTCAAAGGGAAGCTTTCAATGGGAAACAAAGAGCTTTTATTTTGTTTTGTTGCGTGTTCTTGATGGAATTACAAAGGCAGAAGTGTCGTTAACAAATCTTACCAAAGGATATCTAAATCGCAATCAAATTTTACGTACAACTGTACGAATGAAGAGGGAGTCATTGTGCATCTGTTTTTCCCCATTTATTACATTTAAGGGGAACCATGTTCGTTACCAGAATTATTTGCAACAAGGTTTGGTCGAGTTTTGCTACTTAAAATAAATCTATTATAGCAGGTGATTTCATAAAAGAAGAAATAAAACTTGTTCTTTTTAAGCTTTCAAGAGGGGGAAAAAATGAAGCGATCCGAATAAGATTTCATTGCAAGATATGAAAAAAACAATAAAAATGTTTAATGAACAAGAAAAACAGTAAAAAATTGTTAAATTACTAAATAAAGCAAAAGGCAAAATAAAGGTCAATGAATCATACCGTAATACTTTTCTTTATTCATATCTTTTTATCTCTGTTTTAAAATGGGTAGAAAAGGTACAATTACAAATCCATTTCCTCTGATGAAACATTTTTGGAACAATAATACGTAGAAAACCATAAAAAAAGAAGCACGTTTTCTTTGTCACGGATGTCCAACTATTCAGCTACTCACGATTACTTTTAAAAATGACATATTTTCACATTCAAACAAACTTTAAATTAAGTTATTTATTATGGAATAATGTTTCATAGAAACAGAGTGAACGAATTATCGAGCGCAGAATCCAAGTCCTTTCTTTTTGTAGAGACAGACCTGACCAAGGTCTGCACGTAACATAAACTCACAGTAAATTGAGGCTTTATTTTAAAAATGTAAGAGGTCGATAGGGGAAAAAAATACTGCCCTCTTTCTTGATACAGAAATCACATATACATTAATTTTTGCATTCAGCAAGAGTATTTCCTAACACCAGCTCCTTGATTCAAGCTTTTAAATACAGCATTTAAGTCGATTTAATTCAAGAAAATCTTACTATGTTTCCTCATTTTGCATCCGTCACATTCTATTAATCATACGATTTGTAGTTATATAGTTCACCAACATTTATTTATAGGAAATGTGTTAAAATAGGCCACACAAATTAGAATACAAAATTTCTTGTTCGCTGGGGTTATGCATAAAACCACAGAAATTTCTCAATGTTTCAGATATCTCAACATGAAAATTTTTCGGCTTTAAATTTAAGAAAATATTTCGGTTTTCAATGTAAAGTAAAAAAGCATATTTTATTTCTGTAGGAACAATGGCATTCCTAAAACTGCATCAAGTTAAGAATTTCATATTCTTATTAAGAACGCAGAAAACAGATAACTTAAATGGAAGAAGTGATGGTTGCCATGGATATATCAACCTTTATATGGGGGGGGGGCCCAGACAAATCTTAGCAAAATTATATTAACAATCTGATTATCTTTTTTCACATATAAACTCGGATTAATAACGTTCTTTGGAAGTTTAGGACAGAATCAAATCGGCCGATAATGATAATGTAGACAGAAAAAAAAAAAATGGGAAATATGTTATTGCACTTCAATTTAGATAGTATGCACTTGGTACATGGAACTATAATTCGGATACTTTGCACCATATTACGAATACTTTGCACTAAAATTCGAATATTTTGCACTATGATTCGTATACTTTGCACTAAAATTCGAATACATTACACAATAATTCGAATACTTTGCACTCAAAATAAATTTTTATGGTATAGTTTCAAAAATTTTAAATTGGGCAGATTGCCAACTAAAAAAAGGAAATAAAATATATATATTATAAAAAAGTTTATTACAAAAAATTGAAAAAGGTTTAAAAAATGTATAAAGCACGAGTGAAAGTTACTTTTGGCTCAAAGTAAACGAACATAATTGAGAATAAATAAATTATAAAAAAAATAATACAATACTAAATGTATTAAAAGAGCATTCTTGGCTCTAGTGGGTCGACCGCTTTTACGTTTCTGCCCAATAGGTGAACATTTAGATTCGTTTGGCGCTTTCTCCTGCTCGTACGTATTAAGATGCCTAAGCTATGTTTACGAATACATTTTTTTGGAAAAACAGGACACGAATATGTGGAAACAGAATCGTTACTGCCAGGTGTAGATACTATCACTTTCCATACACAGTTATTGTATTCAGTTTTATATACATCATGTGAGGTCCATATGAGATATGCCCTTTCATGTGAATGGACCACTTCTGCATTTATATTCTGTTTAAACTGTAAAGATGGCAAATAAAACCAAAACTTTGTGGCGACATACAAACCATTTTACATACGGTTTCATGTAAAATGGTTTGCAATTAGGGTTAACTGGATGACATTTATTTGGCAACTTTTTCACAATCGCATTTCAAACATTTCACAGATTTGTGAATATTGTGATATTCACATCATTTTTTCCTCTCATTTCTTTAAAAATAATACACTAACTATGTTGAAGGTATCGTCATTGGAGCATAAATGAAGACATTCGACATCACTTTTTTTTTCATCTTTGTCTGTCGTGCCACGTAGTTTACCATTAATATTTTTTACTACATGAAAATAGCACGTCAATCGTCGGAAGGGAAGGTCAAAAACATATCTAAAGCTATTAGTTACTACACTGCTGGCATCAGTCAATAAAATTTTCAAATTCCATTCAGTTTCATTCATTTTATAGAATGAACCTTTCACACAATTAATCGTTCTCCCGCTGGTATGGTACGGAAGTTTGGATAAGCTACCAGCTCAGGTATCGTCCTCGCCATCTGACCGCGTTTGAAAATTAGTAGGTCCATCCAAAAGTAGTCCTCGTGTTGCTTCAACACGGGTCGTTAATATGAATAAACTAAACACAATGGATTTAAATTCATACCTTCAAAAGTGCTATTACTTTGAGTTAGTTTAGTTCATTAGTTTATTTTAATTATTGTCCTGCTTTTGAAGCAAAACGAGGCTATTTTCGGACGGACGTCGTCACTTTGAACCGTGGGCAGATGACAAAGACAACACCTTAGCTGCACCTCTCTCTCTCCAAACTTCCGCACCACACCAGCGGGAGGACGTTTGGCCCCATACGTATGATTTGAAGTGGACTCGGGTTTCAAACCTGGAGCCCTCCAGCTCCGAGGCCGACAGTTTAGCACTATGTCAAAGTGGCCTAATTTCAGTTTGAAAAGATACCAAAAATAGATATAGAGGCAATGATATTGTGGCAAAATAAGCTGTGCCAGGACGCTCTAACCTGGATGACAAAAATCGCGCTGTTTTAAGGACATTTTCACGATTTTTTGTTTATTTGTGAAAAAAAGCAGTGTGTGACGGCCTTTCGAACCTTTACATTTTTCACCTCTCACTTTGCCATGAGGCGGCAGGTGGAATTTTTATTCTTACATGCAAGATGCTAAAAAGGTGCAACTCTGCGCGCGCACTATTCATCCAAATATATATAGTAGTGCCTTCTTCATTTCCGCCAGACCAAGACCCAGACCGAGAGAGAGAATGCCAGCAGAGTAAAGCCACCCCGCATCAGTGATGTACAAGCCTCTGTAGTAGTACTGATGACAGCCGTCTTGCCTGAACGGAGTTGGAGCCTTTTCAACTGATTTCCTTCATCTGAAGTTGCACGCGGCTTGTTAATCATCAGCTACTCGAATCTAAATGTCCGATGGTCCTTTTGGCTTCTCACTGAATGAGTTCCTCTTCTCGCTCAAGTATATTTGTGTACGGTAACTTTCTTGATACGAGATGTGTCTATCTGCAGATCCATTTTTGATTTAAATATTTTTTTTTTAATGTTCTAAACGACAATTTCATGTTTGCACTGTGAAATAAATCCTTGTTTATAAATCTCTTGCCTGGAATATCACTTAGCAACTTTACTGATCTGAGTCATTAATGAAGTGAGGTATTTTTTTGAGGCATCCTCTATCCCCTTCAAGTGCCAGAACGATGTTCCGGCTCCACTGCACTCCTCTAGAGAAGAAACAATGCAGGCTGCACACGCACGAGTAGCGGCAATCTACAGCGCAGAGGCCATATTATCAATTGCTAATTTGGCGGATAAAATTTCCCGCTTTGACTTATTCTCGGACTTTTCCCTTCTGATATGGTAAATCCCCCCAAAAAGGGATGATTTCCCCTTTTGACAACATTCCAATCAATACAATGTTGCCGACTGCAAAAACTACGTTGTATTGAGTTTATTCAAAGTAGAAACATCTGTTTTATAGTGGAAAGTAATTAATGCAAGTGATAATATTTTTTCTCGAGTGCATCATATTTGTTCAAAGTTCAAAAAATTTTTTCATGCTGAATAAATTTAATTATAGTGGAATAATTTCTATTCGCGTGTAATATATTTGTTATGAGTGTAAATTATTTTTATCAAAGTGAATTTGATCCAAATTAAAGTGCAAATAATCCCCACCCACAGAAAATTCCTTCCTCCAGGAGATTCGAAAGTTATGAAAAGAATCGATTTTGAGCAAGAAAGCAGTTTTCCAAAATCTTTTATCTGAAACTGTCTGCATCCAGCAAAAAGACAGCAGAAGACATTCCAAACTACGGGTACAGTAATACCACACCAGTTAACTTTTCATGCGTTATGCTGCTGTAGATAGGTTGGTGAAATGAGACGCTCACGTCACAAAAAGATAAGATTGCACTCGATTGGATTCGATTAATATATCCATGCGAGTCATGGCTTTCGAAAGTCGCACAAAAGATATTGAGATGCGCTTCGAATATGAGATGCCAAATACATCCTGCATCATTATTCCGATCACCACAGGACGGGACGAGGAAAAAAAAAAAAATCGCGTTATTTATACTCTCGGATAACCCAAGTCCAGGGAATACAGTATTCACGTATTTCATTGATGGTTTCTTCCTATTATATTATATGCTTATGAAAAAAGTATATACAGCTACTAAGGTTATTTGTAGCAGAAGTCAATAGATATTATTAACCATTATGGAGATAAAGCAGTTGTGGTTCATGATCATCAAATCAAATAAATGCACAAATGATGGAATAAAACAGGGAGAACTGCCAGACTCAAAGAATTAGAAATATATTCGAATAGTGATTTTTCATGAATGTGTTTTAGGCGTAAGAGGAAAAATAAATCCTCTCTCCCGATTCCTTTCCTTGAAGGAAAGGGGATAAAGTGTCTTCAAGTTGAAAATGAGTCAATTTTCTTTTCGTCAAAATTGCTGTAGGCATTTATTTTGATAGCGTTGCTATTTCAGATTATTCGTATGTCTTCATCAAAAGGATCTGAAAAATTGCAGATTGTGATTTTCAAACGTGATAAGGTTGCCATCCTACCTACGCCTACTATACGGATAAGCACAGAAATGGAAGGATTGAATATCTAACCAGCGGGAGTGATCTCCCCTAAACTTTCTCGTATACTTCCCCAAAAAGGTGCTGTTTCCCCTCCCCCCGAGTGGATAAAAAAATTAGAACCTACTGTAACCCAGAATCCAATGACGATCAGAAGGTTTTTCATTGTAGATTATAGTGATTGTAAAATATTTAGGTAAAGAATCAAATTCAGAGAGATGCGTACCGATTGATACGCATCTATCACACACTGCTAGGTTCCACTCTTGCAAAGTGACGTAATTCGCTCAATAGCTTCTACGTGCACAGATTGCTACCGGCACGCATGCGCATGGAGAATCGGATTAGAAAAATTAATTATGCAATTTGAATGCCTTTTTTTAAACTGATTGACACAAAAATTGGACACAAATCTACAATTAAGGTAAGAAAGCAATATACCAAATTTCATTTATCTAAATAATTTTGTTAAGAAGTTATTGCGATTATTAATATGCGATTATACAGACCGACAGACAATCAACCCTTTTAGGAATTTGGTCCAAAATTTGATACACCTACACTCATGATGATAAAACTGTGTACCAAATTTTATCCATCTAGCTATTCAAGTTTTTGAGTTATAGTGTTCACATGAACGCGGACAGACAGACAGACTTCCCGTAAACGAATTTTATCCAAAATTTGATAGACATCTACAAATTATGTGTAAAGATCACATACCAAATTTCATCCCTGTATCTCTAATAGTTTTCGAGTTATCGTGTTCACAGACACCACAGACAGACATAATTCCAAAATTGTGTTTTTCGGACTCGGAGAGGTCTAAAACGTGGAGATTCGTCAAAATCTCGAGTTCGAATTTTTTGACGATTACAGTATTTTCTCTTTGTATACTTCGTATACGAGAAAGTAAAAAAGACTAAACAACAATAATGGAAGCAATTTATTTGGTGTGCGCAAGTGTTGATTTCGAATCTGCATGGATGAATGGCCTCTGATGACGTCATCCACCGGAATCTTATTCCTTCTCGCTGTTTGTTATTATTTTTGTATTTTTAACTTTCACAATTAAATTTTCCCTTATTTCGTATTTATATCTTTGTAGAGAAATGTAAGAATAGTGAATTTTCCTGATACTTAGTCCATAACATCAAAAACAGCAAAAACGTTTTAACGAATATGCTGGCTTTTCATGCTATAGGAGAATGTGATAATTTCACTTTAATAATGCAAAGGAAAAGTGACATATTTTAATTTTTCAAATAAAATTAGGAACAAAGCCAAAAAAAGCAGCGCTCATACATATTTTATGAAGACACTGAACTTCAGTAAAGTTTGTATTTAGTAATGAATTTTTACCTTGTTCAATCCTTTATATGAACTTACCAGATAAATAATTTTATTACTTTGCACGTGCTAGATTTACTGTAAGATTAAGATATTGGCGGGCATGAACATAAAACCGATTTCAATCAGTAAGAATCCTCGAGTTCGATAAAAATATATTATCTATAACTGATTTGTCTTGACTTTTGATATATATTCGCTCGATATGTTGTTCTTACAATTTTAATGAAGACAATGCCATATATTGAACAATATATCATTTTCTGTTCATTTAGATTTCATTAATCACATTTAATCATGCAACTGAGTAGCCTAGCAGTGAAAGTTGAACTCATTTTAAGAGAGCTGCAGCCGGACAGCAAGATTTTGCAGCTGGTTCATTTTCATAAATTTTTTCATAATTCGAATTTTTGAAACTTACAATGAAAAACCTGTATTATATAAGTTTTAAAAAAAATACAAATTTTCTTTTCTCGTGTTTCTACCAAAAATGTCACGAATTCTTGTTTTTAACACTTAAATGCATTTTTCGACAAAACAAAGGATAAAAATGATAGGTGCTTATTTTTTTTAGACCCACGTCGGACCACTCACCCAAAAATTATATCTCAAAAGAAAATTTCAAAACAAACAAAATGAAATGCGCACTATGGACTCACGATCTCTTGTTGGTAAAAAATGAACTTTTTACAAGAGCCCGATTTCAGGCTTTTTTTTTTCCCGCCAATTTAAAGCTGAAATTACCAATGGTGCTAAACTCAGACTTGAAGGGGGAAATCTGAAATTTAACAAGTGCATCAAAAAGATGTCGTTCAAATAAATAAAAAAAGCAATAAAAATTGAGTTGTAGGTGTGTAATGAATTAAAGACTTGCCATAACACTGATGCATATAGTGTAGTTATCTCAAGTGTTCTAGCCTGTGGAAAAAACTAGTCAAATCAATGTTTTATGTTGTTTTTTTTAATTAAAAAACATCTGACTATCATTTATCAGACTAATTATATCGGGTAACTCTTAAAATAATCCAGAAAATAATTTTTTAAAGAATATTTCCATATCTGTGCTATTTCGTAAAATACGAGAAATATGACTTATTTGAATCAACAAGTGCTGAAATTCTATGTCTAATATAACTTAAAGCGTAATGTCAACAACTCTATCTCATTAGGATCCTCCTTAGAAACTCCTGTTTTTTTCACAGCTTACGCCACTTTAATATTGTTATTGGCCACTTCTAATATTCATGGGTAGCCAAAAAAGACAGTACCTCTAGCAAGATGCATTTCAAAATGCTGGTTCGGTTTTATTTTAGAGGTTCTTTATCTCTCCCCCTAAAATTTATCATTAAACTCTAAACACGGAGAAGATAAATGCACATTTAAGAAATCACGGTGGGAATTCGTCCTTTTGGAATATTCAAGATTGCTAAGGTTTACAAAAAAGTGCACTACCCCCATGTCTTTTCATTTATACACAATAAATTACGACCTACAGATAAGCAGAAAATAAAATATAAAGAAAAAAATTGCCAAAGAAAAGCTACACTTTTCGCAATTCTTATTGTACTAAGGCAGGTGTGTCAAACAACGAATGTTTTTGCGGCTCATCAAACAAAACAGTATACAACAATATTTTTAATAAAAACTTCATAGCTTAATTTTTAAAACTCCTAAATATACATTATTATTAATAACGAACCACAACATTAGTGAATGACTAATTACTATTTGTGTTACATAGTCGCACCAATTCCCCTGCCACTAACAGCGAATATTTTAGGAGCCGATAATAAAATAAAATCGCCTGGAATTTTTCGTAGGAATAGTAATCGCCGAACTGTAATTTAAATTATAAGTATAGAAGATTATTCAGGATATTCAACTTTCATAAAATTCAATATTACTGTTCGAAGATTCAAAAATATCAATTTGTGCAAACACCCTCATCATTTAGCTTTTCTTAGAGTGTACAGAAATTCACCAAATTGCAATGCTGATATCTTTCTGAATACTAATGGTATTGAACTGGAATTTTTATATAAGTTGCCCTACATATCTGACTCTGAAGCTATGAAAAAAAATTACGCTACGTTCCGCGCATACGCAGTAAAAAATTATTTACTATAAATGCTCATATTTCCTGAAATATTCAAATTTTTTTAATTCAAATTTTAATACAATGCTTCTTTTACATGTTCCCAAGTATCGTGTCAGTTTCATACGATTTGGTGGAAAACTCTGCATGTTATAAGCAAGAATCATGCGGAAAATTTTGTGATTTTTAAAGAAAACCTTTATATGTTCTTGAATATTTGTGCTGTGCTTACGAAAATGCATGTAAATATTATGCACATCAAACATAACCATTGATGAAAGCTACATCTCGTTATCAGCTTTCTGTGAAGCAGGACGGGTCAAACTCCATTTTTGCCTTCATCCCTTTCTGGTGTCCCCCCCTAATTGCCCTCGTGACCGAATCTGTAAAATGCGAGTTCCGACAATAGTATGTCCCACGATTCTCAGCAACTGATTGCGAACCATAGTATCCATATTAACTCCAATTTTGTAGCATCTTCAAAATTGTGCACAAGAGTACATTGAACTGACGATATCGCATTTGCAAGATTCCGTGTAGGGCCGAACACTACCTAATTTTTGACAGGTTTATTTATAATGAAATATGAATATGATAGAAATTCTTGATTTATTAAAATATGATTTTTCTAGCATATTGAAAAAAATTAAATATCAGAGACTAAGAAATAAAAAAGAAATTTATTAAAACACAATCAGACGTGCAAAAGTCCAGGAAGAAAAGCTATTGATCCACTTATTGAAATTCCACAGGATAGATAAAATTCCTTAAAGTAAATTTGATTATTTTACTATCACATCCGTTTCAGTAATATCTTATTTATATGAGTCATAAATATTTTTGATAAAAAAAAGTATAAATATAGTTACAGTTAGGAATTTTTCTTCCACTAGTGAATGAAACAATAGGCATGTTTCTTCTTTCAAAACAATGTACGCGCTTCATCGATGTCAAGGCAATAAAAAAAATCTTTATAGAAGATATGACGAGGCAAGATATTACGATATCGAAAGCTCACTTTAAGGCAGCAGCTTACGTAAGAGTAATTTAATTTCCCTTTTATTTAGTTATTTTTTTAAAGGCGTATCGCATTCAGTTTTGAATCACAAACAAATAATATCACTCCATTTAAAAATGAGCAGTTACGCACTAATCTAGTTACAGAAGATTTTAAGAAACTAAAAGAAAAAAAAGATGCCCGAGTGATCTGTAACTACAGTTTAAGTTACTTTTGCAAAAAAAGTCAAAGATGCAGTATATATCTCATAGCTCTTCCACTTTCAGCATCATTTATGATTTTTAATTATGACTGATCATGAATCTCTGTTGAACAATATATAACATGTCTATATCTAACAAAAGCAGTGAAGCATAACTAAAGTAACATTTCAAGTAAAAAATGTTCTCCAATAGATTTAGCTCGTTCTACATTTATAGATACTCCACGTTTTTCAAGTGATGCCATATGGAATCATCCTTCAAAACCAAGCTGTGCATCAGATTTCTGCCACTAAAAAGATTAATATATCTGATATGACGACACTTCTTACGCTATTAAGGCCAGACCTCGTAATTTCAAAACGCATCAGATAACGAGGACGACATCTGAGCTGGCTCTCAGCTCTCCGTACCTACAAGTTTCTGATTACACTGATTAGGGATATCATTTGTCAAATACGTAATCATGCGTTACATCGTGAAAAATGTTTCAGATAATTTAAAAGCACAGATTTAAAACCTTACTATTAAATCCTTATTCATTAAAAAGAGAGCAGCAACTGAAATTAACATGCGAAAATTATTCAACTATTTAAATTTGGCGATATTTATTACAGTGGGTTGCGAAATTAATGTAGACACATTAAAATGTTCATGTTTTTTCGAATATCTCCCGAACATCTGCATAGATTTTCTTAGAATTTCGAACATGTAAACATTAGGCTTGAACGCACATTTTACAGTGAAGATTCAGTCACAAGAGCATTTAGGGGACCGTCTACAAATTGATGAAGACGAAAATTATTTTGGCCCACCCCGCTTCACAAAAGCTGATAATGAGTTAAAACTTTTAACAATGGTTATATTTGACATGCCTAATATTGACATGCATTTTCGTAAATTTTGAATAAGTATTCGGGAAGATATAAAGGTTTTCTTAAAAAAAAAAATTCCGCGTGCTTTTTGCTTATAACAGGCAGAGTTTTCCATTCAATTGTACGAAACTTACAGAATAGTTGACAAAATGTAAAAGAAGCATTTTTTTACAATTTGAATTAAAAAATTTAAATATTACGGGAAATATGAGCATTTGTAGTTGATAATTTTTTACTGCGCATGCGCGAAATGTAGCGTAAATTTTCTTTCATAACCAGATATGTAGGGTAACATATGTAAAAATTCCAGTCAATTATCATTAAAATTTAGAAAGATATCAACATTGCAACTTGGTGAATTTCGGTACACTTTAAGAGAAACTAAATGATGAGGGGTTTTCCACAAATTGATATTCTTGAAACTTCGAATAGTAATCGTCAAAATGCAATTTTTGCCAAATTAATGCGAACAGTCGCATATTTTCATAATTTAGCCTTTTAATACATTGCACTCAATCATAATTGGTTCAAATGATAGATTCATAAATTTTTATGAATGCCCATATCAATTGGGCAACCAACTGTAAATAATAAATAAAGTAATAAAATAACAATAATGTTAGATAATGTAGTTAATTAATAAGTATACATGGGTATTCAGGATATTATACTTCCATAATAATTACATATTAATTATACATAACATTAATATTACTCTTCGAAGATTCAAATTTCAAAAATATCAATTTCCTCATCATATACTTTTTCTTAGAGGGTACCAAAATTCACCAAGTTGTAATGCTGATATCTTTCTAAATCTTAACAATATTTGACTGGAATTTTTACATATGTTACCCTACATATCTGGCTTTGAAGTTATGAAAGAAAATTTACGCTACATTTCGCGCATGCGCAGTAAAAAATTATCAACTACAAATGCTCATATTTTCCGTAATATTTAAATTTTTTAATTCAAATTGTAATAAAATGCTTCTTTTACATTGTGTCAACTATTCCGTAAGTTTCGTACAATTGAATGGAAAACTCTGCCTGTTATAAATAAGCAAAAAAAACACGCAGAAATTTTTTTTTTTAGTAAACCTTTATATTATTTAATATTTATTCAAAATTTACGAAAATGCATGTCAGTATTATGCACGTCAAATATAACCATTGTTAAAAGTTTTCACTCATTATCAGCTTTCTGTGAAGCGGGGTGGGCCAAAATAATTTTCCTCTTCATCAATTTGTAGACGGTCCCTTAAATGCTCTCGTTACTGAATCTTCACTGTAAAATGCGAGTTCAAGCCTAAAGTTTACATGTTCGAAATTCTAAGAAAATCTATGCAGATGTGGAGTATTCGAAAAAATATGAAAATTTTAAAGCGTCCACATTAATTTGGCAACCCACTGTAATTACTATCATGTTTCAAATATTGAAAAAAAATTTACTGAGTGGAGAAATTCGAATTGTTCAGGGCCTTCACTACACTATGTCAATGCACAAAAAATTCTCAAAATAAGAATACTGGTTATATTCATCATATTTTCACGGAACTTAAAGCTGTCAATTATCTGACGAATTAATCGGTGCGGTGTTTCCCTTTACTACACGAGAAACATCTTTAATTCATTCGGTATTCTGTTTGCACTATAATAAAGCATTCATCTAAGAATGGATTAAAACGCTTATTTATAGCAACATGGAAGTCATTTGTATCTCCTCTGAGCATGTTGTTTAATTTGGCACACTTCCTTCATTATGATCGGGACCATTTTTCGAGTGAGGAACACCTGCGCATACTGAAAAAATAGCAGAACCGACAGCAGAATGGATATGATATGCGCATTTGGATTACAACTTTTCAGAGATAAATGAGCAGAGACTTGGCTTACAACTTTTCAGAGATAAATGAGCAGAGACTATCTCAGATATAAAAAATAATGGAAAAGGATCTTTAAAACTAGTCTTAAGCACCAATACAGTGCCAATGAAAGGATATATAGGAAAGTGTTTGTAACAGTGACATGACGGAATTAAAGTGGATTTCCGGCAATTAACACATATTAGCAGTTATGAAGATGAAACTAAATTGTAATATCATCGTATAAATACTAAAAATCCAGTGATCCTTTTAAAATTTAACATAAGATGAAGAATTTAGTCGAGCTCATACCATCCGCCTGTCTGAAAAATGATAAAAATGAAAGACAAATATATATATATATATATATATATTAAAGTCTTTATGTAAAGTATAAAAACATTGTTCTCACAAGTTGCTTTAAATTGTTATTTTTTTTTTTAATTTTAAAGAACGAGATATAGTATGAAAACTAATTTTAATAATGTTGCCTAACCTTTTTGCAGGTTTAAGTGTTTGAAACGTTGCTAAATTAAGAGTTACAAATATAAATATCAGTTGAATGTGATTTAATAAAAACGTTCTTATTCCTGCATAAAGAAAACAGCATTTAAGTATACATTGTGTCACTAATATTCAATGAATGTTTTTTTTTTCCTGTTTTTTTTTTTCAAGTGTAGAATAAAACATGTGCTTAAACTTTGATACCATTCAGTTGCATACCTCGATAAGCGTCTGACATTCAGTATGACCTTGCTGTTGGTATTTGGCTGAATAAAAAGATAAAATCAATGTTACATCAATGGAGATGCATTTAATATCACACAAGTAATTTAAAATAAGTATCCCAGAGATAAAAAAAAAAAAAATCTGCAATTTTACTAAAAACAAAGAGATTGGATTTTATTACTAAACTGAAGATGCCATCATGAAAACAAAATATATCCAAGATGCAAAAAATAAATATTAATAAAAATAAGAGTACAAGGTATTAAAAAAGAAAACAGGAAAAGACTTGCTTGATGCCATGCAATTTGTTAGGGAAAAGACTAGTGATTTTACACAAAGGATTTAAGATTTGACACAGATTAAACAAAGGTGAATATTTTACTTTTAAAATGAATAAATGTGAAGTGACTCGGTACTTGAAACCATACCCAAGCACCTAAGTTAATACAATTAAACTTGTTAAAATAATTATGCTTCCATCAGATTTATTCAAAAATTATCCCAAAGAGACATGAACAATATACTACAGAAACACAGCAAGTATTACTGAGTAAAAACCTAGCAGCTTTATTAGCAAAAATATGAAAAGCTCACCCTTCCCCACCCACAAAAAAGCATTCCACATACAGAGTATATTTTTTAAAAAAAACTATCGATTTTACGCAGATACTAAGCATTTTTGGAAAAACAAGCTAACAAAATTCATACACAATGCGCCATTCAAATTTTAAATTATTCAGTAGTCTTTCATGAACATTCTTTTATTAAACCATTTAATATAAAGAAAATATTTTTACAAATATATTTTTCACGTCACATAGTTACATCAACTCATTTAAATTCTATGCATACAGACCTTTTCATTCATATATATCATTATTAATGTGACTATATATCCCGTTTTGAACGGGACAGCCCCGTTTTTTTGGTAGACTTTCCTGTTCCCTTAGAGACGCCCAAATGTCCTGTTTTCAGAAAGAGAGCAACCCACGATAACAATTTCAAACAAGAAGGCGCCCAAAATAAAAAAAATCTGACGGTAATGTCTAGTAGCCCGGTGATGAAGAAGCATACGCTATAAGTGTCACACATATGTAAGTTGGTCAGAAGCCTCTTATCTCGCTCATAGTTCTAACTTCATTACATCACATAAAGTGACAGAAGGAAACACTGAGAATATTTAAACCGAAAGTCGTTGGGTGGAACTGTTCAAACACTTTCACACCAATAATTTAAATCGTACGAACTTTCATTTAGTTATTGAATATATTCTATGTCTGTCCGGCACTAATGCACCCATAGAAAGGGTCTTTTTTTCTTATGATAAGTTGCGGACAGGCTAGAAAACACAGTTGCAAGTCGTAGTTTTTAAAGCAACGTTAATTACCAAAATAAATTTTAAGAAATCCTGCCAAGAATTCCATTCTTTTTTTAAATCAACACCAAATATACAGAAGCAAAAATGTGTTCTTAAAAAAAATAATGCAAGATCACATGAATTATTTATTTTCACGTGTTGACTGTTCTTTCCCTTAATAAAAAAAACATGAAGAAATATGTGTTTTCTTGAATTCATATAATATTACCTAAACATTAAATGTCCCGTTTTGGGGGCAAAATAAATGGTCACTGTAATCATTATATATGAATGAAAAGTCTCCAAAGCAAGAAAATACATAAGTCCGTAAAAAGGATTCGGAAATCGATGCGAAATATTTATGACAAGAGGTCCGAAGCACAAAGAAGTACATATACTCAAACATCTGCATACTTTTTTTTTTATCATTTCTGATGCTATGTATCTTATAATTGTGTCCTTCATGCATAGTTTCGGCCTATTAACCAATCCAAGCCCTTAGATCGATGAAATCCAGTCACTTCCAACATAGCAAGTCCGAAGTTTAAAGACCACTGTTTTATAATTATTAATTACTTTTTATTTCTAATCTACTGTGTATACACACTTGTGTTTCTTTCATCTAAAATAAAGGGAATCAAAACCTTTCGAACGAACTGACTTTTAGTTTTTTATAACTCACGCTTATGATATAGTTGCTACAAGTAACAAAACTTCCAATAGTCGCAATGGGCGACTTGTATGCTTTAAAATATCATATGCATTTTTCTTTAATTTTTTTACAAAATGAGATATCTAAAATCGGGAGGGGGGGGGGGAGTCACAAATTCTAAATCCGAACTTAGATTCTTTCGGGATAAATTAGTTGAAATAAGCCTATATCTATTCTTTAGATTACATTACACCACCTGCATCCCCATGTTTAGAGCCAGTTGGCCCCTTTCCGGTTTGGATGAATTTTATTTTTTTTTTAGCAGACACAGTCATATAGTCACACATTTTATGCATCCTTCTGAAAGATGTTTCAAAGTTAGATTTAATGAATGGAGGTCTCTGAACCGCGATTCTGATTTCATCTTATTAAGGTTAGCAAAATAATATACTGCATTTCAATCTAATATGACTAATCTCACAAGTCAACTAGTGGCACTAGTTAAAAAAATAGCCATCCGTTCCATGACCGTTTTTTGAGAAAGGTGTGCACATGGACACCAATCTTCGAACACTTCAATTACGGAAACCCAAATTGCTAAATACTGATAAGTTTTTGGAATAATCTGGTGGATCAACAATTTACATCTGTTTTATTAAAAATCAAAGACAGACGGAATTTCTGAGGTATTTATTTACACCTAGTTATCCCATACCATCGTAGTTTTCATGCTAATGTTCAAAAACAAAGCATCAACTGACTGCAAACTGATATGTTTCATGGTGCGCTATTTGATCATTATTCTTTATTGCACTTTCAAACCAGGCAATCCGTTTCTCGACGACAAGTTTTTCTAAACATCCGGAGCAATTCTCGTGCTTCCTCAGTGCTGATTTGATTCCGAAGAGCGAAAGCAAACATCTGCAAGACAGGAAACTCTGCATATCTTTTGAAGTTTTTTTAGGTTCTTTTAATTTTAATTTGCATTCATATGTGGATGAAATCATGCAGCAAAAATGCCGACCTCATTTCTCACCTTAAAAGATCAGAGCTAGAGAAAAGAGAAAGTCGAACAGTTTTTCCCACTCATTTTTCTCCATTTCTGCTAAGTTGCATCTACAGTTTAAAAATAGATACTGAAAATGTAGTTTATATATTAACTATGCAGGGAAATCTGAATGAAATTTCTGTATTAATTACTTACTCTCAATAATAAATTAATTGGATGTTATTTTATAAAACTGATGCAAGATCTTATATAAAAGAGATTCCTTACATATGTTGATACATTTTTATCGAAAAGAACTGTAATAGGGTCGATTTTTGAATTGAAAAAGTTGAAGGACTTAGAATGAGTTTTACCTGATTAAAAAAGTTTTTTTTTTTACTTTTTCTTTTTGGACACATTTAGTAATCTTAATTAATCTGTCATTTCCTCACCATTCCTGAATAGACTAAGAAGCCAAAAAAGAATTCAACATCAAAGGTAATTTTTTTCCAATTTGACATACAGGTTTTAGAAAGAAAAAAATGTTACCACTGAGAAAGGATTTGTTCAAACCAGCAATTGAACTTGCATTAAAATTTTGAGGTAATGTAAAATCAACAATGAAAAATACTGCTTTATAAATATTTAAATAAAGTAATTTCTATTACAACAGAGGAAACAGAAACAAGTGTTACAAAAACATCTTGCATACTTTTTAATAAAGAAAAAAAAATGTTTTGATAAAATGTATCTCTGATAGAATGCAACCAGAATGAAATCAAATTATGCATTGGGGGGGGGGTCATATCTTATCTTACATATTATTCAAAAGTAAATAAACCTAGAACCAAATTTTTTGTTTCCAACTCAATGTTTTATTATTTTCTGGAGTCTATTTAACTTTGATGGAGGTTATTTTGAGAGCATAATTTAATTAAAAATTTTGAAGAGATTACTGCTCTGATCTTAGGACCGTATAAAAATAATGCACTACAACAAATACTGTTCAAGCATATACAAAATTTAAAAACAATTCAGAGAAATCAAGCCTTAAAAGTCAACAAATTCAAATTAAAAATTAATTAAATTAAAATAAAAACTGTGAATATAAAAATGAAAATTGACAAGATAAACAATATGATGTTCAGCATCAGCATGTCCAGTGTTAATGCTTGCATATGAATGCAAAGAGAAAACTTGGTACAAAAAAGTCTTTTGAAAGAAGTCAGGAAAAGCAGAACTTGCAAGTTGACATTTCTTTTGGAAATGATCAAGTTAATTCAAAATTCTAGCATAAGAAAAATTCAAATCAAAAAATGAAATCATACTGAAATTATTCACAGCTCTTCTTTTAGCATATTTAAGAAGAAAGAAGCAATATCTATGGTAATTATTATGAATATAATTAGACAAAAAGGCAACAATGGGAATCACTAATCCTGTTTACTTTTTCTTTAAATAAAAGAAATCAAAATTTATGATGAATTCATATCTTTATTTGAATAAAGATGAATTTTTATTATAATTTAAATCAAAAAGCATTTTTTAAGTACAGTTCAAAACTATTCCCAAAACTTTTAAATAAACCTCTTTTGTACTTTTTATCACAAAAACTTTAAAAGTGAGCAATCTAAAATGAAACAGCCATAGATAAAGCATATTTCAAAAAGCTACTACAATCAATCAACTAAAATGAGCCCTGAAAGATGATACAATTTTCCTCCCATCTATGACTCTACACCAATTTATAGATGAAAATTAAGAAGCAACAAACAATGCAACATACAAAAAACAACAGTGCCTATTAATCTTGTAGCTGCAGTGTATCATACGTTCTTCAGTGTCCTTGAAAAAGAAATTGAAATATCCAGTTTTCACTAGATCTAAAAGACTTTTAGAGAAATCAAAGAAAACCAACTAATGATCACCAATTTCGTATGCGAAATTCATCAAAACAAAGTCAATTAAATAATATTAAAAAGCATTACTAAAATATGTTTTTTGATTAATACATAAAAGAGAAGTTATTCAGGTTTTCTTTCAGCATTAAATATTTAATACCTAAACAATTGATTTGTTATTAATATCAGGAAGTAATGCAATCCAAATTGTAAACAAAAAATACAGAAAAAGAAGCAAAAAAAAAAATTAAAATTAGCAGCATACTGAATGAAGTCAAACATTGTTTTAACTTGAATGTAATGGCTTTTATGCTTATATATCCAAACTCCTTTAATTTAAATAACTTATATTTATAGTATATCTTAAATTGTTCTATTTTCATCTCAGACATTAAACCATAATCATTTAAAAAAAAAAAAAAAAGAAAGGAAAAATATGTTTTGAAACTTTTAACTAAAATTTCCATCTCCATTACATATACTTTCCCTTACTGATGATCTCAAAAGAAATTCATGAGGCTTTGGTTGAGTGATCATAAAGGATTTTTTTAAGTAAACATCATAACAGATTATCTTATTTCCAAAAATGTCTAGGAAAAAGCTTGGTGAATTATGATTTGGAATGTCATTGTGTTGCTAAAACAATAATAGGTCTGACAGAGAAACATCAATTCTGTCCGCTAATGTATTCTGCAGAAGCTACAAGTACATTTGAACAATTAAGGATCCTTCTTATCATAAAAAATGTAGATCCTGTCAAAAGCAAACAAATGCTGAAATCGATTAATAAACAAAATCTTTACATTTTTTTCACATTAATGAAGATAGATTTCTTCTTCATTATTAGTTTTATTTATTTACAAGCATCAAATGCAATTTATACATTCACAGTATGTTGAACAATAAGTCTGAATAGTATATGTTTCTTCTGGTAGAAGACCAAACTTGTAAAAGGGATGCAGAAAAGCCTCAAGCTGATATATTTTAACCCTTTCAAGTTCACTACATGTTCCGTTTTGAAAATTATTCAAATTATTTCAAAAATGAGTATTAGACATGTAGCTGATCATTAATATGCAAAGAAAAAAAATTATAATTTTTTATTTTCCTTGAAATTTGTGCTTTCACAGTGAAACCAATGAACGGCAATGGGTTATTTTTCCTTCGAATAAGATATCATCAAATTGAAATTATGTATTTGATTTATAAGTATATGCAAGTATGTAGGATATTCAACCTTCATAAAATTCAATATTACTTTCGAAGATTCAATTTTGAGAAATATCAATTTGTGCAAGAACCCTCATCATTTTGTTTCTGTCAGAGATCGGAAGCAATTTATCTCTTGCAGTGCCGATATCTTTATGAATACCAACAGCATTGAACTGAAATTTCTATATAAGTTGAACTATATATATGGCTCTTAAGTTATGAAAGAAAAATTACGCTACGTTCCACCCATGAGCAGTAAAAAAATGTCCAATGTGTGCTTTCACTGCGAAACCAAATAACGGGAAAGGGTTAAAACATATTAAAATTATACACACAATAAAAAATTTCAAATTCTACTTATTATTCACTACTTTGTGAATTCATAACGAAGTTGAAATTAAATTCATTCATACATAAATTGTGCTTTTCACTCAAAAATTATGTGGAAATTGTGATAGCTACTTTAAATAATCTAGCCCTTAAAAACCTAGATACAAAACATACTTTTATGATTTGATTTTAAAAGAAAAATTAAGTAAGATATCTTTATCAAAGAATACCATGCCCCCTTACCCAAAAAAAACCCTTAAATTTAAATTTATTACAGACACAGTGTTATCTAGTTTAAGCAACAGCGAGGAAAATAACTTTCTTTAAAATATTAATACAAGAATAAAGTCAAGTCATATGTAAAAAGAGGGTGTCTACAATATTTAAAATAATAAAACTTTTCTGCATCTTTATGAATAGATATCCAGAGATAATGATTGGCATAAAAGTTGTAATGTATAAGAAACATACACTCAAGCACAAAACTTGGAATTATATTTCAAAAAACATAATACAGACTGCTAAACAAAAAATTAATTTCAAATTTAAGAAAATATTTAACTTAAGATATATTTGTTTGAGTATGAGCAATAATGCAAAGATAATGAAAGCCAACGATAAAGAAATCAAAATATTACAAAAAATAAGAAATCATGTAAAAAGGAGAAATATAAGACATTTAAAATGAGAAAAGAATTCAAGTATTTTGAATGTCAAACTTATGCTGCTGAAAGGCAACCTTGTTCAAAGCTGTCAAAACATGTTTGTCAAAGATTCATCAAAATCTTCAAAACTGTCAAATTTTCCATTCGAAAATATTGACCATCCTAGTCAAAATTTCTAATTTTTTTCTGCATGCTGGTTAACTTTATTTTTCGGCTTCGTAACTACCCATTTTACATTCTTGAGATGTAGAATTGATGCCAGAATCACTATAAGATATTTAGATCCATTTTAAACACACAAATTCTATTAACATATTCTTCACATGATATGTTTCCCATCCCATTTATCTTCAAGCTAGAAGTTAGTGTCTAAAACATTACACACATAAACTTGAAACGATTATCTCTAATATACAACAACCTTCCTATCAGATGTTACTAGTTGTCTTACAACTCAATTACCTAAAATTAATATAAAACTGCAATTTATAAATTTCAGAACAAGTAAGGCATGTTTACCACTGCACCTTTCTTAGTTTGCTAAGCAGAAATATTTAGTATTTCATTGCTACGAAGAAAGAAATTATAGAATACACCAGATCATTTGAAAGACAGTAAGATAGTTATCAGTAAGACGTAAAGAACAAAAACTATCATTTAAAACTAAATACTTATAAAAATAAAATTTTACAAGCATAATATTGCCAAAAGAAGGCTATAACATAAGAATGAGATAAAAATTTAAAATGAAGAAATTTAATACTGAATATTATAAATTTCAGTATATGATTTATTATTACCCCATAATTTAGAACAGTCCCTTATAAGTAAATATAAATGATAAAAACTATTGGACTAAGAGTTTTAAAACATTTATGTTTAAATCTTAAAATTTAAAAGCATTCTCTAGTCTGACAAAGTTAGATGAAAAAATATCTTATACATATTTTTTTCTTTAGATATGTTAGATATTACTAGCACATTAAAATGATTCCTAGCTCATAAATATCAAACATTATGTAACTAGGTGCAGAAATGAGAGATGTTATGCAAAAACAAGTTCTTGTATCTTGTATTCCATACAATGCTTTACATTTAAGATTTTAAACAGAAATGCATGTGGATTAAAATCAAAATATGAATACACAGTATCTGAATGTTCTATTAGTTACAGTGGCGAATCCAGGGGGGCTATCTGGCTACAGCCCCCCCCCAGACCCAAGCCAGAATTCTTGATTTTATTTAAAATAATTACAACTGTCTTTTCTTAATTTCCCTCTTTTAAAAAAAATAATAATAACGTTTCAATATTGCTTTCTGGCTATACAGGCTCGAAAATTTTCCTACTTTTGTAGTCATTCCCCTTGTATTTGTAGTTTTGACGCGGTCAAAGACATTTTTTGGTTAGTTATTTCATTGTAATTTTTATTAAATTATCGAAAGTATTGAATTGTTCTTTATGATTCTTATTGTCACGTGAGTAAAGTCTATAAAGTTAAACAGTTTTGGTTTACTTTAGCCTTGAGGTTTGACATTCGTCACGATGATACAAAATTTTTATGCCCTCAGTCCCCCCCCAGACCCGAATCCTAGATTCACCAATGATTAGTTATTAGTTTATTAAAAATCAAGTTCTAAGCCTCTAGGACATACACACTCAATCATATCACTGAGAAAGGTCAATTTCTTTACTTTCTTCAAATTTATACCAGTGAAAAGACAGTATTTAATTTAAGAAATCCAATACAAATTCACATGTTACCAACTGACCATTTTAATGACTAATAGTAGTATTTTAACTTTTTCAGTTATTAGAATAAAAAAGGAACACTATTTTGCTCACCCATTTATAAAAATGTATACAACGCTACAAAACTCAAATTTAAGATCTGATCTGGACTGGATTAAGATCTGGATTTAACTGGATCATAATAAAATCTCATCTTCTTATGAAGATCTTATAATATTCATTTAAGATCTTTTAACTTAATGAAAAATTTCCATAGAATTTTACTAACTGCACATCATAAGGAAATATCCACATCCAATTGTCTTCAAAAAATTAAAATCACAAATAAAGATTATGATTAAGAAACAAAACATTGAATGAATATTTTTATTTAGGTATTAGTAAAAAAATTATACATTAAAAATAAGTTAATAGTAGATCTTGAAAGCAAGTATATATTTCTTATTTGTTCATTTTCAACTGCCTTTAAATTGTTCAGATTTTATTTATTTATTTAACATATAAAAGAAACTCCTTTTTCTATAGACAATATCTTTAAAATCTCATACATTGAAAAGAAAAATTTAAACAGCCAAAATATAAATATTTATTTCTTTAGTTCCCGACTTTTATGAACATTTTATAAGCCATCTAATCTTGCAAAAAGAAAGTATTACTCTGAAAAGAGTTCTATTTTCTTGAATTCCATGCTTGCAAAGTCACCAAATGATAAAACATTATTTTTTATCATAAAATAAAAACTACATCTAAGTAACAGAATAATTAGAGAACCAATATTTCAAGGGGTTTAAATACCTACACTTTCAATTACCTACATAATTAATTTCAGAAAAATAAACAATAAAAACTTTAGTTTTAAAAATTTTCCCAATAATATAAAAAATACGATACGGCAATATAAAAAGAAAATACATTCACTGTTTTAAAAATTATCGCTAAAATATAGAAACGGATGTAAAAACGCATTCATGTATTTCCACAATAAAAAAAAATTATCTTCGACTATATGTTTGTTTATAAACAATTAGGCCAATTTTTTTATACTTTTACTTCGAATTCGACCTCGCAAGAATAGCAAACCAATTTTTAAAAAAATACTTAAACAATGCTCACTTTCTATATATATAAAAAAAAAAAACTTAAGTAAACAAACGGACAATCTAAAACTACAAATTTTCAAAATTTATTTAAATTTATAAATCGAAATTAAAATTAATTCGCTTATCAATAAAAATCATAATCATTGGATAATTCCTACATATTCTCATGCATCATGTAAATAGTTTTTTTTTTTAATAAACAACGTAAACCATTCCTGTCAATGTCACTAAGTGACAATCAGCTGTCATCCAATTAATGTTAAAAAAATTCAAAACCAGCGAATGGTTAAAAATCATTAATACAATATTATAAGAAATGTATTTTTATTAAACGAATAAAAATTTATTTACATTTCAATCGAGAAAATAAACATCAGTATTTCTCGACGATCGAAACAAAATGTTATATTCAGTTAGTTGACAATTCATATGATCGCTATAAATTTTTCCTTTTTCCATTACAGAAATGAATTTTATTCTGTCTGCAAGAGTTAATTAACCGTCTTTAAAACAGAGAACTAAAGCCGAGGAAAAGAAGAAAATATTCATTCAAGAAGTATGCCATGCAAATTCAGATAGTTAATTGGAAAACGTGTGAATTTCAAGATTAATAGTTTAGTTTACAATTAGTAAGAGTTAGTAAAACTGCAAAGTACATTTTATAGTTTTCCAAAGAGAATCACATACTATAATTAAATGTAATGCACGAACTAATATCGCTTACCATTCTCAGCTGGATCTCCCTTTTTAGCAGTTGCAGTATTTCCCATATTTGTAAGATTGAACAGAAATATCCTTAATTGTTCCCGGGAAGATCTATTACAATTTTTACTGAAGGTGTATAAATAACAAAATATTTAACTAACAGACATTAGTACACATAACAGAAACAACCATCTCGAAATATCAAATCCCAACAACTCGGGACGGAAACGCTAGAGCTAGAAATATTGTATTCTTCCGCACAACACTTTATAAATTTTTACAACAGTAGTTTTCTCACACAACTACTATTGAGAAGTGTAGAATAAGATGATACGTGTAAGCTTCCGTTAACTTGTTTTTATAAAAATTGACATCAGTTTTTTCATCTATGACGAAAGCTTTAACAAATATATATATATGTATACGGTACTCTTTAGTGATCGTACATATACTCATCTGGCAAAATGGCTGCCAGTTATCTGACCTATTATGGGACAAGGAGGAGAGGTTGCGCGCCGGCGCAACTGCTACTACGCTCTTATATCTGCTCCTACTCGCTGAATTGATGAAGCAGAATAATCATCACAATCGTCTGTAGCTCCGACGGGAGTGAGAGCTAGGCCAAGTTTTTGAAATCAGTTTTTCTTTTCGGAATTTCACTTATGTTTACATCTAAGCGACATCTGAACAGTAATTTAGAATTAGCTTACCATTATTTTCATGCAACGGTATTAAATTTTCTCCGGTCAAATAATATAAAGAATATTTAAAAAAAGATGGGCTGGACCAGCATGTTAGAGAATATCTAGGGATGCAGAGTACCAAGCATGCAACATTGCAGCTGCATAAAATCCATGTTTTTCTTACGGTTTCTCGTTTTCATCACTCTAATTACTTTGGTTTTGCAGACATCATCACATGCCAGTGGCGAATCCAGGGGAGGGGCTATCGAGCTGCAGCCCCCCTCAGAGCTAAACCAAAATTCTTGATTTAATTTAAAATCACTACAACTGTTTGATCTTAATTTTCATTTTAAAAGAATAGTAATAAAATCGTGACAACAGTGCTTTCTGACTTGACAGGCTCGAAAATTTTCCTACTTTTCTAGTCATTCCACTTGTAGCGTTGGCGCGGTAGAAAACATTTTTTGGCCAACTATTTTATTGTATTTTTTATTAAATTATCGAAAGTATTGTAGTGTTCTTTATTATTCTTATTGTCAGGAGAGGAAAGCCTGTAAAGTTGAAGTGTTTTGGTTTATATAAGCTATGAGGTTTGACATTCGTCACGACGATACAAAATTTTTATGACCTCCGGGGGCCGGCGCCCCCCGCCCCGGATCCTGGATTCACCACTGTCACATGCATGTGCTATTCAAAATGGAAAACTATCTAACAAAACTAATTGAAATGAATTTATTTTAAGACTAAATTTATAATGTACTATCTTACAACTTTAAATGTCTTTATCATAAGAGCAAGACCGTTGAGTAGATTTTATCATGAAATCGGACACAGATTATTAAAGGGAGGGAGGGACTTCTAATTGTCTTCTGGCTTGTTTCAGCTATGTGTTCAAAATTAGATTTGGATGTTCCTGTTATAATTTTATAGCTCGTAACATTCAACGAATCGTAAAGATGATTCATCACATACCTGACATTATCTATGCGAATACTGAATATGCCTGATTATATTTTGTAAGCCTTGAATGTTTATAAGCCAATATATTTACAGAGAGGGACATGTTATTCATCATCATACATATGTCCAAGCATATGAATATTTATTAAGATACAAATAAATTAAAATACATTCATTCATAAGGAGAAAGTTGTTAAGTAGAGAAAAGTTCATTCATATTTATTTTTTATGAATGGAAATAGGATGAAATGTTTACACCTGATGAATTTCTAACTTAGTGTATCACCTCCTCTGTATTTTATGCATTAAGGTCTGCTACTTCTCTATTTTAGTGTAGGAATATCATTTATCCCATGCCCCTGTAAACCCATTTATACTGCAAAGAACAAGGGCTGGGGACTAGAAATACGAGTAATTTATTGCAAAAGGTTTAGGATATGAAAATAACAATAATAATAACTTTGTTGTTGAATATCAAGTACCCAGAAAAGAAAACTGGTTTGCAATTTTCTTTTTTAATTACGTGGGAAAGGAGTATTATTAACGTCACAGGACCTTACTGCACAAAACAACATAAGATTGGGTGTTTTATAAACAAATAAATCCTTTCTTTGTGAACCTTATCATGCAATTTTTCTTTAATGGCAAATATTTTTTTTTGGGGGGGGGGGGAAGGGGTTATCCTTCTTTATGAGCCTTTTCCACCATATTCTTCAATCAATTAAATTTTCTGCAAATATTGCAGAAATTTGCAAGCTAATCTAAATGATCAGATTTTTTTTTTTTTTTTTTACTTTTTTTTTGCTAGGATTAAAGTTTCGCTGCAGATGAAAAACTAACCACTAAGTAATACTACCGTGACAACTATTGCTCAAATTTAAAAAATAGTACTGATTTCAGGATACAACAATACTTTTTGTTAATTATAAGTTTTGAACATTATAACCATTTTTTTTTTTAAATGTAGGATAGCATCCTTTATTCAGATAGATCTGCAAATCAAAACTAAAAGAAAGTTAAGAAGTGTCGGAAGATCAAATGCTTGATTCAATAATTCAGTATCATACCATTTATAAGATTTGAGACGTTTGTTTTGCTATAAAAATTGGGGAAGAAGGAAAGTCGAAGTTCTGACAGAATTTCTGCGAAAGTTTAAGATTTGGGATTTTTTTTCCTTCAAGGGAATTTTTTGAATTTATACAAACTTGAATTATTTGAAATCAGTTTCATAAAATTAAATTATAAGTAAACACAGTGTAAAATATTGCATGAATTGTTTCCTTCCGAAATCCCTTTTGAAACTAAGGAGTATTTATCAAAAAAGAAAGTTTTATTCTCTCGAGTTTTGTTTCTATTTTATTACAGTTGTACTTTTCAACAAAGCTATTCTTTCTTACTAAAAAATAAAATTCAAAAATCGTTTTTAGCAAAACATACAGTTGAAAACCTTCATTCCCCTTCCCTCATTGAAGTTTTGCATAACCTGGACCGTTTTATATCACATAAAGACCTAAAGTTCAGTGCTTTTCTACATTTGACGTTTAGAATAAAACATTTTCTTATCTTTATATGTTTCCTCAACCCATTGTATAGATAATTTGTCTAATGCGAGAAAACACCCTCAAGGGGTGTTGGGTACAAAGGTACATTGGGGGAATTATTTGCTCTCCTTCCAGTATTGGAAGAAGAGATATTTATTTAGAGAGAAAAAGAAAGAACCCCAAGAATAAACCCGGTATATCGTCGACGCATAAAATACAACGTCCTCTATGGACTATGTAACCTATATATAGGGTACAACTGGGAGGAGGCGATATTCGAATTATACTTATTATGCAACAGTTAATACATATTACGATTTTATTATATTAAAATGGCACTTTAAATTTGCTATGTAACTGTATTTTCAATACAACTTTCCCCCCAACAATAGCAAGGTTTGGAGGTTAAGAACCCTGAGTTCAAGCACTCCGTTAACCCACAGCACCATCGCGATATGCGAACTCAGATAGTTGGTTTAACTTGAGCGGAATTATACTAATATCTATATAAAAATCCAACTTCAGAGATTTCGATTTGCTTTGTTATTTCTAATCCATTTTCGATCGATTTTATAGGATTCCACAGTTTGGAGAGAGACCAATAAAAGATAATAACATTGTTCTAAAGTTTCATTAACGCCTTTTTTTCAGATGCAATTGTTTTAGAGTTATCAAAGATTTCCTTCATTGTAAGGCTAGCAGTGCAGTCTTTGTTTATTTCCTTCAAAAAGTTTTTGGTATTATCGAAAGATTCAATGCAAATCTCATTACCTATCAGTAACAATAACCTATTGTCCTCATTATCTTTTTTTAATAATTACTTTCTGAAATCGGAAATATTTGAAATAAAAATATTTGAATAAAAAATTTAGGATATTAAGTAAAAAGGAATTATAATTTAAAATTCAGTATTTAAATTTCTACTATATTCTGAAGCTGATTTCCAAAATTAAAGGATCGTCAGTAAAATCTGTTATATTTCCAACTATACAAGTCGCAATACAAAGTTTACAAATAATGTTTTCTGCGAAGTATATATACATTTTACAGATCTGACTACAGAAAGACAAGAAACTGAATGTAGTTACTTTATACCATTAAAGAGAACCAATGTGATGCTTGAAAACTTCGATAGAATACACAAGACATACACCGCAATTGTATAATAATTATTAGACTGTGTTGCAATGTTAACAATTATTTTTTTGAAAAGAAATAGACTGTTCTTGAGAGAAGGCAAAAAATCAGAATTCGTATCAGTATCTTTTGACTTTCCGAATTATTTGATGGTATTTCTGATACAAAGTTGTCTGAAGACGTCTCACATGTGTAAATCTTAGCCTAAAATTTATGCTTTCATAAATATTAGAAGTTTTACAGAAAATAACTACACTTCTATTCCTAGAAATTCGTTGAGTCAATATTCAGATTATTATTTTACCCATTTCTCTAAAGAAATCATGCTCGGTAAATCAACATGAAATTATCACTACACCACTTCAGAAAAGTCCATTTGGTGTTAGGAATAGCAGGACTGCAAACTATTATTCTTCTTGCATTAATAACTATTTTATTTAAACATATAAAGATCAATAAATATATTTAAGTGATTTTCAGTGCAAAATTTTTCTTTAATATTGTGGGACGGTTTCTACTCCTTGCAACGCTACTCAAACTTTGCGGTTGTCCCTTGGTGACCTTGGTTTCCTCTCTGAAAAACATTTCTTGCACAATGAAATTCTTCTTAAGTTCAAAAACAATTGTTAATGAAACATATTCCAAATACATTCCCATTATGCTAAACGTGATGTTCAGTCGCAAATTTCTGACTTCATTGCAATCCGATAACATAAACAAGTTTTCTAGTGCCTTGATATTTAAAGGTTTTTGAACAAGTCTTCTGTGAAGTTTTTCAATTATCCTTTAATATTTCGTGTATGTGCAATATTAAAATACTACATGGGCATTCATATAATCTCTACCTAATTAGTTACAAAAAAATCAAAGGAAAGAAAAGCATTAATTTATTGCAGCAAATCTATATACCACCAAAAAAAAGCATGTTTTTAAAATCTAATTTTGTTTAATATGACCATAATTTAAATTACAATTATAATTTAAGAGCTTTAGGTAAAAGTTTAAACGGATCGAGGCATTTTGCGCATTTTCCCTTCTCTTTTAATTGCATAACAAATAAATGGAAACAGGGAGCAGCTCTGTCACAGCGATCGTAAGAACATACTGATGCATTACAATTTAAATACTCAAGATATTTAAAAAATTGGGCATTTATTTACTATAAACTTAAATTTTTACGAACTCCTACGGCCCAAATGAAATTCTCTAATTCCAAAGTTCTGTAGTAATTTAGAGAATTAGAGATTAGAGAATAGATTTGAGAATATAAGAAAATAAAGTTAACTAGTCAAGTTTACTTGACATCATAACTTGCAACATTGTTTACATATTTGTTAACTTTATCTACTAAAATAATTAAAAATATCGTTAATTTTAGATAATTTAAGCATGAGAGTTTGATAAATATTTATTTTTAGCATACTTATGCGAGCAAACAAGCTTCAAACAACTGACTGAATTACTCCAACCATCGCATGACTTTGTTAAAATATAAGTCTTGGAATAACAACGAATTTTTGCTTATCGCCCGATATTTGAATTCAGTTTTTGATTTGTGCTATTCTCAACATTTTTTTCAGAATAAAAGATTGTTCTCTGCATTCAAGAAACTCTGAAAGGTCATGTCTTTAGATGTTTGCTTCTGCTGTCCATAAGCTCCTAAGAAGAAAGTCCATAAATCTTGCACCTAAATCGATTTTGGGATCGTGCAGTGCATATAGGAGACCTTGTCGGGTGTTTTTACCTCTCTCCTTTCTCCTCGAAGATCCTTTTCAAGTGGAGAAAAAAAAGATGTGGTAAAGTAAGTTTAAAAAAGAGAGAGAGAGAAAAAGTAGGAGAAAACAAAATTTATATAAATTGTATAGGAGTCAACAATTAATTCGTAAAAATGATACAAATTTGTAAATTAGAGAACCATAGAAAGGCAAGCCAACAGTATTTTCGGCAAGCATATAAAATTCAAAATGTCTATGGGACAAATTTTATTTAGCTAATATTTGTGACCGTGTTTAGATCATCCTCATCCGATGAAATTAGAATAGGTTTAAACAGATAAGTGATCTCAAAAAAAAAAGAATTAATGTCATGCAGTTTTTAAGTGAAAATCGTACGTATCCATGTCATACGTTACTCATTTATGTAACAATTGGGTATAATAATTTACAATTTAGCTTTATAAATTAAAATATTTATATTAAATAATTTGATTTCTTTTAATATGGGTTCAGGACCTTTCCGGAATGTTGCCAGCTTAATTACTCTGGCTTCTTTCTCGAAATGATGATATCTAAACCAACCCGGTCCTTTTGCTCCTTAGACGCATTCTTTTAAGAAAAGATGTGGAAAATAAAAAGTTTTGAATTTCATAATGTAATAAAAAATCCATTTTGTGTATTATCGAATTCTTAATTCTTAACCACATCCTAAACCGTTTATTTAACAGATATCACTAAAATTCTTACTTGCAGGTTACTAGTTCCTCTTTAAATGTTCGTTTCTAGTTTGTAAATCTTCGAATTGAACTAAGATATCTTTAAATCTATGAATCAACAATGCAAGTAAAAATAAAGAGTACATTTTAAAAATTTCATTACCTGCTATATAAATTGTGGAGGCATGCTGCATTAAAAACTTGGTATTATTTTAATTTTCACGAGAAGATCAATGAAAAAATATGAGAACAAAATAAATTTCGCACACTTAAAAAGAAGGAATTTTAGCTTTTCTAATGAGAAACTAAAAATATAAATTAGATATTAATAAAACAAGAGTAATATTAATATTTAGTTCATATTAAATCTTTATGAAAGAAATTTAAGCGATAAATTGATAAAACAGGAATTCCTGTCAAACAAATGTGACTATTAATTTGCTAAGAAAAATTATTGTTTTTGAGGTACAATTTGCTTTATGAGAGATAATAAATCGAATAAAACAACAGCAGAAGAATGCTTTGTTCCAAAATTTATCGAAATTAAAATGAAAATTAATTGCTTTATCCATTTGAATATTTCCTATTATGGCTGCCAAATTTGCATATATAAAAAACGTAAATTTTTTAGTGAATAAATAAAAGTTCAATGTGCGACGTTTACCTTCTTTCTTAATCCCAGGAGTTTTCTATTTTGGCACTGAAATCGGAGATTTAAGGATATGACTTTCTTTCTTTGTTTCTGTGACACGTTATATAAGATATCTTAAATTTTTTGACGAAAGAAATTTAAAAAGTTTCAACTATCCGTCTTTAAAGCAGTTATTCGTTAGAGTTTTCATAGGAAGACTTTACAGACTTTTCTATCACCACAACTTTCTTAAATATCACAGAAATTACGTAACCCCTGTGATATGAGGAAAATTTGCATAGTAAAATTTACACGTAACCTTATGAATGATGGTTTTCACAGCAGTGCTTCACTCTTCCATATTTAGTAAAATATTCTTATATGGTTTCGGAAAACTAAATTAACAGTCAGGACGGCTAAATAAAATAAAATCCAATCATCAGCAATCAAGTTTTGAACAACGGATGGGTATTCAAAAGCTTTTTGTTTGTCATACCTTGTATGAATAGCAATAGTTTAGAATTTTAATTTTCCATTAATTTTTTTTTATTCTGTTGCTATTCATTGGACTATGCCTAAGTCAATTATTATAAAGTTTATTATTGCATTGAAATTAATAAAATAAAAACTTCTACTTATTTCCCCAAATCTTGAAAAAGCAAACGTAACAAACGCATCTTGAATTTTGAATGCATATGAGTAAAGATAATATTTCATAATATGATTATTATTCACATTTCAGGCTAGTAATTAATTAGCGCAAAAAAATTAAATATTTAAAAACGTAAAATTGTTGTAGATAATTCAGAATGATACACAAATGAATAGAAGTGTATCTTCTATGAAATCTAAAATAAGATTCTGAGTCTTTAATCATATTTAAAAAAAAAACTGAAAAGGAAAATCATATGAGTAAAATTTCCAATCCCTTTAATCTAGTATTTTAGTTTCTAAAAATAGTTTGATTATGTAATTCTAAAGCTGTCGGAATAACAGATATTTTAAAATTTATTTAAATTTATTACAAGACTATTTAAATTAATGTCGAGACATCAAATCATTTTTCGAAATCTTTTTGTTTTCAAAACTGTAATATTTCTGTGATAAATACGAATAATTCATTGGCTTTCTATTAAACGCCAACTAATGGAATTATTGAGTATTTAAAGTACTGTTTTATTTTCTGCCAATAATAAAATATCATTTTATGCATCTTTACGTTTTATATACTTTTTTTTTTTTGCTGTTCGAACCACATGATTGTTTTTTTTACAAAACTATTTTTATTAAATGCTTGATTTTATATTTCTGATTTCAATAAACACCTTTATTTAACTTGTCTTGTTTCATATTTGTAAAGATGGAATATTGTTATTCAATTTTCACACACTTCCTGATGCACTAGAGTTGTGAAACTCTGTAACTTGTATATTCTCGATAACAAAGCAGTATTTTAATATTTTCAGAATTTAATTATCAGTTAACCATTAATTAAATTAAATTTTGATTCCGTACCAGTGGCGCCACTTGATAACGAGTAAGAGAAACAATTTATTTCAAGATTAAAATGTAGAAAATAATTAGAACTAAACAATTCTCCTGTTTAGTGCGTTAATAAAAGTGTGTTTTAAAAAACTTTTTAATTAAATTTAAACTGTTGTTCCTGCGTGCATCTTTCTATATTCTTATATACTTTCATTCGTCTGAGCATATACATTTTACTCTATGTGTTTTTGAATAGATGTTGTAATTTAATTCGGCTATTGCATTTTGTATTTTAAATAAACAAATATATAAGTCAATGGAGAATATTTGTTCTAAATTTAATTTAGTGACGCTTTTTCAGTTGAACACTATATTAATGTTTTATATATATCGTTTCGAAATTTATTATTTTGAATTATTTCGATGCATAATATTTTATAGTTTAGCTTAGTTAGTTAACCAATTTTGTAACTACACAACTGCTATTTTGGACCAAACCACGTGATTTTGAACAACATAATATTCTATAGAAGGAGGGGACGTTGAGTGATAAAGTCAACAATGTAGATTCGGGGTTTACAAAACTAATTTACTATAAATAACATCATTGTTTTTACGAACTAATACAGGATCCAGGAAAGTGTTCTTAAACTGTAAATCTAAGTGGGGTCGCGTACATGAATTTGGGGTTTCTGTTAAATTCTTCGATATTTTCAAGCAAAATTAATTCAAAAAGTTATGTAAATGTGAAAAATTTTGTTGACATTTTACAAATAAATATATTTAACTAGATCTCACTGGTTTAGGCGTCACTGGCCTATTTTATTTTCATACTTATAGATATAGTTGGGGTCGGTAGCATCCCCCCCCCTAAGTTCACTGCGTGCAATGTATTTATACACAGCATCTATGAAGTAAATTCTAAATGATGAATGTAGACACTATTGTTAACATAAGAATTGTTTGATTCATGCAGAATCAAAAGATAAAACAAAGCAAAATTAAACATTTCCAACTTAACTCCAACTTATTAGTTTAAGAAAACAATGTAAAAATTTTATTGAATAGATTTTGAAATAAATATAGCTGAAGAAACTGTGTAAATATATTGAATTTACTTACCAAATTTTTTAATGGCTATCAACAACTTATCCATAATGCATTTAGCTGCATTTTTGTTTTAAGTAAAACATTGTACATTACCATTCAGAGTTCTTGAAGAGATATTATGATTAGATGAGAATACTCAAAATAAAACCTATTCTGACATAAGCCAACTCTTTTAAAATAATTGAATTTATTACATCAGCATTCAATATTCACAAAACACGAACACAGAACACTTAAAAGAGGTAAACATTTAGATTATTAGGTAATCATTAACAATCATTTGTTTTGGTTCCGGGAATTTGGGTATATATTCACTACTTCGTGTCCTAGCTCAGACTGACTTTTCATCGTTCACGTCCCTTCTTACTTAGTCCAGTCAACGAAGGAAAAATAGAAAAAGAAAATGGTGCAGTTTTGAAATTTGGCACAGTTGTTGGAGGTAGTGTCCTAAACGACATATTAAAAGTCCCCGCTTATGGCGGGTGCGCGGGGGGTACAGGGGTTTAAAGGGGGGCGTTTTCAGTTTTTCTTAAATATCTCGAAATCTACAGGTTCTATAAAAAAAACACTCAGTTACAAAGAAATTTCCTACAAACAAAGTCCTGCATAGTTTTTGTAGCATCAATAGTTTAGAAAATACAGGGGGATTTAAAAGTGAACATTTCTAAAATTCCTTATTGTAATGCTAAAATCGATTAAAAGTGATGAATCAACAACCCTCCTGAAAACCTCATGCCTGTATAATAATTATACAAGGGGTAATATTGTATGTATTGGAGCGGGGAGTGACAAACCCATTTGATGAACAATTATGCTCCCTTAATCCCCTCACATCCGTTCTCCTTCACAAGTTTCCTTCTACTCGTAGTCGTCAACGAATTGGTAATTTAAAAAATGGTGTAGTTTTGAATTCGGCATAGTTGTTGGGGAGAGTGCCCTAAATGACATAATAAAAGTCCCTGCTCGTGGAGGGTTTGAAATGGGGGATTTCTCAGTTTTTCTTAAATATGTATCCTATCTAAACCTATGGATCCTAGCTAAAAGAACTTAATTATAAAGTTAAACTACATTAAATTTCCTACAAAAATAGTTCTAAATCTTTTGTAGAATGAAATTTTAGAAGATACAGGGGGGTTCAAATGTGAATACTTCAAAAATTCTTTATTGTAACGGTAAAATAAATTAAAAATGCTGAAGAAACAACTCTCAGCCGTCAGAAAGACCTCATGCCTATACAATAATTATACGAGGGTAGTATTGAATGTATCGAGAATAGTGGTGGTATCAGGAGGGGGGGGGGTGACAAACCTATTTGATTAACAGTCGTTTTCCCTTCCTCCTCTCACGTCCGTTCTCCTCCACTAGATCCCTTCTAATCAGTCTTTTGGTTCTGTTAACGCTCCAAATGAGTGTATTTAGACAGTATAATCTGAATCTACATATCTATGTTGAGTTTAACTTAAACGCTCGCAACCAGTCTGTCACAGTTAGACAGCAACATATTCTTGCCATTGAAGAAATAAGACCAGGCATGTTCAATTACTAACACAGAAAATGGCTGCTAAAGTAATTGAAACGAAAGTCGCTACAAGTGATACTGATACTTTATATTGTGAGATCTGGATTAGAGAAAGCAACTTCTCATCCCAAGGGAAAGACGTAGACCTAGTCGTGTTACTGATTGCTTTGGCACCACCAGAAAGTAACATTTATTTTATGAAGCCTGGAAAGGGAAAGTCGAAGCTAAATTATTTTTTACAAGAAAGTTGCAGAAAGAACTTTTTTTGCACAAACCATCCTCCTTCTCCATGCATTCCGTGACTGCGACATTACACCAGATATTTATAGAAAAAGCAAAGCACTATAGTTACATCGTTCAAAAATCAACTAAGCTAGAGAAAAACATTGCTGACATCTTTTATAACCCCTCATCAACACCAGATGCTATCTCACAGGCCGGTGAGAAAACGTTCTTAGTACAAAGCCGTTGCTGATGAACATAATTTGAATAACCGTAGATATGCAGCATTGCTGAAATAATCAACCAAGATCAAATCTGATCTTTCCTCAATTCCTCCAACCAAAGGAGCGGCGGAGCAACACACGTTTAGCAATGTGTTTCTGTTTTGGCACCTTTAATGGTACCTGTACCAAAGGTGTGCCTCTAGAAGAAGAGGATGCTCTCGAACTTGATCATATACTAGAAAAACATGGTGAAATTTAATTACGAACAAGTGTAAAAGTGGGTTATGCATAGTTTTATGTATGTGTATCTATAATATAATGTTATAGAAAGATATAATATGTTATAGATATATTGTAATAGATAGCCACTATTTTGAAATATAAACTTTCTTTCATAAAAATAAAATAACATTTTCAACCACTTATTGTAATTATGTACTTTTTCAAACTGCTATAATATTCTAAACTATTCATCCTAAGAATAATGTGTAGGACTATTTTTGTAGGAAATTTAATTTAGCTTAATTTTATACTTAAGTTTTTTTTCGCTAGGATCCATAGTTTTCGAGATATTTAAGAAAAACTGAGCAATCCTCCCCCTTTCAACCCCCATTACCCTCCGAGCACCCTCCACCAGCGGGTACTTTTAGTATGTCGTTTAGGGAACTCTCCCCAACAACTGTTCCGAACTCCGAATTTCAAGACTACACCTTTTTTTAAATTTGCAATTTTGTTGACTGGACTACGAGTAGAAGGAAACTTGTGAAGGGAAACGGATGTGAAGGGAGGAAGGGAGTATAATTGTTCATCAAATGGGTTTGTTACTCCCCTCCGCTCCGACACATGCAATACTACCCTTGTATAATTATTATATAGGCATGAGATTATTATGAGGGTTGTTGATTCAGCTCTTTTAATCGATTTTACCATTACAGCAAGGAATTTTAAAATATTAACTTTTAAATTCCCCTGTATCTTATAAAATAATGATGCTACAAAAACAACGTAGGACTTTTTTTGCAGGAAATGTCATTTAGTTTAATTTTGCAATTGAGTGTTTTTTGATAGAACCCATAGGGTTTTCAAGATATTTAAGAAAAACTGAAAACTCCCCCTTTAAACCCCCCTGTCCCCCCCCCCCCCCCCCCCCCCCCACCGGCGGGGACTTTTAGTATGTCGTTTAGGACACTACCCCCAACAACTGTGCCAAATTTCTAAACTACACCATTTTTTTTCTGTTCGACGATTTTTGGCCTTCGTTGACTGGACTAACTGGGCCTTTCCTTAGTCACACGATTCACTGTCATTTCAACAGTGGAAAAGGTTTCCTTTTAACTACTCTTAGGTTTGAGATTCCATTTTTAAATTGGTGAATCCCTTTTTCGAGACAAGCTCTTTTAAACTTTCATACTAAGGCGTCAATCACGATACATATTAAGTCTTGAAGTCTGAACAAGATTTGTTTTATGGTTTTAAATATCTTGTGTAATAATATCGGTATTGTTTGAAGGCCCGATTCGTTTTCCTGAGCACTTGTTTCAAAGGTTAATTTGGTTTAGGATTTTTCAGCGCTCGGAGTTATTGTCAGGTCATCTTCGATTTGAACCAGAAAGAATATCTTCAGTGCTTCAGGCTTGGATTGGATAATTTTATTTAAACAAAAGTATACAAGATGATCTTGGAAAATGCAGAAAGCATCTGACTAATATGTTTTTCAAATTTTTCTACGTTTAAAGCGAATATTATGAAAATTTTCAAGTTTTAATCTTTTCCATTTTCACTTTTTTAACTACTTTTACAAAACGGAAGCAGTGAATTGCAACTAGGTTGAAAATAAGCCGGATTCGGATTGTAATAATGAATTTCAAAGATTCTCTTTGGAATTATTTTTTAGAAGTATCTTTAGACAATATAATATTCATATTTAAATATAATTATTTTTTTACGTAAACACAGCTCCAAAAGAAATGCATCATGGTTCTCAGATATCGTATACTATCACCAGTGGTGCAAAAGCACGTTTCAGTAATTTTTTGTTCATACCTCATTATTATTTTGTATGCCATTTATTCAACAAACTGTATGTTTTCAGCAGGATAGTGGATATGATAATCACACCTATTATCTTTCTCATATCTGAATAATGAAAATAGTTTGTTTCAATCATTTATCTTATTATAAATTCATATAATTTTAAGCGACTTTTATAGACATTTGATTTTAAACATGTATTTTTTTTTTTTACTCAAGACAGTGCGAGGCCTAATATAGTGCGATTATTACAACTGTAGATTAAGTATGTTAGAGAAAGAAATTATCTTAAGATTCTTTAAATTATTATTGAATATTTTTACCGCTTCCTAAAGATGTAGGTTTTGAGATTCTCAAAAGTTATTAATCACTGAAATAATGTTGATTTATCCTTTATATACTCTTTCATTCTTCTATTATCTTTGCAGTAACACAAAGCCATTCAATTCTCATGCTTCAAACTTGTTCTTATTTTAAAAAGTCTCACGTTAGATTCAGAATAAGTTTATCAGAGCTTCAGGGTTGCAGTGCGGAGTTCAAATAAAAGATTGTTTTGAAATTCAACTTTTCATTCTTATTATAACATATTTGATTCAGAAATTCCTTTACATTTTAATTGTGATAACTGAAATGCAAATGGAAACGATCAATCAAAAATTTGAATAGAAAGAATTTTAAAGCTAGAATCCATAAACTCGAATGTTTTGCAGAATACTTGTAATAAATTTACATAGAAATGGCATTTGAAATACATTTTAAGTTTTGTTTTGTGTTCTTTGCTAATAAAGCATCATAGACATTTAAAGTATAAAGTAATACCTCTATTCAATAAGCGCAGTGATATTAAATAAACACAAAATAATGCATGACATGTTAGATATTAAAAGTTTATACTACGTTATTTATATTTCAAATATCTGATGTTTCCACTTTCATACTGCATCGTTAGTTTTTGCTGTGTCATTATCAGAAAAAGTTATGCGGCTTCTTTTTAAAAAGTAATTGAAGGCATGTGAAATGTAGTTATTATCCAAAACAGAAGAATTAGAATGTTCTTAGTTTCAATATCTTATCAACTAATGTATCACTAGAGATACACACATATATAAAGCAGTGTGCGTGTTTGTGTGTATGCGCGCATTTATTGTGTGTGAATATGTGTATTTCTAAGACAAATCTACAGTTTTTGTCCAATCTTAATGAAATTTGGCACATGTGCTCTTCAAAAAAAAAGATAACTGTCAACTTTTCAATTCCAAAAATTAATTAAACTTTCATATAATTAAAAATTGAGAAAGAATTTGACGTTTTTCCGCAATATCTTCCGAAAATATTTTCTCACTAAAACTATTTTTACACCATCATAAAAATAGCTTTTCAGTGAAATCAATTTCATTTTCCCTAATTTTAATAAACTTTTCAAAATTAGTTTTATACACGTAGATATGGACATCAAACACATCACGAATACAGACGAAGAACTGTTTCCAGAACACATTAATAGAATTCTGGAAGCATACTAAAAATGCTTAAAAGCAAACGATTCACAGATGAAAAACAATTTATATCAGGAACAACTATTGATTTTGTTCAATTATTCCATTTTAGAGGGATTTCTTTGGAATTATTTTTACTATTCCAAGAGTGAAAATAGGTCATTGTGCTCATAGTTTCCTGTCTCCCACATCGTTTTGATACTAAAAAGATCTAAAAACGCCGGGTATTCTGCTAGTTCATGATAATAGCCATTCATACAGATGCATATCCTAGGTCAAATACTAAAATGAAATACGTTACATCAAAATTAAACGGCATATATGCCATAAAACTTTTCCCCCGTCAAGGTGTTCAAAGTTTTACCTCAGTCCTCTTTGATCTTCCTAATTGTTTTGACTAAGAATGCAAGCTTGGCACGGACTTCATCGAGATCCCATTTAGAACGCTGGATCAGCAAATTAAGCTCGTTATTGTACTCCATCTAAGAAAGAATCCCTCTTTTCGATGCACTCTTGCTGCTACAAGACGGTCTTCCACCCTTTCTACACCATGGACACAAGTGGATCTTGAAAATAGTTTGAACAGAAAAATGCAAACTGCCTGTCTACAAAGATTGCCGAATGGAGGAAAGAATTATTTGAAACTCTGGACAATTCTTTTTTCTTCAACTGAGAAACCATCTTCTTTACACATAAGTCGTTGGGTTATTACTGAATATTGATTTTCTTCATCACATCTTAACCAAACCCTTGTTTAGAATTTGGTATAACAATCACTCAACGAGCTATATATTTATCGACAGCATTTTTATGAATATAGTTTCAATCTAATTCATCAAATGTAAATCGGAAAGGATATGTATGCATTCCTCACATGTCTCTCCAAAAGCACATCTTTATTCGAATTAACAGGAATTCGACGACAAATAAATGTGTTAAAAGTCGAATAGGCATCATTCGACTTTTCTTATGAGCAGTCTGTTGACACAGCGTATAAAGCGTCTCTTAGAAATATTGTCTCCATTCACAATACAGCACCGAATTGACAGTGATATGAATTCTGTTAAGGTTTTGCATCAAACATAGCAAAATCCATAACTTCATCCAACATCCATAAATAACTGCTTTCTCTCCATTCATTTAAATATTTCTCAATCTCAGAACTACGCTGCTCTAAGTTTTTCAGCTTAAAACTCTAAACCAATTTAAAGAGAAAAAAACTAAGGAGCATTTTTAAGGGGAGAAAACGTTCTTTTAACTTTGTCATGCTAAATCAAGACTTCTTCTTTTAACATGTATGCAGGGTGTTTTTTAAAACATTTGTCATAAATTTTAATGGGTAAACAGTGGTAGAACACACCTAGTTAAGTACAAATCAAATTGCATTTTTTGGTGGCAGCTGAAGCGGTGAGCCTTTGATCGTTTCCCAATCGGTGGTATCATATGAACAGCCTCAACTTCGATAACAGCTCCGTATATTCTGATGAGGATCTTGTAATCTGGATTTCTGTAGCAGCACTGAGCAGCTGCAATTGCCATACGAGAAATATCTGGTGTCAATGCCAATGTACACCTATTACAACGTCGATAGTATGAAATCTGCTTCAATCTTGGCAGCCGGAACTTCCAACAGTTTCTCACATTTCTCTTTCTGAACATCTTCCTAAAATTCTTTGTGTGTTTTTTTCTTTTCATTCTTTCTCTGTCATTGCAATGCTTCATCATTAATGGACACAGTAACTACAACCCCTAACGCTTCAACGCTTGAGTTACAGCTATGCATTGCATAGTGATTGATACTTGTCTATATGCGTTTTATCACCTTTAAAGTTTGTATAAAGTTTTGAAACACCCTGTATAACCATTCTTTACGAAAAATGAAATATTATTGGAAAAATAAGTAAATCATTTTGTGACAGTTTTATCTTGCTCCTCTCAATATATACGGATTACACCCTCGAATGATACTCACTATGAATAATGATATTATGAAAATACATTGTTATTTACTTTGGTATAAATAAAAAACCACGTACTTCTTGAAAATACCAAAATATCATTATGCATGTCTCTGAGTTTTGAAACCTGATTCGAGCCCGAAAATCCCTTTTTCCTTTCAGCTCCACCCTAACCCTAAATATATTTGCCAGCTTAGCTTATAAAATGGCAGCTTGGCTTATAATAATACCAGCCGAAAACGATTTGCTTCGTTTATTATACTGGTATTTTCATTAAAATAGCAGAAGATATAAATACATTGAGTAAAATATAAAAAAACTGTAATCTTCAAGTCAGAGGGGGGGAAAAACCCCTGAAAAATATTGTGTCCAAAAAGAAAAAAGCAATTTTTGTCCAAATCCAAGACCGCAGCGTCAAATATTAGCCACCAGACCTCTCCTGAACGTATTGCCATTATGCCCGAGTCCATCCCGCCACTTGTATGTCTCTAAGATGAAGTTTACAAATGACAAAACAAATAAAGGATTCTAACAAAAGCGAATTAGCAGTCAGGCGTTTCTTCAGTTGAAGAGTAGAGGAAAATGCAATGCATGTAAATATCTCACCTGAAAAAAAAATGAAACTTACCTTCACATGCTGGTGTACTTTCTGACGTATACAGAACGAAATCATGTGACAGACCAATGGGTCGTTTAAAATAGAGATAACTCACCTTTAGATATTCTCAGCACTTGCTAATGCGTGAACAGACAGATGTCTCCCGGACAACAAAGGAAGTCGACGTTCAGATACAATAATGGTGTGGATGAATAAGAGCTTTCTTTTAAATCATTTTCCTCTTATTTACAATATACTGAATTGACTGCAATTTTCTAAAATCATTTCGAAACATCACAGCTTTCCGTTAGTTGTACTGATATAAAATGAAAAAAAAATATATGATGTCTCAGTACGTGTTTCAATGATACGTAACGTTTGCGAAAAATATACATTAAGATTTCATTTCATTAATTTTATTTATGCTTTAACTTTCATTGCGCTTCAGGTAATGATATAAAATCGAAACGAAATAATAAGGCATTATTAAAAAGGATCTCGAACTTGACAGTCATTTATACCAATGTGGGATTTTGATGAATAATTTTCGGCTCCACTTCCAATATCTCCAAATTTTAAAAACTTGTAAAAACTGGTAATCTCGAAAAAAAAAATTTACCTCATGCTTTCACCTACAAATCTCCAATCACAAAGCACGATATTTTAAAATTTAGTTGATTGAAGTTATTCATCACTCTTATATTGCCATAAGAGTTTAGCTAGTTGAAGTAATGATAATATTACTTGAACTAACTATCATAATCATTTGCTGCAATAACTAGGCAGCACTATTGAGTTCCGATTGTAAAAAATATTTTCCCGAAATTTTTTTGTTCGTTTGTTTTTCAGATTCAAATTTCAATACCGTTTTTGATTTTTTTTTCCTTGCGGAAAGTCAAAACACATACACAAATTATCGGAGTGATAATTTTGTTTTCTATCAATCTCACCAGCCTTTTATATTTTCTTCAAGAATATACATTACTCTCCATTTAATACCAATATATGTATATATAACATAGTCTTTCCATTTGATTTCAACATTGATTGATTTTCATGACAGTGATATATATATTTATATATATATTTCGCTAAAAGAAATTCTCTATTCCTCCATAAAAGCGTCGGAAAATGCTAAAAATTAAATGATTAAATTTCTGCAAATGAAATTTAAAAGAAAAAGCTTTTACTTACCGACATCCTTTTCGGGATTTTTCGACGTAGGAGCCATATCCTTTGTCTTGAATTTTCCGACTGTTAAGGACTTTATTTTAGAAGTCTGTTGCAGATTATTTCCTAGACTGCTACTTATTTTCAGGTTATTATCCGATGCAGATTTTCGAGTTATGTTAGTATCCGATATTGATACACTGTCTGCCCCTTCTACTTTTAGGGTATCAAGACTTGTTGAAGACGATGGTATAGATGCTGAGATCCCACCTTCGTCGCGAGGCTTGACGATTCCAGTCAGTATAACGGCCCCTTCACCTACAAAAGACAGAAAATATTGTTGAATGGATTTTCATAAAAAGTTAAATATTCCATTCAAAATATAGGTATGACAAACTATGATAAAAAGAAAACTCAGGTTTGGGTTAGGAACTCGGTGGATTTCACCATTCTAGATGATAATCTGTTTGTTAAATTGTTATAGAATTTTTTTTTGGTGTGATGCAAGAATTACCGGCTGCTGCAGGTCTTCCAGGTTTTCCTCGAAGTGAAACACAAATGTGAGCCGTTTCCCCTTGAAAATGACCTATCCCCATATTTTAAAGCTAAGTCAGACTTCTACCTCAAATGCTACCTGGGTGCTCCAAAGTTGCTTTGAGTAGCAGAAGATAACAGTAACAGTTCACTTTCCCTTCATCATGACACTTTGACTCTTGAACAAGTGGGATTAGAACAATCACTATAATTTTAAATTCTTTAATACTTAGATTGCAAGTGAGTGAGATCTCAAACCATCATTTTAAAATGGAGATGCTGGCGAAAAAACAGGAAATTTTTCTCCGCGTGCTCTCATGACCACCTGTGGGAATACTCATTGTTATCCGTCTTCATTAGTTATAAAGGTAGCCGTTTTAATGCAAACGTTTTAAATATTAATTTTTTAAGCTTTTGAATTGTAAAAAATGATCAAAAGTATCTGTCATATCTCCCAGGTAACAAAGAAAATAGATATGAAGAAATTTTTAAAATATAGTAGGAATCACATATCTCTGCTTAATGCTCATGAAGCAGGCAAACTTTTGGAGAAATGGTTTGGAGGTTTTCCTCGAAGCGAAACACAAATGTGTGCCAGTTTCCCCTGAAATTGACCTATCCCCATATGGCCGCATCGTATCATCTATCTATGTATAAATTTGTTTCATTGCTTGGGTATACCATACTAAAAGTAACTTTTTTCGACCTTCTGTAAGTCCCTTTTTTCTCTCACAAATTAAGCCAAATAATTAAACAATTACTTTAAAATTGAATCTATTTAATAAATTATGGTATGGAGATGGGCTTCTTCTTCAAGATACTCAGTTATTTTTTTAAAAATATTTTTTTTCAATTTTCCACAAGCTGTTCTTCTTCGAAAGTGGATTTAGAAGACCAGTTTTTCAAAAAGCAATTCTAAATCCTAATCATTACCTTTTTTAAAAAATTACAAGTGAGCGAAAATTCCCTTTTTTTTTTTATAAAAGAAGAAAACTAGTGATGACTTATTTAAAGATAGTTCAATCACCTAGTGCTTTTACGAATAAACGATTTTGCAGGAAACTGAGAATTTTTCGTCTTGTAAGGAAAATTTCTTTAGCATTTCACATCATGCGAATTCTGAGAAAAATCTTATATCTTTCAGCTGGAAAGTTGTTTAGCTAGTAAACTTTATGTTAACGACGTTAGAGAATCCATAAACTAATTCTAGAAATATTGTCTCTTTTAAAACTTGTTCCATACATGAGCATCGTTGGGATGAAAAAAAAATTCAGTTAGATGAGAGAATGCTACAGAGAAGATGACAGAAACTGTATTGCAATATTATAATAAATATACGTGAGATCACCTGCTTAGGAGGTAAAAAAGAAAAAAAAAAGTTTTTACTTTTAAAAAACACACACACATTTTGCAAAATTTTAACATTTACTTTTTGACTATTTTAAACAGCTACCTTTCGAAGCTAAATAAAAGATAAGAATGAATAATAATAAAAAAAATTGCCAATGAATTTAAATGTTATTGTCGTTTTTTTTTAATTTGTAAGATTTTTTCTACCCTAAAATCTCTTTTATTTTTGGATATTTTTTACAAAAATAAAAAAAATGCGATGTAATTCAATTTGCTTTTATAATGAAGTTAAATGCATATATTTGTTTCTCTGCATTATATTACTTTTATTAGCTCTTCTAATTCTCTATGGGCCAATCTTTTTTTAAGCGAAATTCAGACAATATTTGTGAAGGGTTAATTTAAAAGACTCAGGAAAAGACTATATTTCTTAATTTTTTTGAAAAACAATTTGAAACTCCTCGATTTAAGCTTAGAATCTACCAGAATATCTTCCATTCATTAAAAATGAACGGATTATTAATATTTTTTGAGACACCCAACGTAATTTTTTCCAGGAAAGTGTTTAATATACGATTAACAAAAAGAATTAAGAATTAAAGTTCAGTTATTTATCTGTTAAGAGCCTATATAATTATAATCACCGTCTACTTAAACAGATAGCCTCTAGAGGGGATATGTCGCCTTTATGTCCATCATAGTTCATGGGTGTGTCTCATCTTTACGCAGTTTGTTATCCAACTGGACGCTCCCACAACTCATGGAGATAAAAACAACATGTTGGTCTAAGAGCCTCTTTATTCAGCTAAGCGGTGGTCATGAATGTGAAACTTAGATAATCGCATCCTTTTCTTTTTAGTACTTATTTATATCGATTTGTGTAATTTTGAAACTAATTTAAATGAACGAAACAAACTGCCAACAATTTTTAGAAACTACTTGGTAATTATACGTTTGTAAATATTGACAGCATATAACACTTTAAAAGAGAATAGAAGAAAATGATTCCCTGACTTTTAGAGTCAAAATAACAGTAATTAATGAACGGTTATGCAAATTATTTTTGGATGTTTGAAGCTCGTTTTGTGAATAAAATACTCAGTCCATTTGTTTTGAGAGTAGAAAGAGAAGGTCAAAAAGTTAAATGAAATTATACTCCAATTCATAACCTGGTGTACATTGATGACTTTGTCGGACAATAACTTTTAAACCATAAGATAAGTTATCGCCATTCCTTTCATATGGTAAAAGATAAAAGTAATTTTTCCTTACAATTGAAGTCAAAGGTTTTCGAATAATCGTGCATGATGATTTCAATGCTCAGCGGTATAGAAGTATTTATCGGGATAATGATCAAAAAATAATGCAATAATGGACTAATACAGAGACTAATGACATTAGTTGCGTGCCTCATAGAAGTACATATTTAAATTGATTTTATAAGATGAGTTAGAGTGATTATATAAATACCTTACCATGAAAATAATAAAATTACTATTCTTTCCAAGAACGAAAAGCAATTCGAATTCAACGCAATGAAATACGACATATTTCTTTATTTACCGTGAAGAATTTGAAAAATGTTCAGAAAGGAGTATAAAAAATTACAGTTATATAGAGCATTTATGGACAAATATATAAATGTATAAAACATTTTTAAAACTCCCTTTTAGTATTCAATATAAACTATTTCGATTTTAAAAAATTAGTACAAATCTTATCGGAATAATCTAACAAATTACTCGATTCATGTCTATCAATAATTTTATTCATTTTCGTAGCCATTTAACTGAGTTTTAATAAAAGTTGAAAAAAGTCATTCGGTAATTCATATAATTTAATTTTTGTTCGTATCAGAATGGGAAATTCTCACAGCAATAAAGCTTGTCCTGCTTTTCTAATATCACAGTTACTCTATAAGATGATAAAAGCAGCATCTAGTATTCCACGGTATGTAAAAGACTTAAAGACTGAAAACTTAAAGAAACTGAAATATATAAACTAGAAAAGTCACTTTTTTATTTATGGTTATTAATTAACTTCAATATTATTGCCCTTGAAAAGTAAAAGATATGTACAAATTAATAAAATTTTTCCATGTCCTTATCCTCACTGCATATTTTTATTCCAGCAGTATTGACTACATAGTTTAGTTTACATGTATAAATATAATTTTAACGGAACTTATTTAAAAATATAAACCAACTTCGTTACATTTCACGAGAAAAATATAGGGTTATTAATTTCAGTATATGAAGAGCTCAATCTGCCAATTTTAAATTTGATCTTGGCTCGAAGTTTTTAAAATTTTATTTAAAATTTCAGGGAACAGAATTCTTTAGAAAACTGCAAATATTTTTTAAAAAATTCATTGCAATTTATGCGATTACATTTCTGAAACAATTGACTGAAAGAAAATATAATACAGATAATAACGAAAGAAAAGATAAATAAATACAAAATGGTCTTCGAATCTATTAACCTTCCAGCGGGCGCACGTTTGCAAGAGATACTTGAATTGTGCATCGTATTACATATTTATATCGTTCTTTTATATATTTAAGTGCAATTTCATTTATAAAATCTTTGTTTACAATTAGGCTAATAAATACAGATAACATAAATAAAAGTTGCATTTATTTTTGTAAAACAACACGATATATATATGTAATACGATGCACGATAGGTCGTAAAATTTGCGTAAGCGCGCCCGCTGGAAGGTTAAACTCATGAACTGTTTTTTAAACTTTTTTGCGTTGTATGCTCAAAAACCGACATTGGAAATATTACCTAAAAATAACGGATTTCATTAATATTTTTTATAAGAAGACGAATCGTCGAAACTGAAAGAAATTTTATATATGCATCGGTTTTTATATATATAATAGAAACTAAATGACCGAATAATATGAATACACTAATAACGAACAGATTTTTGCCGTCTAATGCAACTCGGAATCAAAGGAATTAAATCTGCTCAATCAGTAAGTAATATTAATAGCTATTCTTGAATTATTTGATTCTTCTTATTCAACAAATTTAAATATTTTGCATTTCTGCAAAATCCAGGCATATGTTTGCAAAGAGAATAAAAATTTCTTAGATGGGGGTTTAGTAAAAAATTTTAAAAATTGACAAATATATTCGATCTTTTAATGTTTATGTAGCGCGAGTTTTAAACAGCCTAAAATTTTAAACTGAAATAACTTTGCAGAGATAGTCGTGAGAGAGCTATAACTTTTCACTAGATGTCGCTATAAATGCATGCACTGAGAGACGGCATGATATGAAATTGTTTATTATCACTGTCACTCTTTTTCAAAATGTTTTCCAAACGTCTCAAAGAATCGTTTTTCCTTCAAATTCGTAATTTGAGTATGAATATCTGTGAACTTTTCTTCATGCAGGGCAGGGCCACTAAGCTTAGAAAAGGCAATTTTTGACCCTATTAACAGTGAATAAAGACAACGAGTTATCACTCTAGTTAATACCCAGATCGTTCTACTGGTGCATTGAATTGGCCACCTTATTCACCAGATATTAATCCATGTGATTTCTATCTTTTGTATCATCGGAAAGATTTGGTTTACAAGAAGAAGCCGAAAGGCCTTATTAACCTCAAAATGCCATAACTGACTCATTTATAAGCATGAGAAACGAAATACTTAAATCTGTATCTGACAACTTTTTGACTAGATTGCACTATTGCGCTTCCTCTGAAGGTTCTCACTTGGAAAATATTATCCACTAAATTCCTTTTCTACGTTCTTTTCAGTAAAAAAAATGTAGTACTATCTGCATAGACTAAAAAGTTATTTCAGTTCATTCTTAGGCTATTTAAAACTCACACTGTATGTTATCTTTTATTGCTGTTAGAGATAAAATTGTAATTAATTTTTAATTGTTCCAATGTATCATTATGAGTCATATTTACTTTCATTATACCAGTTGTAAGAAAAATTCAAATAGTTCTTATCGTCATCTGTCAACAAACTTTGAAATCACTGAATTTTTCTTCATCAGTGAAGAAGTAGATTCATTACTTGACCTACAATTCCCTCATCAGATTTTCCTTTCGAATTTAAGATATTTCTTGCTCATCCATATTCAAGAAATTTCGAACGGTAAAACTTGTGCGCTCCATAAGCCTATAATCTCCTGCACGTTTAAAGAGGGAACTATTCCATGAACCATGAATATCTCTTGAAATCAAACTGTGAGTATTTAAGATGCCTTGTTGTGCCCTTTTATCTAAGTATCTTTTATTCAAAAGTGTTATTCATGTGGTAAAGTTTATGGAAACGAAATGTTAAGTTTGTACGAAACATAAAGTATGTATTTTTGAAAACTGAAAATAACAATTGACATTAGGTCTATTGATTTCTCTTCAGGAGAACCGAAAGCACGTCGGTTTGTAAATCAAAGGCTCACAAAAGGGTGAGTTTACAGTATTGAAACTGCAGTACTCCAGTGTCCAAACGAATATTTAGATATCTATTATTTCTTGTATTAAAAAAAGACACTCATATTTCTCTCTCATCTTTTTTATCAAGACCATTTTACAGAGTTTGGTGCACAACGTATACAACCTTCTTTTCTTAGATACTGTGTACAAGTTGGGTTATTACAACTCTATTTACCCTCGACAAAAGTTTTCGAAAAAAAAAAGAAATATAAATATTAGCCATTGTTTCTATTTCAGATAAAGACATTTATCCAAAAATTTAGTAAAAGGAGGTCAACGATATAGAAAAAGACGATAAACTGGCAAGCATTTTCATTTGAACTGTTATTTATCAACTGCAAGTTTCAAGGATACTGTCCAATTTTTTTTGCTAAACGATGTCAAAAAATGGCAGAGACAGAGAGAGAAATACAACTGTATGATTTACTCCAGATCTTATTTGCTTTTAATCATTTACGTGAATAAGACTCTTTGAACTATACGTTGCTTTTAAATTTTGAAATGTGGCATTTTTTTGAAATCGAATTTTCGCAATGAACGATATATCAATAGTGCGCATCAGAGTGTCATTTGCGTGAACTAAATCCAAATTTTATATGTATGTCATTTAAATCCATATTCATAAAGTATTATGCAATTTTGCTTAAATGCTTTTATATTTGATTTCGTTTTAATTGATTTCTGTTTTATTTAAATATTATTTTCTGTTATCTTTGTTTACTTGAATGTACCCTCCAATCGCAGTAGATTTTTTAAAACTTTACCAGTATAAAATTCATATTTAGTCGCTAGTCATATGCAATGCTCACGAAGCAATTCAAATTTTTTTGAAAAAAGTGAATTGCTGTTTATTTGAAGTGTTAAAACAGCGTCACCCTTCAATATGGAATAATTGAAACATGATTTCTACTAATTCCCGAGGCAAAAAAAGTACAGTCCACCAAAAAAAAATATACGAACGTTGCTTGTTATTCCGAAACTAATTATTGTTCAATAAAACTGTAATTGCCTGTCGCCGTGGAAATGTGTCCTCTGTAAGTGTATATAATATTTCTTCATGCAAGGGGTTGTCTTCATATTTAGATTTACACAAACTCACTTTTTTCAAATAGCAACACCCAGTTTCTAATACATATTCAGATTTTCCAGATTAAATTAGTTCGAGTACATATAACATTTTGTAATTTTGAATAAATGGTTGATGAGTTATGAACAAATGAAATTTTGAATTCTTAATGATAGTTCCTGTTTCTTCAATATAAAGATATAATGAATCCTTAACAAAAATATATTTTTTACATTAAAATGCTTAATAAACAAGACGTAAATATTCATTTTTTAAAAAAACGAAAATATATTTTATAATTTTTATAATTTTTTAAATTTACATGTTAAAAATTTTTGAATAAAATCACAAAGTAATTTTGATGTCAGTCGAAGGAGCACGACCTAAAACATCACTGTCCCAAATTTTAGCCGTTTCCGTCAATAGTTATTAAGATATGTAACATTAACAAAAAACTTTCTTAACAGCATATTTTTCGCTTTCTTTGATGGTCATCTTAAGTTTACAAAATAATTCTCTGGCAAGAAAAAAAAAGAATCGTAAAAATGAACCATGCCTTCCAATGTTCCTTCAGATTAAGAACTTTTTTTAAGCGCGTTAGTTTCAAAAACTTTAATATATGTGCAACGTCATATATAGTATGGCTTATTACACAACGGATCGTCATTTTAATTAAATTTTTTAAAAATTTAGCTGCTATTTACCATACAATATTTTAAAAAAGGAAGCGAAACAAAAGAAAAACAAAACTATGAAATCATTATTTTTGGTACCCCATTTTATAGTTTTTTTATCCTTTATTTGATAATCGGTTAAATTTGAACTAATTTATCTTAAAATATGAACATAAATTAATATAAAATATCTGAGTAATTATTTTATGGCTTTCCAAAATGTCCCCATTCAATTAAAAATTATTTATAACCACATATAGCTGATGCATCTATTCTTGAGTTATAAAGACAATCTACCAATATTTATCGGACCTTTTTTCTGCAGAACGGTTCATAAACATTCTTCTGAAAACTTCACTAGAACTCTCTATAATCATTCTACACTTATTTGCAAGGGTAAATTTATAGCACCAGATTATATAATAAGACAATTGTCTAAATAATTAGAATAATTTTGGAAAAATGCCTTGAGATAAGAATAAAATATCAAATATTCCGGGTAAGAAAATTAATGAATGGATATTATCTTCATCCCTTCAAGGCAGAAAGTGATGTATTGTACTGATATTTTAAAATCTGTATTGTATTGTTTTTTCATTGATTGTATAAATTTTTTATTAATAAATTGAATTCGCATTTATTTGTGAGAAAATACTGTCATAAATCAATGTCAAAAATGTATTAGTTTTTAATTTTTTAAAAAATAAAATCTTATTTGAAATCGCGACTTTTTAGTATACATATTCTTACGTCATGAAGAAAATTCTTTATTTCTTTGACAGTTCTACAAAGAAAGGTTATGTATCACATAATAACCATTCCCCTGAACCCTTCGTCAGAACTTTCCATGTTCATCCTGTACATATTTTGTAGCATTTAATTTACAGAACCAGATTTACGAAAAATACAGTCACCCTAGTAGATACCTTCTAGAGCTATATGAAGATTTAAAAATCTATTAAGTAGAAAAATTTTTAGAAATGCCTTCTTTATAAGAGTAGAATAGAAATTATTCGGTGTTAAAAATCAAAAGAGGGAAAAAATGGGAAAAAAGAATAGATTTTTCCATTTTCATTCCCGCGTTGTAGGAAAGGATGTATAGTAGGCCGGCCGAAAAAGTCGAAGTTTCTTGGATCGTTTTGCGGTAGTGCGGAAAAGTTGCGAACTCCTATCATTAAAAAGTGTGTAAAATCTTATAATTCTGAATTGATATCTTCTCTCGCCTCAATGGGCAGAAAGTTGTGAAAATTGGATTAAAATGGTTAAAATTCAAAAATTAATAAAAAATCATAGATTTCATTGATCGGTTTGCGGTAGAGCTTAAAGGTTACTATTTATTAACAACAACACCTTTACAAAATTTTAGAATTATAGGTTAATATCTTCTGCCGCCTCAACGGCGCTGAATTTTGGAAATTTAGGCGATTTTTTAAACACTTTTTATACACGTTTTACTTATATAATTATAACGCTTACATTATTATGAATGCATTATTACTTATATCATACAAAATTACAAAAGCAGGGCCGTACCGAGGGGGTGGCGAGATTGGCCCCCGCCAATGGCGCAGTCAGAACGGGGCGCAAAAATGACCATTTAAAAACCTTAGTTTAAGAATTTGATTGGTACGATCTGCTTTGCAAATAAAAAAGAATTTGAGAATAAGTCTTCAGTGACTTACTAAACTTTATGGGAGTGACTAGTTGTTTTGTCCAGTGGTCAAGTTGCCAGCTTGTCTGGCTGTGACCCCTTGCAGAGAGAGAGAAAGGGCCTGCTCCTTTTCTTGGAACAAAATAGCAAGTAGCTTTATGTTACAAACTGATGCGGCAATGAGCACTTTGAGTTTCTTGCTGCCGCAGGAAAAAAGGTTCCCTCCAGCAAGGAGAAAAAGGTTCCTTCTTTGACCATGGGTGTGGTTCTTGCCTAGAGATGGCAAAACAACATGCTTTTTCTTCTTTTTTTTGCATCTTATTTGACAGTCTTAAAATAGATGGATAAGGAAACTCGCCTGCCTTAAGAATATGATAAGAGGGGAGGAAGGGAAAAAATTCTCGTAATTTCACTATTAAAAGCTCAAAAGGAAGGGGAGAATCGCGGTTTTTCTTAGAGTTTTATGTTTCAGGGTGGGGAGGTCTTACTTTATCTTGTTTACTATATTGTAGGAAGGGATAAAGGGCATCGTTCTTATTGGACGAGTGGTCCTTTGGTGTTTCTTTAGTGGCAAGTAATAAGAAGGAAATGTTGCATTTCTGTTTTTGTTTCATCAGAGAGTGAGCGTATAAAAAATACTTGGACATTTTCATTCTTTTCTAAGGAGATAAATTGGTTTTAAAGAGGTGAGCTCAAATTATTTCTATATTTTTAAATTGTTTTTGTTGTATTAAATACTAGCCGCCTTCTACTGCCAGTTGATTAGCCCATTTCATTAATTATATACTATTTATGCCAACCAATTTTTAAAACATCAACTTATTTAATTTTTCGCAAGCTAATTTGAAATAAATTTTAAGGCAATATGTTTTGCATCTAATAAAATTAATGACTTTGATTTTTACATTCAATTGCTAAAAAAAATTAGGCAGATTGGCTCTTTAATATCATTAAATTCAATGAAAATTAATTTTTATTTCGATCATACAAAATTCAGATTTGAATTAAATTTATTACACTTTATTTATCTGACTATAACTTGAATGTTTTACCTAATTATTACAAATAAATAGATGATATGGTTTCCATTGAAGATTAACTGCCCTAAGTGAAACAATGAATTTTAGATCACAGCTAATAAGCAAATCTATCAAAATAATATAGTAAATCTATTAAAAAGTAAATTTATTTCAAGTAGCAAAGAATTAACAAAAAAGTAGACTAAAAAAATGGAAAAGCAACGAAAATGGCAGCATTTTATTACAATAAAAGAAGGTTTTATATTATAATAATCAAAATAAATTTTTATATCACGTTTTTTAACATAAGAGAAAGATTAAATTAAACATTAAGAGAAAGATTAAATTAAACATTAAGAGAAAGATTAAATTAAACATTAAGAGAAATATTAAATTAAAGATTTGATGAATCAATGAAATTGGTTTGACATTCAATCCAGCATTTTTGTAAATTATACATAAAAATATTTTTTTTAAATTGTCAGATTTAAGAAAAAATTACACGACAACTAGACTGTTATCATTTGAAAGATAATTTTTTTTGAAATATAAGATGGTGTAGAGATTATTTTTAAATGATAATATTTCCGGCTATTATCGCTGAACCCCCCCTCAAAAAAATTCTATCTTAAGTTTCAATTAATCAAAATTTTAAAAACTCACTGAAGTGTACTTTGCCACACTTCATAGTAGGTTTATACCAAATTTGGAAACTCTAGGCTCAACAGTCTGTCTTATAGAACGCCAACAGACAGTCACCTATGCGTACATGCACTTCTATTAGTAGTCAAAATATGCATACAAAAGCATGATTACAAGAAAAATATAAAATTAATATTATAGTATTTCGTGTTAGAGTTTATTGTATGAAAAATCTAATGCAACTATTCTACACCAAATTCGTGATCTCCTTGATTTTACTTGCCTTGATAATTGTAACTGGTTTAGCCATAAAATTTTACTTTGCAATAATATATAATGATTAATGTTATTTGTCTTTTAAAAAAAATCAACATTTTTGCTTGATATTGGTGAAATTTGGCGCATATGCTCTTCAAAACAAGAGTAGAATCACTATCAACTTTTCAAAGCTCAAAAGATAATTAAAATTTCACTTAATAAAAAAGTAGGCAAGATTTTACTGTCTGTTCGCCGTATTTTTCAAAAATTTCATCTAAAACAAGTAATACAAAATTTTTTTAAAGTCAATTCCTACTTTAATAATTAATAGTTTAATAGTTTTCGAGATATAATGAAAAACGTACTGCGCATGCACAAAGATATGGCTAAAATAATTTAATAACTGTATATTTTTTTTAATTTAAAGAAATTTAAAAAATGTATGCTTTGCAACAATACTTTTTAATTTTAAAATGACAAACTAATTTTTTTATTTAATCACATTATCAGTAATTTCATTATTTTTATATAATCGCATATTTAATCACATGATCCCAGCATGGCGAAGTTCACGGATGAGAAGCTGCCGGATAAGTAAGCAGTTTCTCGCTCCCTTAGTGGATACAGTAATGGTGGTGTGACTCTTAGGGCCCATCTCCGATGACGGGTCTTACCCCGGTAAAACTGGGGGTGTTGCATGTTCCGCTCGTAATGGGGGCTATTATGCGGGGACCACAGTGCCCGATGAGGTCGCGGCGGCCGGTCATGGCAAAAACTAACAATTACTCAATTACCAGATATTAAGCTACTTTCTTCTTTTTCTTATTTCGTAAATAATAGGTTTTCGAACTCGTAAATTTTCATTTTTCAAACAAACCTGATGAAACGAAATTCTAGAATATTCTTATATATTGTGTTTTCCGCAATTATCAAAATCACTTTTGAGTATCCCTAACTTGTCTCTCGCTTACCCCCAGGGGTACGCGTACCACAGATTGGAAACCTCTGATTTAGAAAAAGTCATTTGATATTAATAAAATTTGAATTCAGCTCATATATACTCAACTCTTAATTTCAGCTCTAATTTCTTTTATTTCTAATTAGTAATTTATGTACTATACACTATACATAGTGCGAAGCAAATAAATTCTTTTCTTTATTATATATCACACAAAAGCCAATGTTCAATAGCTGCAATAAGCAATAAGATATAGATTTTGTTTTATTTTCTTTCTTTTAGAAAATATGAGCAATTTGTAATTTATTTGATGATATATTTATTTTGTTGTGCATAGTATTTTTCATGCATATAGTTCATTAAATTATTTCTTTAAGAATACGTAATTTTTATTAAACCTATTTAATAAATCATAAAATATGCTAAATTTGTGTATAAAAATATTTGCAGGAATGTAGTTCTTTCCGGGTAAGGGTTTTATAGAAGGGATGAAAAATTAATGAAAATGTGTCATGTAAGGGGGGGGGGGGGGCGCAGCTTTGCCAGTTCCGCCAAGGGCTCAGGATCACCTCGGTACGGCCCTGTACAAAAGCACTATTTTTTGTAATTTTTTTTGAACTCAAATTGTGATATTTGTTTTCTGGATTCTAATGTAACTCTGATAAATTAATCCCTGTTCTGCGGTCCAACTGTTTTTCTGGACGCTTCAGTGACGAGCTTCACAATTCTCTCAACTGCTTGGGTGCGTGAAGAAAATTTTATAAAGTCCCCGCCGTCCATTGGCACATCGTCCTGTATCATCTTCAAAAGTGCATTATTGGAGGCAGTGTGAAATAAAAAGCTTGCCAATCAATGAGATCTACGTAGTCTGTAGCTACAAAGTTAACAGCAGGAATAATGAATCTGCGAACACAATTTCCTTCTGGGCCCGTTTTAGCGTTTATGAATATGTAACCAAATCACTATTGGATGATTTTAACAACCTTATTTTTCTGGGATGTGACGGCACAGTGGAGTGTTTAATGGTGTTTAATGGATCACTGGAGTGTTTAATGGTGTAATTCGCCGACTTGAATTGAAATTCCATCGAAAAATCCAATGGATTATCTGCTTACTTCATTTCAACGAGTTGCATTTCGACACCTATTTCAGCGCAAGTCTTCTGGTTCCTCGTCTTACGCCGGAGACATTGGACGAAACCTGAAAGGATACGAGAAGCTGCCACTTGTTGCTTTTAATAGTATTGAATGTGAATTGCCAGGCATTGATCCCACCAACCTAAGTTGTGATCTAAAATACTAAAATAGACATTTCCACAGCCATTAGTTATGGCGTTGGTTCTTCAGATCTAGCGAAGCGTCAACCGGGCACGTTGAATTTGGACTGCAAATCGAATATTGAGGCTTTATATATCAACATCAAACCTATCAAATGAGTCGTTAACTTTGGTTGTATTCATTCTAAGAGTTTACGCACCCTCATGGTTCCGAATTAAGGAAAGGATGGTGCTAGACACTTGTGGCATTTCATCAGCTCATTTCGATACTTACCTAAGAAGTATCGTGATATAACTGAACCAGTTATTTCTCGCAACGCTTACTTTGCTACTCATGAAAACATGATTTTGGCTATGTTAACTAATGAGAGATGCCATATTAGAAACCTTGCAGCTCGGAGAATTATCAAGACAAGGGAAATTGGCCCCGATTTTAATTGTGTTCGTAGATTCGTTATTCCTGCTGTTAACTTTCGAGCTACAGACTACGTAGATCTGATTTATTGGCAAGCTTGTAATGTCACACCGCCTACAGTTCTCAGACATATCAGTTGTCATGAACTTCTGAAGTTGATACAGGACGATGTGCCAAGGACGGCTGAGACTTTATTAAATTTTCTTCACACACGTAAGCAGTTGAGCGAATTATGAAACTCGTCACTGAAGCCTCCAGAAAAAGAGTTGGACCGCAGAACAGGGATGGATTTATCAGAGCTACCCTAGAATCCATAAAACAAATGTCACAATTTGAGTCCAAAACAGACTACAAAAATAGTGCTTTTGTAATTTTGTATGTTTCAAAGGTTGAATCAAGTTTCTATTCGCATTATAATGATATAAGTAAAACTTGTATTTATTTAAAAATTCGCCTTTAATTTCCAATATTCAGCACCGTTGAGGCGGCAGAAGATATTAACCTATAATTCTAAAATTTTGTAAAGGTGTTGTTGTTAATAAATAGTAACTTTTAAGCCCAACCGTAAACTTATCAATGAAATCTGTGATTTTTTATTAATTTTTGAATTTTAACCATTTTTAGTCCAATTTTCACAAATGTCTGCCCATTGAGGCGACAGAAGATATCAATTCAGAGATATAAGATTTCACACACTTTTTAATGATAGGAGTTCGCAACTTTTCCGCACTACCGCAAAAAGATCTAAGAAACTTCGACTTTTTCGGCCCACCCTAATATAGATTTTTATTTATCTGCATTGCATTGAATTTTATTTGTTTATTATATAGTTTTTTTAATTAGCATTTTGCATTTATTTTTGAGAAAGTATATATCATAAATCGATATATTAGTTTTTAATTATCTTTTAAAAATTGCTTTGAAACCATAACTCTTTTTAACACATCTCCTCTAGAAAAATAACCAAAATCTGCGCATCTCTATGATACACTTCAAAATCATTCTCCCAGACGCTTCACTACAACCATTCATAACCATTCTCCACTTCTTTACAGCGTTAAATTTACAGCACTAGAAAAAATAAAAAGTCACTTGCCCTTGCAGTGACCTTTCAAAACGAAACTATTTTGCGATGAAGATTTAAAAATCTGATAACTAGAATATTTTTTAGAAATAACCCCTATATGAGAGTAAAATATAAAATATTCAGCGAAAGGAAAATCAAAGAAATGGATTCTGTTTTCATCCCCGCGTTGTAGAAAATGATGGGGGCAGTGGAAGTCTCTCATGAGTGCGGTAAATGCTACCTCTCACGCGGTTAATGCATGATTCTGAGCTAACAAAAGAAATTGAATGGGCCTTTCCCCTCCCGGATGTTCGTAGTAACGGGAAGTCTAATAAACGTCTGTAAATAACGAGGCTGCTGCGGTACGAAAGTGTATACGAGTTTGTATTAAGTTAATGAAGGAAGAAACCTCGGACGATACATCATGTCTCCAAAAAAGCGAATTAACACTACTTTTTTGAGGTCACTGAGCCTCGGGAAGCCTGGGGATGGTTGCAATTAATTAAAGTGAAAGCAGACTTTAAGCAGCACCGGCTTAATATTTCGGGAACCGCTCTGTTTCGTTTGTTCAAATTGGATTTGAACGGTAAAATCGATTTCTAGAAGGAAGACGATTATAAGTTGGTGTAAAATGCACATTAACGTTTTACAACTATAGACGTACGGTTAATTTATTCTACCTCTATTTTGAAAATGAAAAGCTGCATAAATATATTGCGAGTGAAATGCTAAATGGAATCATATACTTTCAACGAAATAAGAAATTCGAGACTAACTACGACACTGGACTGCATCGCATTTATCAAATCTTACACCTTTTCAAACTGGGAGATCAGTTTCTGACAGATTTATCTTTATATTTAACCCTTTAAGCGTTTGAACTGCATTTTCCCGTTTTTTATGTTCAATTCAAAAGCAGACAATTCATATTTCTATGTATAATTTCTTAAACTACTATGGATAAAATATTCTTAAGATTTCAAAGACTCTAATCAATAAAGATCCATTTATTCACTTTAAAAGCTAATTTTTAAGCTTTTATATCTATTAGATCAAAATCGATGAACACTTGGAGGTTTAAAATTGTAAATCTTAATTCTGAATCGATAGATTTAATTTAGTTATGATAATAACCAAGAGGTGAACTGAAAAGTTGAATTTAATGATATAAATCATAGTTCTCAAGCGATGGTACTTGGTGTCTTGACGTAGTACACGAGGAGTTTTAGTCACAATTGTCAAAAAAAAATCATAAATAAAAAATATTTTGATTGACGTCAAATGTCATAATAACTGTAATTGTAACTGAAGTTGTGTGTAACATGTTAACTGTGTATTGTATATATTATTCCTGTTGTATAGTTGACGTGCTTGTGTTGCTGATGTGTCTTCTCGTATCATGAAATAAACTAAAATTGAATGGAACTGATTATGCTTCTTGCTTGGTAGTGTTCTGAAGAGCACTCAACATATACCAGCAATGACATGGTGTCAGGAAGATTTACGTTGAAATTGGATTTCTATCGAATGTAATCCACGTTCTTAAATCACGTGCATGATGGATGCGTTCAGACCACCTGCTCCTTTGAAGTTCTCCATTGGAAATGTGAAAGAAAAGTGGAGAAAATGGAGACAGGAACTGGAAAATTATCTGCTCGCCACGGAAAAAGATGAATGTGCGGATAAAATAAAAATCGCAATCCTTCTAAATCTACTTGGAAGCGAAGGACTAGAAATATTCAACACATTCAAATTTGAGCCTCCTGAAAGTCAAAAAAATTATTCTGAGGTTCTAAAGAAATTTGAAGAATACTGTTCACCACGGCAGAATGTCGTATATGAACGCTATAAATTCTTTTCGTGCGTCCAGCAAGAGGGCCAGGCTATTGAATGCTACGTAACGCAGCTGAGGACGTTAGCGTCAACATGCGAATTTGAGGAGCAAGAAAATGGACTGATTCGCGACCGCATCGTCCTAGGAATTAGGGACAATGGATTAAAAGAACGTCTTCTTCGTGAATCAGGTCTGGGACTTGAAAAGGCTATTGAAATAGTCCGTGCAGCTGAAACGAGTCGAGAACAGCTCCGCAGCATGAAAGAAGAAACAGCAGCGACAGTCAACAGTGTCAAGAGAAATAGAAGGCAGAATCAACCGAAACAGTTGTCAAAGAGTACGAGTGCAAAAAGTGTGGTAGAAAGCACAAGCCTCGCGAGTGTCCAGCATATGGAAAGGTGTGCACTAAATGTAATAAGAAAAACCATTTTGCTGTTAAATGTGTCCAGAACTCAAAGAACATTCATGAAATGAAAGTTCCAGAGAATGAACTGGATATTTACATCGATTCGGTTACCGAAAAAGTACAGGAAAATGAACTAAATAGTGACTCTATGAATAAGAATGTTGAAATAGTAAGTGAAACATGGTATAAAAGTGTCACATTAAATTCAAATGATACGTATTTTGAAGTTGATTTTAAACTTGATACTGGTGCTGAAGTAAATATTTTACCATTGTATGTTTTGAATATTGTTAAGGTTAAACCAAAGCTTAGTGAAACTAATCTATCTTTAACTGCATATGGTAATTTTAAATTGAAGCCAGAAGGTACTATCATAATTAATTGCTCCACTAGTAAACTCAAAAATATTCCTTTGCAGTTCTATGTTGTAAATGTTAAATCCAAACCAATATTAGGGTTAAAAGGTTGTTTGGAGTTAAAATTAATAGAAAGAATTGATGCTATAGAATGTAGTAAAATAAGTAAAAATGAGCTAATTAAGCAATATAAAGATGTATTTACAGGGACAGGTGAATTTCCAGATGAACCATATCACATTACTTTGAAGGATAATGCAATACCTGTAATTCACCCACCAAGGCGAGTTCTTCAGGCTTTACAGCCTAAATTAAAAGAAACTTTAGATAAATTAGAAAAAGAAAAAATTGGGTCAAAAGTAAATAAACCTACTGATTGGGTACAACGTTTGGTTATTGTAGAAAAACCAAATGGAAATCTGAGATTATGTTTAGACCCTAGGGACCTAAATAAAGTAATTAAGAGGGAACACTATCAAATTCCTTCTGCAGATGATATTATTAGTAGATTAGAAGGTAAAAAAATATTTTCTGTAGTAGATTTAAAAGATGGTTTTTGGCATGTTCCACTAGATGAAGTTAGCTCTGAAATTTGCACATTTAATACACCATTTGGAAGGTGCAAATTCAATAAAATGCCATTTGGTATAGCATCTGCACCTGAAATTTTTCAGAAAAGAAATCAAAAGCTTTTTGGAGATATTGAAGGTGTCGAGATTTATTTTGATGACATTATTGTTGCAGGAAATGATGAAGCCTCGCATGATGCAATCATGTCGAAGGTTCTCGAAAGAGCTAGATCTGTAAATCTAAAGCTTAATCCAGATAAACTACAATACAGGGTATCAGAAGTTAAGTATGTTGGTCAAATTATATCTAAATCAGGAATAAAACCTGACTCAGATCATATAAAGGCAATTGTTGAGATGCCAACACCAAAATCAAAAACTGAAGTTAGGAGATTGTTAGGCATGATAAATTTTCTTTAAAAAATTCATACCCAATGTATCTAAAGTTACTGCTCCATTAAGAGAAATCATTCATGAAAATGTAGAGTTTAATTGAGGAAAGGAACAAGAAATGTCATTTGAAAACATTAAAGAATTGCTAACTAAAACTCCAATTTTAAACGTTTTTAGTGCTAATGATGAATAGAATACAAAGAATGGTTTTAAAATTATTGAAGTATGATTTTGAAATTAATTATGTACCAGGTACTCAAATGTTTCTCGCCGATACTCTACCACGTGCATTTCCTGTTAATGAAACTGTAAATGATGATCCTGAAATGTTAAATATTGTGCATGCTATTTCAAAACATTTACCCATGAGTGAAAAGAGAATAATGCAATTTAAAAGGGAAACTGAATTAGATCCGGAATTGCAAATAGTTGTAAAATATACTCAAGAGGGATGGCCTAAATCTTATAAAAAAAAGTAGATAATAGTGTAAAATTGTATTATAAAGTTAAAAATGATCTTTACATTAATGAAGGGCTGTTATTTATGAATGAAAAATTGATTGTTCCTTATAGTTTGAGAAGAGATATGCTACAACTAATACATGAAGCTCATTTTGGGATAGAAAAATGTAAGAGAAGGGCTAGAGAAATAATGTATTGGCCAGGGATGAACTCTGATATAGAAAAAGAAGAAGAATGTGGGATATGCGAGAAATTTAAAAAAGCTAATAGTAAAGAGCCATTAAAACCTCACACAGTTCCTTTTAGACCTTTTGAAAAGATAGGAGCTGATATAATGGACTTTGGTAATATTAGTTATCTAATTGTAATGGATTATTATTAAAAATGGATGGAAATTATTGAACTTGCAAATAAATGTGCAGACGAGGTAATAACTAAACTTAAATCAATTTTTTCTAGATTTGGTGTACCTAATACTGTAATTTCTGATAATATACCATTTAATAGCTACATTTATAAGAAATTTGCAAATGATTGGGATTTTAATTATGCTTTTATTAGTCCTGACTATTCTCCAAGTAATGGAATGGTAGAAAGAGCTGTTGGTATTGCAAAAGGTATTATGAGAAAGGCAAAGGAAGATAGGAAAGATTATTTTGTAGGATTGATGGAATATAGAAATATCCCAATATCAGGTCTGAATCTATCTCCTGCTCAAATTATGTTTAATCGTAGGTTAAAAACAAAATTGCCAATATCCAATAAATTACTAAATGCTGAATTGTTTAATAATATTAGAGAAAAATTAATTATGAAGCAAAACATTCAAAAATTCTATTATGACAAAACTGCTCACCCATTATCTGAGTTTAATCAAAAAGAAAATGTTAGGATACTGAATTTTAAAAACAAAACATGGGAACCTGCTGAAATAGTCTCTAAACATAAGTTGCATCCTAGGTCCTATCTTGTCAAAGACCAGTTTGGTAAAATTCTAAGACATAATAGAAAGCATATAAGAAAATTAAATACACCCTTTAACATAGAAACAAATCCTAATGATGAAATAATAAATACTTCCCAATCTGATTCAGAAGTAACTTTAAATTCCTAAACTTTTAACAGGTTAGATTGCAATGTGCAAAGAAGAAGTCACCGTGTTCGTAAACCACCATCTTACTTGAGTGACCATGTTGTATAATTAATAACTTAAAAGGGGGGGATGTCATAATAACTGTAATTGTAACTGAAGTTGTGTGTATCATGTTAACTGTGTATTGTATATATTATTCCTGTTGTATAGTTGACGTGCTTGTGTTGCTGATGTGTCTTCTCATATCATGAAATAAACTAAAATTGAATGGAACTGATTATGCTTCTTGCTTGGTAGTGTTCTGAAGAGCACTCAACATATACCAGCAATGACATCAAAATATTGATTTTGGAACTTTTACGTATTTTTGTTGTTTATCTATCCCACTTCTAATAAAACTCGATTTGATAACATTATGGTTTGACTATTCGAGAAAGCCCAAACGGTGAAGATTCTTGTGCAAGTTTCAGAAACCAGGACACCAAACAACTTTTGAACATAGAAACGGAAAAGACCTTCCTGTTGCTCTTGTAGAAACCATGACTCCTACTTTTACATATATGGTCCCTACTTTTGCAGATTTGATACAATCAGAAGTTTCGAGGCCTTGTTTTCACAATTCAGACTTGTTTCAATTTGGTATATGGCAAATCTAGTAAAAGACTAATCTAAGTTCAATGGGTGAAGGCCTTAAAAAATTGTGTGGAGATGTTCTTTCATTGGGTTGATATAGCGCTGTTAGTATCTTAATTGGGGAATAGTACAACAGTACACTACACTACAACTTATGGAAACACTGAAAGCAGGTATAGATGTCATGTACAAGATGAAGTTTTCCACTCTAAAACCAAAAAGTTGATTTGGCTCTCCTGGGTGTTGAATTAATTAAGCTTCTATCAGGAAAGTATAACACCTTTAAAATTTTCTCCTTCCAAAGAATGGAAGAACGAAGAAAAAACATCTAAAAATGTGCGAATACAACAAGAGGCAGGCAATTTATATGTATAATTCTGGCATTGCTCAAGGCATTCTCTTGAGTAACATTGCATATGTAGTTTCAACTACCTGTACTACGAACACCCGTTTGTTAACAAACTGTAGAAGAACGAGAAGAGCTAAATGTTCAGAACATACTAATCTTTTCACCAATATTTTATGAGCATTAACATGCAACACTACCAATCTCAATTTTTTGAAATTTCAAAGGGGGAACTGAATTTTTCGCAACCAATAAACAAATATGTCTGAATTTTTTAACATCTGATATGAAAATGAAACCACATATTCCTACCAGATTGATTTTTCTTCCTCTTTGAAATTTCAAAAAATTAAGATAAGAGGTGTTGCTTGTTAAGCGACGATTTCGCATTAGTTTAAAAGATAAGTAGAATAGAAATATATCGATATATTAAACATTTTGTGTATTTTTAGGTTTTATATAGATCGAGAAAACATGATCACAAAATTATGATAAAAATTTTTCAAACACTTTTAAGGTTTTTCTTTTATTTTCCAATATCTTTGTACATTCTTTGATGTTAAGTTTTGTCTGAGGAACTCGTATCTTAAAAGTTGATATTTGTTTTAAAAATAAACTCTGGTTGTTTAGTTATCAGAACACCTCGTCGTTATAAAAATAGTCCAAGACGACCACGAGAATGCTCTTTCAAGCTAAATTAACGTATTTGAATTTTTACTCAATTCCACCTCAAGATGAGCAAACAGAGTGAGATGAGAAGGATAATATGATCTTTCCATTGAGTTCCGGTTCTATTGTTCTCAAATTTACTAGTCACCTGAGCTTTCCATATATAACAAATGTCATTCAACAAGAATAGGCGATAATCAAAAAAGAATGTGGCAATGCTGTGACAGAAAAGAGCTGCTAAAGGTAACCGCGAACGATTTGAGAAAGAATTGTATAGGATGATAGATGATACCTGCTATAACAACGTCACTAAAACGAATAAGTCCAATTGAATTTTCTTTCATGGAACGCTTACGGTTTTGATTCTTGCAATGAAATAAAAAAGTGCTTCAATAGGAGATTACTTTATCAGATCAGGTATAATAAAATAGCCTTTCAATGGATTCGAGAGCAGTGAAATTGATTCAGTGTTTACAGCAGGATGATGATAGAAGGGAAAATTTTGTTAAAGCTTAAGGCAGTCCCATTTCAAGATTGTAGGTGAAATAGTTATTATATTATCCTGTTTATTTGAAATAATTGTTTTATTTTCATGTTTTAATAAATATATTAAACAGTTAAAAGGCTGAAAGATGGGGGTCATATTTTGGCGAGACTTCCAGGTGATTAATTCGGTAATACACTACACATAATTAACAGTCAACAATTAAAACATAATTAACAGTCAACGTATTTTTCTTTTTCAGATTCAAAGCTATTATTAATTTTATGTAAGCTTTGATAGTAAAAACATAAAACTATAACTAAGCCCAGTTTATGCTAGTAAATGAAGTTAATTCTATTTTCATTTAATAGCACATATGGAAATTCATTTTCTTATGAAAAATGACAATAAAGTCAATTTTTCGAAAGCGTAAAATTAAAATACATTCCCTCAATATTTTTTTAATATTTCACAAATTAAGCTTAACTTAACTCTTTCTGGAATTTTTCGTTATCTACACCTATGATTTTCACTACATTTTAGACAGATAAACTTTTCACCATCCTTGAATCATTCAATAAGATTCAGAGAGAACATAGTTGCGGATTTTCAGCCAATTAAGATGCCCAAATGTTTTGCATGTTAAAAATTCTAATTATTTTAAGAATAATTTCCGATTTCAAGGTAAACTAGAGCTTCTATGGAATTTGAAAGGAATAAAAGTCAAAACAGAAGCAATGGAGAATATACATGTCGCATACTTTTTGAGCCACTTCCGAATTTCTTGTTCTTATTTCATAAAATCAATTTACACTATCATTTCTTTTTCTTATTTCCAAAATCAGCTTAAACGATTTTTTCATTTGTACATACTTCCAACATATGGAAAATTTGCCATGCATAATCGTTAGTTAAACATACATTTTATCAAATATAACTACAGTCATCGTTATCCATTCGATTTATCCGCTGTGATTTTATGAACATAACTCAAGAAAATTTACAAATGGAGACAGTGATTAATTTCATGACGCAACACTACACAATAAAAATTCAGTATATGGATCAAACAAGTATGCAACTTCAGATGCCCTTAAAAACTGTTAAATCAACTGCTTGGTCTCCTTTTTCTCTCAGTGTAATGTCAGGCAGAAAGAAGTTTAATTCCTTTAATACCGAATTAGTCAAGTTTTTAAAACAATTCAACGAACTATTAAATAAATTAATTAAAATTAATATTGTTTTTATTCTTTAAGAAAGATCTATTGTATGTATATCATATATTCTTGACATCTGACCTTCTCCAGAACGGAAAGCGATGGTACTTATGTTCTTTACGTGTAATGGATATTTTAGGAAATCAACCAAATTAGAAATGATCAACTTAATGTCACGATATTTTGATATCAATAAGACTGAGCTAAAGCACTCTCCGCTAATAACTGCACTCGGACAGTAATTAACCTACCATTTAGATACTAGAAATAGTTCACCAGGGACTCATAACACTGCCGTGTGTGAACACGATTTTTTTTTCTTGTATTAAAACTGGGTTAATCAATCTTTCAATAACTGAGCGCCTTTTCCAAAGATAAAGCTTCTCAATATATTGAAGATAATAAATTGAAAAAATATTTAGACAAAAGTTCAAATGTCTTTGCATGCTGACATTCTCAAACTGCAAAAATTTAATCCATTTATCAAACGATTTATAATTTTTGTTTCTCTCTTGTGACGAGCATAGTCAAAAGGCTAACAAAAACTTTTACGAGACAATTGACTAAACACCTTACGAATAGTGCTTTATCCTGAATGTCACGTGGTTACACTGAGACACGACAGCGATTTAATACTTTTGGGCTGGTACAAGACGAGAAAAAAGATGATTTTTTTTATTTAAATAAATGTATATAATTGTAGACTAAATAGATATATGCAGAATATTAGATTTTGTAGAACTTTTATCATCGAAATTAAAGCTACTTCCATAGAGTACGACATTTTTATGTATCAGACTTGCTATGGTGGGAGTAATTAAAATAAAAATATTTCGGTTTCAGATAGAGGGTTAAAAAATCGGACCTAATCGGAATATTGACCACATTGGGTTAAATAATCGAGGGGAACCTCTTTTGAACTGGATCCCAATAAAATTTATTAATAAATGCAATTATTATATCAGATTATTTTAAAAGAACATCGTAGCAAAATTAAAATAATGTATTTCGCGCAAATCATGAAAAACTTCATTAAATATATATGCTATATTTCATTCTAAAAATGACAAGATAAAATATCTCTAATGCATAAATCTTCAAAGTAATTCAGTTAAAAGTTTAATTTTTTTAATTTTTAGATTCTTCTTATCTCTCCATTCCTGTCTCTTTGCAACCACAACAAAAGTTTACACTTCTCGGAATCAGTCTGCAAGGCTTCGGCTTTCAAGACATCAAACAATCCATTTGCTATTTTATTACAAATTTAATTAATAAAATAAAATAATAAAAGTACTTGTATCTTTTAAGTGAAAATAATTTCTTTTTTAAAATTTTGAATTGTTCTAGCCCCTCATTCCTGACTCTGCGCAACCTCCACGTCTTCTCGAGGTCAGTTCACAAGGTTTCAACTTTGAAGTCATCATCTACAGAGATTCTGAGTCGCTCATTGTTTTTACCCCTTACTGCCATTGAGATGAGAGAGCTCGAATAGGAAGATTACGGGGCTGCTGTGTACAGGAACGGAATGGAATAAATTGAGAGAATTGCAGGAATGCCGTTCGTTGAACGCCCGTCTGATGCTTCTCTTAGGTAATTTCTCCTCGGAAGACAGCATCGAGCCGCTCAGGAGCCTGAAGGTCGGTGAATTCATGCCAAGGCCTTTTTACATTTGTCTTCTTTCATTGCCTCACAATATCTCTGGGAATAATGAACGAGTCTGTACACTTTCTTTCCTTCAAAGACTACAATTCGTTTGAACTGATGGTCTTTTATTGGAGGGCAGTGATTAGTTTACAGACTTTTGTCTCTACTTGGGCTTCCTTATACTCTCCGACATAGGTAAAGATTGTCGAAATAAAAGAGGAAAGGGTTTCTTACGAAATCTTGAACTTCAAGACGATTCACTTCATTCAAGAGCATTATTTCCCTCTCAGCTGAACTCGTTCCGTAAGAATCGTTTTGGAAGAAATTTCAATGCCAAGTTTTCGATTGAAAAAAATACAGTCTGAACCGTTTATGTTAGAAAACATCGAATCGTTCTTTATTTTTTGGGATTTTCTATCTAATTTCGTTTTATGAAGCATAAAATGAGCTTGGTATGTTATCTTTGCGTAACTTCATTCAATATCTCCTTCGGTTTTAAAATATTTATTCGTCTCATGTTTGTTATTCATATGTTGTTTTTAAAGGAATTTGAGAAACCGCAGAATGGAAATGAATTTTGTTGGTTTCGATAAAATTTCAAAGAATGGTTTGCTATCATTTCGATCTAAGCACTTATGGTAGACTATTCGGAAATGCAGTTATGCATTTAACCCTCCTATAAAACAGCTAATTAAATCAGTGTTATATCGAAATCATGAAGTAGGAAAGTCAGAATATCGTCTTTTAATAAAATAATCGCTAGTTTTTCACCGTATTATATTGAAGTTGCTTTGTTAGATGGTGTTTTGCAAGAGAATTCACTGTACAATGCAAAACTGCTAGTGTTTCAATCCGTTGTATTGAAATCGCTTTATCCGAAGGGAGGTTGCAATAGTTTTGTATCGTGTTATATAGAAGCTGCGTTATTAGAATGCCGTGATATAAAAGAGTTGATTGCGCACTACACTAGCATTTTTAAGAGCTAATTGGTGAGTAGAGAAAGAATCTCAAAGAATTAACGCAAATTTTCGTTCTTTTTAACAAACTAAAATTGCTCATTCACTCTTTTTTTTTCACCAGTTCACTTTACTGTACTTTCTTTCCTTTTTCACTCTGCCGAGACACGTGAACGCAACCTGTGGAAAAGGGAGGGATCACGCTATGTACAACAATGCCATGATCAATTCGAGCTCAAGGTGTAGTACCTCTACACAAAAGAACTGATGGGCAGTAGATGTTTGAAAAAGTGACCTCGAAGAATTTTTTGAAACTTTTATATCCCCAAAAGTGGTTTGGTGAGAGTATTATAGATCAAATACTAAATACATACGTTCCACGGAGAGAAGAAATACGAGACCAGTTGAAGATCTACATTGAATGACAACATTTGGTGATATAAAAACTGCGCCAATTTGCGCAAAATATATTTATGAATTATTTTTTACTGAAAGAATATAGAATTAAAGGGCTTTAACGACTTGAACGAAATCAAAAAGCAAATATCTTATCAGTATAAGAATTTAGGGTATGTTGAAGTGATTGTTTAGATAGTTTTCCATTCTATTCTTTTTCATGAGCTTCTGATTCTATGAAATACTATGAATTTATTTAGGGGTACATATGAGTTCGTGTAAGGGCAGGTACACCGTGAATTAATAAGAAAATAGCGTTAGTCCTTTTGTAAAAAGTTCACGAATGTTCAGCTTAACGGATGAAAGTCTTTGTCGCTACAAATTCGGAAATAGTTTGATTTTATTATAGGACAACTAAACTGAACCTTTCATAGATATTCTGCAGTTAAATTAATTTAATAGAATATTTCTGCTTACCTTGCGAATTTTTTTATTTATTTAAATCGAATTGATTAGAAAACGTAGGCAAATTTCTTTCTCTTGGGCATAACACAATGAACGGAAGGTGACTAATTTATATATTTACACTTATTAGAAAGCACGTTTAAACTTTTACAGAACCGCAGTAACAACGGTCAGGAAGTCTTAGCTAAGCGTTGCAATTCAACCGAAGCCAATAATTGAAAACTCAACCGTAGTCAATAATTGCTTTTCTCTCCCCTCCCTCTGTTTTCACACAGTTTGGAAATCAAGCAGAGATACTGGCATTTATATGTTTTTCTGCGAAATGAATCAAACTGACGGATAGTGAAAATGAAATTTTTTTTCCCCAAATCGTACCAACTTGAATGGGTCGTTGTTTATTACACACAGTTTGATAATAAAAGCTCCCACGGATATAAGCCAGGAATATTGAAAATACTGAACGGATATCTTATAGAATATTTGACTGATAACTTTTCTCTGGAAAAGACCTAATATAACAATCCAAAGTACGAAACAAGTCTAGAGCAGCACTGAAAAAAATAAAGGATTATTTACAACGAAATCAGAGTTCCTTCTGGATTCAAATGCAGTTGTTTGAATTTACAAATACTGAAAATAATTAACCTGTCAACAAATGGAGGCCATTGATGTCCACATTAAATACCTGTTTTGTCCAGATATTTAACAATTCTACCTATTTTCTTCGTAAAGGTGTTTAATATCTTCTAGAACATGAAAATGAATGAAATGCTTATCAAATGAATGAAATACGAATATTAATCGGATGCTATTTTAGACACATTAAATAAAATCAAGAAATAAATCCAAACAGTCACTGTGAATAAACAAACAAAACCATCAAGCCAATTGCTGCATCGTTTATGTGGTCACTTTTAATTCTGATAGCTAGTTTGTGAAATTTCATAGCAGCTTGTTCGTCGTTTTTTATATAACACTCTGCATTCCATTCGTAAATGATTTCATAACGTTTCAATAAGTTATGAATATTCTGTTCTCATTTTGTTTTTATTCGTCCTTAAAAATTCAAGAGGATTACTGTTTGATGAATTTAATCATCATATACATTTCTTCGAAATTTTTCGCCATAAGGTTTTTTTTATATATTCCAGTTATTTGTGATTTGATTTCCAGTAGTGTGATTTCATGTTGTCCAGTTATCTGCTTGGGTCATTGTCTTCTTGGTAAGAAAATGTTTTGTTTGAAAATGAGAAACCTACATAGCCCTAAAACGTTGTCAAGGATATCGGAGTACCTCTCTAATGTTGCTATTAACACGAAATTATTGCCAATTGTATTTCCACTAAAACTACTTCATGTTATTACGGAAATTCCATTTTTTGAATACACAGAAAAAGTGAAAATTTATTAACTCAATTACGCATTTACCTACTAGACGTCCGTTATTCATTTTGTCTTTTCGATTTTTCTAAATTGTACCATTGATAATCCAATATTCCAGATTTTACCACTTCGTTTGTGGCTATATATTTTCGTTCTTCCCTTAATGAATTCTTGTAAATTTTAGCTCATCTGAATATTTTCTTTTTAACATTTCTTTACTACAATCCTAAAAGTTATTTATTTTTATGGTATTGGTTAATAAAGCCCAAAATATTCTTAATAGTATCTTCTAATTTTTCAACTAAAATCATTGGTTCAAAATATATTCGTCATTTTTTTGTGAATTGTAATTTTTTAAAGGTTAGAAAAATCCGTGTTGGGGTAAATAAAGGAATGTGGGATCAAAGGAGATTAGTAGGAGTATAGTCTCATCTTTCACTTGTTTAATTCTTGTAAATTTCAGCTTGTCTGGATATTTCGTTTCTGATATTTCCTAAATAAATCCCAAAAGACATTTGTTAGCATGCATGGCAAAGACAATTTCTAAATAATTTTAAGGGAGTATTAGTTTTTCCGTCTAATTATGTTGTTGATACATTTGGTCCAAAAGTGTGTTCGTCATTATATATAAAATGTAATCTTTTAAAGGGTAGATGAATCCGTGTTGGGGCAAATAAAGGAACGTTATGTCACAGGACAGATCTTGAAAAAATGCGAATATGTTAATTTCAAAGCAATTGTGTAAAAAAATGTTGTGTTTTAAAAGTTATTCAAAAAGCAAAGAGATTCTTTCTAGTGATTGGCATGAATTGTCATAAAACGAAAAAAAATAATAAATAAAAAAAATAAAATAAAATTTAAGAAAATAAAGCCTATGCTTTAGTTGAACCGTATTTAATAACAATATACGTATGAAATTGAATACATATTAAAATGTATCAGGACATATCCCGTTTTACAATTTTTGATAGTACAGACAATTGTTTTTATGTTTAATTATTCAAAATTCAACGAAAACAGAAAATGATGTATTTATATACGCTGCGAATTGAGAAGAGTTGTGAGGAATTAATCATGTGTTGTATTTGCTACATACCGTTCTGTTTTATTAGAAATGAGAGCGATTCCTTGATTTGTAAAAAAAAAAGTTTAAAGGTAAAAATGATAACATGCTGTAAATATCTGAAGAAAGTGTACTGTCATGAAAGCAACAATTAACAGTTTAGATCACTAACGTACTAGAATACTTGATAAGTGCACGAAATGTATAGCTTCAACGATTCGTTACTGCTACTTTGAATGAATGAATCTTAGATAATACGAAGACAGAGTAGAGTACAACAATACAAATTATAGTACCAAGGGAACAAAAAGGGAATGACAAGGTGCCAACTGAAGGATTCAATCATTAGACTGTTGGTTATGTTTAGAGGCGTTGGTGCGTATTTAACAATCCCAAAAATGCAGCATTTTCTATCGTATTGTTTCTTTTCCTTGTACTCACAAATATGCAAAACATACATTCACTTTCACCGTAAAGCATGTTTTAACGATGACTAACTGATAAATAATGTTATGCAAAAAGCCAGACGCAGCTTTTAACGAGTGAGCTACTTGATCTTGCAAAGTAAAGCATTTATAAAAGCTGTCATTAATTTTGGTTACATTAGCGACAAAAGGACTCTGAGCTAGAGATAAAGAAATATTGACAATAATTAATTCAATATTTAAAATTACCAAGCAAAAAAAATGGCTTAAAAAATCGACCTATAGTTATCTGAACGGATACAGCAGCAACAAAAGCAAAGAGATTAGATCAGTGGTTCCCAACCTTTTTGGTTGTGAGGACCACCTGTGGTATAAAAAATATTTTGAGGCCCACCAAGTAAATATACGAGTAAAAATACATTTATATAATATAATACATTTATATATTATATGCACGTATATGTCAGCAATTAGTAAAATTTACTGTAAAAGGTTTAAAAATATATTGTTTATAAAACAACAAAAAAAAGAACAGGTGACGACTCTTGAAGTTTCCTTGAATTCCCACTAATACACTATCTGAGGCCCATAAATGGACCGCGGCAAATAGGTTGGGAAACGCTGGATTAGACTATCAACAGCAGGCCGTTTATATCTTTTGATTATAAAGAATTTAACCCTTTATTTACTAAATTAACTTACCAGAAACTTTTCAATTTTATTTTGGAATCATTAGATAAGTTTTGGTGCAGAATAACCCCAGGAAAGTGGGTAAGACTTTTTTAATAAATTCAAATAGCTTAATTAATTTAATTGATAGTTAAAAAAATTTAATCCCTGCCTTCAGCTGCCATCTACTGTTTTCTGTCGAAATTATACTGTTCGTGTTCTTGTGAATACCGTCAGGAAAAACGGTCAAATTACGAAGATATAAGTATGATTAAAGTGGTATTTTTAAGTACCGTCGGGAAATAAAGGGATGAAAGACTTTAATATCTGCAAAATCCGTACATCTTAGAAATTTTATATTAAGAATTTTAGTTTAGATTTAGGAAAATTAGGTTTGAGACGTATGCTTACTATTACGCCGCTTTTTCTCGAATTGAGGAAAAAAATTTGAAAACTTAAGTCTCGACATGAGAACTACATAGAAGAGTCGGCATAATGTTTTTTGATTTCAGCAAAAGTAAATAATTTTCTACACGTAACCTATTGCATAGATTAAGGAACTATTACGTTTTTATGTTAGAAAACTCTCTTCACCTATTTTTTTTCTCACTCTTTTTTGCAAAATTTAAATAAAATCGTTAGAGCTTGGATCATTGAACTCAAATTTACCTGTCTTCCTTTAATCTTAAACTTTTTGTAGAGATTCAGTATACAATTTCACAGTGAAAATTTGAAAAAACTTTCTTTTTACAGTATCATAAGTAAATGGCTCAAGGTATGTGAAAACAAATATGAAAAAGCTATAAATGATGAGAAATGAAAACGTGTGTCCGTCGTAAAACATAATCGTTCGCTCATATCTGTTTGCTTTGAAGTTGTAGCTCGATAGTTATATTGTTTGTAAAAATGTTCGTCCCACAGACAAAAATTGAATTGCACAAAAACATTTGAGGCAGACGATTATATTCGATTGCTTACCATCTACCTCAATTCATCGCATAATCTGTTTACATATAATGCTTATAATTAATTTATAATTCAAACTAACCACTGAAATCAAAATCTTTTTGCGAGTAATTGATATCCTTAAGTGGTAAACTTAAAATATATTGTCAACTTTTAATTGATAGATTTATTGTTGATTCTTAAGATAAAAAATCGTTTGGTCATATTTTTATAAAATTTATTATTTTTCATTAAAGGTTTGTGTAATCAGGAATATTTTTTAAATCGTTTCCTGTGATTTTATTTATTAGATTATTATGGAAATTAACCCTTTATATCCGGACGGTACTTAAAAGTCCCACTTAAATCACGCTTGTATCTTCGTAATTTGACCGTTTTTCCTGATGGCATTCACAAGGGCACGTAGCTTGTAGTTCCAACAGCTAGCAGATGATAGCAGCTGAAGACAGAAATTAAAATTTTTTAATTATTAATTCTATTAATTAAGCTATTTCATTTAATTAAAAAAGGTTTTTCACTCTTTTCCTGGAGCTATTCTGCTGCAAAACGTATCTAATGATGTAAAATTAAAATTTAAAAGTTGCTGGCAAATTAATTCGGAATATAAAGGGTTAAAAAAACTGAGAATATATTTAAAATATTGTTTTAAAATTGCTCAGCCTGTGGAACTCGGATGACTTAATCTGCCCGATGTGAAATGAATTGAACAGCAATTCGTTGGATAGATTCATAAATAACAAAGTATGTGACATCATAGAAGCATCTAAGTCATGTTAAATAGATTTCAAATGGCATGAGGTATTTTCGTCTACTGTTACCAATGGTCCAATAATCTGAACCATGATTATTGCAAGGGAAATAAAACTAAACGTTGACAGCGATCCTGCTGTGTTTCGGTTCTGGAAATAGACCAACCACCCCAACTTGCATTGCATTCCAAGAAGGAACTTCCGGGTCTCAGGAATGTGAAAGCCTCCGAATGCCTAAATTGAACCTACATTGCGACTGTAAGCTAAATTGGTCCCTCTCCCGCATAACCGGAAATGACAAGAAATTCCGGAACAAAGCGAATCAATCTATATCTAATTGTTTGGGATGCTCATTCATCTCTGGGTAACAAATTATTTGCACAAATATCCATCTTATTTTCAGTAATAACCCGTATATGTCAAGCTACTGTACTGTAACCTCCTACACAAAAATAATGACCATACAAAACAAAACCTTCCGTAATATAATCATCATCTTATTGTATACCCCATAATAAACACAATTGAACGTGGAGAGTGAGCCCATTGCAAATACTTATTTAAACATAACCAAAAATTTCGGCCCGGACTTTTCATCATAAGTTTCTGAAATCTTTCATTTTATCATGGGTACGTTGCCTTTTGAATGGAATAGTGAATTTCAAAGGGGCAATTCTCGTTTATATAGAAATCAACATTGAGCGTAATTTGCTGTTGCAGCATTCTAAAGAGATTCGCAATGAAAATCAAAATGGTGAGAGGTCTTAGATAGCCAAAAAGAACAAGGAAATCGGACAAGGAGAGTATTTAATTTTAACATCGAACAGCTCGATGAAATAAAAAAGATTTATCACATATGTATACTTACAAATATAGGAATATAAGGCGTAAACCCCTAGCATTTTCTTACATAAAGTTAGCAAAAATTTCGGTAGGAACTTTCCAATCACTAATTTTTTCAAAGTCTAAGTATTTACCAAGAGAATGATGGTTTTCGAATTCATAGATTGGGGTTTGACCCAAGTTCATCATATTCACTCAAGTTTTCTATATGAAAGTCTTTCTTTAGCCCTTTCTCTACAAGGGTCTCCTGGGAAAAACGTCCACCACAGCCCAAGATGTTTTTCGGGATTATATGGCATCAGTTGGAATAGATTTTACGTCTGTCGCATATATGTGATATCGGGCTCTGGTAAGAAACTGCTGTGTCAAATATATGTGACAGTTGGTAGCGAACGAGTTAATAATCCATATCACGTTGGATTATTATTCAAATTAATAATAATAAAAACTTTGAAATTAATTTGAAGAAGATAAACATCTGGATTATCTGTTATGTTAAACATAACTCATCGAGAGTAATAAGTCAGATAAGTTTATATAATGTAATATTTAACAAATATGTCTATTTTTAGCTTTTCTTTATCTTGTCAGTAAAAACAACCTGATGAGTTAAATTTTGAAAATTAAAATGAAAATGTGAGGAGTTATCTTTAATAGTGTTAAAAATTATGAACTCGAAGCAAAAATGGTACAGTGTAATGTTTGATAAATCATAGTATTTTTAGTTTTTCTCACGTTTTCGGTATTCCAATAATTGAACTTACATAGACAAATATGCACGCTACTGCTTTGTCAACAGTAGACGCATACTGCAGTAGGTAGGAAACCTTTATCAGGTGCAAAGGAAACTGTTTACTGCTTTTAAATATTTTTTCACGGCTTTAGAAGACGGAGGGTGATAATTTTCTCTTTTTCACAGATAAGCAACTACAAATAACCATTAAATGCTGATAAAAACCTAGGTGCATAGGTATTTCAATGTTTTTAAAAAGATGGAAAATACTGCTTTGCATGCAAGAAAATATACAAGATTTTAGTCCAAAAAAAGTTACAAAAATTATCTTCTCTATAAACTTTTAATATGCTTAAATGGATAAAACCGCTCCATGAGCTCATGAAAGTACGTGACGATGATGTTTCTCACTTTTAGAAATGATACATATGATAGAGGACATAAACAAATAAACATAAATGCGCATCGATTTCTTATCGATTCTCCTCAGATTCTCTCTCTCATTCGCAATCAAAATACGTGCCCGTTTTGATGATTTTCATTTGTAAATTTGTTTACAGGAAACAAATAAAAGCCAGAGAAATAAAGTAGAATGGGAGATTGAATGTAAATATGAGTCCCCTCATTTTGTTCATTTACTTAATTAATTTCTGTTTTATTATACATCAACTTAAAAAGAGCCTATGAAGCAGTGGAAAATGTGCTTTACATTCGAGTTAAAGTGTGGTAAAACAACTGAGAAAAGTTAAGTTCTTAGCACAGATATGTCTTCTAGTTGAACACAAAAATTACATTTAAACCCGTTGAAAATTTTGCTTTATATTCGAGTAAAAGTATGGTGAAGCTAATCGAGGAAATTAATTTTTAATTTAGATGAGTCACCTAGCTGGAGACATTACCAAAAAGCGAGACCGAACTTTCGACAATTCCAAGCTTTTAAATTTGTTCCCTTGGAAACGCAGATGAAATGCCAAAAGCGATTTAATACATATTTGTAGCAATATTAATAAGATTTTAAACATATTAATGAACCGCTATTACAAAAAATATCTAATACCCTGCGTTTGATCTCATTTCGAGATAATTTATTTGACTTGTTTTTTCCCGTTTCAGGAACATTTGTTTTATAGTTATATATTCGTGTTCAGAATATTTCAGTTTTGAACAACTCTAACTTTATTGGAAACCTTTACAGGTGATCAATAACTAAATCTTTAGAAAACTCTTAAATTTATTAAATTTTATTATTAAGGAAAGCTGCTAGAATTTCGTTGATAAGTTTGGTATTGTTGCTAGAATATGTCGATGTTGGTCAGATATAGAAAATGTAGTAATTCTACTTATTAATCTCATGTACGGAAAAACGTAGCATGCAAAGATACATTTCCTTTATATATGTTCCATGGAGGCATAGCAAAATTCCCTGCAATTATTTAAAAAGCAATTTTTCTGAAGGAAGATTTTCTTTATCGTAAACACCCACAAAGTAATACAAAATAGCTCTCGCGTTGTTTTAAAACGGGACGTTATTATAACTAAACTAGACCCACCAATGCTATACAGGGTGTCCCAAAAAAGTGGAACAAGCATTTATTTCCTTAAATATTGCACATAGACATATACTTCCAATTACAAAGTTTCATCAAATAAGGTAGGAAATTGTGTGAAAAAACTTTGTATTCTGTGGAAATTGAAAATAAAAAGTTAAAAAAATTAAATTTTTATACACCCCCCGTAGAGCAAAAATGTCAATTAGTAAAATGTTTTTCTTACATTCATCTATTCACATACAAAGGTGTATGTTTCTATCTGCAAAACTTACAGAGATATAAGAAGACTAAGGCTCCTATACTGTAAAAATGTCAATTAGTAAAATGTTTCTCTTACACTCATCTATGTATAAACTAAGTTTCACGATTATGTCTGCAAAACCTGCAGATATATATTAATTTTTAAATTTGAAGTGGCTGCTCACAAATTTGTATGGAGATGTTTATTGCAGAAATGCAAATTTATTCAACGTGTTGCGAAATGCAAATATTTGTCTAGTAGTGCATCATCCAATAATCATGAATTGAAAAAAAGTTCAATGACGCATACTGTTACTTATTTTCATTGGCAGATAGTTGTAACTATCGATTTGATAAAGAATAGAAGGACAACTTGAGAAAATAAATTTAACACAAAACAGGAAAATAGTCTATTGTAGGACAAGAGTATTACATTATTTGCTTTCAGCGTTGTGCGTATTATTAAGTTTTAAAGGCAGAGGTGATTCGTCCTTTAGGGTTGCAGAGTTACAGAACTCACTAAATTTTTTTTGAAAATTCGTATTTTCGTTTTTATTCTTATTTGCTTACTTCTTCACCCTGAGAGTTCGATTATTAACGAAAAAAGGTAAAAACTAGAAGAGAAAACAGAAAATGAATGAAAAAGTAAGACAGACATAGGATGGGGCTGCATACCAAATAGTTTCAGAAAGCACCAAAATTCGCTCATTGCATACAAGTAAGTGACTTAATGGGCGAAGGCGAATAGCTATCCTTTCTGTCTTTGAACTTAGCCAAAATTGGATTTTCGGATGCTCGGATGCTCCTGTTTGGTGCTAGGCAAACAAATGTTCTTTTTTCCCCCTTCAATCTCAGCCAAAGTTCGCCTTCGCACTTTTGATTTGTTTTTCTTCGATTTCTCTTTCATTGGCTGTTTTTAGGTTTCGGATTCACTTTCATGTTGCCTCAACGGGAACTTATCTGGTTACTAATATTCGATTTCTGTTGTTAAAAGTCACTCACCGAAATAAAAAGGACTGTAATTTTCTAAAATACAATTCAGATAATTACAACTACAAGTTAACTATTGTATTCAACTATTTGAAAGTAAAGCTATTTTTTAAAAATTGTATTTTATTTTTATTCTAGTAATATTTTTATAGCACTGCTTGTTTCTGAGCAGTTGACTCGTCACTGCTGAAATATCACCGTGGATATTTTTCGAAGATTCACAAGATGAACTATTTTTGTAAATATTTCGATTAATGTATTATTTGACTATTTTTTAGATTTAACAAATGCATTTTTATTTCATGATTCTGCCCTCTAAATAAATTATTGAAATATGTATATTATCCCTAAAATGTGCATCGAAAGACTGGAGCAGTGAGAGGTATGGAAAAGTGGTCTAAGTCAATAAATTTGTCTACTTATATTTTAAAATTAATGTATTATTTGACTGTAAGTTTTGACTCTGTAAGTTTTGCAGATAGAGGAGTGGAACTTTGTATGAGAATATATGTATGTAAGAGAAACATTTCACTAGTTGACATTTTTGAAATACGGGGGCCATATAAAAATTTAATTTTTGTAACTTTTTATTATCAATCCCTTTCGAAGTCAAAGTATTTTTATACATACTTTTTAATTAGAAGTATATGTCTAGGATCAATATTTAAGGAACTATACTCTTGTTCCATTTTTTGGGACACACAGTATATTAACTCAATTATATTACTTCAGACAAAGCTCTGCTAATGATAGACTTTGTTTAACACAGTTGAGTCAAACACTGAACTTTTAAAATAGATTTAACATTTCATAAATAAAAAATATAATTATTCATAAATAAAATGACATTATTTTTTAATCTATAAAAATGGAGAAGATACAAATTGAGTGAAAAAGTTATTGAATACTGATTTTGATTCCACTTTTGATCTCTACTTCGTTTCAAATTTTAATCCAGCTGTATTAAATCAAATCTATAAATAGAATTTCTAAAATTGCAATGCCAAGAAAAAAACACAGCTACTTATTTAATCATATAAACACGACTGTATGAATGATAAGGAAATAAAAAAAACTAAGCCAAACAAAGTCGACAAGATGATAAAAAAAAGCTTAGTAGATAATTAAATTAAACTTGCACGACTCTAAACTGAGCTCGCTAATGATGCAGAAAGGCTTTCATTGATAAATGCATATGACCTGGTAAGTTCTTACTATAACGACTAATTAGAGGAAGATACCCCTAGTGGATCCTTTAAAACGATATCCTGTTTTAAGTAGAAGACAGCTGAAAGTTATTCCGTGGTAAATTTTCCTTATGCTAGCACATTGTTCTATCTCATGACATTTCACAATTGTTCGACTTGCTGCTCTTTTTAGGGCGGAAATATAAATGATAAAATGTAGAATTTTATAGTAAGAAATAAAAAGAAGTTGGTGACTAAAATACTTATTCAACAAATTCTAATAAAATATTTTGATTTATTAATTAATTTTGTAAAAAAAAATGAAGAATCTGAAACAAAACAAAAAAAAAACCACTGTGAAAGTTGTTTAACCGCTAATGGATTTATCCTGAGTTAACTCGTCCTAAATACCGTAGGTTTCAAAATAACTCGGTCCTTAAGCGGTTAAGGCCCCAATATTGCTTTCTGTAACATACAGTTTAAGAAGTCCTATACTAGGTGAATCTTACAATTAATTAATAGCAATTATGTTTAATATTTAAAATATAGGGTTAAAATTTTCTGGCTTATAAGTTTCCTTGCTTATTATTACTAATATGTATTCATATTAATTATTAAGGGTTATGAAGTAAAAAAAAGAAGATTTCTTTTGAATCAAATAAAGATGATTGAAATTAAGATATTCTTTCGAATTTATAAATTAAAAAAATTTTTGACATTTAACAATGTTCCTTCACGGAGGGCAGTTTATCGAGATTTAAGTGACTTTGAACGTGGCGTTATAGTCGGCGCATGAGAGATGGGACATAGCATCTCCAAAGTAGCGATGAAATTTGGATTTTCGCGTACGACCATTTCACGAGTGTACCGTGAATATTGGGTATCCGGTAAAACATCAAATTTCCGCCATCGGTGCGGCCGGAAAAAAGACCTTGAAAAAACTGGACCATTGACGTCGGAGGCGAATCCTTAAACGAGACAGACGTACAATACTTCCTCAAATTGCCGCGCATTTCAATGATGGGGCATCTACAAGTGTCAGCGTGCGAACTGTTCAACGGACCGCCATTAATATGGGCTCTCAGAGACGAAGGCCCACTCGTGTACCGTTGTTGACTGCACTGCACAAAATTTTACTCCTCTCCTGGGCTCGACAACACTACCATTGGACTGTTGATGACTGGAAACACGTTACCTGGTCTGACGAGTCTCGTTTCCAATTGTATCGGACGGATGCACTGTACGAGTATGGAGACAACATCATTAATCCATAGACCCTGTTTGTCAACAGGGGACTATTCAATCTGGTGGAGCCTCTGTGATGGTATGGGACGTGTGCAGTTGGCGTGATATAGGACCCCTGATACGTCTAGAGACGACTCTGACAGGTGACAGGTACTTAAGCATCCTGTCCGATCACCTAAACTCATTCATGTCCATTGTGCATTCCGACGGATTGGGACAATTCCAGGAGGACAATGCGACACCCCACGCGTCGAGAGTTGCTACCAAGTGGCTCTAGGAACACTAATCTGACTTCAGACACTTCCATTGGCCACCTAAATCCCCAGAGATGAACATTATTGTAGATATTCGGGATGCCTTGCTACATGCTGTTGAGAAGAGATCTCCATCACCTCGCACTCCTATGGATTTGTTGACTGCCCTGCAGGATTCATGGTGTGAATTTCCTCCAGGATACCTTCAGACACCAGTCGAGTCCATGCCACGTCGTTTTGCGTCACTTCTGCGTGCTCGTGGGGGCCCGACACGATATTAAGAAGGTGTAACAGTTTTTTTGGCTCTTCAGTGTATATTGTACATGTTTTCGTACAAGTATTATAGTTAAAACGGAAAGAAAAGGTTGGCCTCTTTCGTAAAATGCAATGTGTCTTTTTTCTATTTACAGTTCACAAGCTTTGAATAAAATTAGCAACGATTGGAAAATTCATGTTTTATTATACTCTTTTATAGGCTTCATAGCAAATCTTTTTAAAATGGCAAATATTACTTTTTTGCCATGCATCAGATGAAGTTTTTCACAGAACGAGACATTTTTTTTTAATTATGTGCTCATAACATTGACATGCTAGCAGAAAAATGAACAGATAATTTCCCAAATTATTTACAGATAATTTTGACAATAGAATTGGATATATTAGGCATTCAGTTTCAAAGATACCCTTACCTGAATAGTTTATATGCCTTTTAGTTTATATTAAAATAGTTTATATCCCTTTTACCACGAGCAGTTGGTCAATGTCTTCGCAATTTCGATCAGAGGTAAGAACGATTAGAAAGTCACCTGCCCAGATATCCCATACGACTTGTTTTCACACCTCACAATCGTGAGGACGTTTAAGCCAAGATAAGATTTAACACACGCCAATCCAACCGTGAAATTTCGGTGGTAGAAGTATTTGAACTCATTATTTCATAATCTGGAATCTATGTCTTAACGACCATACCATCGCAACCCTCCAACATTTATTAAATTTATAGTCAAACAATCTTAAGCAATGATTTTTTATATTTTTTAATGAAAATTCAAATGCGCATTCTTTTAAAGTTAAATATTGCATTATGAATTGCCTGCTTTATATCTAGTGAAGTAAAATCAGTTTTGTATAATAAACTAAACACTCTAAAGTACAGTTTAATGTAGCGAATTCAACACAATGGTAGTTGGTTTATGATTGCATAAATGCGTCCATATAACCTTTTGCTTGAAATGATTAATTTACATACTGCAGTAACGAAACCAAAGTTCTCTAAGTAAATTTCCAAAAGTTACCCTTTCAGTTAAATTTCTTAAATGATAAACTCATTTTTACATTCACACTCACAAACGCTAGTGTTTGATAATTTGGTTCCAAAAAATTAAATTTTAGAGACGGTATACAGAAATTTATAAGGACGTCTGGGTAATTTTGAATAAATAAATATATATATTGGAAGTATCTGGTCAATTTGCAAATAAACTTTTAGACGAGCACTTGTTTCTTACCCAGAGGAGAATTCATTAGCGCTACACAAAAAATTATTAAAACTCAATTTAGCCAACTGGGAAAAATTTTTTAAAAAGTTTGGACGCAACCCGAAAGAAAAGAATTTCAGTCTTTGTATAATTTTTCACCTAGATTTTGTGTGTCTAAATAATGAATAACCACAAATAAAATATATCTAGTCATCTTTCTGATTATTTAAAATCATACACATAATAAATGTATCCGACTGCCCCAATGCTGGGGCACTCTGGATCTAATTGCAGCTAGACACTTTATCTGATTAAGATAGCGCTAGAATACGACGGGGCTTGACCATAATTTATTATCCATTTCCAAGCGCTATTTAGAATAAATGGCTCAATTTGATTAAATTCCGCTCGCTTTTCATTGATTTCCTGCATAACCAAATATATTTAAATATCTGCGATTGTAATTGCATTGTCATTGTTACAAATAAAAAAAACTATCAGTGCTATTATTTGTTATTAAATAGAAAACTTGTACTGGAAAGAATATTGTCACCATTCAAATTAAAATTTGAGTTTGAGGGTTGTTTGCATGCTGGAACTTCTTTTTTCATTTTTAAATAACTTAATATGCTTGGGATTTAGTTATTAGTCTGAAAACTAGACGGAGAGGCAACACGAGTGTAACTAAACGCAATAATTAAAAATATCTAGAATATTTTCTTTCGGCGTGAGTAGCAACTCGCAAAGGAAATCAATGCTACAATTAAAAGTGTGTATATAATGTGTTAGTTTAACTGGAATGGTAATGCACACATTTTTCTGTTAATATGCTTTTGCAATTCCCTAGTATAATGAAGAAAATCAAGTATAAGTTTAGGAAAAGTACTTCTCTCGTTTACCAACTTAATTGAAAATTTCATACAGATCCACAATTTTGGTATAATGATCTCATGAAATTTTTATTCATCTAGCACGTTGCATTTTTGAGTTATTGTGCTCACATACACACGGATAGACACAGAAACATGAGTCGAAATTCATCAAACTTAAAAGGTCAAATTTTTGACTTTTAGTTCTTTCTCTGCGCACGCTTCGTGTACGAGAAAGTAAATACGAAAGATAAATTATATTGGCATTTTAAAATAGTAAAAAATGTATATTTTTAATATGCTGAAAAGTAATTTTGATATCTGTTTCCTCAGAGTAATCAGAGACCTAACACAACACATGCATATCTTGAATGCTCCATGAAAGCTGAAGCACCTTTAAATACTTCCACGTGTAGCTCTGCATTTATTATTTTCGTCAAGAGAGTTACGCATAAGCTATTTGTTTATTCTGATGCTTCGAGACTGGAAAAGCGAAAACTGTAGTGCCTCGACAACAGAGAATTCCAAAACGTGCTGGTAGATGACAGAATAATAAGTTCCAATGAATGATTTTTTACCACTTTGTAATCTGAAATAAACCAGCGCGGATGATGAAACATGGGCAAAATATTTCAAGTTATTCCTACTCCATAGCAACAAAACTTGATTGAATGCAAAACTACAATAATCTCAGTGCGAGCCTTTGTCGAACACATACTCGATAAATCGGCAGAAAATAAATCTGAATAAATAAGTTATTTCCATTTTCTGGAACGACGTTTCTTCACACAGAAATTTATAGAGCTTTTTCAATGCAAGGAAAGACAAAAGAATCGTGATGTTGCATAAGACGCAATGTCTTTCTCAGGAAAAGGAGGGGGAAAAAAGTGAAAGACGAGAAGATAAAAAAAAAGACTGGCAATACACCGTGACGTCGTGAATATGTGCAAGCAAACAGTGCACTTATGTAAAATTTGTCCTCTCATATTTCGGTCACTGAAGTAATAGTCTTTTGTTTGTCTGTCTTGTAAAATGTGTCAGAGTCAATAGCATTGGCCATAAGTCGATGGCAAATCTGAAATTCACAGCTCGATGGCCAGGAATGAGCTAAAAATCTTTCAACTCATAAAATTGGTCACTTTTTAGAGTTAGAGACTTGCGCTGATGGGGAAACCAGGAATGTGCTATGACGCTAAGTTTGATAAGTTGAGGCAGGCTGACAACTTTTAAAGCTTCTATTCCGGATCGGATCCAGAACTAAGACAAAATATTTTCATTTAAATATATAAGATTATGAAGAATGATTTAAAATTATATAAAAAACATTGAAATACTGGATTTTTCAAAAGTTTTTGTCTAATTTGAACAGTATATATATTTTTTATTTTCCTTTTTTTTCTGACGTTTTTGATTTTTCACAAAGTTATTAATATAAAAAAAGAAAGAAAGAGACTGGTTTGCTATTTTATTATTTTGGGACGCTACGATCCGCACCAAAATCAGTTTTCTTCTGTGCGTCGAAAATTGGATTTCCTCTCCATATACCGGCCATTAGCGCAGACATATCCCTCCATGGCATTTGGTAAGCACGGTTTTCTTAAATCTTTCTGTGCGAACCGTCACTTCGAGAAGAAGCATAAATGGAATGATATTCGTAACCAAAGTGAATCATTGTTATCAAATTACTCTCAAAATAAAACTGGAAGTTGAAATTAATGAACTTTTTTCAAAATTCCCCATTTTTATGCTTTTTTTACCTAAACTACCTCGCACCCCCTTCGATCGTTAACTAATTAGTTGAACTACATGCCTACATCGTTATCGAGAAACCAGCTAGCGTTGTAGGGAAATTCGATCACCACTGATAGTTATTTTGGGATAATCTATGTATCTTTCTCAAGCAGACTTATCTGATCTCTCTTTTATTATAAATGGACCGTATTTGACTATTTAAATTTAAAAAAAGTCCTATCCAAATTTATTATACCAGAATATGTAATGTGTAATTCATTAGCATACTAGAAGAGAGGGGGTCGATAAGGTCGCAACGGATTTGGAAAAGCTGAAAAATATCAATTTAATCTGCCTGAAATTTTTATAAGAGAATTCGCTAAGTTACCAGGAGAATCAATGAATGAATATAATATTAACTTTGGTAGAGGTTCAATCTCCATAAGGTAGTTTCATTTTAAATTTTGTTCAATGTATATTATAGTTCAATATATATTATAGTTTAATATATATTATAACATCTGCCTTAAAACTAAAACAATTACAAATTCTGGTGAAAATAACTCTCATGATTCTTGGGGTGCGAGTTTTGTGGTGAAGAAAATTTAAATTTGCCATATTTTTAGAAGAGAAAATTGATCGCCGCAATGAATTATTAGAAAGATGAAACTTTTATTTTTAAACTGATAAATAGGGCAGCAAATTGGTAGGGTAATGATAAATAGGCGAAAATAATAAATAGTATAATGATAAATGGGGGAGCAAACGTTCATAACAAAAATTATTATCTTGAAACATTCATCTTTCATCGAAATAACTCAGGTGATGCTATCTTTTAGAGATATCGCTATAAATTATTGGTTGATGGTGAAATTTTGAAGTTATAATCTTGTATTTTAGATAATCCAATTGATATTCATAAAAGGTTTTGAGAAAATGTACAGTTAAATAATTCGATGTGCTCGAGTTTACATAAATATCTTGGTAGATGCTTCCAAAAACAGTACTTCAGTAATTAGAATTGCATGCTTCTGATGCAACTCAATTTTTAAAAAAAGATTTTCTAATTTTCATGCAATGTTGTTTCGCAGTAAAAAAAATGCAGAATTTCTAATGAGAGTGTATAAATATTTCTAATAATCGACATCTTTTTTTATATAATGTTTACTTGTAAGAACGTTTCTGTAATCAATCAAGCCAAAGATGTAAATATAACTTTTGATATAAACATAACTTTCCGAAGTGACATCGTTTTTCGATCAATAATTACAAAATTCAATTTCAACGGCACTTTTTCTAGATTTGCAAACTGAAGATTTTATCCTCTTTCAATACACTTATTATTACAAATAATCAGAACACTTTTTACCATTGGGATGAGTTATATTAAAGAAGATAGGCAAATTCTGTAAAATGAATCCAATACGATTTAAAAGAACCTCGGGGAAAAAGACAAGTGTTGAGTTCCATCCTATTCTGAATACCATGCACCTTCTCATCCCTACCAGACAGTAGCTCCAATTTAAAAAATGAAACATCATTTTAGAAATGCAGCACTGAAAAGATCGAAGAATAATATTTAATTATTCTAACAACAAAAGATCGAGGCTGATTAGTGGACAAAATAAGATCGAGACTTGACATTTAATTTACATAAGAGGAAAAGTTCAAGGCTTAACATTTTATTTCATAGGATATAAGATCGAAGTTAAAAATTCAGTGTTTAATACCCTAACATTTTCATACCTTACCATTGGAAACCTTAGTCAGAAATGAATCAACAAAATTCACTACGATATTCATCACAAAAATGTTACCTGAATTTCAGAGTATAAAATTTCATGTTTTTCTATTCATTTGCAATTTTGGAATTTCCTGGGAAAGTCTATTTGTCTTCTGTTCTCCCCTTTTGCTATTCTCCATATTTAAAATTAATTTATCATACAATTTATTATACCTGCAATTCAATTTATCATATCAGCGCTCTACCAGATAGTTGCTCTGAATTTCATTCAATAAATCATGCGCAGGATTCCTTTCGGAAGAATTAGTTTAATTTAAAATGATGTAAAAGTACGTCCAATTGCTGGGAGATCATTAAATTTTGAAACAGGAAATTGATCGTTCCAGTGAATTATGTGAAAATGGAAATATTTATTCTAAAATTAAACTTGTAACAGATTCCACGGCTAACTGTGGTGCATTACTGGTTTGACAGCGCTTATTTGATGAATTAATTTTCTATAATAGATGTGTAATTTGAATGAAAGTTTGACATAGCTGGAATATTTCTGATATAAAGTTAGGATTATTTCCAATAAATGTTATTTTATAATTAAAAATGTGCATAAATAAATTCACTGGCATGGCTAGTTTTGGCACATAAATTATCATTCATATTTATTACAGAAAACAGCATTTAAAGAAGTTTATTTAAACATATATCATCTGTGCGTGTTTAAGTTATGAAAGTAGTTAACGTTTTCAATAAAATAATTAAATTGGGAAAGGAATTTTAAAGATTGATTTTAAAAAAATGGAAGATTATAACACTAAATCGTTTTTGGAAAGTGAATATAAAAATGGAACTTTTTTTTAAAAAAAAATTGTGTTTAATTGGTAAATCTAGAATATATTTCCGAATGCGTGTTGACAGGAATTAATAAATACTATTAAGACTTAAGTGAGCTAGTTCATAAGTTTTAAAACATTTTGTAGTTAAATTAATAAGTGGATATACAGTAGTCAGATTTATTTAATAATTCAGAAAATTTTCAAATAAATGTAATTGGTAGAAAAAATAATATATTTGAATTCCCTTTTTTTACATTCCCATTTTTATGAGTAGCTTAATTCAAATCCCTTTTTTCATGCATCGGTTTTTACCCAGATCCTTGATTTATATTTCTATTTTCCGTTCTTCTGAGTAATCAGGGTTACAGGTTTTTAAATTTTCATGCCTTTTTTGTTGGTTGGTAATAAATCTTTCAAACGTTTTCATGTGTCTGGATTTTCAAACTCTGACTTAATTTTTTGCAATCATTTTGATATAATTGAAATCTATAATATTACCGATCACTCCTTTTTGTAAGGAAGTAGACATGAAATTCAATAAAACAGGAGGGAAATAAAATTAAACTTTGGTAAATTCATCCCAAATGGTGTCACGTGAATGACTTTATCTACATTTGTCAGATTTTAGAATATTATTAAACAAAAGTTCAAATTTCACAAATGAGTAAATTTTAACTAATATTTTTTCTATTTATCATTCTTCTGTTATCTTTCTCTATTTATATGTACATTTAGGATGACGAAAACGGAAACCCTTTTCATGAATAGGTAGAGATGAGATATATATTTGCAATCGAAATAGGGTCGCAAGTGGAAAATGTCTGAGATGCCCTCTTCTAAAATGAATGTAAATACATTAATTTCATTTCCATTTTCTGGACTTCATTAAATATAACTAACTAAGTTTCTTCTATTTATCATTCTTTATCATTCTTCATTCTTTAGTTATCCTTTTCTATTTATATGTACATTTGGGATCACGAAAGCGAACCCTTTTCATGAATAGGTAGATATGCGATGCATATTTGCAATCGAAATGGAGAAAATGTTTAAAATGCCCTCTTCTAAAATGAATGTAAATGCATTAATTTCATTTGCATTTCTCAGGCTTAATTAATTACATGTAACTAAATTTCTTCTATTTATCATTCTTCAGTTATCCTTTTCTATTTATACGAGTACTTTGGTCACGAAAAAACTTTTCTTGAATAGATGGGGGTTGCGATATATTTTTGCAAACAAAATGGGGTTACAAGCGGAAAAAATTTAAGAAGCTCTTATTCTAAATGAATGCAAATGCGTTAATTTTTGTCGCCATTTAGAATTACTTAAAAAACATTTAACAAGCTTCCTAATGCTTATTATTTTTCTATTAGATTTTTTCGATTTATATGTATGCTTGAGGTCGCGGAAAATCCTTTCATGAATAGATGAAGTAGAGAAAACTTTTTACAGACGAAATGGGGTCAGAAGCGGAAAAAGTTTAAGAAGCTCTCTTCTAAAATGGATGCAAATACATTAATTTTAGCTGACCCTTTTAGACTTAATTAATGTCAGAACAGAAAAGCATATAGTTTCAGTTAGTAGGCACCGCCAAAAGAAATCGATCAATATCAGGTTAATGAACTTCACGTGAAAAAGAAATCGACGAGTACCCGTCATTTTTGTCTAAACACTTGGTGAAATACATTCTGAATTTTTTACGAACTGATGTAATGTAGTTGCCAAACTTAGCCTATATATTCTTAGGAAGCATTTGAAAACGAAGTTAATCTATCTATGTGATGCTAAAATGTGTTTTTTTCTCGTTTTTTCCAGTTTTAAAAAATGGCACAGTTTTGACTAGCACTTTGTGTGGAACCTGTTTTAATCTAAAAAGAATTGCTGAAAATAATTCCTTTCATAATTTTATGTAAAATGCATTATGCCCTCTTGAACGCTACTTTGTTAATTTTGGATTTTGAAATATTATCTGATAAATATCAGGTTATATTTGTCTGCTAATGTGTTGAAATTTGTTCTCTGATTTTTGAGTTTGAAGTTAGTGAATTAATTTCTCAACTTTCCAGTACTACACTTCTGTCAAAAAATATAAATCATCGCTCACATTTCAATTATATAAAACAAAAGAGCTTTTGAAAAGTTAAGTATAAGTTTCATTGAAAACCTCACGAAACTCTCGTGGCGATTATCTTTCTTTATCGAATTTTTCTTCAGCGAATCTTATTTCGCCTCGATTATAATCTTTCTTTCTGTCCGAGGATTTTTTCAGAGTTTCTCTAGTACAAAGGTTCCCAAACTTTTTTTCCTCGCTTACCCCTTGATTATTCTTATTGTTTTCGCGGACCCCCGACGATCAGATGCAACGCCCCCCCCCCCCCATCCGTCTATACAAAAAAGTTTTTATGAATAATGTTAAGGTTAGCTTAAGTTAGCTTAAAAGAGAAATTATTCGAATTAATAACATTTGCAGAACTTATTTTTAATTTTACATTTTGCATTTTTACAATAGCATTAGTTCAGCGCCAAAGCAAATGGTACCAATATTGCAATTATGTCGTTTTAACTTATAAGGATAGCTAAAAATTGCACGTCGCAATAATCAACTAGTCAAGTGGTATAGTTGTTACTGTGAAAGACCGAAATTGGAGAATGTCGACTTTCACCGGTGAATGTCGACACATGCCACAAACATTCACCGGAGATTATCAACATTCACCGACCGGAGAAACTGACATTCACCGGAGAATATCGACATTTGCCAGATATCGGTCTTTAACAGTAACATAGTTATTACATAACAAGTATTCATTTGGAAAAACAAAATTTTCAAACTTTTTAATCCCTTGTTTCCGCCTTTAACAACTTTGATTTCGCGTATGCCCGAATTGGTCCTCCGCGTACCCCTAGTGGTACGCGCATCACTGGTTGGGAGCCTCTGTTTTAGCATAATGAAAACGTCTCGTGAAAGCAAAGAAAGACAGCATGATTCAAAAGGGAAAGATAGAAGGAAACCGCTGAAAATAAAGGTCTCTTAAGATGCTGAAATAATGGCTACTGTTTGATTTTTTAAAAACTGTTTACTTACAGAATGAAGTAAACAGTTTTTAAACTTGAGTAACTGTCAAATTTGTATATCATTTAAAAGAACATCTAGCTTTATATTTAATATCAAAAGCAAAATTTAATTATTCATGCCCTAAAAAATAGCATGCTTGTTTCAGATAATTGCATTAAAAATATTTTAAATAAAACATTAATTGCATGACATTCCGTATAGATGCAGACATTTTTCACAGTCTATGTAGTAGAATAAATATTTTTCGAGCACAATAAATACTTTTTGGTTTAATTCCATTTCAACCACTAAATTCTGTATTAAATGATATACACATATTTTTATGCAACACGGGATAATTTTTTGTGAGTCGAAAAAACGGAAGACGCCAAAAAAGAAAAGAAAGAATGATTGAAAAATGTCTCCATAATTTTGGCGACCACTTTAAATTGTGTAACAAGATTATTAAAGATGAGCTCAGTTTCATGAATTTCTTCTTAAAATAGTGATAAGTCTACAGAGATAACGATCAACACTTTGTTTACTTATTTAACAACGCGTATCAAAATTTTCTTGAATAAACCAGCTGGAAGGCTGTTAAAATCGGCTTTTACAAACAGGTTACAGGACACAGGCATTTTCTTTGTTATGAGAAAAATGTGGAAACCAATTTTCTTAAAACGAAAGATCGACTTTCGAATTTTATTATCTACTTCTTTTCGCTTCATTTGCCTGAAACAAGTTTTAAATTAAGAATGTTGAAATGAAATAATAGAACTGCAGGCGGTTTTAATTATAGTGATTTGGGAACATAAAAATGTGCTGTGTCTAAATAGTGGAACCTTACGAAAGAATTATTGGATTTCAATTAAAAGAGCTAATTAATAAAGAAAAACGAAACACTTTTTTGTTTATTGTGTTTTATTTGTAGAAAATTTATTTTATAACCAGCAGAAAAAATTATCTGCATTTTGATAGTATTTTTAATTACAAAAATGAACATAACTAAAGATCAGTTCGATGAAATTTTGGTTTGTAAATATTTTACTTGTCAGAAAATGTTTTATATAATAAATAGATTACTATGCATTTTTTTATTTCTTCAATCTTAATTTTAAATTAAGTTATTATGTTTAACTCTCACTTTCATAGTGTACAAAACGATTAAGTATTATTCGATTTAAATTTTAATTCCATAAAATTATCCAAAGATTGATCTTTATTGCTTTTAAAAGTATGGTATTAGAAAAAGTTTTTAATAAAACGATTTTATAAAAGAGTGGCTTTGCTAAACTTGTGTTGAATTCAGGAGCTTCTAAATTATTTATATATAAAGAAGACAGTCACACACTCAAAAGTTCCAATATACACTTTTGACGTTTGTACCGTAGGGATAATCCGCAAAGTAATAGTTTCTAGAAAAGGTAGAACAAAACTCCAATAATTTATCTTTAATATGTCACATAATTAATACGTCAGTATGACTCAAAGAGTAAATATAGACTTTTAACATTTACACGGTAGGATAATTTACAAAACAATAGTTTGTAGAAAAAGTACAACAAAAACTATAATAACTTATTTTAATACGTCATTACTTAGGAGTATCTTTTGTTGCGGTAATGCTCTACATCTCTTTTATTTAATAGATAGTGATAAGTCGTGTGTAAGACTATCACTAAAAACTAAAACTAGACTATCACTAAAAACCACCAAATTATCATTATTTTGGCTTTTTTGAAACACAAAGATTTTGCATCCGTCATACTTTGCACTACAGCTGTAGCATGACAGAAATAGTGTAGCTTTCTAATAAAATTCTCCTACAGATTAAAACGGAAAGGATCATTATGTCATATCTTATTAAAATAACAGTGCGAAATCCGCACCCTTCGAACACAAAATTCTTCTTGAGAGGCAACAATTATTTCATATCAAAAGAGCGAAATGTAAAAAATTAATCCGTTTCATAATAATTGCTTTCACTTCCAATTTTGCATTGAAAATTCAATTGCTCTTATCCTTAGCCACGATGATATGCGTTTATTAAATTATGCTTTAGGTTCGAAAAATTTAAAAAAGTTAATTAATAGCAAATAAGACTAATTTTATATTGTGTTTGAATAGAATGTTTGTACTTAGGAGTAGCTTTCTTGTAAAAGATCCCTACGTGGAACTCGTCACTTTTCTGTGAAACAATTTAGCCATTAAATTACAGGTTAGAGAAAATTTTAAACATCCTCAAACAACGGGGAGTTTGACGAAGAAACTAAAAAGTGCGTTTCACTTTTTTCAAGTCCTTCGAAGATAAGGTTTGTTATATCTCTCAACCACCCATGGAGTTCTATGATGGGTTTCTCTCATTAGCAATTTATTTAGGGGAAAGTGGGGTAAAACCGGGTAGCTAAGGTTCGAAGGCTTACTGGAGATAAAATATTCGACAGAGAGATTATCAACTTTACTTATCGGAGTACAATATATATTTCCAGAAAAGTCACAGTTTTATTACTTTTTTTTATCAATGATTTTTATTTTTAAAAAGTCAAACTACCCGAAACTACCCGGTTTTACCGGGTAGTTTGACTTCAAGGTTAAACCGGGTACACATGTTAAAGTCATGGGAAATTTGGAATACTTGATTTTCAACGAAAAAGTTGCAATCGTTTTTATTTTATAAAAAGCAATTTAAGAATATTAGTTACAAAATTCATAGGTAAAGCAGTTGTCTTCTTCCTCCGCGCCACTGCAGCTTTCGTGGGCACATCCAAGACAGTTTTTACATTAGATTAACCATTCTTCTTTATTTAAATTTAAAAAATTCATCATTAAAATATAAACAATCAACGTCTGCTGTGTTTTTATCGTCTTCTGCGGAATAATCATCAAGACTGACTGTCCCGGTCTTGCGCCACTTGGAGTACCCGGTTTTACTCGAGTACAGAGGTTATATAAAACGAAATAGAACAGCTCAATTATTGGAGTAAATCCTTAGTGTTTGATAGGGTGTAAATCCTTAGTAAACGTATAATAAGCTGGACTAAAAATGGTTTTTAAAAGTGTAATGATTTTTAAGTAAGGATAGTTTAAAATCAAACGAGCATTAGACAATTAACGTCTTAAAACAAATAAACCTTCACAGAAGCAGTGAATTCAACAGCTGCAACACGCCACTATGACTGTTCCTTTTTCTTGAATAGTAGAATGCAATTCAGTATCAGTCCGCTAGAAAGAAGAAGTAATATTGCCAGAATAGAGGGTACTCGGTTTTACCCCACTCTCCCCTACTCATCACACATGAAGCGACTGAATAGTGCAGGGGAATCAAACTACAGTAAAACTTCGATTAATGGTCACCATCCGGATCAGGACTGGGGCGGATTACCGCATAGACGAATAAAGATGCATTAAGAAATCTCTTACTTCAGGCCTGGGACGAAACTGCTTTAAAAGTGAATAATACATACATATTGTAATTAATTTTACAAAACGATCAATATAAACTTCAATATAAGAGTAGCAATGTGCTAAAATGACGGATTACAAACGATGACGGATAACAGAAACTGACAGTTAAATGAGTGACGGTTCATCGAAGTTTCACTGCATCAGCAAGATGAGAGTACAGACAGAGTGAAACATATGATTTACCGGTGTACCACCGTAGCATCAGTCCAAAAGAGAAGATAAAGTTTCTGATGGTATATCATGTGTACCAACCGTAAGGAAAAAGTTACAATCGGACCTCTATTTAACGAAGTCGCTAAATCCCGAAAAACAGTTCGTTATATGGAAAATTCGTTAAATAGAGATTCACCTTTTAAAATACTTTAAACTACGCAAAATAGATTTTAAATTCATAAACTCTAAATATTATTAAAAAAGTAATTAATCACACCTTTATCTTGTAAATTAATATCTATTTGTTTTATATATCTTACCTATCAAAAAGAAATTTGCAAGGAAAACAAGAATAAAACAAAACATTGTCAGGGAAAACACTGTATTTTCAATTTTAAAAAAATTTTATATTAAAATTAATGAATTTTAATGACATCGGATTTATTATAACAAGTAATTTTACGCATACATTATCGAATGCGCCCTTAAGTTTAATTACTGATAAAGTCTGTTAATTTTGTCAGAGTTTTTTTGTTTGAAAAAGTGTTTTCTCTCATAATATGTCTCGTATCTTTGCAATGCACCAAAAACCCCTTCAGGCGTATTTTCTTCAAACTGTAATCCGCGTCGGGTGGTTTCAAATGATTTTGGTATTCCATCATACAAAGGTTTGTTGATTTCTGCATCATTTCCATCTTCATCGCAATTCATTGCTGTATTGTTTTCATTTTTCACACTGTCCAAAATATCCAATTCAGTTCGCGTTTCCGAGGTTTCAGCTTCAGAATCAAGTAAAAGAAATCATCAATAATTTCTTCTTTTTTTCCCTTAGTGTATCCACATTTTTTAAAGTTCCTCTAAGGGAATATCGTCTTCGTCCTCCGTACTTGCCGAATTCTCATTGCTGACAAAGAATCCAACTTCGCCAAAACTGTTGCAAATAGTACGATCTCCGACATCATAGTTCCATGCTTTGGAAATTTCTGATATGCTTTCCCGTAAGTTGATCTTTGGCATGGATTGATTGTTCTCAAGCGCAGTGATAACTTTTGGCACTATTCTCTTGCGATAGTGTATTTTGAAAATTTTTTTATCACCCCTTGATCCATTGGCTGCAGTTTTGATGTAGTGTTCTGTGGCAAGTAAAAAATTGTAACATTTTTCAGTTTTGTGTTGATTTCCTTCGGATGGGCGGGACAATTGTAAAAAACGAGAGCAATTTTTCGACACTGCAATCATACGTTTGTCCAACTTTTGAACCCATTTTTCACAAATTTCTGACGCCATACAAGATTTTTTTGTTAAAGTCATAATAAACCTCCAAAGATTTTGATCCTTTGAAACATCTTGCATTTTTGCTTCTTCCGATAACAAATGGTTTCAATTTCTGATGTACAGTCATATTTGCACCTAACATGACAATTAATCTTGCTTTGCTTTGTTTTCCTCCAAAGCATTTTTCCTTTTTAAATGCTAATGTCTTTTGAGGCAAACATTGAAAAAATAAAGCAGTCTCATCCGCATTAAAGATGTTTTCTGGCTTATAGTCTTTTAAAATTTTACTCAATGTCTCCGTTATCCAATTTTCACTACTTTCACCCGATATTATTTTTGCCATAATTCCGTGTCTTCTCTTAAATTTTTCAAGTGATCCATTGCTTCCTCGAAATTCGTCGTATCCCAATGCCTTCGCAAATTGAAGAGCTTTCTCAATTATGAAAGGCCCAGAAATCGGAACATTTTTATCTCGCATTGTGTGTATCCACTTCAAAACTGCCTCATCCACATCTTATAGACACATGTTTTTAAACGTTTTGAACAAGAACTCGATGAATCATAATTTTGTATCTTATCACGATTTTTTATTATGTTTGATAAGCTGTACACGACTGCCCAATACACGACGGATCTTCGGAGTAATCAGGTTTCGAACATCAAACCTTAGGTCTGCGAGGCTGACACCTTACTACTAGACCACCGCGGCCTCCATTGCGGGTGGAAATCTCTCGCTGTAGCAAATTTAGAACGCGGTAATGGTACGCCACCTATATGAAAAACAAATTATTTGCTCTCTCATTAAAAAAAAGTTTTTCAGTTGTGACATTATTAGTTTTTTTATTAATTTTTGAAATGGGTCCAATAATTTATGATCACCCTGTATAATTAATGCTTAGAAAATTGGCATGGAATATAAAGAGGCAAGAAATAATCCTCAACAATGTTGTACGTAAAATTTCTAATCCCTTTTCATGAATAAATAATCTGAAAAGCTTTCATCCTAAATGAGATTCTTAATGCAGGGAATGTGGATTTATGTAAGATTTAGATGACAGGATTATTTATGAAAAGCTCTGGACAACCATATTCCATCGCTTAACATTTAAAAGCTGATTATAATCCGTAATTTACTCGAAATATCCTTAATCATATCATTTCGCTTAAATTAAATCCTCAGAAAACGTATTATAACGCTTCATGACCATACCCTTAATATACTAAGTAGATGATATCCACTGGCTAATCTAAAAGATTATTTCAGGGAGAAAATACAAGGAATATATGGACAAAATTACACTGGTCTACATAAAAACTTTTTTCGTGTAACAGAGATGAAATTAACTATTTACAACTAATTCCACAGTATAGAATCCAAAAAAAAAAAAAATGTGAAAAAGCTGTAACACGTATAGTTTTTTTGTTACAACTGTTTTTTTCAGTAATAAAAAAATTACACAAAAGCATATTTTAGAACACATATTTTATTATTATCAATCTCATTAATTTACTGTGGAATATTGTTTTATTTGAAATTATACTCATATTTTAGACTATGTAAAACATAAAAACATTAAACATTCACTAAATACAATGAGATATTATTAATTTTTTCTCTTATGTGGTGTCAAATCTCCTGTTTTAAGGAACCAGCAGTAGTCACCCATGATTGCTGGGTAGCAGCAACCCTGATATCGTGTTTCCATAGTCCTAATGTTTTAATGAAATTTTCCTCCATTTTTGTCGCTATCCTCAAGATATCTTGGAAAGAAGTCTAAATGTGAATGTAAGAAATGCGGCACCCCAAGGCTTGGTAGGACTTAAAACGCTCTCTTATTAGGATTATTTAATTTCCATCTATTTTGTCTCCTAAAAATCCATTTACCACCGTCATACACAATTTCCAAGTTGTTAATTCCTTTTGATTAAATTTATTTTCAAAAACAGGAGATTCATCAATAATACTTTCTTCCTTTGGCTTCACTTAATTGCTGAAAAAGTAGTCTTAAATATTTAAATACTCCACCTTCTTTGTCCAAGGCCTTGACAAAACTTTTAATCAGTCCTAATTTAATGTGAAGTGGAGGAAGAAGAATCTTTTCCGGTTCAACAAGAGGGGTATTCTTTATATTACTAGTTTCAGGTTGAACAGACATTCTGCTTGACCATTCCTTTTTTTACAAATTGTGTCTCTGCCATCCCACAAGCATAAAAAACAACAATAATTCTTTGTAAATCCTCCTTGAAGACTCATTATTATAGATATGACATTTAACTTTCCACAAATGTGCCAATTGAATTGTTTATACTTAATTGCATTTAGAATTGTTTCCATGTTAGCATGCGTTTCCTACATCGATGCTGAATAAGCAAAAGATATAGATGGTTTCTTATTTCCATTGTGGAGTAATATACTTTTAAAGCCATATTTAGATTAACCAATAAAAAGGCACCATTCTGAAGTTTCATGCTTGATTTGTCGTTCATTCATTAATCCATCTATGTTAAAACAAACACATAAAGAACATTCCATTTTGTAAAACGCTGAGTATATCACGTTTCTTTTTTTGAAATATGTAATGCTTGTTCCCCCTGCCAACAGATTCTACTCTTGCATTCTGGGGCCCAGAAATTCCACCTGTTGTTTTGATAGGCCCAGTTCACACACCAAATCATTGTTCGTTTTGACGAATGAAATAGGGTTCACTCGAAGTCTCTGGTCTAAAAGTAGGGTTACGCGTCTTTACAGATATTTCTATATTTCCATCGGATGTGTCTTCAATTTCACTTTCCAATTCTATGGCGAAGTTGGTATCAGTAAATCGTCTCCATGGGAAACAGGCCGGAGTGCAGATGGGATATTCGAATACTCAATGTTCTGATTTTGCTTTTTGAGTATCCTTCTGTGTTCTTTAGAAAGAAGTAGCAATCACCAAAATGTTTTGAAGGTTCTTGTCACATCACAGGGACAGCAAATGGCGTAGAAAGGTATTCTTTTGCCTTTCATCCACTGAACAAGAGTCAGATTGCAACTTACGGAACACATTTTGAGGAGCCCAACTACTATCTTGATCGGCACCTTTATAACCAAAATACCGAAAATAAGCCTTTTCCACTTCTTGTGTTAAATGCCTACCTTGTGATTTTAATATAAATCGTCCACAAACATAACAAAACTTATTGGGCTGAGTTTTGCAAGATCTACGCTAAAAACTTGCCATTTTCAACATAAATTGTAATTTTTAACACACAACCACACTAACCAAAGAACGTCTCTTTACTGGAATACCGAACCCCCCCCCCGAATAAGTTAGGGGTGCAGCGTTGCCAAACAGTGTTGCCAATAGGCCGAGTTCCCGGCAGGAAGGGTTGCCAGGAGGTAGTGTTACCATATGTGATATTGTGAAAATCATAAAAAATTAATGAATGGTACCATTTTTTGATACTCTAACACAAAAATGGTACGTGGTGGGGCTTTTCTACTTGTAGATATTTAAATAACTATCGGAATTAATAATAAAAATAATAATTTGACCGTTGTTACATAACCACTGTAGACCAGTATTATTAGATTATATTCTAAAGATATTTTTTAAATATTCATCAAAGTTTCTTATAGTTAAAATGATTAAAAAGCGATGTTAGAACATATCATTGTTTAACAAGCATCACCACCGATCTGAATTTTTTTTTAATTTCAAAGAGGAAGAAAAAACTGAATTTTTCACATATTTCGAACGAACGAATATAACGAATATTTTTGAATGTATTTAACATCTGATATCAACATGACTCCGCACGTTCCTACAAGATGTGAAACAAAAATTCAGAAATATTCGTTATTGGTTGCGAAAAATTCAGTTCTTTTTTGTTTGAAATTTCAAAAAATTCAGATAAATGATGGTGCTTGTTAAGCGATAATATGTTTTATAATGTAACGAAATCTGGTGTAGTCTTGACAGAATAATTGAATAATTATGCTTTCATTTCACTTGAGTTTAAAATTCCGTTTTAAAACTCCGCAAGGATTATGATGTTTTATTTAGTTAAGATTAATTTAGTTCTATTGACATCTCGTTATTAAGGTATACGAGGGCTATTTTGGGACGCACTTCTTAACCTTGAACTGTGGTCAAATGACGAGGGTAAACATCCCGCACCCCAAACTTCCATGCCAATGATAATTTATGTATCGAATTTAACTTTTGGTAAGTTGAGACGATTGCGGCTCGAAAATTAGAAGCAGGTTATTTAGGATGAGTATGTGTGATCCACGACGGCAGATTTCACGGGCATCAGATTCTTCGGTGCAATCAGTTCTTGAATCCGGAAACCTTCAGTATAGTAGACAAAACTCTATAATCAGGCCACTACCTAAAGTGACACAGAATTACCTACTTAGGCATGAAGCATTCTTCTTTTCTTATTTCAACAATCTAACAGAATAGAGCAACAAAAAGACTAAAGCAAAATAAAAATAAAAACCTGGCATAGGGACATTATCAAGCGTCACCCCCCTTCATTTCTTACCTTGTCCACTATTCCCTTATTGTGGCCTTTTACCATCATCTATCTTCTTTACATGCTTAGTTCACCTGTTATGGCTGCATGCCAGGAGGAAAGTGACGAGTTTTGTTTGTGACAAAATGAGCATCATTAGTTCGTAGATCATAATGGAAATTAATATCAGTTCAGTAGGATAAGTTTCAGAATCCTTTAATATTTACAGTAAAACCTGTTTAAAACGGACACTGTAAGAAACGGAATTCTGTCTTAAGCGGAAAAAATATCTGGTCCCGTCGAAAGATATAGAAAGATCCATAGTACATCCCCTCCATAAAACGGAACCCGTCTCACGCGGAAACGGACAGAATTTCAAAGAACGATTCACTATATTTCATTGTTAGAAAACCTGCTCTAACGGACAAAAATCGTGCGTTTTCCAAAAGTTCTTTCTATTTCCCTCGCTAAAAAAATTTTGTTGAAGCGAATTTAACTGAAAATGTTTGCATCGAAAATTATTCATCAGCCGAAGATATAGATGAAGTGATTTGCAACTTTTGTTGAATAACAGTGAAGTTTCCGATATGAGCGCAAAAGAATTCATATCAATCGACGATGATATTTTAACACAGGTTCCTACTGATAATGTGAATGATATAATTCAAAGGCATATGAACAATGACAGCAGTGATGATGATGAATGTAATATAAAAATAAAGACATTTCCGATAAAGAATTCTCCATTAAATCGTATGAATCCTTTTTAGATACAGTTTCTGAACTTGAAAAGTTTGCCTTAAATCAGGGAGATGCTGAAATGCTTGAACTTTTGAAGAATGTGAGAATATTAACGCAGCGAAGAATTATTCATAAAAGATATGTATAGAAAACAATGCTGGATTATTTTAAATTGTAGATTTAGCAAATAAACTTATTTTCCTTAAATTTGTAGCTTTTGAGTAAGGATAATCAATTGTTCAGAGTAAATAATGACTATGATATTTATTTCTATTTAGTGTCCAAAAGCAATATTGTTAAAATAAAATACATATAAACATCTAACTTTTATATGTTTCATAATTTTTATTGTTATTGTGTAATTTTAAAAGTTAACTAAATCTTAATTTTAAAATGTGACACTTATTAAAACGTAATTATTATAATATTTATATTTTTATGGTATTTTGTTAATCTTAGAATATCTTTTTTATTATAATCGGTTTAATTTAAATAATGATCAGATGCATTTGAAATCCTCATATACTAATGAGCCCTGTATGAGACGGAATCCTGTCCAAAATGGAATATTTTTCTAGTCCCTTTACATTCCTTTTAGTACAGGTTTTACTGTAGTAAGAACGTATCAGATTGCAAATTAGTTTCCTAAAAATACGAATCTACCGTAATTTTAAAAACAGTTTGCATACCCGTTGGGAGCAAGGACGACACGCACATTTCCGTGACTCCAAATGTAGTATCACTGAATTGAAGTTCAACCGTTATAATCAATCATTTAAGATGCCTATACTTTCGCCATTTGAATACATCTAGGAAAACGATATCTTAATCCTTTGTTGTGAGTGAATAAGTAGGAATCACTACAGACCTTCCTCAAAGCAAGTTATCTATGAAGTAATAGTATATTTGTTTTGATAGTTTCTTGTTTGAAGAAATAATATTACAGTTAATTGATTCGTTTCTGCTTTTATTATGAAGAACCGTGTTATGCAAAATACAGCCCTTCGAAATAGAGCGTGCGGTATTTTAACTCGAAAAAACTTCAAGGAACAAACATCCGGTGAATAAGAAAAATTTGGAATACATTTATTAGGATCTATAACTATTAAGAATTTATAATCATTCATGCCGCATGAAGCTGATTAACATGAAAACGCTCCATATTCATAAATGAAACTGAATCTTGTGATAAAATATTTTCGGTTGGCAGATTTTAAGGGTGATTTTGATTTGTAAAGGGGCAGAAATTTACTATTATGATACGCAAATGTATTCCAAAGTGAGTTACATCTAAATTATTTTCCTTTGCTTTAACAATTTAACCAATGAAAACAATGATAGCTAAGAGATTATGCTAACCAAAGTTTCGCACATTTAAAGAGATTGAAAAGCAAACCTTTAAGCCCCCGCACGTGTTTAACAACAAATAAATGCCGTAAATCGCGGAGTATATTATGTTACAACACACTGATACTTTTTTAGACTCTGCCACCAGGGGCGCTGTCTGTTGGTGGCAGAGTCTATGCTTGAGGACTAGAGGGTAGTGGGTACGAGACCTGATTCCACCAGTCAAGAATTCACCGAGTATGTTGGCCTGAAGGACGTCGAGGGTCAAACTTCCTGGAACTGGATGGAAATTCGAATAATGGGATACCGGCGTGTTATGTCAACCTCGCCATCTGGGCAAGCTTCAAAATTACGAGGTCTGTTATGAATTTATCCTGGTGTAGCTTCAAAGCGGGATATTAATCTATCTAAATTAATTTGATGCTTGTTTTACCTCTTAAGGTGTGTATACACTTGTGAGCTGTTTGGTTTGCGAACTGTTCGCAATCGTTCGTTGAAATTATTTTTACAACGAACTCACCGCGAACCATCAATCATCAGTTGTCATTCGCAAATGGAGGGGGGGGGGGCTTTGGAAGCGCATTGGAATACGCCTTGATTTGCAGATTTGACCTTGCAGGTTCAGTGGAGGTTCGCGGGGAAAGACGAACTACACACGAACACGTCCCACTGTGAGCTGCGTATCCCTTTGCGTTCGCAGAAAAACCGACAGGATTTGAATAAAGCGAACGGTCCCCGAGTCGTTCGTCCAACCCTAAAAACGCCGTCCCAGCCTGCGAATCGTTCACATCGCAAGTGAATATGTGCCTTTATAGGCCGAATTTCACATCTCTATTTAAAAACCTTACTTTCCATCTTTCTCCACTACTTTTGGTGTAGGTCTAGAAATTATTGTCGGAGTTTCCTCACCTCATAGCTTTTGATTAAAGAACATGATGATAAATATTATTACATATTCATAGAGTACAACTTAAAAGTTTTTAAAAAACACAAAGTTAAGTGATTTCCCCATAACAACCTTTCGCGGCATGTAACCCATTGGCACTTGGCTGGAAATTGAGTTCAGTCTTTATGTGTCTAGGTTTAGGTTAGTATGCAGTCTTTATACGAGAGCAGTCAATTATTTATGTATCTTGGACGAAATAAAAATTGCAAAACTTTTAAGACGTGACAGCTATCAAAAAACCTTTAGTACAAAAGTTGTGGTAGCCTTTCGTGGAACGTAACACATCAAGACTCCATCAGTTTCCAGCCAAGTGCCGATGGTTTACATGCCGCGAAAGTCTGCCATGGGGAAAACCCTTAACTTTGTTTGTGTTATTAAAAAAGAATTTTTGGCTTGTACTTTATGAATAAGTATCAATATACTAGCCGCCTACGGCGACCAGCTGGTTCGCCAGTCTTTTATTAATAGTAATAAGGCAATTAAGGCTGACATTTTCAACATTTCAATTTTTGTAAGCTGAAAGCAATAATTGCAATAAGGACAAAAAATGAATTTAAAAACACAAATAGTGAACAGGTTAGTTAGTATAACTGAATTTTAATTCTTTATACACAAAACGAAAATGTACAGGATGTTTTTGCATATAATGAACTTTGAGTTAATCCCTTATATTTAAGTGTTAAAAAATGATAAGTGAAAAGATTCGTTAAAAAATGGAAAAGATTCGTTAAGTAATGAAAAATTTGAAGTACAATAATTAAATTTCTCAGCAAAAAATAATTTACATATTAAAACTCAAAATAACTAAATAAAGTTTTTTCTGTGAAAAAAAAAGAGAATTTACTACATTTTGTGAAACGCAAAACTAAATTCATGATAACCATTTAAATCTAGTCACTAAAAGCATCCATTTATAAATAAAAAAAATTATTGAATTGAAAGGCATGGAAAAAAAAACAAATCTTGAATAATTATTCTGTGCATAACAAAACAATAATCTATTCTAAAGCTATCTATTAGGCTTAATTAATCGCCGATATTAACATTCTGGAAAAAATTTTGTAAAATTTGAGAAAAATTTAGATGAGGAGAGAATTTTAAAACTTAAAAACAAAATGTTTAAAAATTACTGAGAAAATAGCAATAAATAAAATAAGAAAAAGCTAAATGAGAGTATTAGATAATAATTGGAAGAATTCAAATCTAATATTTCCTTTTAGGTATGCAAAAAAGAGGGGGAAAAGTTGACGAAGTATTACACTGAACGAACGGCTCGAACTCCCGGAGAAATGATACGCTACCAAATCCGTGGGAGGGAATGTTTTAAGCAGTTGTGATGGCATATAGGCAAAAGAAAAAAAAAACCGGGGACGGGGCAAAGAATGCTGGAAACAGGGAATTATTTATATAAAATTGATCTGGAGCGCTTACAATTGACATGAAGTGATTTTTAATCTTGGTCAGATTTTCAAAGAATTTTTTTGGCTAATTTTCGATTTAGAGTAAACTCTTTAAGGCTAGGAGCTTAAACGCATTTCTCAGATCAATGTGTTAAAAATGGGGAACGCTTCACCATTTTGCGTGTCGTCCTTGGAAAGGCTCATCTTCTTTGTATCGTTTCATTTTTAGTATATGAATTACCGAAGCGATTACATCAATAATTTTGTTTTGAAGATACTCGCGGCCATTACAGCTGCTACGTCCCCGCCTCCCCTACGTCAATTTCTACTCTCGCAACCAGCGACCTTAAAGTTCCGATGATCTTAAAAATTTATAAAAAATAGATAAAATTTTCTACAATAATAAAACTGGTATCATTGGAAAGAAAATTTTTTGCTCCTTAAAATGACATGAAAAATTTCTTTGCCAATCAATTCATTCAGAAGTTATTGGCGAAAAACGATGAAATTTGGTTTAATTTTTAAATAATTTAAATTTGAATTAAAATTTTAAAAAAACGGCTCCGAGGTGCACATCTTCAGCATCCAAAGTATATCTGTGCCAAATTTGGTAGCTCTATGTTCTACGGTCTGTTCTGTACACCGCCAACAGACAGACAGACAGACAGACAGACAGACAGACAGACAGACAGACATTCATGTTTATTAGTATTAGAGATAGAGATAGAGATATCGCCATATTCGTTAATCAAAAGTTATGAGGTAAGGCAACTCCGACAATAATTTGTGACCACACAGTATTTTACAGAGAAATTCTAATTTTTAATCTTAAGCTTTGCGAGCTTCTGTAACTATTTTCTAAGGATATTAAAACTACTTTAAATTCCTGCAAAATACATCGAACTGTGTTTAAAGGCTATTTAAAGGGGACATAAGTTGTTCAGATTCCCCACAAGTGTATAGTGCATACGTAGTAATGTATCCGATCCCCAAATAAGTTTTTGGGCCGACATTTGTCTTTAAAAAAGTAATTACCTCAACGTTATTGAAACTGAAACCTTTAAAATGATAGAACGCTGAGGATTTCAACCTGGAGTGTGGGTGTCTCAAAAGTTCTTTTTTGGCTAAAAACAAGTTTTTTTTCTTTTTTTTTTGCCCATTTTAAGCCATCTAAGTGCATTTAATTTATTTGATACCAGTGCCTTTTTTTTCGAAAGGAAAAAGTTGCCCTTTTACGAATCTAGGTTTTCACTTTCCTAGACATTAGGTAAAAGTCATTTCCTTTCTTTTTAAAAGAATTAGTATAGAAGTTTCTTTTGTGTTGGCAAAAAAGAAGTAAATTTCCGTCTCATTTTCTTTTCCAGTTCTTAGGCGCTGCGATTGACTTTAACTTAACATTTTGTAATTCTACAAAATTTTAACTTGTTGGGAAAATAAATGTTTCATAGTAAAATAACAGAAAGAAAAATTAAATATATTAAATAAAAGATAACGTAGCAAGATTATTAATCATTTTAAAGTAGTGAGAGTAAAGAAAATAACGCGAAAAAAGAAAAGCTACAAATCTATTCTCTCTAGACTGGAAAGTAACCTCATAGTCAATATTGGACAAGTTTTAATAGTAACGGCGAATTTGTATGACTTGCTGATTTTGGAAACAAGTTCGAATCTAGCGAGTTTAAGGACACTCTCTATTTTCCTTATGTTGTCAGGCTGAACTTCTAAAAATTTAGCCCTCCATCTGCATAATTTTTTAAATTACTATTTACATGTAACGTTAACAGGTATGTGGTTCAAATAATACTTTTAAAACGAAGCGGATTGTTATTTATATGCAGCGCAATAACTGTAAAACTCCAGTCGACGTTATAGTAGTAAGAGGTAAACACATTAGCCTGCGGAAATCGCTAGATGCAGTAGAAAGCAGATTAACTCGTGTAAATTGCGGGATATGCCGCTGGAAAGTTACAAGTTTATTCAATTATCAAATATAATGGAGGCAATTTATGCTCACGTGCTACTCGTCAAATTCAACGTGTCAGTTTAATTTTGACATTCTCTGCGCATCTTGCAAAAAGAAAAAAGATGTGACTTCATAGCGTAAGACAATGTGCAGTGGATGTCAGATGGCATGCGCGGTAATGTTCGTCATGTGACTACGACGACACATGAATGGACTTTTTGACAATTTTCCTCTAATACCTAAACTCAGCCAGTTAAATATGATAAATTCAGAATTTTAAAAATAAGACAAGAAAAAGAATACTGGAAATTCAAAACATAAACATGATTGGTAAAATAGAATGAACGTGACAGACTAATAAATTAGACGAAAAAGGAATGTACAATTATCAAGAAAGGTCATTCTCTATCAGCTATAATCCATTGTCTGCTTGATCGAATTTAATAATCATTTGACGCATTGATGTTAGATTAAATTGATAACCCTTATCTTCAGCTTTTTATTCTTTTCCAATTCTATTGCATTCGTTTTTGTGTTGTCATTTGATAATGAAACATGTATTATCATGATTGCAAAATTTCTAGGAATTCATGGTTGTTATATTTTCAATTGTTCCACCGAAATATTGATTATATGCTTTGAAATAGGTGCAAATGTTTTTCCAAACATTTCTTTGAATTTTTGTCTTTGTTCATATACAATGATTTACTTCTTAGAAACTATTAGGAAGTGATAAAACATCAATATTTGTTTACTAATAATCATTTACTTATCTGTTCGAAAAACAGAAAGATTTTTTAAAATGCATTGTTATTTCTTAATGTGCAAGCAGCCCATTGTTACACATTGTTGACAGTCCATTGTTTCTGTTTCTTTTTGATTCAGCGTACAATAAACATAATTGACACAACTTTAAATTAATTTTGAAAATTCAATCGTCAATTCATTTTTTATCCCATTGTCTATGCATTTTATTGACATTAAGCTCATTCTTTCCTTTTATTAAGGTTTCCAAAATTACAAAATTCAAATTCAAAGAATAGAATCAGTATTGGTCTTTTGACAATGTACAATCGATTAGTCTGAAATGTCTTTTGAATCAATATAGAATAATAATTATCAGTTTCTTGTAATCACTCAATTCTTATTGGAACAGAATTCACTGAATAACTTTTATACCACACAAAATTCAGTTGAATTATGAGTCTATCTGTCTGATTATCTACGCAATATTTTATTGAGCCCCTAATATTTTACAAAGCCCCTAAAACAGAGTAGCGTATACTAGATGCGATTATTATGAATTAAAAACATCAGTAATACTTATTCTTTTATAAATTCTCACTTATATGAACGTTACAGGCTACATTAAATTAATTAGTAAGATGCGTGCTGAGATTAAAGCTTTTAAAATAGGAGACTTGAAGTGAAATTTCTAAATGTTTAGTTTTGATCAGTAAAATTTGCTTTAAAATGATCTGCTTATATAATCTAATGGAATTTTGAAATGTTTTCAAATGTTTAGTGTAGTATAATGATATCTAGTTTTTCTTTCAGTTTCTGTTAAAAAAGATTTAAAATTCCATTGAATTATAAGTGACCTGAATAATATTTTATTTAAACAAGCACAGAAAATCAAAAGCAGTATTCAAGTTATTTAAGTGCAAAACATTTCGAATTTAATGGTTTTCTATGGAGCAAGAGGAATATTAGCACATTTTTCTACACATTTTTTTACCTATTGCATGTTGTATTAATATAATCAACAAGTCAACTATTATAAGGGAGCTATTTGAAATAGGCTCTTTAATGAAATTGTAATGAAAATATTTTTTAATTACAATTTCATTTGAGAGTCTTATTAAGAATAATTAACTCCTAAGAATTGTAATTAAAATATCACAATTCTTAAGAATAATAACCTTAATGCTTAAGAATTAAGAGCATTATTAAGAATTGAAATCAAAATATTAATATTTAAAAATATCACGAAGATTGCGAAAAATGTCAACCAATAATGAAAATTACAAATAACATTTGCAGTGGTGAAGCTCTTTTTGATGCAGTTTTAAATGAAAGTGTGTTTTGAATGAGTTTTAGATTTTTGTCAGCAATTACAGAGATGCACTTGCTGTGGGTAAGCTTTATAATACATTCTTGTGAATGAAACTCTAAATCAAAATATGTTTTAACTGAAGTTTTGGCTTTTGGCTAAAAGTTACAAAAAGATATTTGTTGACATTAAGCTTTTAAAAACATGTTTTCAAATGAAACTTTAATGCAAAATATATTTCTCATTTATTTTAGGGGAAAAGATTACAGAAAGAAAATAGATGTGACTAAGTTTTTAAAAATATGTTTTTGAATGAAATTGTTTAAATAAAAATATGGTTTAAGTCTTGGACAAAAAAATTGCAGAAAGAAAATTGCTTCGATTATGCTTTTTAAAATACATTTTAAAATTAAAATCAAAATTTGTTTAATTGAATATAGGTTTTGGGCAAAAAATTGAATACATACACTTACCGTGATTTAGCTTTTTGAAACAAGTATTTAAATGAAAATATGTTTTAATTGAATTTTAGTTTTTGGTCCAAAGATTTCCCTACTATTTTTTCTACAGGTTTTGGTCAAAATATTACTGAAAAACAGCCGAGACAATTGAGTGTTATAATATGTGCTTTTAAATTAAATTTTAGCTCAAAATGTTTAATTTTTTTTCAAAAAATTATTTTTTTCAAAAAAATTATTTTTTTCAAAAAATTATTTTTTTCAAAAAATTATTTTTTTTTTATAATTATGTAACTGAGATCATGAGTGATTAACTCTCGATCCACTTTGATTATGATAATGACTTACCACTTTCTTTCTTAGCAGAGTTGGAAGTGGATCTTATTCTAGACCCAATCTTCCACCAATGGCTTGAGGCCGACGTTTTTTCTTTTTTGTTACCCTTTTCACCGGAATTCATTGTTGGGAGGGGGGCTTCACTTTCCAAACGTAATCCAATCGAAAGTAACTGATAAGAATTCCTGTGTGAGAACACTATTTTTCCTCCAAAGTTAAAGTTCAGTGTCGATTGATAAGTTAAAGATGAGAGATTCTGGATTAGACATAACACTAAGATTTCCACCTGTAGGAATACACAGAGCGATTTCTGCTGTTAGATAAGTCAGAACGCTACTTTCACTGAACTCGCCCCAACTGTTACAGGAGGTCGAGCCTACCTTATCTTGCTTCCATAGAAGCTGATAAGTCGAATCACTTTCTTCTATATGTAACGTGTCAAAGCTTGACGTCGAGTGACATTTTATTGCTTACCACTGTTATTTGTTTATGAAAGAAGCGCTCTTCTTAGACAAAAAGGGTTCAAAACTGAATGCTTGGAGTTGCTTATCTTTTAAAAAGAGATGTTTGTTTGCGAAGCTACTCGTCCAAGGTGTCTCTTTTGTAAAGCAATAAGCAGTGCAGTTTCGTCTGTGGATATTGTTTTTATGTTTTCTAGATTTCCAAAATGGTGCCGATCATTTAGATGTAGAAAAAAATAATATTCTTTTTCTGGGGTGTTCCTGGTTGTTGGGGAGCAAAAGCGTGAAATTGATGCTCTCATTGTTTTATTAACAAAATAAAATGTAGAATTTAATTTTTTCATTAATTTTACTTTTATTTAATTGAGTATTTTTCATTCGTTTTTCTTATCATCTTTTAATGGATCTTATCAATAAAATTTCAAATTATATGATTTTACTTTTATTGAAATTTGTATTTGCCATTAACTGATATATGAAAGATGATTTATTAGACTGTCCCGAAAATAAGTAGTCTAGCAAGGGTAAGAGTCACACGGGCATGCTGTTTCTTTTATTCCCCTACGTCATATTTAGCGTTATAAAGACAAACTAATGGACCACTAATTTGTCTCCGCTAACCTCTAAAATTAGCATCCGGGATATTTACACCCCCTTTGTCCCAGTCGCTACGTCTCTCCGAAAACTAGATCGTAACATTAACAACATACATTACAATTCTTTTTTGAAAATGCTCGCCCATTTCACAAGAGAAAACGAGTTCCTTTCTTATCTAAGCTTTTAACTTTCTCATAAAAATGAGAAAAACGAATTTTCTCGGAGCTTTAACCTTTTCTGTCTTTAACCTGTCTATTTAAAGAAACGTGTCTTTCCATGATGGTTGAACTCTTTTTAGAATAAATTAGAGAAACGAATTTTTTCGAATCGTTGCACTTTTGAAATTTTTTATAGATTTAAGAATGCGACATTTGTGAGATACTAAAAACTTCTAAGTAGTAGCTAAATTTTTGAATTCAATTTTTGCTTAAAAGACAAACCTCTTAGTTATCTTCCTTATCATTCTAATCTCTTTTGCTGCCATAATGTTCAGCAACCTTCTGCAATCCCCTCTCCACACCCACCAGGAAAGTCCCTATTATTTGATTTGCCTACTATAGTAACAATTGCTGAAAAAAAAAGTTTCTACTTGAGAAGCCCAGCTTTGTTTGGTTTATTAGTAAGAAACGATTTGAGCAGTATATTATTATTTAAAAAATGATGGTAGAAGAGGACACAGCGTCTTTTTCATCTTTAATCAGTCCCTTTTTAATGTAAAACTATTAATTTGACTTAAAATAATGTCTAATAATACAAGATAATTTCATTACACATGCATTTTATTTATTTTAAGAGATAGGCACAAAAATACTGACATAATTTATAAATATCCTGTTATGTTATATATTGTCATCCTTTAAGGTTTTCGAGAAAAATTATTATGAATCGGTTTTATTAAAATTGGATTTAAATACTTAAAAACACTTGATTTATTATAGATTAATCTAATGTGTAAATCAATAAGGTTTTTCATGTCGAGAAAAAATAATTGTTTTTAATACTTCAAAAATATTATACAAATTAGCCATAACTGAAATTGAGAGGTGAATGATATGTTATTGGTTTCACTCCGTTTTTACAGAGCGCGGGCTTCTTTCTGAATATTTAAGAAAAAAATCTTCATTGTTAGAAGTTCCAATAGCAGGTAGGAATTATTTTTATGTATTTATGTTATGCTACTTTTATTTATGTATTTTGTTCATGATACAAATATATTCACGTTTGAATATGTAAATATTTGTCTACTAAAACTAAATATAAAAAGTTTCAAAAGTGAAACAGGAAAATACATTGATTATGACAAATTAATTCCTAGTGAAAGAATTTTGGAAGAGTTTATAATGTGTAGGATTTTCTTAAAAAGTTTCAACTTTTTTCTTCAAGCTTCATGCTTTGAATTTCCTGAATACTATTATGGTTATCTTTTATTCTATTGTTATTTGTCTCTGGAAGCATTCTGATGCGCATCAATCTTTCCAATTTACTGTCGAACATTGCATTGTCCATTTGCGCTTCCTATTTAAATGTTTTTGGATAATTGTGACTACTACAGCCAAATTTTCAAAGTAAGTTTTAATACCCATGCATGTAATATGCTGGGGATGAAACGAGATTGCATATTAACTCCGGCAAGGACTCTGATGAGCCTGGAAGTTTGATCCTATTCATCTACAAAAAGGAGATACTATCCTGAAAATTTAACTTCGGTAACAATACAGTGGATAGGGGCATAAAATTATTGAGATGAATTATTGTGCATGTACACTACTGATTAGATTTAAATGACAGCTTTTAACACTCAAATGCATTATCACTGTGTGAATCTGTCCCATTCCTTACTTTACTAAGTGCACATAATTAGAGCAATGATTTTAGTTTCTCTTTTTGACTGCACATTTTTCATGATGACCATGCAAGTCGATGTCCAGACAAATGATCCTTTCCACCGCTCTCGTTCCACCCCAGTTCTGTTCATAGATTATCTGGGAGGTACTTAATATCCTATTTTGTTGGGTAATGTATGTGAATTTGAATATGGAACTCAAATATTTGCATGTTTTACTAAGTATATGTTGTGGCTTAAAGACAGGGGTTGACAAAGGTACAAACGACCTAAAGGTGAGTCTTAGGTTAGGAAGGAGCGAGGACTACAGCACAAAAGATTACAGCGTTTATTTCTCCTTTTGAAGCAAAATATGCCAAGGGGTAAAGAAGCTACGATGCTCTGAGTGTAGTATATCCTTTTATGCCACTGAGTATATGTGTGAAACTTTTATTAAATGTGTTTATAACCTAGGCGTGTATAAATTTTCACTGAAGTACACAAAAATATAAGTGCACAAGCATGAATATGACGTGCAGAGCATTCGTTTTTTTTTTTTTTCATATTCTTTCTTTCTTAACAGGAAATCCCTTAAATTGCCTGATAAAAGGAAACTTACAATATGGTCTTCAACTTAACTATGGGAAGTTTATTACTTTTAAATTACCTTTTATGTCTCGTTCTTCACAAGGAATATAAATCGACCTCTTTAAAACTTGAAATAAAAAGTTGCCTTTCAGTTATGTATGAAAGGTTAAATTAAAAGTTGGAAATTATGTAAATATTGTGTAATCCATAATCTCTTGTACTTAACGCACAACTTTAAATGTTGATGCGTAATTTTTTTCACTTCTGATTCTAAAAGCATTAGCTGACTGTGCTTAACGGAGCCTGTATAATTTGGAGTAATAAATTTCTCCTCTTTTATAAAAATAATAATAATAAAAAATCCTAAGCAGATTATTGTTACAAATTTCACTCATTACTTTTTTGGACAAAGAATCCAAATATCTGCCTTTAACTTTCGCTTTAGTTTTTCCTGTTTTCCTGCGCAGTACAGATTAAAAAAAAACCCGTAGAAGAAATGCCAGTTTATATACATTTACAAAACAGAGCTGCTAGCATCTTTTGCAGAGGGTGAGAGATATTAAAGATTCAATAGTCATAATCCTTTTTAGATATACACGATTTTTTCAATTAACAATTAAACATATGCATCATTAGGAAGCAAATACTTAAAAGAAATCGAATGCAAATTGTTCTTGATTAACATTATTTAAAAAAAGGAACTGAAAAGAAAAAGAAAGAAGCGATGTACTGCACGTATCCTTAACAGTGTTGCTTAACAAGCGATGTATTAAAATTTATAAGAACTAAAAGTAACTTTTTAAGAATTCATTTCTTTTAAAGGACCCTTGCATGCTTTCACATTTTGTTTAATGCTAAATCTAGGCATGCGCCATCTATTGATTTTGTTCTATTAATAAATACTTAACTTTCGTGCTGTCATAATCCCAAAGCATTCCTTCCAAAACTAAAATCAGCTGCCCGGGCCTCTACCCAGCTCGGAGACCTTGCCCCGGGATCGAAATTCTATTTACGTTCGCCATTTTGATTTGACAAAATTCTGCAGAAAATTCGGTTTTCGTGCAGTTTCCAAACAGGATGCAATTTAAATTTCTTTGTTTAGTTCTCTCTTGTAGAATCAAAGCCCATCATGTGACCATAAAAAAATTGATTTGACGATACTCCCTCCTCTATCAGTTCAAGCAAATAATTTGATTTTGGAAGAAATCAGCCCTTTATTATTTTTTAAAGAATTCTTGTGTAAATGTTCACTAATTTTATCATTTATATTTCAAATTAGGCTTACAATGCTAAAAAGCAGATTATTTACGCAACTAAATTCAGGTATTTTTCTCTCAAACTGCATAAGTCTTACTTTTCTACAATATTTTCACTGAAGAGTTGGGTTGAAACAGTCTTTCGTTTTTCATCCGAATCTGAAAATCGTGATCGAAACTATCGGAATTCATTTTTGGATAGCCCGTGCTGCCATCTATTGGGGATTTATTAAACGCATCATTATGTCTCTGTTATTACTATTCTTGAGACTGTATATATGAAACCCCTCTTTATATGAAATAAATATTAACATCACTCTAAAGTCTAACAGTATTTCTCTGCAAATACTGCACAAGGAACAAAATTGTCCAAACTCTATTAACAATAGATTATTTAATAGAGAAAATAAATTATGTATCATTTTAACATTTCTAATGTATAAATTATGTCTTCAAAAAATCGGAGGGGTTTTAGATATGTTACCAGCTAAAGAAATGTAAAAAAGATAAACACATTGAATATTTAAATTTCATAAAATACAGAAAGTTAAAGAACACTGAATTTAATTACTCTGTTTTATTTGTCTTCATATTTTTAAAACTTAATGTAGCGATACTTGGATTATAATTGTTCGCCATCCCAAATTATAAAATAAAACTAAGGAAACGAGTTGCGGAAGACATTTAGGAGTAATTAAAGGTTATTATTACGTTGTTTTGATAAAGAGGTTGTTTACTTAACATAATAACAATTTTAGAAGGAAATGTATTTCAATCAGAAAATAAAAGTATTCTGCTAAAAGCACAACTGTGGAATAGAAAATAAACTAAAGGCTTACTTGTTAAACTTTAAAGTATGCATTAGAATGCTTTTTGAACAGTAATTATAAAAGAATTATCGATGAAAATTATATAAATCAATAAGGTCATTTCTTACTTCTCTACGCATAACAGAGTGATGCGTTCAAAAGTGTATATAGTTGTTGATAACAGTATTCATAATAATATTCATAATAATTTAGTGACATTTATTGTAATAAATTGCAATATTTCTTGAAAAATAATAGTAATAAAGTATTGGCAGTATATTTAAAATTTTCCGTAGCAATTTGTAATGAAATTTTTTAATATAGATGGCGCCACAAACAATCAGATGTGTTCACGAAAATGCTATTTAGATGAGGTTAGTTGCTTTACTCAAGACCAGTTCAATGCTTGGGAGTATATTTTTTAATTAAAATTAATTTATAAATTTTAAAATTAGAATAACTTTTAGCTATAAAATTAGTAGGATATCAAGATATGGGTTTTGTTGTTAGGTAATAATGTTAGAGATGAAAAATCGTCCTTTTTGTCAGAAGGAATACGGAGGTCCTGCCTATTCTTCAGTTCATTTGTTGTGATGACCTTTGACCTACCAACAATTCGATAACTTTTCAGCTTTGCGACACCACTGCGAGAGTATAGATTTAGAGGTAAAAACTTGAGAATGAAATTATCTATTTCAATATAAGTTATTTTTTCGAGGACTGAAAAACGAAACCAGACTGTTGTTATTAAAATAAATAAATAAAAAAATTAAAATAATAAATAAAAGATAGCGGTTTTTGGTTAAAACGAGGCTTCACGTGACATTTTACTTGTCACATATTAAGGCAGGTTAAAAGGATACTGAACACAGTGAAGTAAGTTCACAAAAGAGAGAGAATATATTTTTAAATAGGTCTCATATATATACTCAAAGAGAATGAAAATTGTCTCCAGGTCTCTCTGCGAGATTTATTTTCGTCTCATCAATAAATTAATAAAAGTTTACGAGTTTGTAAATTAAACTTCGTGAATGCGTTAAAATACTAAAACTTGAACTAACTTCAAAGAGAAATATAATTTATTTTCAATAAATTCAACTTTGTTATGGACAATTTTATTCTGTTTATCAGAAAGTTGTTCAACGATGCTTACTAGTCTAAATGAACAATTCTCTATATTGTAGGTGTGAATGCAGGGACATAGAGACGAGGGGATGGGAATTAGATGCCCCAGGTGCCACTCTTAGGGGAGCTATGCAAAAAACACTTCATTAGGTTTTTGTAACTTTTTTAAAGCCAAATATAATGGGAGGGACAAAAAATAATACCATGCCCCGAGAGCCATTTACTGTTGTTTTGCCGCTGATGACAACGGAGGCGAAAATATCTAATCCTGCCTGGGAGTCACTTGCCCTCGCCATGCCCTGTGTGAATGAACGCTTTTTCTTTAACCAAACAATTTTAAATTCCTTTCCAAACTGAGTATCAACCTATCAGATCTCATTGGCATTGGTGTAGTCGTAAACTAAGCAATACCGGAACGCTTTGACATGGGTGATATTGTTGGGGGGGGGGGCCAAAAGGGAGGGGGTGATAAGGAAGGTAAGTAAGGTCTTATTTACATTTGGGGAAATGCGCAGCTATTTTATCTAGGTATTAAAATCGTTAAATAATAAAACGTCAACACTGAAACAATGCATATTTTACAGGTATTTTAGTTTTGATCAACCATTAACATAATGAGTACAGTAGTTCAAAATATGAATGTAATGAAGATGATAAAGAATAAATTTCAAAAATAATTATGCTGATTTATACCAAAAGTTATACCAAAAATTAAGTAACGTGAAAGTAAAATCATGACATCGACAAGCAATATCGAAATTTTCATAAGACTGCTGAATTAAATCATAAGATACATTTCAATGTGCGGAATCTTAATGCTTTTAACCGCTTCCCGCCACCATTTGCCAGTGGCTTATTACTTTTTATTAATTTGAAATACCCATCATATTTTCGTAAGGGAAAGGATTAGACAAAATTTGCGCTGTTTTAAGGATGTGTCTTACCATTTTGTTTCTCGGGGGGAAAAGCATCCGGTTCCACTGCACCCCTGCTCATTAGGTTTTAGAAATTCCAAATCATTGCACGTATTATCACAATTTCAAAATAATAATAACTTTTTTTCTTGAGAGATGGCCTTTATTGCTTATCATTAAAATTCTGAGATTTCTAGATATTCCAATTTAATTTTCTTACCTTTTAGAAAGGAAAATGTGTGGATTTCTGTTATTGATTCTTTTCTCTAAGATTAAAGTAGTTATTAAGCATTCCATTTCTGTTCAGTTTTATTTCCAATATCTCGTAATTTTAATAGATAGGAAGTAGACAGAATATCTTGGGTTCTAAACTATAATTTTAAAATTAGCATTTTCTCCTTTTGAAGGGCCTCTGCCGGCATGAGAGATAGTTTCATTACAGAAGTTTTTGAATTTTTCTTTGTCTGAAATGTTTTTCCCATTAGATATTATTTCATTTCGTAAGAAATCAGTCTTTTTGTAAAGTCAGTTCATTCCAACAAAGTCCGATTTTCACGAAGTCTGAAAACGCTGATTCTCTCCTCTTTCTTTTGCAGTTAAAATACTCACGGCATTCAACGTTTCTTACTGGGTTTTCAAGGTGACACGTCATAAGGCGTATACGTTAATTTTAAGATGTGATCAATGTAAAGGTATGATTTCACCTCCTAATGTTTGTAAAATTAACCGTTGAACTTCCAAAAAAATTCTACAATAAAGGATTCGATTGGAAATTATTTTTTGTACAGGATGGATTGCATCCCAGATAGCACGTAAGTTTGCAGCAAGTTTGATTTTGACTTAATATTCCCTTGTCATGGCAAAATTTGACGCGTCAAACTTGATACGAACTTGTAGTTCGCTGTGACAACTAGCGCCACCCTCGCTTGCAACGCATTTGCTGCAAGTTCAATGTGACAAAATAGCGCCACCTCCCTTGCAAATCAAATTTGCTGCAAGTTTGCAAAACAAGCTTCCTGCAAAGACAGCACAAAGAGATAATTATCTTTGTCTCTGTTTTTAAAAAAAACATCCGATTTTTAATAGCATCTCCTAGACCGTTCCTTCTTTTTATTAATTCAATAAATCAATGATAATTTGTAAAAAAAACTAATTTTTTTATAAAAAAATTTTTGAAACATTTTCCATCTTTTTACTAAATATATCACTCGCACTTTAAAGAAAACTATATCGCCTTTTTCTTAATGTTGAAATTTTAGCGTTTATAAACAAAATTAAACCGAAAAAACAGTCAATGTTTGTTGAAAAATAAACTTATACATTTTGTCCCATTTTAAAGTAATTACATTTGAACTCTAATTTCATAATTTATTCTACTAACAAAACGTAGTTATTAGCGAAAATCGCTGTCTCTTTGACTTCAAATCATATTCGCAACTCAAAAAATTAATGAAATCAAGAGAATAGTTTAAAATAAATCGTATACGAATCGAATGGAACGATGTATTAGCGAAATCTATCTTCTCCTCTCAGAGTTTTAACTGGCCCAGTGGTTACCGCGTCAGCTTCCGAACCGGTAGGTCGCGAGTGCTATCCTGGGTTGTGTTCGTGCTCTGTTTTTGCCATAATTTGCAATGAATTTACAATGCAAGCTTGCGGCAAGCTTGCTGCAAGTTCGTCCTGTGCTTCCTATGTCCCTTGCTTCGAGGCTTGCGTTAACTTGCTGCAAGCTTGTTTCACACTTGCACACTTGTCGTGACAAATTTACAGAAAGCTTGCAGACTTGCAGTGCAAGTCTGCTGCAAATTTGCTGCAAACTAAAATTGCTATCTGGGATAATTGTTCTAAAATCCACACTTTTAAAGAATTTTTCGAAATTAAAAAGTTCTAGAACAGAGAATTTTCACAAATTACATAACATTATGCAAAATTTTTATGTAAAATTAAAAAAAAAATTGAAACTGCTGGCAGCCAGAACCATGAGAACCAATAAATTTGCGATGATTACAAAACCAAACAGGATATAAAAAAATTAATGAAAAAAATTTGATAAAAATGGTTTTATCAACATATATCAACAGAAAAAGTTTTGTAGGTTTAAATAATAATCATTCTGTAAAAAGTCTGCTGCATTCTGTTGCTGAATGTAACATTAAGCATTATCTTAAAGGAAGAGGTTTTCAAAAACTACTCACGAATAAATGCAGATTACCTTCAAGCAAATTTATAACATGAGGCATTTCCATCTTTCCTTTAATTTTTATTTTCTTTTGCGCTTAAATGACAGACAGCCAACGTCAGCACCTCAATTAAAAACACGCTATTTCATTAATAATTTATATTATTCATAACCATAAAAGGTGGTATAGCTTCCATAATCGCTTATAAATTAATGCAGATTACATTCAATTGAGTTTATAATTCAGTTAAAAGCAGGCTAAATAAACAAGTCGCCTTATAAAAATTCACGACAACTGCCATCTTTCCTTTCAACTTTATTTTCCTTTGCGCTTAATTGTGAACCAAAGTCAGCGTCTAAATTAAGAAACCTTCGATCATTTGACTAAGAATTAATAATATTCATAGTCAGGAAAAATGTAATAATTTCAAAAATCTCTGACGAATAAATGCAGATTACAGTCAGCCGAATTTATAATTCGGTTACATGCATTTCAAGTGTAGACTCTTCATCTCTTAATTTGAAAACTCACGACAATAGCTTTCATCCTTTCTTTCATTTTTGTATTCCTTTGCGCTTAATTGCGAGCCAAAGTCAATGTCACAGCTCGGAGGAATCTAATTTTAACTTCACTTGCCATCGTCGAGAAGATTATCAATGTTTTCTTTATTAAGTCTAGTCGTTGTTCGTATACCTCCTGATCAACAATAAATAAATTTAATGTCTTTGACAGTTTCTTAACTGCAGCAAGTCAGGGTTTGGGAAACAGTTCAAGCTAGTTCAAAGAAGAAAGAATAATCAGATAATGTAGGTTTCTTTTCCAGAGCGTAAATATTCTAGAAGAATCATCATTATAAATCAGCTAGCAGGAAATATTCTTTTACTTGCTTCAAACAATTAAGAGACTATTATTGTTTTCGTCTTTTTTCCATATGCTTTAAGTTTTCCTTGATTACTTAAGCGTTTTGCATGTTTATTTATATCTCGTTTTCATTTGATTTGCGATTAATAAACCCAGAAACTTTTATAAATAGAGTTTTGGTTTCTTTGTTTGGAATTCGGTATTTGAACTTTCTAGTTTTCAGACAATATAACGCGTCCTTCTATCACAATTTCTTGAGAGAAACATTTTAAAAATATATTTTAAAGACATATAATTATGTTACCGAAATATAGGGTTGCCATACGTCCCGTACATACCTGACTGTCACCGTATTTCACTGCTCAGTCCCGTATTACTATTCGTCTCGTTTTCTTCCTAAACTCTGCGTTATTATAATTTTAAAATGACTTGCGCCCAATTTTATAATAATGTGAAAGAAGAAAATGATATAATTAAGAAAGTAAAGTCAACTTTAAAATATAATTGGGCTAAAAAGGATTATACATTATCGCATCATTTTTATTATTCTACGTGTTCAAATTTATCAGATTATTTAAAATTACTGATATTTTATCCCCATTAGTAAAATTGGTAGATTATTAGTAAAACAAACAGTTACCTACCTACTTTTTTCATGTTTTATTTTTTTAGCACTTAAACGCTCCGTACGAATGCTTGACAATTATGGCAACCCTACCGAAATATAATAACGCTACAGAAATGTGATAAGTTTTAAATTCTTACTAACATCAGATAGTTAAATTTTCTTACTAAATAAATATTTCGAAAAATAATAGGTTACATTAGAAGAATTTTTTTTTTATTTTACAAAAAATATTCTTTGAAAAAAACAACAAAGTATAATAAAAAATTCTTTATTTTATAACTTAATAAGAATCATAATAGAAAAATATGCAGCTGATTACTTTTCATTAACAAAACTTAATTATCTTATCTCTATAAAATTAAGTGAGCTAATATTATTAATCTTGTTACTAGAGGTTGAATCAGTATAGAGACAAAAACCTTCAACACGCACAATTTCTCTGAAGAAAGCGGGAACCCTGAACAATGATGTATGGTTCTTGGTTGGGTGGGCTGGTAGCTATGAAAGATGAAATTTTGCTTATTGTTTTAAATATATACATCTAGAGAATTTTTTTATGATGTAATGAATTAACAATTATTAATCTTTGTTGCTTCCTTTCTTGATATGATGACATGTGATGCCCGGTTGGAGAATCTGTTAAGTATGGGAAAATTTGCTTATTGTTTTAAAAAAATAAATTTGAAGGATATTTTATGATTTTATGAATTAAAAGTTCTTAATGTTTGTTATTTCCTTTCTTTTATGTGGTTAATAATATTTTATGTTCAGATTTTCCATGATTAGTTAAACCTTTGCTGAAAATTAGATTTTCCATTCAGTCAGCGATAAATTTTATGGTTTTAATATGATATTAAAACAGCGGACAAAATGTGCAAAACTTCTTAAATACATTGAGAGGAAAACATTAGTCAGAGCTTAACTTTTATAAATATATTATTCTTTTACAGATTCAGTCCTTCAATCTGAACTGTCAAAGTATATAAATCAGCAGTAAAGGAATATTGTTTTCATTGTCAAAACTGCTGTACTTCGGTCGTTTTTATTCTTATTTTCTTATTTGTCTGGGTCGTCTTTTTCTTGTTGATTACTAAAGCATGCGTTAGACATATAGTTTATACTTTTGTCCTTTCAGCCTTTTAAGGCTGACTGAATCTGCTGACAAGATATCGACAGAGATGTTTGTTTACAGGAAAACTCAGCGTAAGAAAAGTATCTGATTTATGAAGCCATCTAATAAAATATGCACGCGAAGCAGAAAATGTCGATTTTGACCTTGAAGAGTTCCACCTGTCTTACTTGAACGTTCGTCGCATTATTATTTCAGTTTTATTCGCGAGATCAAAAGCAAAACCTTCATTATTGCTATTTTTGTCGTTTTAACTAATAAATATTGATATTTTGGAAAGCTATAACCTGATACTTTTCTTCTCATAATATAATAGTAGGGTATTTTAGCCTATAAGTTGAAAATAACGGCCATAGCAAAAATTTTGAACTCAAGTAAAATCTAACTTTTTCGTGAAATATTTATAAGGCACCTGGCAATTTTCTCTTGTTAAAATATACTAACCTAAACTAAGTCTAGCTTTGCAGTATGAGTAATAAATACAGACTCTTAAATATTTTAACTCAATTCACCGGAAAAAAAAGTTCAGTTGTCTTAAGTAGCGTCAGAGCATTTTTTCAATGTAAAACATTTTTTAACACTAGAAGTAAGGAACAGGACGTTGTTATTATTACGATTTTTGAATCCACAAATTGTTTTGTTCTGAACCCAACTATTTAAAAATCATGCCAGGAAAATAACTCTTTCGTGTTTTTTATAAACTACTACAGAATAAACTTTTGCGCATCTTTCTTCCAATTATACTGCGAAATAGAAAGCTGATGCTTACAGTATAATCAGAAACCACAGATACAAGCTCAGCTTAACCCACGTGCCAAAAATATTGAAGGCTAGTCAACAAACATGAGCTCTGATGGTATGTACCCCTTTTATTACAGTCAATGCCCTTTACCACTCATTCCATGCAACAAGCCCACATAACAAAGGAGACGTTTTTCTTAGGGGCAGCCGATGATTTCGCTTTCTAAGCAAGATGGTTGATCTACAGCCTAGTCAATGAATATTTTCAACCTCATGTATCAGCTCGAAACCTGACTTCATAAATTGAGTTTTTTTACTGCGCGTTCAAATGACCTGAAAGAAGTTATGTCATCGTGGTATCTGTCACCAAGTTTCCTTTATATCCGCTGTTTTACCAAGAGCCCATATCTTTATCCTCTTACACCATATGAAACACAAACACGGTCTCTAACAAGAACACGACTTCCCAACCTTTTTTGCTCTTGACCAAGGCCGTACCGAGATGATCCTGCTCCTCTGGCAGAACTGCCAAAGCTACCCCTCCCCGTACACAAATGTTATATTTTTATTAATATTTTATCCATTTTAATTCCCCCTCCAAATAATTACTTTATTAAGTTTAATAAAAGTGATAATTTAATGAGCTACATTGATGAAAAATACTGTGCAAAACTAATTAAATGTATCACTGCAGTAAATTAATTTGTATTTGCGCATATTTTCTAAGATTCTTCAATTACCCGTAATTTTTAATCAGCCACAGAAGGCTTATTCTTGAATTCTTTTTTTATTCGCACAGCAGATAGTACCAATCCAATACTAAACCTTATTTTTTAATTGTAATTAAAAATCATGTGCAATTATTTCTACAACGCTTTGGTATGCACTTACACTTAACGTTTAAAACTTTAAAGCTCTCGGCCTTGGCTGGGGCCAATCTCGGCACGGCCCCGCTCGCGACAACATTTCTGTTAGAAAAAAATTTTGTCACAACCCTGAAGTTCGAAAATAAATAAGCAAACTAAGCGTTAATTCATAATAAATAAGCAGAAATTGAATTAAAAATAGTTACTTAGCAAATTTTAATGAAATCGTTTAAGTCAGGACTATGTTCTTAACTATTTTTGCACACAAATATTGAAAAATCTGAATAATTTAAGAAACCCAATATATTTCTTTGCGACCCCACTCCAGGTCTGGAAGACAATTTCGGTTGCCTTGAATAATAATACTTTACCCAATCATAAGTTCTTCGTACATTTTGAATAAGATCCCGATTGACTTCTAGAATGTACTGCGTAAAAACTAACCAGTGAGAACGCTACATCTTCGCTTTAAAATTTTAAACCTTAAATGTTAGTGCATATCAAAGCGTTGCAGAAATAATTTCACATGAATTTCACAATCTGAGCGTTTTTAAGTGGCTTAAAAAAAGATACTTATCTTTTTCAATTTTACAAATAGCAATTTTTGTTTCTATACATCTTCGCATTTTAGGTACACCCAATTTTCTCGTAAAATGAAGTTTGTCCGGCAAGGAGAATTACCAAAGAAATGCTTCCAAAATTCCAGGCATACTGCTCAATTTAAGACAAATAAAATCACGGCACGTTTAATCACCAGAAGAATCTTGTGAAATCGCGGTATTTTTTTGATTTCACTTCTTTATTTAAAACGAACGTTTTTAAGAGTAAACATGGAAGTTAACATGACTTAGTTTCATGACTTAGCCACATTTAAAAAATTGCTATTTGCTCACATTTAATTAAAAGAGAATATATCCTTTTTTCTCCCACATATCGTGTTGCGACATCTCTGCAACAAATCTGTAAACAACCGAAATATTTTCTGCAGATAAAATGAAGCCCCAGGTTTACTGCACAAACATTAATTGAAAACAGATATTGAATCGATCTGTAATTTAATTGAAGTAGAAATATTACATTTCTTTCTCCTTGCATGTCGTGTTCAGACATCTCTAAAACGAATCTGTAAAACTCGGAAGATAAAACGAAGCATCATATTTCAGACAAAAACATTAACCAAAAACAGATATTGAGTCTATTTGTAATTTAACAAGTTTATGATAAAAACGTCAGAATTCTAGATTATTCCTTACCTTTTTTTTACCAATATTTACAGTACAATGTTAATGTTGCTATTAAAGTATAAAATCCGCTATTCTAGTGGAGTTCTGCGATTTAACTTATTTTATAGAATTTCACAAATAACCTACTTGCTAAGCACATTTTTAGAATTTTTTAAATTGAAATCAGAGGTTCCCAACCTTTATTCCCTTGCGTATCCCCTTGATTAATCTTTATATTTTCGAGTACCCCCTACTGTCATATCCTCCCCTCCATACACACACACCAAACATCCGTCTATTCAAAGAAGTTTTTATCAATAATGTTAAGGGCTTATGTTAGCTTAAGAGTCAAATGACTCGAATTAATATAATTTGCTGAAGGTATATTTTATTTTACCTTTTATTGCATTTCTGCAATAGTATTAGACGCCAAAACAAATGAAATCAGTATTGTAATAATTTCGCATTAACTTATAAGGATGGCTAAAAATTACCCTGTAATAATAAACTTTTCAAGTGGTATAGTTATTAAATAGTAAGTATTCACTTGGGGAAAGAAAATTCTGTAACTTTTTTAATTCCTTACGTTTTCCTTTTTCCGACATTACCAACTTTGATTTCGCGTACCCCAAACCAGTCCTTCGCGTACCCCTAGGGATACACGTACTGCAGGTTGGGAACCTCTGATCTAGATAACTGGCAATCGATTGATATAGAGTACTACTATTGAGGCCGCTGTGGCCTTATGGCAAGGTCTCAGCCTTGGAACCAGAGGGCTCCAGGTTTGATACCCGTTGCCACCAAAGGCTGACTTCGTATGCGGGAGCCAGGTGCATGCTACTTCGAGGGCAAAGCGTATTCCTGGAGATTTGCCAAGGAAGCTTGGAGAGTGGTGAGCCGGGTCAGCTCAGCTGATGTCATCTAACAGAGATTTAAAATTATTATTAATACCGCTTAGATGAGGTTACGTTAGTTTAACTAAACTAAATTAAACTCATAGAACCACTTATAACCTTGCGCAAAATGACAAGCATGAATTATAATAAGTTGGTTTCCTACGTTAAGATAATAATGTTTAGTTAACTAGGTTCCTTGCGAGAGCGTACTAAACCTTCGAAATAGTAAGATGAATTAAACCGTATTTTTTTTAATTAACACGAGAAATAAATGTTTGAATCTTTGCTAAGAAAGCTTCATGACCGAATATAGTATATATGTAGTCGGTCTAACGATGTGTCATCAATTAATCCACATACAACGACGTGTCTTATTTTGTTACTTATATCTGCAATTAAATAAAATAGCAATTAATTTTAAAAAATCATCTGGACACTCTTAAGTATATCAGGTACCTTTTACCTTCTTGTACATAATGAAATTAGAATAGTATATTAAATGGAATATATTAGGAGATCACAAAAATTTGTAGAATAACTAGTTAACGCGTGGAATTATTGATTTATTAAACACTTTAACTGACTTCATCCATTACTTCATGAAAAAGCAAGGTATTTTATGAAATAACTGAATCATACACTTTAACTGTTATATTAATAAGAAATAACAGCTTGTTGATGAGAATTCAAAGGGAAGAAACAGCAGTTTCTATGAAATAATTTTAACAGCATGATCCATTAGCATTTTTAATATTTGCCTTTCACACTGGCTCAGAATTGTTGGCAAGATTTTTGTTATTGAATGTTTTACAAAATATTTTTTAATATTTTCTTTTTAAACTGACTATGGAATGGGAGAGAAAAAGAAATCATAATCTGGAGGAGGAGGCATCAGAACCAATAACATGGAAATTACTTAAGTTTTGAAGATATGTAAAGTTGGCTCGTTCACAGATATTTGAATTTCAGAGAACCATGAATAGGGCAACATTTCTTCGAATGATACAATATATTCTTTAAAAATATTTTGTATTGCATTGTTATTTCCTATACAATGTTTAGGGATTTAAATAAGTTAAAAGTTATATATTTCCGGCATGCCGAAAACTTTTGGATATTTAAGTTTTTATATATTTAAGTTTTTCATAGCTTCTAAATGGAAAATCATGAAAGGAATTTCTTTTTAAAGCACTTTTTTAGTTTTTAAATAATGTTTCTCCCTGTATATAGGTACACTGTACATAAGTACACTGATGAGCTTTTGAATACAATAAAAATGAAAATTATGTTTTTTGCAAAAATTTTGCAATGTACTGTTATTGTCTATAAATTGTTACAGGATTTCAGTTTCCTTAAAGTTATATGCTTTCAAGTTGAGACAACTCTTAACTTCTCAACATTTTTTTGGGCTTTGAACGGAGAATCATAAAGTAAGTTTCCTATTAAACCTTGATTATTATTTTTAAAATAATTATTTTTATTATTTTTATTTATTAAATATTATTTTTTATTTTATTATTTTTTGAAAATAATTTTTCTCATGCTGTACAAGTAGATTAGAGTTTGAAGAGCTTTCGAAAGGATAATTTGCTAAGTTTATTAAGTTTTCTTAATTCTTTTTAACACCAAGAAGAATTATTGAAAAACGAAAAAGAATTATCTAATCATGAATTTTTCAGAATCGCTTTTCAAGCACGCTAAAAGTGGGCTTGATAATGACAGGCTCCAAAAGGTTATCTTTACAACGCTATCTAACATTGCTGAAAATTTATGCATAATTAATAAAATAAAATTAGATTTTCTCTTTTTGAAATAATTTTACTACACAAACCCTGTGAATAATAAAAGATTACGGAACAAAAATTTAAAATTCCTTTTGACGAGACAAAAATGTTGTTGTTTAAAGAATAAATTTAATAAAGGCAGTCTTTAGAAACACAAATTTATTAGTGCGCTAAAAAGTAAAAATTTTTATTTTAATTATTGTCTACATTTTAGTCTTTGATTTTTAATTTATCATTATAAAATTTATGGAATCTTGAAATCAATTTTTTTTTTCAAATTCGCTACCAGGTTGCGCCACTCATACGGAATCAAAATTTAATTAAATGAATCGATTAACTGATAATTAAGTTCTGAAAATATTAAAATATTATATTGCCATCGAGAGCAAACAAGTGTATAAAATTTTAAAATTCTAGTAAATTAGGAAGCGAGAAAAAATCAATTAGAAAATTCCATCTTTACAAGCAGGAAAGAAGTTAAATTAAATAAAATTGTGCAATTAATTTATTATGGCTAATGAGTGTCGTTTGATGTTTTTATCAATAACATATTTTCATTTGAAAAATAAAAGTAGTCAAATTTCTATATTTGTTGAATGAGATTCAATTTTATTTATTATTTTTAAAATTCTTTGAATTCCTTATAAATCCTTTAGACTTTTGTCAAGGTTCAGATTCTTTTTACGTTGATTTCTAAGCTTTTCTAGCCGCTTTCTCATTTAACAGGTTGCTATACGTTTCCTACCTGTAGCAGCATTGATTTTTAAATAATTGTTACTTGAAATTATCGAATACGGTGGTCATATTAAGAATATCTTTGTGAAAAGGCTACATGATGAATATAGTTATCATCAGTAGAAAATCTGAAGATTTTACCCGATCGGGATCTATAGAAGTCAGTAAAAATGAGTACATATATATAAAATAATGGTTTCTTACTGACTTCTAAATTATACTGGCTATATTTTCATTGTAATATCTCTTCAATCAGGAATTTTCCGTATATCTATATATCCGTTGAATTTACTTTAAAGATGCGCCCATAATAATTTTAGATGGAAAGTATTAAATATGCGTCTTAGTCGCACCAAGACCTTAAAAATATCAACGGGAGTTTTCTCCTCTTCAGGAGTGGCGTTAGAGTCCACCCGACGGGGGAGGGGCAGAATAGCCCGTTGAGTGAATGGGGTACAAATATTTGTCCCGAAGGGGGACACAGCATTCCCGACACAGGGGCCCTGCCCCCGGACACCCCACTAGCGCCACCTCTGCTCCCTTGACTTTCTTGGGTACTTTTACAATACAATATGATGCACTGTGGGTTTACATTCGTCGTACAATGAACGGAATCAAGTAGGCATTTTGGAAAAGTAATTTTTCAGTAGACCTTTCTCTTTTCATACTTCGTATACCAGAAAGTAATCGTAATTGCCATGAAAAACTTAGTTGCAATGCATCATTGGGTCTAATCTGGTGAATGAACATATTCTCGAAAATCAACTCACAACGGTTTCTTACCAGTAGTGCGGTGTTAGATAGTTGAAAGAAAACAGAAATCGAAACGGATTTAACTTACACGCCGACCTGCTTCTTCTGAAGAAAAATTTATCACATATATAAACATTTACATTTCATAAATACGAAATAAAAAAAGCAGAACATTTGGAATACTCTGCAATGAACGAAAAGGAATTTATGCTTATTATAGACTTTTTATACGTATAAAAGAATGGGAATAAAGAAGCTGCTGTGTGAGTTATTTAAACTGAAGAAAGGTAACGTTAAATGTGAAATTTTACTATCTTCTTGTTCTGTAGAAACTTTGCCGAAGCCATAGACTGAAGTATTGTTTATTATAGATTATCGACTATGTTTGACATTCTCAGAAAAGCCAATTTTTCACTAGATAGTATGTGGCCTATTTTCCCTATCAGCCGAAATACTATAATTAGTCTTGCTTACACCGCTGTGTTTTTTCAACAGAGAATTATTTGAAGACACCTCGGCTGGAGATAATTAACATAGTCCAGAACTGCAAATCAAACCTTTCTAATACGCATTTTACTTCATTTGCTGTTTTTTCCAGTGGTGTGTGTGTGCGGGCAGGGTTCCCTGTCGGAGATTCTGTGCTCCCCCGTCAGGGCAACAGGCTATTCAACTAGTAATATAAATAAAGATATGGCGAAAATTTGAGAGGGTCTCGATTGCACAGGACATTACAGCAGTCGCCCGTCGGGCGGACTCTAATGCCACTCCTGGTTTTTTCTATATTGCATCTATGTGCTGAAAACCAAATATTATGGCTGTTTTTGTAAAGAAGATTAAGGATATTGCTAATAGTCTGCTGAAAATATTGTTAAAATTTTTACTTTCTCAAATACAAAGTAAGCGCAGATAAAGACTTGTAATCGTTGGAAATTTGACCTCGAGATGATGAGTTTCCACGTTTATATGCGTCAGCAGAAAACATTTAAGGAACTATGCCTCTGTCCGTTCTTGTGTCTGTGAACGCGATAACTCAAAAAAGTAACACGCTACATGGGTGAAATTTGCTATATGGTTTTAGCATTATAATTGTAGATCTGTTTCAAGTTTTAAACCAAATTCGTCATAGTGTTGACTATCAAGTTGACAAAAAGTTGTGACACCATGCTCTGTAGTACCGGGAGACACCACGCGCTGTCGTACTAGGTGACATCAAGCCAAGTGCCGCCACTGCGCTAAGTAGAATCATCGGATTCGGTAAACTTTGAATCGATCCATTACTTGGGATGTCACCAAGGAGAGGTTAGTTGTAGTGATTCAAAGTCGAGACTCTTCGAGGAAACGATTTGTGAAAAAGAAACTAGATTGCTTCCATCATCTTCTCACTTGGAGATTCCGAGCACTTCTTTTGAGCCAATTTCACCGAGGCTGCTTCTATTTTTAGAATCCTGATAGAGCCCTTCGCTCTCTTTAAGAGGGCCAACAGGGAAAGGGAAAAAAAGGAGGCTAAACCTCGACCACGGAGGAGGAGCCATCGAGCGATGTGACGTCACAGTCTTCGTTTCCTAGGTAATGCACCTCCCCCACCCCCAAAATGAGAGGTGAGTGGGTGGAAATTCATCACTTTCTATTGAGTCCCTTTCGAGAAGAAAGTTTCATGAAGACATTTGTGCAGAAGATTAGGACAGTAGCGTAAAAAAGAAAAAGGGGGTTAAGGTTGGACACAAGCAGTGATTTTAAATGCTCATTTTCTAAATGAATATCAGGCTGAGTGGCGTCCTCTCTCTCCACACCTAATTCCTCCTCCTAGTACATACTTAAAAATTGAAATGGCCTTGTCAGCAGCTTGGTTTGGGTGGTGAAAGAAAACAAGAAATTGCTCTTCTTGCGGATGGTAAGAATGAATAAAATTTGCGTTTAGGGAATTTAATCTTCCTCCTGCTATAAATAGATGAAGCGAGCTGATTGTGAGCGAGAAAATGGATTTTGAAGCTCTTTTTCCGTATGATGACGTTATAATATTTGAGCTAGGTTATTTTTAGTTGTAATTATATTAAAATGCTATCACACAAAATTTCGTTATCAATAAACATGTTTCTGATTTTTCACGAATGAATTTCTGAGATGGAAATGGGGATAGCAAGGAAGTAGTTAAAATACATTATGAATGAAATTAAAAATGATTAATAAACATTCATTAAATGAGATTGACTAAATAGGAATATATTATCTGGATAATATGGTATAAATATATCTTCTGATAACCCAGAAAAAAATTATTCACAATTAAATATGAAAAATTCCTTACTATGCCTGAAACATAAATGTATAAAAAAGTTGCATAGTAATTGCAAAATAATCAGTAAAATCTCCAAGTATTTCTTATATACGTTTCTTCATCATTTTTCAGTCTGATAAAGCAATGGTATATAATCAAATCATAGTGTATATTTTCAACGGATCCCAGCCCATGGTAGCTTGGTGATGAAATATCAGCTTCATGATTAAAGAATCGTGGATTCTACTGTGATTGATTTTGTATAAGTTAAATTTATCGAGGGTCAAGCGCTCTCTCATCACTTTCTCATGCTGACATACTGCGTGACGCTAATTCCTCCAGCAGCGTATCCCGCTTTTTCCCAAGGTATAGTGGATTCAACTTATACTATTAGAGCGTTAATTTACAAGACATTATTATAGAGTTGCATACAAATAAAAAGCCGCTTCGATTTGTCTAAAAAGAGATGAAAAATAATGTACCCCCCCACTCTGGAGGGTTTAAGAGTGCTTAGTAAAAGAACTGTAGGGTTTCGAAAACTGTTTGAAAGCGCGTTTTTTCAGTTAGATTCTCAATGCTAGTAATAGCTAAGAAAGTTATCTCTATTTAGAATATGTTATTTGTTAAATTAATGCCTTCAAATTTTTATGATTTATTTTGTCTATTTCTACAAAAATGATATAGTTTATCTCATTTTCATATGCGTAATGTACACATGGAACCATAACAAATTTTTTTGTCGAAAAACAGGATCTCGAGACTTTTTTTTTAGACGTAAAAGGAGCTGCGAGTGGGAAAAGTTTAAGATGTCCCATTCTAGAATATTTTTTAATGTAATCAATGCCTTGTCTTTAATTTCTCTGAGAGGTAAGTTATTTTGGCAATTTTTTTGGTGAAATTATTAATTCTAGTTTATTGAGGGGTTTAAATATACTTTGATAGTGAAAGCCCCAATTAGTCCGAAATCGATGGAACCATCATTTTTTCTGGAAAACGGGAGACTTTTTCCGACGTTAAGGAGTTGCGAGTGGAAAAAGTTGTCCCATTCTTGAAAGATTTTTAATGTCATTAATGCTTTGTCTTTAAGAGAGGTCTAAGTTATCTGAGTTATGTTTCAGGCATAGTTTCTCATTCTCAGAGAGGTCTAAGTTATTCTGACAATATTTTTGTGTTGAATTTACTAATTCTTGTATATTGTGGGATTTAAATATCCGGACGTACCTTGATAGTTGGGAAGGTTAAAGCCCCAATTAGTCCGAATTATTCGTCGCTCTGCTGCGATTGCTATCACTCCAGCTGCCAAAATCGCACTTACTACAATGTTTAAAACACATTAAGCTAACAACAACAATGAACGAAATGTCATGAATGACTTGAAGAGTTTTGTTTGTGTTCCTTTTCTTAGAATAAACGTAAGCGCCGTGTAACAGCTGATAATTTGGAATTCGTCCAAGTCTATTAACGGAACAAAGAGACTACGAGAACGTAAAATAAGTGTTGGCAATCGCTGATTGTATATCTTATAAATCAACAAAGTTTGTTGAGAAGATTATGTCTTGAAGAACAATTCTTCCGACTGAATAAATGTTCATTAGATACTGGAGGAGATAGCAGGAAAAAATAAACTTGCACTGGATTACTGCCATCTTAAGACTCACAATAGGGTTGAAGATTTAATAGAAGGTGAAAGATGTAGCAAAATCCTGAAATGCAACAGCTCTTGGAAAAATAACCTTGATTCGGTAAATGTAATTTTTAATTTGTAAATAAATTTAATGAAAATAGTGTTTGACACTTTTATTAGTGTATTAAAAAGTAGAATTTTTATTGTCATTATTTTTATTTTTTATTTAATTTATAATTCTTTATTATAAATATTATTAAGTCTTGAAATCATTTTTTTCTCAAATTCACTACCAGGTGGGGCCACCCGTATGGAATCAAAATTTAATTATATCAACTTATTACTGACAAATAAGTTCGGAAAATATTAAAATAGTCTGCTATCACCCAGAATACACAAGTGTCCAACATTTCAAAGTCTATTACATCAGGAAGTGAATGAAAAATCGTTTACGAAATTCCATCTTTACAAACATGAAGCAAGTCAAGTTAAATAGATGCCTGTAGAAATGATAAACCAGCCTTAGAAATTTGTTCATTCATGGGGTGCGAATTCGCGACATGACTGCAAATAGATTGAACATAGATGAATAAATAATAGAAATAGCAAATAAGTTTTAAATAGTTCTATAGTATGACAACATCTACTATTTTATTATTTACATTTCATTTCATTTTTTGTGGCTAACCATCTCGAACACGAGGAGGAGAAGATAACCGTTGAGAACTAGGCATGTGAAAGCAGGATATGAAGAGCAGGGCTGGTTAAGGGATGATGACTCTTACTATTTCCTCACAAAGGGTATGTTGCATACGGCTTATTTTCCCGTAACCGCTGGCGGCCGCGGTGGCCTAGTGGTAAGGTCTCGACTTCGATTCCACCCTATTCCACCGAAGATCCGCCGTGTATGAGGACTGTTCACATATCATACGTAGTGGCCAAACGTCCTCCTGCTGGCGCGGTGCGGAAGTTTGGAGAGAGGGCGCCAGCTCAGTTGCCGCCCTCGTCATCTGACCGAGGTTCAAAAATAAGAGGTCCGTCCCAAAAGAGCCCTCGCGTTGCTTCAAAACAAAACGTTAATATAACTAAACTAATCCAGGAATCACTGTGCTCGGCTTTGCGATGCGCGGTGGATGGTCAGTCAGTTTTTAATGCGTAGAATCGAGAGGGGTTGCGATATTTTTGGAAACTATCTTTCCCTAATTCTGTGGGAAACAATAAAATCTGCCTTGAAAATAATTTTCATTCAGGGTAAAGATAGAGAAAAGACTTCATGCAACTAATTCTTGGTAAAGACTTCAAAGTACTAATTCTTGCTAGATTCAAATCAGCTTGAGAAAAGAGTCACAATTGCAGGGAATTCTGTCAAATAAAATAAGAAAATTGCGAACAAGAGAAATTCTTCCTCATACTGATTGCATAACAGTGCGCTTTGTCACTTAGAGACAATTAAGCAGATGGTAATGGAAGGCTTTGTAATGCTACATTCACACACTTGGCAGGAGTCCTCCATTTGTGACTATGCCTCACTTCCAGACAGAAACATCCTCTTTACGAAACGATATTTTCTTTGATGAAAAGTTACTGTTCTAAGAGCGCTTAGGCAACACATTTTGTAGTAACAATTATTTGATGGAATCCTACTTGCTGAATAAATTTGGCTTAGTTTAGTTATTTTAACGCCAAATTTTGAAGCAAAATGTGGGTATTTTGCGACTTTTCTCAAAATCTTGAACCTTGATCAGATGAAGAGAACTTCATCCTAGCCGGAACCCTCCTCTTCAAACTTCCGCACCATACCAGCGGGAAGAAGTTTGACCCTGGAAGTCAGATTTAACGATCATCAGGCCCACATACATGGCGGATCTTTGGGCCCTCCGGTCCCGAAGCCGAGACCTTGCCATCAGGTTATCGCGATCTTTCAATATAAGAAGTTTCTATTTTTATAAACCACAAAAAGTTATTCCGTACATAAAGTAGCACCTCCTTACAATAGGTGAATATTTAACCATGGCCGAAGTTTAGAGAAAAGCATTATGGCTTTTCATAAAATGGGAGATTATGGCTTTTCATAAAATGGGAATTTTATATCGATCTCATCATAAAATTTTGAAATTAATCCATAATGAAATTTTGTGGATTAAAACTACATTTTAATACGTGCAAAACAGCTTGATCGTCAAATCTGAATGTACTATCAATAGCTCTGTGATACGAAACGGACAATTTTTGAGCTCCGAACCGAAATCGAATAAAAAAAATTTTCATGGCTCTGTAAGGATTAGAAAGCAGACAATGGTTATATTTTTTTCTTCTTATGAATCTTTTATCTTTTACCCAAATGACGTCATTATCCTAGACTGGACTCGCCTTATCTTTCCACAAATAATCTTGGACATTTCTTTTCCATCCGTCTGGGTTGGATGGTGATCAAAATCTTTTCTGTGTGAAAGCGTAGAAGCGAATTATTTCTGGACCCAAGACAGAAGTGAGATTCTGGGATTAATCTCTGGAGACTTGAGTATCTCTACTAGGAATAATGATTTTCAATTTTTTTAAAATTTATGGTAAATAATAAGAATTATTTATATTCTTTGCATTGCAAAAAACCCCCCACCAATGTTAATGGTGATTAAAATTTTATAAAACAGGGAGAAAATTTTATATAAATTGAAACTTTTCAATTACCAATTTTTTTAACAATTATCCTTTTCTAAATTAATGATTTTTAATCTTTTCCTTTTGGGTGATACCAGCAAGGCACCTGTACCAATAGATTTTTTCCTTTGCGTCCGAGCTGGTATAACTTATGCACCAATAAATTATTAGAGTTTTACACCCTCACGTAGTGAATCTGTGAGATCACTAGTTATTCTGTAGATAATTTTATTCCCCTGTCCTTCTGTGTCACTGCATGTGTGATTGCTAATGAGGGAAGACAACCTAATACTATATTATGCATACAGATACGATGACGTAGACATATAGTATTATATACATATATAGATAAAACATATTATACATATATAGTAAATATATATATATACTTATTATACATATATATGTAATTATACATATATAGATATAGGCTATAACGAGGTACAAAGACAAGGTGAAGGGTCGAAAGCGAGGGCGGATTGTGCCTCACTTTAAAAGAAAAGAAAGCACTTTTTGCTTCTTTGTCAAAATTCCAGTCTCAAAAAGGCATTTGAGATTTTTCTAGCCGTAATCTAAAGGTTAATACGGCAAGAGGTTTTCAAATATTCTTCTCAGTTTTTATAATGCTGCAGCAATTTGAAAAGAGAAGAATGCACTTTCATGTTTCTTTGTCAAAATACCAGTCTTAGAAAGATGTTTGAGATTTCACCTAACCGTTATCTAACGAATAATACGCAGGAGGTATAAAAATTACAATTATTCTTCCGACTTAATATAATGTTGGATGAATGTGAAAAGAAGAGAAAGCACTTTCTATGTTTCTTTGTCAAAAACCCCGTCTTTGAGAGACGTCTGAGATTTCATCTAACAGTAACCTAAAGGCTTATACGACATATATATTCTGCATATATTCTCCTCAGTTGTTATAATATTGGGATATTAACAATATTAATCTTAATTCGAAATTAAGATAGAAGCTGCTGGTAATGTCGCAAGTTTTAAAATTCTTTGGAATTTCTATATCTTTATACTATTAATTACTATCTTTCCTATTCTTTGGAATTATTTGGAGTTGTTGAAACTATCAAAAGAAACTGACAAAAGTTTTTTTTTAAATTGCCAGACAAAGCTAATATATCTTAGAATCGGAGTCCAGGATAATTTTTACTTTCTCGTATACGAAGTATACAAAGAGAAAGTATTGTAATCGTCAAAAAATTCGAACTCGAGATTTTGACGAATCTCCACGTTTCAGACCTCCCTGAGTCCGAAAAACACAATTTTGGAATTTTGTCTGTCTGTCTGTTTGTATGTGAATACGATAACTCGAAAACTATTAGAGCTACGGGGATGAAATTTGGTATGTGGTCTTTACACATAATTTGTAGGTTTCTGTCATATTTTGGATAAAATCCGTTCACGGGAAGCCTGTCTGTCTATCCGCAGACATGTGATCACTATGATTCAAAAAGTTGAATAGCTAGATGGATGACATTTGGTACACGGTTTTAACATCATGAATGTAGGTCCGTATCAAATTTTGGACCAAATCCGTCAAAGGGTTGATTGTCTCTCGAACTGTATAATCGCATACTTGTAAAAATTATATATCCTGAACCTTTTGGCTTAGATAAATAAAAATTGGTGTGACGGTTACTAACATTATTTATAGATCTGCGCATAAATGTCGTTTCAATCGGTTAAAAAAAGGCGTTCAAATTGCATAATTAATTTTACTAATCAGATTCTCCATACGCATGCGTACTGGTAGCAATCTCTGTGCACACGGAAGGATTACATCACTTTGTCCTTGAGCCGGCAAGAGTGGAAAAAATCGGTACGCATATCTTTGAATTTGATTTTTTACCTAAATATTTTACAATCACTATAATCTACAATGAAAACCCTTCTGATAGTCATTGGATTCTGGGTTACAGTAGGTTCGAATTTTTTTTATCCACGCGGGGGGAAGTATACGAGAAAGCTTAGGGGAGACCACTCCCGCTGGTTTTTATTGTAAGTATTTTGACTTGCATTAATCCTCTGACCGTGTAATTTTTTTAAACCATTATTTAGATGCAACGTTTGCAAACGTGCTCAAATACCGTTGAGTCAAGCGAATTGTTATTGATATGTAAAGGTGTATTAGTATAATATGATCGAAAGCTATTAAAGTACTAAGTAAACACTTTAGCCAGTGAAAATCGCAGGATACAGCAGAAAATATATTTGCTTACAACCTGCGGAAACACAGTCAAGGTGTTAAAAATTCAGAAAACGCTTAGAAATTGACATTGCTATAATATATATTGTGGTGGGGGCAGACGACCCTTTATGACATATCTAGACGTCATAAGCGCTCGTATGAAATAAAATTTATCGAAACCCGTCGAGGGGTTGGGGCTGGCGAACTGTCTGAAGGTTTTACCATATTAATTTAAATTTATTGATTTTTAATTAACCAAATACAACAAATGCTAATGATTCGAATGTATGCATGTACCTGTGAATGATTAGTTGTATCATCAATAGGTAGAACCACGGTATCTCAAACTGACATCTCTACTTGAAATACTTCGACAACTGGTTGATATAATGATGAACAAGAATTCATCAGAGAACAAACAACAAATATCGAACAAGAATTTCAAACAATTAAGATGTTCATTTTAACAGGCTTTTGTCCAAATCAGCAAATGAAAAAAAGCAAATCTAGATTAAATAATGTAAAATAAAATGAAACTTTTTTGAAATAATGCTTTTTAAAAACGGAGAGGATAGGGTAACTCTGTTTGTTTGAACCATTTGCAATTTGATACATAATTGAACGTTCATACGTTTATTGTGAATAAACTTCGTGCATTAACTTCGTTGTTATTGCAACAGTGTTTCAGCAACTCCTATTGTTTCATTAAATTCTGATTTCTAATTTCTCTGTTACTTAGATCAACTTGTCCCACATTGGATGGACCTTGTACCATAAAATTGCAGCCTGTTTACTTACCCTATCTGTTACTTAAAACAAATTAGTACATTTTTATTCCAAGAAAAAATTTTGATATGTGGTCAAAATGGGGTATTTAAAAAATTCATTCAAATTTTTAAAAAATATCCACTCAGTGAGAAATGCCCGATTTTTATTTTGGTTTGTGCGATTATAATTTCTCTTTTTTTAGTGCTTTTTTAACTTATGTTTCCAAACAAGCGTTTAATATATTTATTATCCTTCACACCCTAAAAATGTGAATATATTTACATTTTAGGAACTTTCTTCAAAACATATTAACGCATCCACTTTATTTGTTCTATGTCATCATAATCGTTCCCTGCGTTCTTATTTTTTTGACAATTCTGCTTATATAAAGAATAACATAAAATCGTTTAATGTTTATCGAAACCGATTAACACCATTTTAGTAAATTTTATTACAATATTATTGTATTTTTCTTGTCATGAGGTTAACACTATAATATTGTAGAAAACTACTGACGTCTCTATCCCCTAATAGGACTTATAGTTATATTAATTATTATTTCATTAATAATTAATATAACCTCGTATGATGACTATATTAATTATTAAAAACAAGAATAGTTGGAACGCATCTCCCAATGGATATAACAAGAGAAACGTTTCTCCTGTTTTTCCGACAGAATCTCCCTTTTAAATGTTTATTTTGAGATTTCATATATTCGTAATCTAAAAATTAGCAAAAATTTTTACTAAAAACATTTATTCAAATTCTATAAAGCTGCACAGAAACGAATAAAAAGCACAAATTAAAACACACAGAGTTATCCACTAAGGTAAAATTTATAACACATCTAAAAAATCTCTCGTTTATTCATCCTCCAGTCAACAGAATTCCAAAGTATATTATAAGACCCAGTGATCATTTTTCCACTCACAAAGACCTATATTCTCTGTGGAAAATTCTTATTTTTCGATCCATCTTTCTGTCTACAGATTTATTTGGATCCAAGAATAATTATGCTTATTCTTCTTTATCTCCAAGTTACCGTTGAGGATCTCTCTTCAAAGATACTGTACAGATAATAATATCTCACGAGAGATCTCAAAATAATGATGAAGTCTACATCAAATAAAATCTAACACAAATAAAAAAAAACTTTTTTCACCTCTACCATCAGTAATCAATGAAGAACAGTATAGATCAATTGAGGTAACTCTAGAATCCTGAAACTACGAGGAACAGTTCTGCATTTCGGATGATTACTGTTTCGTTCGACCTTGATTCATTTGAAAAGAAATAGATATTAATGTTGTTTCCAAATAAAAAGGATAGTTATTTCAGAATTTATTTTGAATTTGTGTACGTTTTTGCTATAAAATTTTCTTTTTTTCAGTTAATAAGGTGTCTGTTTATAAATTTTAAAAAGATACTAAAACGTTATTAGAGAGTTGTTTTGGCTACTAGTGCATTCTGATACTTCGCTAGACGCTGTTTATGATTACAAAATATCGTGTGCAGCTGGTCGAATTTAATTTTATCAAATAAACAAAATTTTACTGTAAGATATATTTGTTATCTATATATTTAAAATAATATGGTAAAACCTTCAGACGGTTAGCCAGACCAAACCACTCGACGGATTTCGATAATTTTTATTTAATATGAAAGCTTATGACGTCTAGATATGTCATAAAGGGTCGTCTCTCCCCATTTTCAAACGAAATCGAAAAAACATTTCTCCACCATAATTCTCTGTGGGGAAAAATTTCGGACAGTTCGCCAGCCCCAACCACTCGACGGATTTCGACAATTTTTATTTCATATGAAATTTTATGATGTCTAGACATGTCATCAAGGGTCGCCTGCCCCCACCACACCCCATTTTCGAACGAAATCTAAAAATCATATAGAGAATGTATAGTGGAGAAATGTTTTTTCGATTTCGTTCAAAAATGGGGTGGGGTGTGTGCAGACGACCCTTGATGGCATATCTAGTCTTCATAAGCTTCCATATGAAATAAAAATTGTCGAAATCTGTCGGGTGGTTGGGGCTGGGGGATTTCTGCAAGGTTTACCCATAGACGATGCATAGAGGAGAAGTGTTTTTTCAATTTCGTTCGAAAATGGAGGGTTGTATTAGGAAGACGACTCTTGATAACATATCTAGACGTCATAAGCTTTCATGTAAAATAATAATCATCGAAATCCGTCGAGTGGTTGGGGCTGGCGAACTGTCTGAATGTTTTACCATATTATTTGAAATCTTATAGATCCCCACAGTTCCATCACAATGGCATGTCAAAAATATTGCAAAATACCTATTGTAGGTGATGGAAACTGTTTATTTAGGGCGATATGATTCTGTATTTATGGATCTGAAGACTTTTATGCCGAAATTCGCGAAAAATTTATACAAAACATTACAACTAGAGGAGGTTTATTGAAATATTTTACAATTTTAAAGGAATCTGTTTTCTCCAAAGAATATGAAATCTACTATAGTTTGATGGTCTGTTCCACTGATCTTCATGCAGTATTTAAAACTGAAAAAAATAGTGACTGAGAGGTGGCAGAGGCAGTGCTGAGCAAAGTGGGTACTGGCCGGAGGGCGGCGAGAGCGGCTAGTATATTATAACAATCTTGGACAAACATATATTGCAATAAATATTTGTTTAATAATTTGTCAAAGAATGTATCAAATATACACTACGTGAAAACATTTCTTAATAAGATGCGTTGAATGTGCTAAAATATATAATATAATGAATAAGAGTTTAAGAATATAGAGACAAGGACGGTATAGGGAGATGGATTGTTATCATTTAAAAATAATAGGAAAATACTAAGTTTCTTAAAAAATAAAGATACAAACTGTTATTTATATTCTCAGAAATTTTATTTCTGTACATATCGCCACAACTGTTCCCGTCAATAAATATAAAATATAATTTTAGCATATTCACTAACAAACGTAAATATGGATACATTGTAATTTCATCTTATCCGCTAATAAGGAGTTCAAACACCTTTTGTTGAATAACAGCTCGGAATGATTTCATTTTTTTAACTCACATATATATCGACAGAGAACTAAGAAATTAAAAGACTAATATGACGAATAGAGTATTAAATTTCTTTTTAACGGAATAGTCTCATAAAAATTAATAAAAAAAGTTTTTAAAAATACACCATTATAACTATATCAAAAAGTAGTTTTTTTTTATTTTACCTGTTTTCTTATTTTAGGTTTTAATTTATAATTCATTATTATAATTACTATTGAATCTTGAAATCAATTGTGCTCAAATTAATTTTCAGGTAGAGTCCTTCGTACGGAATCAAAATTTAATCAAATTAATTGATTATCTCATAATTATGTTCTGAAAATATTAAAATAATGTATAGTCATCGGGAACATACGAGTGTACAACATTTCAAAATTAATTCTAGCATATCAGGAAGCGATTTAAAAATTGATTACACAGTTCCATCTTTACTAACAAGAAACAACTTAACTTTCATAAAAGTGTGCATAAAAATACCTTATTGCTTAAAAAACTGTAAAAGTTTCTCACATACAAGGAAACTAACAGAATTTTCGCACTCTCTATTTGTTTCATTTTTTTTGTATTTGCTCTTTGTTATATTATTTAAAATCATCTCGCTGTTGTAAGTTGTATCGTGGAGTACGAAGTTACAAAATGTCATAATACAGAACTTATCAGGAGATATTGCGAAAAAAGATATTGCACCAGGCATTATTTTATCTTCTTCAGAGGTTGATAATGCCATTAATTTGATTTAAAAAAATCAGTTTGATTTTCTCTTATAGTTGACAGCTTCCTGATTATAAAAAGTATATAAAAAAGATTCGTTTTTAAAATACTTTTTTTAATTAAAAAGTGTTTATTTGAAAGACTGAATATACAACGAATCTGTTTTTCAATACTCAATTTCATATTTGTTTGCTTCAAAGAGATTCAATTTTCAATAAAACGACCCTGACAAATAGAAAAATCTTCCTATTATTTATGCAAAAACTACTTGATGGTATTTTATTTTTTAAGTATACAAGTTTAATTGACATCAGCAATACCCTTATAACCAATTAGTAACTTAAGAAGATAGAAATTATTAAAAAAACATTTTTCTGTTTCTCTCACTAAAGACATGAAATTTTTACAAGAGAGTTAATTGTCTTGTTATCCGAGATGAGCCGAAACAAAACCTTCAGTAAGTGATGGGGCGATATCACTGATTAAAAACATCTAATTAGTTTCTATTAGCTAACTTTTTTTTATTAATAGTAAGCGATTTTAATTTGATATGTAAGAAGTCGATTTATCTGTTTTTCAATTCAGAGAAAAAAAATTATTGTAAAGGCTTTAATTCGTTTATTTAAAGTAGCATTTATATGGTTTAAGAAAACACTTTGGAAAAAAATCTTTAAAAATAATTTGTGAAAAGAATTAAGCCTTCATACAATTTAACTATTTCGAACTTATTTGTGATTCTTAGCCTAACTTTTAAATAAAATTTCTTAAGTATAATTTATGCTTGTATATTTTGCATATTGCAGATATGAGGAAGAGTGTTTGAAATGTATTTGAAATTTTTCTATTGCGGTTTAATTATTTTTACTCAGTTCTTTAAAATCATTAGATTCTGTCTTTCGATGTAATAAATCAGTTCAAAATAAAAGAGACATATTCTGCAAATTCAATAAAATTGCAACGAAAATCCAATAGATAAATTCTGTTGAGTTATGCGACGCCGACAGTTCGATGTAATGTTCCTATTGCTATTAAATTTCGCACGCTTTTATTTAATTTTTCTTGTTCATATGGAATTTCATGATCGATTTTTCACTCACTTTCGTATGTACTGTAGCTCTAAAACGTTATATAGTTGTGTGTTCTCGATGACATTACAGTACTTTAATGTTTTCAGAACTTGATGGTCAGTTATTGGATTAATTTTAGTTATATTTTTGTGCGCCATTTGGTACTGAATTTGAGGAAAAATTGAAAAAGATTCCAGTGTATTTATAATAATGCAGTATAAAAAATATTAATATATAAAATATTAAATATATAAAATATTAAATATAAAAAATATTAAATATATTAAAGTAAAACAATAAAAATTAATAACACACTTATTATTGTACCGATAAGTAGAAAATTTTTTAAATCAAAAATATGGAGCTAAAATCCTAAAAAAAGGTGAGGCTCTGAAAAAAGTGTTGTTGTTTGTTGTCTCATGTCCCCCTGGTCCAAATACTAGATCAGGTCCATGATAGCATGTCGCTCCAACAGCACCACAAGTCCATTTTCCCCCTCACTCCACAGAGAGGCGCCAATACAGTCTTTGACATTTAGAGCAGAAGCGGGACAGGAACAAGGGCAAGAGGAATAAGTCTTTTCTTTGTCGACGAATTTCAAGCTTTTGATATGGCCACTACGAAGTCTGGCCAATGCAGTCTGTGCGGATCTTGTACCTTCGGACTGTAGAGACAGACCAGGACGATTTCCAACATACCATTCGTGTGCGGGAGGGACTTTCCAAGTAGAATTTGCTTTAGCCCTGTGGATAGAAACTATTTCGGACGCCAAGAGTTCCCCAGAGGCGGCAGAAGGAAGAGCACTTCCCTCTTTCGCAAGTAAATCCGCCACCTCATTGCCGAAGACTCCAACATGGGAGGGAATCCAAACTCTGCTTTTCTGTGAAAGTGAAACAATTTTGGAAATAATTTCTTGATTCTTTTCTTCAGGTTTTTTCTGAAAAAACTTCTATAAGTCACAATGAATATCACAACGAAGAAAATTCCCAAACATTCTTTGAAAATTAAAAACATATTATAAACATTAAAAAAATTCCAATTAATTTTGTAGGCGCCTCATGCTTTGACGATTTTGTTTTGAGCTCCATATTTTTGAAAGAAAGAATATTTTCTACTTATCAATACATTCATCAAAATGTTCTTTTGAAAACTTTTTTATTTTTATTATGTTTAAGACATTTTTGACAGAGTTTCAGTTACGTTATCCTTCTGAACGTTCCTTACAAAATATTAAAAATACTTAATGGGTAAAATATTTATTAGGTATTTCTAAAGAGTTGCATCAACACACCTGTATGCTTGATGTTTTGGAGCATTTAAGGCTCTATTTTTTATACACCATCCTCTTTTAAAATAATAAATTTTTCGAATGTTGTACATATATTAAAAAATAAAAAAAAATATTTGTCATTAATAAATTTATTACTTTTCGTTTCGTATCACAACTTTTAAATTTATGGAATATAGTAAAATTATGCATCAAATGGTTAAGATTAAAAGCATATTTGACAAGAAAAAAAGCCTTATTAATGTTATCCAGTTCTTTCCAATCAGTTACAGAAACAGATCACAGAAAGTCTGGAGCTCTTAGGTATCGAATGCATTTAGACTTTTGAGTCAGAGCAAAGGGGAGAAAAATCTCTTTTTGCGTTCGTTTCAGCTGAAATCTCATTATTTGGCACTTCCTTTCATCTCTAAAGCATAGATTTGTAGAAGACAGTGCCACTGTCTCCTCTTCTTTTTCAAAGACATACTGAGCCAGCTGTCTTTACGAAGTGGAAGAATGATGAAAAAGAAGTGCTGAGGAAGCTTGAGGTATAAATATCATCACCGCGCGCTTCCGACTGCATCAACCACTTCATGCCTTTCGTCAAACAGACCTCTCGATTATATCCACATCTTCATAAAGCAGAACTCGCTGGTGTCAGGATTAGCTTCCAATGATACTCTTTCGTCTTGATAGAGCAAGAATATGTCTACCTTGCTAGACATTGTTTCCGTTCATAGTCGCAACGAACTTTTGCGCTGTTAGATTGATTACTTTGTACTGCCTTTATTGTGCGAAAACGTTAAATGTGCATTGCAAAATTGTAATCGTCTTCTTGAGTTAAATATTGAGCACAAATCGGGAAATATGATACAGTAAAACCCGTTTAAAACGGAATCCTGTCTTAAGAGGAAAAAATATTAAAAAAATATAGGAAGTTCCATAGTTCATCCCCTCCTTGAAACGGAACCTGTCTAACGCGGAAACGGACAGAATTTCTAAGAACAATTCGTTGTTAGAAAACCTGTTCTAACGGGCAAAAATTCGCGCCATTTCTAAAAGTTCTTTTTATTTTCTTTGGTAAAAAAAAAGAAAAGCATTCCGTGGTGCAAACCGTTTTTGTTTTTCTTTCATATTATGATATGTATATCACACATTTTAAATGCACTGACTCATCGTTGTAGTTTAGGTTTTCGTCATTTAGTTTTAAGTTCTGATCAGGATCGGATGATATTTTTTAGTTATGGCAATGCATAAAAAGAATGTTTTGGTTATTGATACAATGGAAATAATTAAAGTGAAAGATAATTTGAGCGCGAAACAAATTATTGAAAAATTCAAATTAGAAAAGTCTCAATTTTGCGAAATATTTAAGTAGAAGAACAAAATAACTGAACTATAGTTGGAAATGGTTCAACCAAGAGAAAAATGGGGAAAACAGCCAACGAAGAAATTAATGAAATTGTATGGGAGTGGTTTGTAGATGCAAGATCTTGAAATCTGCCGATATCTGGGCCTATATTACAAGTCCAAGCTAAAGATATTGCAGAAAAATTAGGAAAAACTGATTTTCATGCATCAAAGGGATGGCTTGAAAGTTTAAGAAAAAGACATGGGATATCTTTCAAAGCAGTCTGTGGTGGCTGGGGACGTTTCGGATTAAAAAAAATTGAAAAACTCATTGAAGGCTATGAACTAGGGTGGGCCGAAAAAAACTTTTTTTTTCTTTTTGAAACGCTATAGTGCGAAAAACTTGCCTCTAGGGTAGATAAATAAAATGCAAAATATTTATTTCTTTTGCTTACATCTGGCGGTAGCACATCGGCCCTAAACTTTTCGAAAATATACGATTTTAATAATTTTTCTAATAACTGGAAAAAAATCAAATAACTTATATAACAAGTAGCTATAGGTATGGTTTAATACAACAAAGTGTAGGAAAGATAAATAAATGAAAAAATATACAATTTGTTAATAGCGCATAACACTAAAAAAAACAAATTTTTTTACAAAAAATTAACAAATTTCCAGTGAAACAAAAAGTTATTTCTGTTTGTGTAAAATTTCAATTTGTATTCAAATATAGTCCCAAGTAAAAAAGTCAGCAAAAAACCATTAAAAAAACTTCAGGAAAACTGCAGGTATTTGGGACAAAAAAAACCCTGCATCTTCCCTTCATATTTCTGTCCGAAATACCTGCAATTTTCCTGAAGGTTTTTTTTGCTGACTCTTTTTCAGATGGAAAAAACAAACCTGAGTCTTACCTGCATGCTTTTATGCAAAATACCAGCAGATCAAAAAACCCTGCATCTACAGTTAAGTTTCCCCCCCTTTTTTCAGACGTCATATTAGAGATTTTCATCGTGTCTCGAGTTATCTGGAATGTCAATTAATTAGGTATCAAGGCTTAATAATCAATTTCAATTATTTTAACGAACTAATTTTTTATTGAACTTACCTGTACAACGAAATTTCAAATTCCTCCGAACCAGGGATCGAACCCGCGTCCCTAGATTTGGCAGGCAAGCGCGCTATCCCCTGCACCTGATGGGACTTCGGAAAGTTGATGTCAAATAATCTCTTTAAGTTTTAACTTCACACTCTAGGAGCGCCATCTAGTGGTGTAAAAATCAACTATTGCCAGAACACGTAATGTGTTTTAAAGTTAGCTTATATGAGTGACAACAGGTTACTGCTACATGTCTAAACAATTAGACCATGCATGGACAAGCGATAGCAAATTATTTCCGAAAAGTTTCTTTCTTTCTTTAATATTTTTATAATACTTAATATGTTTTAAATATTTTTTTATAATGTTTAATATGATATTTCACAAATAAATATTTTTTGTTTATTTCTTTATTTTAAACAAAAAGGTTTTTAAAAAAATTTGTCAGTTTTCCTACGAAACGATATATATATATATATATATATATATATATATATTTATATGACTTTTAAAAGAATCTTTTTTAAATATTTTTTTCTATTCAAAAGTAAATCAAGATTTGCATTCTACTGAAAAGAAGAATTTATTATGTTTATTGCAGATTAAAATTTCTTATCATCGTGTTTCATATGAAAAATGCTTAATTCTGAATCGCATGAAATTAAGTTTTTTTCGCAAAATTTTAAAAGTTGCATTTTTCTTCAAATATATATTTTTTATATATTAAACCCTAGTTCTCTCCCCTTCCCTCTTCTCTCTATCCAGTCCTACTTCAAGCTGTTTGAATCCGAGTTAGATACAATATTATATAAAACTGTATGAAACCCAAATAAAATAAAAAGACATTCATATGTCATGCATCAAAAGGAATTTTCATTTTTCTTCAAAATGCCTGAAGTAAAATCTGCTTTAAAAAAATCTGCTAAGTCATTGAAGGTAAATTGCAGTCTATAAACTTGTTGAAAAGAGCCTGTAAAAACCTTTAAAAAATCTGTACATTTCTCGAAGGAAGCCTGCAGCTTTTATTTTCCTTTAAAATACCTGTAGAGACCTTCAGAGTATCTGAATGGTAATTTTGAAGTCTTAAAAAGCCTGCATGAAACCTTTAAATAAACTGCACATTTCCTAAAGGAAACCTGCAGTTTTCATTTTTCTTCAAAATCCCTGTAGAAACCTTCAAAATACCTGTAAAATCTCATTTTTAAAAGGGTTTTTGCTGATTTTTTTACTTGGGGTCCTTTATATGCCTTCAGGTTCTTTTGGTACTTTGAAATAAGATTTGCTTGAAAAATTTGGCATTGAAGATCTTGAAAGAAGTGTAGTTCTTATAAAACCATCTCTGGAATTGGAACCAAGGACTTTTTGTGATGCCTCGGTTACCAGCTTCACACATCGTTCCACTGCTTGGGTATGACATGGGAACTTGTCAAAGTTCCGCCAAAAAGCCGCTTTTCCACCTAATTGGACCTTAGACCAAATCTCTTGATTGGTGAATCTTCGCAGCAAAGGTGATGGTGAAAGTCTAATAGTGTTCCAGTGAATCATTTCAATGTAGTCTGTAGCTAGGAAATAGATTTTTGGGGTTGGCTTTTAGCTTTTATAATTATTCTGAAACCTAACTCTCTTATTTGATCTCTTTTATCTACTATCGCACTCAAAGGCAAGTTTTCTGGATTTACAAAAAATGCATTTCTCTGAATTACTGGGTCAATGACTTTTAACAAGTTTTCTGGCAGGAATCTTGACGATTTTATAACTTCAAATACATGTCCTGGTCCATTTGTGAAGTATTTACTTTTCTCAATATGAAACCATACAGGCACATATGACTTCAGGATATAAGAAACTAAGATCTTGTGTTCATCTGTTGGGTTTTCTATACTTAAATACAAACGGAGAACTCTGTTCGTCGTTGTTAATAATCTTGAATGGGAAAGTGGACCAGGTTCATGAACAGATAAATCTTCAGAGCTACCTGATTTTATAGCATAACTTATGTCCAGCAGATACTGTTGATCTTTGCTTAAAATTTTCCGTTCAATTTCTGGAATCTCACACTCATTACTTTCAAAATTTACCACTGGGAGTTTTTCACATTTACTGAGCTGTGTGCCAATCGGACCACTAAATGATTTTGGGCCAGTCGTTTCGCCATCTAAATTTATGAACATATGCCGAAATGGCAATCATTAAAGTGCAAGAGGCACACACACCACGGTAGTGGTCTTTTAAGTAGTTTTTCAATTTGGCAAATAACACCTGTTTTCCACCCCGTACTGGTAGCGGTTCCATCACATCCAATTACGTCCAGTTCATGTAATAAAAACTCAGTTTCAGTCAAATAAGAGAGAATGCTATTGTCAATGTTCTGAGCAGACCCAGAAGAGGGCGCAACGTGACCAACGAACATAGAACCTGGTTCTTGTAAAATTGAATAATGTTCCTCTTTTATGGTTCTTCGAAACAGTTTTGAGTTTACTTTTTCAACCACGAGGGTGTCTTTCCATGTCACACCCAAGCAGTGGAACGATGTGTGAAGCCAAAGCATCAGAAAAAGTCGTAGGTTCCAATTCCAGAGATGGTTTTATAAGAACTACTCTTCTTTCAAGATCTTCCATACCAAATTTTTCAAGCAAATCTTATTACAAAGTACCAAAAGAAACTTAAGGCAAGTAAAGGACTATATTTGATTAAAAATTGAAATTGTACACAATTAGAAACAAGTTTTTGTTTCAATGAAAATTTATAAATTTTTTGTAAAAATATGTGTTTTTTTAGTGTAATGCGCTATTAACAAATTGTAAAATGTATTATTTTTCATTTATTTATCTTTCCTACACTTTGTTCTACTAAATTATACCTCTAGCTACTTGTTATAGAAGTTTTATGATTTTTTCATGTTATTAGAAAAATTATTAAAATCGTATATTTTCGAAAAGTTTAGGGTCGATGCGCTACCGCCAGATGTAAGCAAAAGAAAAGTTTTTTTTGCACTTTACTTATCTACTCTAGTTGCAAGTTTTTCGCGTTTCGAAAAGAAAAAAAAGTTTTTTTCGGTCCACCCTACTATGAACCTCAAAATATTGCGAATGCCGATGAAAGTCGGATTTTTTTCGTGACTTACCAACAAAATCTTTATGTATTAAAAAAGAAAAATGTACCAAAGGTAAACAAGCAAAAGAACGTCTCACAGTGCTCTTTTGTGTCTTTATGACTGGCGAAATCGAAAAATTGTTGGTAATTGGCAAGGCTGCAAAGCCTCGGTGCTTTAAAAATCTGGACAAAAAGGCATGGAATAATGGAAGAATGGTTAAAAACTCTTAATGCCAAAATGAAAAAAAGAAAGATTATGTTTTTAGATAATGCCACTTGCCACCCTCACATAACACTTTCAAACATAAAATTGGCTTGGTTTCCCCCAAATACAGCCAGCGTTACTCAACCTATGGATCAAGGAATTACTCGTTGTGTCAAAGTAAATTATCAAAAATTTCTAATGCAATCTTTACTAGCTACTATGAAAACAGCATCAAATGCAAGTGACATAATAAAATCTGTAACAGTTCTTGGCGCAGTGATGTGGCTATCGAAAGCTTGGAAAGAAATAAGCAAACAGACAATTCAAAAATGTTTTGTTGAGGCCAATTTTCCTGCAAATGTTTGCATCGAAAAACATTCATCAACTGAAGATACAGATGTACGTGATCTGCAACTTTTGTTGAATAACGGTGAAGTTTCCGATATGAGCGAAAAAGAATTCATATCAATTGACGATGATATTTTAACACAGGTTCTTACTGATAATGTGAATGATATAATTCAAAGGCATATGAACAATAACAGCTGTGGCGATGGTGAATGTAATATAAATGAAGACATTTCCGATAAAGAACTCTCCATTAAATCGTAGTTTCTGAACTTGAAAAGTTTGCCTTAAATCAGGGAGATGCTGAAATGCTTGAACTTTTGAAGAATACGACAATATTAACAGAACGAAGAATTATTCATAAAAGATATGTACAGAAAACAATGCTGGATTATTTTAAAATGTAAATTTAGCAAATAAACTGATTTTCCTTAAATTTGTAGCTTTTGAGTAAATATAATCATTTTTCTAGAGTAAGTAATTACTATGATATTTATTTCTATTTAGTGTCCAAAAGCAATATTATTAAAATAAAATGCCTATAAACATACAACTTTTATATGTTTCCATAATTTTTATTGTTATTGTGTAATTTTAAAATTTAACTAAATCTTAATTTTAAAATGTGACACTTATTAAAACGTAATTATTGCAATATTATATATTAATGGTATTTTGTTAATCTTAGATAATATTTTTTATTACAATTTATTTAATTTAAATAATGAATTGATACATTTGAAAACCTCATATATTAATGAAATCCTGTATGAAACGGAATCCTGTCTAAAACGGAACATTTTTCTGGTCCCTTTAGATTCCGTTTACTGCATTTTTAATTTAGGTAATGAAACATTAAATGATTAGTTAAGCATAATTATTACGCAACACACTAATTGTTTAGTTGTATTTTAATTGACTTTTTGTTTTCAACTCTCCTTCGACGGACTAATCGTTAATCGTGAAAAATCGTTATTTAAAATCAGCGCTTGAAAATAGGTCCAAACACGTTTTGCAACTAACCGCACAGATGTTTATATGCAACATTATAGCAATATAATATACCGCAACGCTATAATAGAAAGATCAACATAAAGCTCGGAAAAACAAATTTCGGAGACGCAGCTGGAGGGTTAAAAAAAGTTTTACATGTTTCACGATTTATGTGAAATAAATAATTTTCAGGCCTAATAAAAAAATGTTTTCTTGGAAAGAAAAAGAAAATGTTCCAGAATTCATAAAAAATAACATTTTGATATAACCTGCAATTAACAATTGATAATCACAAAAAATTGATTATATGAGAAAGAAACTGTTATTCATTAATCGTTTAAACCAATCGTAGCTAATAATAACTAAACTAACAGTAATAAAGTAAACAAATGTAACCACAGATAATCCAGTTACACATTTCAAATTGCGGGAATCGGTTTGGATTGAAGAGCAGTCATTGCTTTTCCGTCTTTTACGTCTCAACGTTTTCAATAATATCAACGTGAAAAGTCAATAGTTTCTATTCGTCTCCTTGAAAGTCAGACTAAAATTACAGTTAAGTCTGAGAGTCATGATTAATTCCTAATATCTGCGCTAAGATCCAGGTCGATTCTCGATTAGAATAGACCAGATGTTTCCCTCTCAGTACAATACTATGCAACACACTTTCAAAACTGCAGACTATACCCTATTCAACCCAGTCTCTAGCGAGACAATTCTCGTCTTAATAGTAAATGATTCAGGTTATGTTCAGAATCGGAGTAAGGACTGATGTTTAGATCGAGAAATGTTTATTAAGGGCAGATTAAAATTCCAACTCACCTTTCGACAACACTGTTTTACCTTATGGTAGGAAAGACAAGGTTCGTACTCTATATAAAGACTTAAAATTTTAAGTGTAGTGAAAAAACAAACAAACAAAAAAACCCACCTTGTTTTCATTTAGAAAGGGATAACGGATTTTGCTCTTTTTCTTCTTGCGCAATAAAGACATGGCGTGAATTTGCTTTTGTGTGTTTAACCAGTATTGGTGAAGATATTTATTTCTGTTGTTACATCACTACTTACGTCATGTAGTATCTTTACTAAAACACTTTACTTACTCACAAACTATTCGCTTTGTGACTATCTGTAAATACTAATTCATGTTCACACACACACACACGCACACACGCACGCACGCACGCACGCACGCACGCACACACACACACACACACAGTTAATTATTTCAAACAATCAAAACACGTGTCATATTTTCAATATATACATATATCAATCTAAAAGTTAAAATTAAAATAGTGTTACCTTATCAATAGTCATACTAATGAAATACAAAAGATAGTTAGATTATATACTTTTACTACTATGAAAAAGACAACCAAGAATTGGAATTCCAACAATCAAATGCCAATTGATCTTGGGAATCAATTTTGTCGCATTAATCTAGATTTGTGGCACCAACCCTCTGCGAAAGCCAATTGTTGGAAAAACAAAAAGTAGGGGAATAAATCTCCAAAATCTTTCAAGATTAGAAACAAGAAAGTATATAACTTAAAGGATACCAATTCAATAGTCTTAATTATTGTTATAACATGAGCGTTATCCGAAAGACAGTTCTGCATTTAAAGTGAAAATATTATTTCTCAATTAGGCTATTAATACTATACTAAACATCATTACATTTTTTTAAAATTTTTTAACTATAAGTATAAATTAAACCCATTATAATAATGTATATTATTTTGGAAATGTACTTAAAAATAAAAATGAATATATAATGCAATCTTATTCTTAATACAGGGGCGCCATCTACATATGTAGTGAATTATTAATATCTTTGTGAATTCCATTATATATGATCACATCAAAATAAATCTAAAAGACTAAATTTAATAGTGTTAAAAATTTCTTATTAGCATAAGCATCATGAACTTTATAGAATATCCATATCTCATAACATTTTCAGTAAATGTATCAATATATGACAGCTGTTTATTTCTGTCTGTGACTAAAATAGTGCATCTATGGATATAATTCAAAATGATATTTCTATATATTTGAAGACTGACATTGCTGTACTAAAAAGGTAGATTGTTTATATTGAACCGAAAAGTGTTTCTTTTATCATAAATCTCAGTTCTTAATTTATTATCATACTATTAATATACTATTTTAATTTCAAGATCTAGAAAATCTACAGAAAAAAAACTATCATTAGTTTTTAGTAATATCAAATACTCTGGATAAAAGTCAATATGTGGTGTGTAATTATGAACGTCACATAATTTTATAATCAAACGGTTTGTTTCTTCACTATAGTGGGAGCAAACGAAATGCTGTTAACAAACTGCTGAATATAAATAAAAAATTTTGACAACTGGCACGTGATCTGCTTATAGTTGAATACGAAGGTTTTGTTTAGTTTTTATTGACATTTCTTAATTTTAGTTCGCTGCATTTGGTCGAAGAAGTATTTAAATGCAGGTAGGTCAAACTTCCACCATCATCAGGAAAAAGGAACCAAATAAGAATTTAAAAAAAGATGGCGGAACATCGTCGAAACAATAAAATATTGTTTATTTATAATCAGAATATCATTAAATTTGATATTTTGATATTTTTAACAGTTCTATAATTTTTATATACATTCTCCGTCAAACGCTTTTTCAACTTATGCGTGAAAAATTACGTAAGATGCTAGTATATGTTGCCTTCAAGCATTATAATTATTGTTCACTGTTAATTTTCATACAATGGTTTCTTTCTTTCGAAGCAAATTTTGTTCCAACTTTTTCACTTACATGTCGATTAATTACAAATTTTCAGAGTGTTCACAACACTATAAAAAGAATTAAGAATAATGATGTAGAAAGTTTTTTCTTATTAAAGGTCATGAAACATTTACTTTTTATAGATAAGCTTCAGTTCCTCGTAATTTTGCGCAATATGCCCGCATGCCTTAAAAATTAGGCGTGGAAATCCTTGTAAAATATGGTGTATAATGCATTTCTGAATAAAAATACTATGTTACGTTTTTAAGTCTGTAGATTCTAGTTCATGCAGGTATATGTATGTACCCAATTCAAAGTTTAAATTGCTACTGCAAAAAATTAAAATCATAGGCAGCAGATCAGCACGCTACCCAAGACAGAGCACATCCCATACTCGGCACCTCAACATGCAACAACTACTAATTCCGACCATTTATATTTTTCAGGTGATGAGAGCGCTAATTGTAGCTCAAAGTTCATGCAAATATTAAGCCAATACTGTCGTCCAATAAACGAAACGATTTTTCAGTTTTATCTACTGCACGGAAGAAACGAAATGATTAAGCATACCGCTTTTAAATTGCTTTAGAAGTATTTGCTGCCTTCATTTAACGATGCCGCTGTGGTGTATCCCACCAAGAAGAGGAGCCAGCTTAAAGCTGCAATCTGAATGGTGTTCCCTAAGCCTCAATTATAAAAAAAATAGCATGTATGTAGAGCATCTGACTGAAAACACGAATGAGCTGCTCAGCCTTTTAAGAGTGACGCCAACTACTTGAGAAGGTATTTTTCTTCGTTGAGAATCATCTGGCAAGAGAGCTAGCACACTTGGGAAGACTCCAGAAAATGAAAACTACGTCGTCGCTATTAATCAGTGACATATATTTATATGCAGCTAATTAATACCAGGTGTGTGTCAACAGGTATTAACTTAACGCTGTGATCTGGCGACTTGTGGAGTTAAAAAAGATCCTGGAGTTGAGAATATTAGGAAGACAGTTCCTATATGGAACTTTTTCTTTAATTTCAGCTACCGAGAAAATTACTTGAATCAATTTAATATTTTGTGATGCTGTTCAGGAAAGATGACGTATCTGTGAAAATTCATTCTTCATGATTCAAGACTTTCTATTCTGGCATATTCCTCAGGTGAAATTTCCCAGAGTGTTTCTAATTTTATTTCAAGGTCGTGCACATAAAACTTCTAAAAAATTTTTTAAAGATTTATTTTTTTTTTGGACTAAAAAATAAAATTATTTATTTTTTATGTCTAATATAAGCTTTGTATAATACCAGTTTTCTTTCTTACTTTTTTTACTGTTACAGTTTCTGCCCTGGAGAGAATTTTGGTTAAACTACTTCCGTGACCACTAGGACTTAAATTTCCTCTACTTTTTTTCTTTGCCAGGTTGGATTCACGTCCACATTTTATCTCAAGCAACTGCAGAACTTCGAGATAAATTCTTATGGCTTTTTTCATGCTTGACAGGGTAGAATTTCACACACATTAGAATCTGTTCTAACTTTGGTACAGTTTTATAATTAAAAATGGATTTTTTTGCATTAAAGGTTTTCGTATTTTGGATGGATTTTTAAAGATTTGCATTAAAGATTTTTTTTGCATTTTGTCATTTTATCATAACTCCATTCTCAATATCTGTATTCAAAGATTATCAACTATAAAATTGTATCTCTCTTGAACAATGCATAATGAATTCTTTTAGATATTTGATGCTCCTAATATTTTGTTTTTTTTATTTGTTCAAATCGATTAACAACAAACTTCATTACTTACTATCTTGTAATCTTATTACTTCTTCATTTGAATGTATATATTAAGATAATAATTGGCTAAAAGAAACCATCTCTAGATATTTCTTTTTACTTTCTCGAATACGAAGTATACAAAGATAAAGTATTGTAATCATAAAAGAATTCGAACTCGAGATTTTGATGAACCTCCATGTTTTAGACCTCCCTGAGTCCGAAAAACACAATTTTGGAATTAGCCTGTCTGTCGGTCTGTGACCACGATCACTCGAAAACTATTTCAGCTAGAAGGATGAAAATTGGTATGTGATCACACACATCGTTTGTAGATTTCTATCAAATTTTGGACGAAATCTCGCCACAGGAAGTCTATCTGTGTTAATATGAACACGTTAACTCAAAAACTTAAATAGCTAGATATATAAAATTTCATGCACATTTTATCACCAAAATTGTAGATTTGTATCAAATTTTGGACCAAATCCGTTAACGCGTTGACTGTCAGTCGGTCTGTATAATCGCATGCATGTGAACTCAATAGCTCCTCAACGCAACGGCTATCGACTAAAATAAAAATTGGTATAAGGTCTTCTAACCCTAATTGTAGATCTGTATCACATATCGGTTTCAATTGGTTGAGAAAAAGATGTTCAAACCACATATTCGGTTTTCTTCATCATACTATGACTAAAAAACGCGCTATATCGTGTATTGGCGCCCCTGGTGCATTTCGCCCCGGCTTATATTGTTGCTCTTTCGTGTTGCCGAGTGCTCGTGGCGTTCCAGACCTTCCTGAAGGTCCGTCATTTTTATGCAAGGGGGATCGAGGATGAGACCTTTGTTAGGGAGCATACGAGAAAGTCTAGGGGAGACCACTCCTGCTGATTTCTTTTGTTCACACAAACTTTAACTAAAATAAGAAATGGTCTAGATGGTAGGGACCAAAGTAAAGAACTAGTCATTAATAACAGAAGTTGACAATACATAGAGTAACCACAAACGACTGCATTATTGGCGAACGGCTTAATATGTGTTTCTAAATGTCTTAAGTCGTCTTGAAATTCAGCAACTCCAATTTTAAATATAAAATTTTATTACATAGAACATCGATTGCCAATGTTTAAAACTAATTTATGTTCTGTAACAAATGCGCGCTCTCCGCACCAAAGACAGATGCCTGCTCACCACTAAGAACAGCTTCACCGTGTAGTGAAATGTGACGAGTCAGTCTGAGTTGAGATACGAGCTAGTGAACTTCTACCCAAACCCCCAGCCTAAAATTTTTAAATGACTAAGTCATGATCTAAATATTTATCTCCTTTAACTGCTCTGTGTTTGTGTTATGTGAATGTCTAATGTTAACCAAATAAATTTAATTGAATTAAAAGAGGTGTCATTATTTGAATGTATTAATTATTTTTAAATACATTAAGATCACATTCAAGACTATATAGCTGAGTGTAATGACACACCCTGTAGCTTTGACCCGTACTATCAAATTGCATTGCACTGATTATAGTTTTAAATTTCTGACTCAACAAGTATTTTATTTAATAAAGAACAGAAGAAAAGGAGAAAAGATATGATTATTTTAAACTATATTTTGGTTTTTCTTTTTTTTTATCAGAATGGTTAATAGTCTTAGATAATATAAATAAAATCATATCATAAATAAATTCATATATAATAAAATCATATATAATAAATCATATTTTAAATTTAAATTATATTTAAAAAACAATCACTTTAAGTCTTGTTGAGAACTATCTGTTTGGGTCGTTTGATTAACAATATGACTTAAATATCAGTACTCTAAATAAACTTTTTATGCCAATATAAAAATAAATTAGCACAATGTTTATTTTTTATAATAAGGTAAAAAAAAATATGTTTAAGTAAATCATTTAAAAGAAACCTAAATTTAGAAGATGTATTCATTTTAATAATAGCTACTATAAAATCAATCATAATGTTTTTAAAGAAATTAAATCGACAAATATAAAATCGCTATTTTCGAACAATTTTAAATTAAATTTTTGATTAAAATATTCGTACTAATTTACAAATCCGTTTCTGAATATCACGTTAATATCAAACCTTGCAAAGAAATTGCAATTTAAAATTAATCGAAACTCAGAAAAAGAAATTTTCTCGACGTGAATATTTAATAGAAAAATAACGCCGACGAAAGACATCAAATTTTATCTGCCAAGGCGTAGACGGAATTTTTCGTTTTGTTGCTTGTATGCATACTTTGTGTATGTATATTTAAATATAAACAAAAGGAAATTATTTATATATAATATAAATATGTGTGTATATAAATGTATGAAAAAACTAAACATATAAAAAGTGAAGAAAAAGAGATGTTGAAACTCAAAAATAAAGATAAATAATAAAGACCATAAATTTGAACCATTCTCTAAATAAAAAAAATTATCAAATATTAGCAACTGCTTGCTAGAAATTTCCTTCTGTTTACGTTTAATTTCATTAATTTTGGCTATTTTTATGTTTTCTATTTTTTCGTCACTTTTATTCTTATAAACTTTTACTTGATTAGCCAATTTGTAAACCGTTAGAGATAAGCATATACTTCCGTTTGGAAAATTGTTTAAATGCCTTCAAAAAGTATGTTTTATGTTGTTTCAGTCAATCAATGTACTGCTGAAAAAATTAGTAAGTTTTTTTTTTCAGTTCCCCAGCCATATTGGTCATAAGTATTAAAATATTTTTGACATTTTAAACCCCCCCCCCCAAAAAAAAATTTCACTCTTCTGCGACTAAAACTGACCGAGTTATAAAGCTTGGATTTTAATTTTTTAAGCCAATCAACAGCCACCTCGAGCAAGTGTCGCCCACTGATTGGCAGAGATTCTTCGAAACTGTCTAAAATTGTGATTTTTAAAGTTTCATAACTCAGTTTCAGTCCCAGATGGATGGAACTTTTCTCGATAACACATTGGTGTATCTAGATTATTTTACTAAATCTGAGTATCAGGAACGGGGGACGGTGTACAAATATAGATTTCGTAATTTTTTCAGAGTACATTTATTTAATCAAATAACAAAATATAATTCTTTACGTCATTCAAAATATTTATCGAAATGGAAGTACAGTGAAACCTCTTCGAACGGCCACCCCTGCATAGCGGCCACCCCTCTTAACGGCCAATTTTTCGTGGCACGGATTTTTCGGCCCATAGACCTAATGTTAAAATAACCCCTAGCAACGGCCACCCAACCCCTCTGAACGGCCACCGGGTGGGTTCGCCCATCCCATTTAACAAACGCATCGGTTAGAGATTTACTTTTTAAACTGAAAAACGAACTGAAAAAGGTTTTTTTTCCGAGAAGGGTAAAAACTTAAAACTGTCATAAATTGTATCCTTTTTTCAAAAAATGTAAAAAATTATTAAATAAAGTACTATTTTCTCTTTAGATAAGTCTCAAACTTCATTTTAAATAAGAAATATGTGTCAGACTTTTTTTTATTATGCATTATAGCAATTATCTTGTAATTGTAACGAAAACCCTTTAGAGCGGCCACCCCCTCTGAACGGCCAATTTTTCTCGGAACGGAGGGGTGGCCGCTCAGAGAGGTTTCACTGTATATGTATATCTCTAATCATTTGTAAATTAGATATTGGGGCACTGTGAGATCGGACACCCTATATATGAAGCAAACATGTCCGACTGTCGGCCCGCCGGTAGCATTTGACTAGCAATGAATACTTTTATGGTTCAGCCAATATGTAACAGAAGCATATACAGGGTTCCCATTCATATCCGTTACCCCCCCCCCTAACTTCTAAACGGTGACAGCTTAGGCCATAAAGTTGGTATCTAGGTATAGTAAAAAGTCTATGCGCTACTCGATGAGATAACTTACAACGCCATCTATCGTCAAATTTTGGAATTAGCGGTCCTATCTCGAAAACAGTACAAGATACGAGAAAAAGATCAATTACAAAATTGTAGAGCGTCTTTAATTTAGTATAAAAAGATACCTTGTACACATTAATACGACGAAATTAACGTTTAAAGTGCACATTTGTTTGTTCTCGTTTTCCGAAACTGTGACGTCTCTAAACGGGTTAAAACGAGAAAAAAAAACCCCAATTAGTTATCACAATATACCTTTATTTTCGGTGTTCAAAGTGCTCTCCGTCATTTACGATGCAGATTTGTTTAAATTTCACTTTGCACACGTTTTAGCATATAGTTGGTGCGCAAACACAAGCAACAGTAATACGTCCTGCAGTGTTGGCGGAAAGGTCCATACACCTGCTGTTTGGGTTAAAAATAACATTTTCTCCTTTTATTCGTGTCATATGACGTCAAAATTTTCGAAAAAGCGAGCAAACAAATGCGCATTTTACACATTTTGTTTTTAGCATTATTGCATTCAAGGTATCTTTTCGTACTAAATTGAAGACGCTCTACAATTTTGTTTTTTTCCCGTATCTTGTACCGTTTTCGAGATAGGACCGCTAATTCCAAAATTTGATGATAGATGGCGTTGTAAGTTGTCTCATCGAGTAGCGCATAGCCTTTTTACTATACCTAGACACCAACTTTATGGCCTAAGCTGTCACCGTTTAGAAGTTAAGGGGGGGGTAACGGATATAAGTGGTATCTGTATAATAATTATTACACCCTGTATAATAATTTGATATCTTAAGGATAATTTTCTAACATTCTAATCTCTCATAAGTAATAATTCTGTGTAAGTCAAACAGTATCGAATCAAAAATGAGCGGAAAACGTTTTAACTTTGAAAAACGATTTTCATACATAGTTTGGAGATTTTAAATCTCCGGAACAATTTTTTTTCTTCGATTTTTTTATTCAATACAAAATCGCCAGCATGGATCGGATTTGAAAGTTATCACTCAATTGAAAGTAATGAGAGCAAGATTTAACGCCTTACACGTAAAAAAGTAACAGAGAAGATGTACCAAGTGTAAGAAATGAAGAATAAATTTTACCTTTGTGCCATTTGCGTCCATACGAACTTATATCTTTCTTGATTCATGTTGACTTTTGAATTTGATATGATTGAAATAAACTATACATAAAAGGTATTTATATCTAAGTATGCATTTGCATAAATAAAAATTTCATTTTAAAGTTTTGAGTAATTGTGGGATATATCATTATATAAAAGAAATATTCTACTTATTCAAAGCAAACTAATTCGTATTCTACCACAACTTAAACAAAACAGAAAAGCGTCAACTTTTTTATTTTGCTTTCAGAGATGTTTCGCTTTCAGTCCAATGTGCGAATGGCATTAAACACAATGAATTTATTCCGTTACTCATATATTCGGTAGCTTACGGTAATCAGGCATCACAAATCAGTATAATGTTTTAATTTTTAGACAGGGTCAGTTATAAACATCCCATACTACCCTGAAAATCTGCTCTAGGCGTTGGGAGAAGAGGATAGTTGGTTTATGGAACTTGTCTTTCGGAGAACAAAAATTCCTAAATTTTTCTTAGTTAACAGTGTCCGAAAATCTTTCTTTCCTGTTTCATGAATGCCCTGTTAAACTGCATTTTTTACATTATTTTGAAAGAGGAAATGTCAAAATGAGACTTTTATTAAAAGTATTGAAAGAAGAAATTCTAACAAATACAAGTAAATTAGTACATGTGACATGCGTACAGACTGCGATCTCTTATAATTTGTCGTTTTCTCTCTGTAAATGAAAATCAGAAAATAAATCATTTACCGAAATGGTAATTTTTTCAAGTATTTCGATTTTCAAATTTACAGGATATGGTAATTTTCTTCAAATGTAATTTTTTTTTGTTCAGCTATGACTTAACTTATGGGTTGTGATTAAATTTATCCTCTCAGTATCAGTTTAAATAGTCTGTTCGGTTGATTAGCTTATTAACATCCCATTTTGAAATAATACATTAAATTGTCCGTGAGAAAAATATTTGACGGAAAAAAGCAAAGAAAAATTATTTGCTTTTTTTTGGTAATTGATAACGTTCGGAATAAATGAATAAAGGGCAACGGTTTTCCAATAAAACCACAAACAAATAAACGATAGCTGCATTTTTATTTGAAGGAACATCACTTCGAACATGGATGCAAATTTGAATTTATTGTCATTAAAAAAGTGCCAAATATTCCGCGTATATTAAGCAGAATGTCAGTTGCGTTGGATTTAAGTTCAATAACAGTTTAGCAAGGCATTGGCATCCTTGACTGTTTTGTATAGCACTATCTACACACTCGATAAGCCGTTGTTTTGTTCGACTTTCACAGGTCGGTCACCATGAAATGTTTGATGAGTTTTGTCTCTTTTCGACTTTACTACAGTAAGCCGTCTTGCAGGTTATAAGATTTGCAAAGCACTATGTTTATTCTTCTCTGGAAAGCATTCATCTACTGCAACTGATGCTAGTGGCGTAGCGACAGGGGGGCAAGGGGCTATAGATACCCCAGGCGACAGTTTAAGGGGGCGCCATGGAGACAAAAAATTCATGCCTTTATGTCAATTTCTAAAGCAAAATATGATGAGGGAGTGAAAAAATGATACCATGTTCCATGCGAAATTTACACTTTTTAAGCCACTGGTAGAATTGAGGCGAAAAAAGTCATACTATGGCCCAGGCATCATTTACCCTCGTTACGCCACTGATTGATACGATGGCGTTTACCAACGATTCTTAAATCTCGTGATTACATTTTTTCCAACAATTATCATAACATTTAGTGTCGGGTAAACTGTTCTTTTAATTTTCATATTCATCTATTATTATTTATCTTTATAACTCTCTGTCCATTTATATGATAGTCTGCAAACTTATGTGACTATCATGAATTATCTATCTACAATCGTTTGACCCGAATGTGTCTTGCCACAACTAGAAGTCTGTGTGCTTGCTTTATTTTCTTCGTGAAGCAGTATTATATTATATGAAGCTCAGGAATTCAATTGTCATTTAGGCATTCTAGTGAACTTCAGTTATCAAAATCGGATGGTTAAATTTACTCTTTTTGGCTCTCACCCTACTGTTGTAAGAAATAATATTTATGTATACAGGTTTCTTCTTTGATATCCCATTAATATAAAACATAATAGCATATGAGAAAAATAAATTTACCCTACAGTTTATATTGACACTTGCATTTTTAATAAGAGTTATTTTTTAAATTACAAATGAGCTACATATATAATCGACGAATACGATAAAGGGATCACTCCATTTTTAGTAAATAATTCATAAGATATCGTATTTTTATAAATGATTTATGCGTCCACACATACAGAAATTCCTCCGTTGTTATATTGCATAATCACATAAAGACAGCTCCTATCTGTTATTCAAGCATTTTGTATTTGTTCCATCGTAAGAGGTAATAGGAAGCCTATTTTTATTTGATTGCGTGATTGGTATATTTTTCTCTAAAAAAAACAGGACACTTTATTCCTGTTTATAAAACCAACTAGTTCAACTGTAAAAAGTAAACAAATTTATACACATGTCGTATCAAGATTTTCTCGGTTCATGCTTTTCTAGATATAGAGAAATCATTTGATGACGCAACAAAAACAATGCAAATTATAGATATCACTTTGTTTATCTCAAAATGATGTATTTCCAGCAGAACCTCTATCCATCATTCCTGAAGAGGAAACAGAAATAAAAGGATATCTACATGATATATTTGTGCTGAACTTATGGGGATTTATATATCAGAGGATAAGATCAAAACCAAATGTATCTGGAAAATGATGTATAGTTGGATAAGTTGCTGCATCTATTTCAGGTATTCATATCGAAATCAATAAAATTAAATTTAGAAAGCCAAGTTTTGGAATTTTTAAAATGTATTTTCCTGTGAACTATAATTACGAACAACCCTATTTTTTGATGCATTTCAATTAATTAATTATAAAATGTACATCTTAATTAATTAATAAAGTGTACATCTCGTTTTTTCAAATGTTAGGCTTACGATATTCATGCAACAACTTTTTGCATTTTTTTCAACGGACAGATTGTCTGTAACCAAAAGATATGTTTTTGGTTTTCACCCGAACGAAATTTTAATTTGTCACATCATTTATTATAATTCATAAAAGGATTTTCCACCAGGTTAAAAGCCTAATTTCTTCATCTCAAGATTGGTTCATTCCAAAATGCTCAACAACTACTAATTTATTCTGCTTGACAAATAAGATTATTTCTTCATTTGAAATTGACTCTCAACTGGATGTCATTTACAACGACTTTTCTAAGGCCTTTGATTCTATTGATTTTGGCATTCTTTTAAATAAGTTAAATAATATTAGTTTTCATGTAAACCTGACTGATTGGCTTCATTCTTATTTATCTAATCGGACACTCTTCGTTTATTTTAATAATGCTGTTTCTCATGAGTTTTTAAGTATTTCCTGTGTCCCACAGGGCTCCAACCTTGGATATCTACTTTTTATTTTATTTATTAACGACCCTTTTTGTGTTTTAAAGCACTCTGAGTATCTTTTATTAGCCGACGACTTGAAATTGTTTCCAATTTGGATGCTGTTCTTTTAAAAAGAGATCTTGATTATTTGTTTAAGTTGTGCACGGAAACAAGTTACCCCTGAACATTGAAGAATGTAGTATTCTTTATTATACTCGAAAAGCTCAAATTTTGACTTATGATTATAAAATTAACAATCTTTTTCCATCTCGCTCAAATTCAGTTACGGATCTTGGTATCATTTTTGACACTAAACTTGATTTTTCTCAACACTTTGATGCCATGGTCTCTAAGCCATATAGTAGGCTTGGAATTCTTAAGCGCAAAACTAGGGAATTTTCCAGTGAACTTGCTTTGAAGGTATGTACTACACTCATGCCCGATGCAATCTGGAATATTGCAGTATTAACTGGGAGCCTAATTACAGAAATAAAATTGAAATTATCGAGCGAATTCAAACTAATTTCTTGCTATATTTACAAGAATAATTGATTTTACTTGCAGGATATATCTACTTCACGTCTATTTGATATCTTTAATATACCTAGTTTGTGTTCTAGACGTGATCTCTCTTGTGTTCCATTCTCTTACAATATCATTAATGCTTTGATTGATTGAATGATATACTGAGCTCCATACATTATGATGTGCCTGCCAGATATTTAAGAAACAAAAGTTTATTTCAAGATGTATTTTCGAGATTTAACTGTGTAAACAATTTCTCTTTATACAAATTTTATAGAATTTTTAACAAGTTCTCTAATGAACTTGGCGTTTCTCATATATCTCATGATTTTTTTAATATGTCATTTCGTGTTTTTATGATTAAAGTTTACAGTTTTATATTTTTTATTTTTGTTTACAGTTTTTAAATTCCTAATAAGTTTTTAATAATTTTGTGATGGTGTGTATTCAATTTTTAAATCCTTTATGTCTTTCTAGTTTTTTTAGATCCAATAATTTAATTCTTAAATATTTAATATTTTTTTATGTTATTAAGATAACTGTATACTAATTTCAAAATCCCAGTGTGCCTTTTGGTGTTTGTGTGAATCTGTGTGTTCAACTGTTAAATTATATATGCATTTATAATTTTTTTATGGTTTAGTAATTAGAACTTTTATATTCTTACCATGTTTTTAAATGTTTTTATGACGATTGTATACAGTCTTTAATGTTCTAAAAAGTTTTTTGATATCTTTAAAATTCATTGATTACGACTTTTGTTCTTTGTGTGTTTGATGCTCACTTTGTGTCTGCACTCTGTAACTGGAGTTTTCTCTGTGGAGTGCTTTCTTTTAAATAAATAAATAAATAATAAGTGGCATATTTTTACACGTTTTTCTTTAACTTGACTTGTTTGATGATTATAAAGAAGGAATATTGTAATCAATTTTTAAGTCATTTCCTGATATGCTAGAGTTCTGAAACTTTGTAAAGTTGTGCGTACAGAATGGCAATATAATATTTTCTGAACTTAATTATCAGTTAATCACATATGAGAGGAGCCATCTCCTAATGAATAGCGATTCCATAATATTTGTAATAAGGCATTGTGAAATAAGAACAATATTTCAAGATTAAAAATTAGAAAATTATAAAAATGAAAGAGTTTTTAAAACACCCTTTTATTAGTGTACTGAAAAGTAGATATGATTTAAACAAAAATATGGAGGTCAAAACAAAATCTAAAAAAGAGTGAGGCACTAGAAAAAAATACTATAAAGAAAGTAAGCCAGATTGAATATCATAAGAAAGAAAATTGCTAAACATTCATTAAAAAAAAATAAATTATTCCTATTTGCTTAAAATATTTTTATCAACACGATTTCGTTTTGATTTCCAAAGTTTCAAGAATACTTTCAGTTTATCTTTCAGAATTTTGTTTTAATTTTTACATATTATATATATATATATATATCATGAAAATCAATCAGTCTTGAAATTAAATGGAAAGACTGTAGTTTATCGGTAAAAGCGTATAGATGCTCATCAGGGGTAAATAAGTGAAATCTATACGAACCGCTAAAAAATTAGAGAAATCATAATGTTTTCTGCGAACAGTGCTAGCATAAAGCCAAAAACACTGTCATTCACACCGAACATTATGTTAGACCAAGAATTCGAATGAAATACCAGATATTATAAATAATTTTACGAACCTAAGACTGAGGGATGCAGCCAACGGCAGACGTGACAAAGGAATGAACTGAACGCGTTATGTAGGGTACGGATGTTTACGAAATATCAAGTTACTTTCTTTTGCGCCAAACTTCTAAGGAATTATGAATGTTTTTGTTGATTATGTTGATTTTACAATTCTGTTATGATTCTTTCTTATTTGTTATATATATATACTTTTTATGACAGAACGCCGACCCATGCCCTTGTTCCTGATGCCATTATAGCAACTGTACCAGTTGGATGGACATGGGACACTTTTTCTGACACAAATAAAAGCGTGCTTTAAGAACTTTTCGATTTTTTAAATTTCGACTCAACAAATGAAAGAATATAGAAGTTTTAAAATGGAAATCATAAATTTTACATATATTTATTAGTCTTATTTCTTACATATATTTATTTATTTATTAGTTTTCTGGTGTTTGTAACTTTTTGATCTGAATTACACATTTAACCGAATAAAATTGTATGCTCTCAGTTTCAATAAGAACTTACTTAACTCTTTATGTATTTCCATCTTTTATGCCTTGCTTGAGATACAATCTGATTGCAGTTGGATTTATGCTGATTAAAATGATAACACGTCATGAAAAACTTCAATGTCTTTTAAAATTAAAATATTTCATTTATTTGAAAAAAACTCCCCATATTCTGTTGAGTTGAGAAGATTCTTTCAGCACCCGAACATTATGAAAAGATTTATTTCACTTTCCAAGTTATCTTTTTTGGAGGCTGCTTTAATGGCATATGGCCAAATTATTTTTAACATTTTGTAAACTGACCTCTTTTCTTTATCATTCTAGTTTCAAGAATGTGGCTCTTTTTGTAATTTTGCACTAACTCTATATGTTTTGCACTAATAATATGTTAATAAAAAGAAAAATGAAATCTATATATTTAAAATAATTTGGTAGAAAACTTCACCGAGTCCGCCAGCCTCAACCACTCGACCGATTTTGACAATTTTTTTTCATTTGAAATGCTATGACTTCTAAATATGTCATCAAGGGTCGCTTTCCTACCCCCTCCCATTTTCGAACGAAATCGAAAAAACTCTTTCCCACTGTACATTCTCTATGGGGAAAAACATTTGGACAGTTCGCCAGCAATAACCGCCCGACGGATTTCGACATTTTTTTAATTGAAAGGTTATGACGTCTAGATATGTCATCACTGGTCGCCTGCCCCCACCCCCATTTTTGAACGAAATAGAAAAAAAAAAACACTTCTCCACCATACATTCCCTATATGTTTTTTTTATTTCGTTCAAAAATGGGGGGGGGTCGGGGGCAGGAGACCCTTGATGACATATTTAGACGTCCTAAGCTTTCGTATGAAATGAAAATTATCGAAATCTGTCGGGTGGTTGTTGCTGGCGAACTGTCCAAAGGTTTTTCCCCATAGAGAATGTATAGTAGGTAATAGTTTTTTCGAAAATGGGGGGTGGTCGGGGACAAGAGACCCTTGATGACATATCTAGACGTCACAAGCTTTCATATAAAATAAAAATTGTCGAAATCGGTTAGGTGGTTGGGGCTGGGGAATCTCTGAGGGTTTTACCATATTATTTGAAATATATAGATCCCAACAGTTCCATCACGATCGCGTGTCAAAAATATTGCAAAATACCTATTGTAGGTGATGGAAACTGTTTATTTAGGGCGATATGATTCTGTATTTATGGATATGAAGACTTTTATGCCGAAATTCGCGAAAAATTTATACAAAACATTACAACTAGAGGAGGTTTATTGAAATATTTTACAATTTTAAAGGAATCTGTTGTCTCCAAAGAATATGAAATCTACTAAGGTTTTATGGTCTATTTTACTGATCTTCATGCTGAACTGAAAAAAGTAGTGGCTGAGAGCCTCGAAGCAGCGAGGTGGCAGGAGTAATGCTTAGCAAAGTGGGTGCTGGCAGCGAACCCGCCCAGAGATCGGCGAGAGCGTCTAGTCTATTTAAATTTGGGGTATATAATACAGACTGATGAATAAAGAGATACATATTTCTTTCTAATTGAATAAATATCTTTTCTGTTATCTTACTCTAATACTCATAATAAAAAAATAATTTGATGATTCGCCGAGAGACAAACCGATTTCAGAAGCAGCTCATAATTAACTGAATTTGGAAACAGGAATTCTGCTTACATTTAAAATCGATAGATTTTTGTTTTTTTTTTAAATTTAATTTCAAATTTACTTCTTCTGTCTTCTATTTCTTCAGCATTGCATATGTTTTCTTAAATAAATAAACTTTTTTGAATTGTTTTTTAAATTAATTTGCTCACATATTGGTAGTTGTGATGCCCAAAATTTGGGAAAAGTGTAAAGATTTTTTGTTTTTACTTTACGCAAAATACGGAGATTTAAGTGTATCTTATGTATTTACCTCTAAACCATATTGAATTTGCTCAGCAGATAGTTATTTTGGTTCTGAATTAAATTTATAAGAATTATTAATAATTGCTATATATATTAATAATTGCTATATTAATATTACTATATATACAAAATATGTTGTTTTACTTTAATTACCTTCTCTAACAAAAGTAATCGTTTAAAAGTGCGAATTTTGAAAATGAACCAATTTTTAAAAAAAATCAACGTAAAGGTAAAATTTTTAAATTTCGTTTTCTTCGTTCTAGACACATATTATTTGATGTATCTTAGCTTCTTGCTTTCTCTGAGTAAATTATTAGCTTTAAATAATTAACTGACGTATCTCAAAATTTTAATGGTAGTAAATATATAATCAGGCATGGAAGATTATACCAACAAATTATGAATAACTTATTTTGACAGAGCTTATATTTAATAAGTTTTATCTATGCACTTCATATTTGTCTACGAATGTGGTAAATTTATTAATTTTTGTATTAATATTTAATTAAATTTATTTTGCATATTAGTTAACTTATTTCATTAATTTGATGTATTAATTTACCCACTAATTAACTTTTTTATTTCTACATTGAAAAAATGGCAAACATATCCTTTATCCTTAAGTGACATACATATCCTTTAAGTGACAAGACGAGATAAATGCAATCTCTAAAACGGATTTGTTCAGTTTCTTAAATATTGTCTAGATGTGCTATTCTTTAATATTTATAAGCTTGGTAGTGATAAGAATGCCTTCGTTTCTATAAGACAAGTATTTGATAATACAATTTATAAAACTGGCTTTGTTAGAGATGTCTCTTGTTTTGGATTAATATGTTTTTCTCTTAAAATTTTAGTGTGTCTTAAAATTTTAAATGTTTATCACAGCAGCACAAATATATTGTACAACATCTTCATGATATCATACAATATTAAAAATATTATACAACACAGCAAAAATATTTTAATGATATTGCTCAGAATCCTGCGATGGTAGTGATAAGAATACCTTCGTTTCTATAAGACATGGATTTGATAACACAATTTATAAAACTGGCTTTGTTAGGGTAAGCCACATTATAAAAATCAAAGAATCAAAAATGAAGCAAAAAAGTTCCTGGAAAAATGTTCTTTTTGTTTCGCCAGAGTTTTCTATGAAAACTCTGGTTCAAACTTCATTCTTGTCATACGTATGTCTAAAAACTGAACTTTTATTTGATCGAATTTCTATCTTAACAGACAGATATTGGTCAACAACCCACACTTCACTTTTTCTTTCATACCTTCTATAAACAAATAATAAAAATACCCAATATTTTGTGGCAGATAAAGACGATAAAATGTTTACTTTTAGAATTCTATAAGATGAGATTTCAAAACGGATTAAGTGGCTTTCATGTGAAAATCAATAATTGCAAAAGGATCAAAAGAAACGCCATCAGCAGGGGACAGAATTAGATTTCGTTTTCTTAGAAGGAAAATATTCAAATTCTAAGAAGACACTTTGTTTCGAATCGAACACATCCTAAAACTATCTTTTAAAGTATATCTAAAGATCATATAAGAAAAAAGTTCAGTGATGAAATACCTTAATAAATCTGGTTCAATAAAGGAAAATCTGAACTTTAACTTTATAATAACAAGCACATTTTACAATAACAAGATATTTTTAGAAAATACTTTTCAGTAAGATGTAGTTTGTCTTTTTTTTAGTTAGAAACAAGAAGGGATGGGTTTTATAAATTTTGTTCTCATCTGTCTAACCGTATACACACGAATTAGCTTTGATTTTTACTTGGTGAAATGGAATTTTTTGCTGTAAATAAATTTTGAACCAAAGTTTAATGTATCATTTCTTTAGAAAAAGAAGAGGAGGAGGAAAATAATATTTTAACTGAATGTAACCATCAAGTAATTATTCTCTGCATGTTTTTGAAGTTAATAAGACATGTAATGCTTGTAAACTTTTGAACTCACAGAAATCTTTTTCTAATACATTCGTCAAAGAGCAAGAACTTTCATGAAATTCCAGGAACAGAAAATATTGAGGATATTGAGCTATTTGTATGATATTAAAATTACAGTATTGTTTTCTTACAATTTCTATGGAATTTAAAATTAGAACTAATTACATGCAGAGGGAAATCGGTATTAACCCATTGTCTGCCAAAACTATTATTTCATTTTTTCATAAAAAATTACATTAATATGATAACATGAATGAAATATGAACGTAATCGCTATTTCTGAAATTTCTTAATTATAACTAATTTATTAATTTTTTAAATTAGAATTAATTATCTTTTTAATTAGAAAAGTTATTTTTATTAGATTTGCAACTTTCATGATAGTAATTTCAACAATTTAGATACAACAATCGAAGCTAAAAATTTCGCTATTTAGGTAAAAATAAAAATAAAACAAGCGTCTCAAAAAAGGGAGAGTAGTAAATAATGGGTTAAATACAGCCTAATAAACTGACGGAAATAATTCAAATAATTCCGATGTGTTAAATAAAGTTGGATCGAAAGTTGGAGATGTGTACTATCCTTTTTCACGTAACGGAGATTTATGAAAAATATTATTGCCACTAAAGTAACGTCTTTTTTTATATCAAAACCACATTACTGATAATCAAAATTTTATTCGAAACTAATATTTCTTAAAGATACATTCTTACATTTCTTACGTTTTCTTATTTAAGTAATGTCACTTTCTGAACCAATTTAAAGAAATCGAGATTTTAAGCCAATTAACTTAACAACTCAATTAAAAGTTTATCGATGGTATTTTAGTTTAGCAATCCCTTAAATAAAAATTTGTGCACATTATTATAACTAATATGTGAATAAAATTGTTCCAAAGGTTTCTGAACTGGCTATTGTCTTATCTAGGTAATAATTATTTGCTTTGAAGAAATTTAATGTTCACAATAAACGGAAAAAATATTTTATATAAACTTTCATACCACGTATCCCAGACAGGTTTGAAATCTGAAGGATAATTATTAATAAAGACATAACATATAATGTGCGTGTGAATTCTTAAAACGTGCTATTTACCACAAGAAAGTGTTTGAAAAATTTATTTAAAGTATTTAAACAAATTTATAAGAACTATGTAACTTTGATGCACTATAGGATAAAAAGATATGAAAAATATGATTTTGAGTCGCGGCAAAAGGATCGCGGTGGCCAGTTGGCAAAGTGTCGGTTACAAAATCGAATTGTTGTGGGTTCCAGACCCGATTTCCCTGAAGATGTTTCTTGTATGTGAGCCTGGTTCACGTTCAATTTCTCGGAGTGAAACATCCTCGTGCTGGTGTTTGGATGACTTAGATGTCATCCCCGTTATCTGTCCATAGTTCAGACCTACGAGGTCCATTTCAAAATTGTCTTTGTGTGACTTCAAAATGGGATTTTAATTTGACTAGTCTTCCACCCTTACATTCGTCTTAAATTCCTTACTTTTTCAACCCAACAAAACAAAACCTAATTAGGAAAACAAAAAATGAAAGTTATCATTTTTCATAAACAATATTTTTGAAATGACCTACTAACACATGATTGTGATATCTGTTTTTATTTGAAATAGCCTGTTTCAAGCATTTGTTACCTTTAAAGAGCTTTTAAAAAAGCACAAAAGTACTAGCCATATCAATTTTCCATGAGAATATCTCATGAAAATAACTTTTAAAGTTCTGACACCAAAATGTTTTAATCATCTTAGTTTTCTGAAGATAGTTGCTAAACTCGTTGAATAATTATGATGCAATATTATACGTCGTAATAATTATAGAACTGTTTTAACAACGTATAATTACGAAAATTATAATAGCTTAAAACTAACGTAAATTCTCAAAATTTCAAGGATACAATGACTTTTAATTTAGAACAATCATCTTACTGTGTATTAATATGTAATTATAATAATAGTTTAGTGAGATTAATGTCACACAAAGAATGGACACTAGGGCTATTTGGAGATGTCCCTCTTAATTTTGAACCGTTGTTAGATGATGAGGTCAAACCTTGGACCGTCATCCCCTATCTCACTTTCCACACCACACCAGCAGGAGATCGTTTGCCTCCAAGGGTTTAAATGTGCACCAGCCCCGGAAATGTTGTGGGTCCTTGGTAGATCGAGTCTCAAACTGGTGACCGTCGGTTCTCGAAGCCGATACTTTGTCCCCAATAACGAAGAAATAATGAAAGTACAATTACTCTATAACAACTATAGGGTGAAATTAATAATGTAGGAAGAATATCTGCAATTTTGTAGATGCGAGGTTTTTCTTTTTAAAAGAAAATTGGCGAATATTAGCTGTTAAAAAATTGCAGCCCCGTTTGGTTTTTTTTATATATTCTTAGCTAAGCAACGCATGCAAATATTTCAGCTCCTGACCATTTTCAACAGCTACGGCCAATTAATGCTTTTCCGCCACGTTTTCTAGAACATAATTCATCACGGCTGTAGTGACAAACACCTTCAGTTTGGCTGTACAGCTCTGTCAGGTTGTTTGCGGGTTTCATGAAGAAACATACGCACACAAAAAACACAAAAAATAATAAACTAGACATAAGAGAAGCATTTAAAAGAACACAACCAACTATATATTCGTCAGATTTTGTTCGCCAACTCAAACTACTTTCTTTTACTAACTAGTTGAAGGAGAAAATTATTTCGTTAATTCGAATTTTTCTGTCGTAACTTAATTTATTTCTCTCTTATCTTCTTTTGCGGTAAGTGCCTTAAGATTAATTTATCTGAAGAGAGAGATTTTCACTGTATAATTTCAGCTGTTAAAGGACGAAAGAACTGAGCAGCAAAAGAGGAAATTCACTCGCTGTTTTCTTTTTATTGCAAGTTTAATTTTTCTCTCACAATTTTTTTTCAGAAAAATTAGTCCCTTCTCTATAATTATAACTTTCATATGCTGTTATTTTTTTAATAAACTGACCACTTCTTCAAGAGGAACGAAAAGAAATTTTTATTCAGGTAATAGGGAGTAACTGAAGGGTGATAGATGACTTCTAGGTTAGGTAGAAAAACAAATGGGCAATTCTTATTTCTCGGAATTTATAGCAAGTAAATGGGCATGGAATTACTCTCCAGAACTAGTTTTTTAACACTTTCTCTTGAGAAGAGTTGTGATTTTGCAATCCACCGAAAGAGGTTGGGTACATGCGCAAACTGGTAATTCTTATTTCTCGGAATGTAAAGCAAATAAATGGGCATAAAAATTACTCTAAAGAATTTTTTTAAACTTTCTGTTGAGAAGATCTGATATTTTGGAATCCCCAAAAGAATTAATGCGTATGAACAAGAAAAGATGAGATCATTTTTCAGTAATCTCGGTGACGATGATGATAGAGTTTAGTTTTTAATGATGCAAAAGGCAAACAAGACCATGCTGGATCAAACACAAGGTAAAATTCTTTCTTTATCGATATTAGAAATCCTTTATTTTCAAACATAATGAAATAACCTTAATTTTGTATTTTATAAAAATACTAATAACATTTAATCTTATATTTTCTAAAAATACACGTTAGTATCTATTTGTTCCATCTGAAGTGTTATGAAAGCCATCATTTTCATAACAAACAAATGGAGTGGATTATATCCTAGATTCCCCAATATTTTATCTCCTTGGATACGTAAGTGATTGTAGACAGATTTTCCAGCAAAGGTATTCTCTAATAAAATCAATTTATTGATAAAATGAGTCTTCCGTCTTCATTTTGCTCCTTACATGCATTCATTCTTTCTTACTTCGGCGAATTTTATAATTATTAACATATTCTTACGCTGGAGCTAGTATTAGTTAATGGCAAATACTCGCTTGACTAATCTATTTAGGTGCCTACAATATGAATAATGAGGTATTAATAGTTTAGTTACCATGATGCACGAAGCAAGCTATAACAATGATATTAAGGAAAGCTCAGTGGCGTACCTACATAAAATGGCGCCCAGGGCAAATACCAAAACTGCGCCCCCCCTCTTTTTTCTTTTGAAATGTGATCCCCATTTTCATTTCGGAAACTTTATGCCGGGGAGTGCAAAGATTAAAAGTGCACATAAACTTAAAAAATAATATATAAAACATTTTTGAGTTGATCTTGAGTTGAAAATAACATATAAAACACTTTTGAGGGGCCTTCAGCCCCCGATTCCTTCTTCTTCATAGCTGCATACTTTATGAATACAAACGAAACTAAAATAAGTTAACTAGAAGATTTAAAAAATTTCATTAATAAATTATAGATTCTTAAATATTTCTCTGACTTATGAAGGTAATTGAAAGAATTCCCAGTTTTATTTTGGACCATATTAATTTTTTTTTTACCACTGAGGCAAATTTTTGCGACATAATGAAAAACAAATAATTCATCTTATGCTGGAGTATATTTAAAAGTAGCTAAATATTTCCGTTTAAAAATCATGTGAAAGTGTGAAATGAACATACAAAAGATGCCTGCAGCAAAATTTCTAATAGAATTATAAAAAGTGTAATTTTAAAAATTCGTTCATTTTATGCAGTGTAAAACTGAAGTCAACAAAAACTGCCAAGCGGAATTTCGCGTTTTATAATTAAATCATATAAAAAATTAAAGATTTTTAACCTGATAATAGTATAATAATTTCAATTTTTTCGGATTTAATGAATTTTGCAAAACAAACGGAGGAGAGGGGGAATCTGACAGAAAAGTTATGTCTACTTTCTGGTGAGATTAAGCTTCTAAATGCCCAAGGTTTCATGGGCAAAGACATAATTCCAGATTTTATCGAGACAAAAGCTAGAACTAGAGATCTTAATTAAAACTAAAACATTAAAATTTAATTAATCAGTCTAAAATTTAAATTTAGAATAATTTTCACTGAAATAAATGAAAATATATACATTATCGACATCATATCCAAAAGAACTTCAGGCATGCGCATGACAATATCATTTCTTAGAATTATTATCATGATCAGGATAATAATCTTCAAAACTACCTTTTCTCAATATACAAAAGAAAAGTACATGCAAAAGGCATTAATACTTTATTTGAAAATCATTTTTTTGGAAAAAAATCTGCTGTAAACCTAGCAGAACTTTTGAGATATACTTCATAATTTAATTTAAAATATTCTTGCATGCTTATTCAATTCTTTGACATTTTAAATGTAAATTCTTTTAGAAAATCCGTGCTATTTTAAAGAAACTTAATTAAAAAAAATTTCAATGCCAATTTAAGATCTGTTTGCAAAGTCTGCAAGACCTGTTAATTTTTACCAGCAATTGCAAACCTTTATGCGGTCTTTTTTTTTCTCTCTCTCGGTTTTTTTTGCGTTTTGCAGAACAACTGTATCTACGTTCTCTAAACACTATATCATTTTCATCATACAAATTATGAAAATATTCAGTGCTAAAAAATGTAAAGATAGAGAACATACGTGTTTTAAAGTTGCTGGAATGCTCTTACTCTGCGCAAAAAAATGGACGTATTATTTCCCGTTCTTCACTCTTTGCTGATTGAAAATAGGAATGACACTTGCTAACCATTTATCGCCAATTTCCGAAGAAACTGATGTCCATTCAGTGTTTGTCATGCATACCGTGAAAAACCATCAGGTCAGAAGAAAGCATCAGGAACCCTGAGGAGATAATCATCCTTAACCATCCTCCCTTATCCCACCCTGCCGGGTGGGAGCTCTAAACAAGCTTTTAATTTCGCGATGAGGGTTTCGGCCCTAAAATCTCTGAAATACAATATTACTTGTTATTTTGTAGCAGTTTGAGGTTACCGGGTTGTAAAAATGACTGTATCCTTAAGATTTTCCCATACTTTGTTGAAATAATTTCAATTTTTAAGAATCTTAGGAATAAGAGCTTAAAAAACCCCTAGTTTTATATTAAATTATAAGTATAGATACAACCAATTGATTCCTTAATTTTGCGCCCCCTTGGAATTGCGCCCAGGGCACTAGCCCCACTTGCCCCACCCTTGTTACGCCACTGGGAAAGCTTCAGTATATTTAATTCCTTTAGCTCTGTAAATAGCGAAATTTGAACTAATATTTTTTCCCGGCGCTACTAGAGTAGTAGCAAAAGATAATGCCCCACCCTAGATTTTGCCACATTTTATACATGAGGAAGTCACTTAAAGGATGAAAAACGATGATGTAATCATGCGTTCCCATTGCAAACTTATCAAAAACACATTCTTTTCAACAGTGTTTGTCCAAATTAAATTTACAATATTATATATTCCATATTCTTAAAAATGTAAGTGGTATTCTTTTGGTTGCTCAATCTGACACAAATTATAAAAACAAAATACGTATGCGCAGAATCCACCTCAATGCGTCATTTCTTCACAAAGTGCCCATATTACTTACAAATAACAAAGCATCCACGTAAAAAAACCCTTGTGCCATGGTGGGTAGTTACAAGATTACCTTCATAAACTGGTAAACAAGGTTATGAAACTTCTGAGAAAGTCAGAATTGTTCTTTTATTCTTAAATGAGCAATTCTGAAATGTTCATTTAAGAATATGTGAATCTGAGTTCAAGAAAATTAATATGCTAATTTCATGATGAACCAGAGGTATAATAAGTGGAAATATTAAAAAATTGATATACTCTCTCATGACAGGTTCAAAATCGTTCCTGATGTGTAATGGCGTTTCGGAGGATATTTTATAACTGAGTCTGTGTTTTATCGTTTTGCCTGTTTTAAGTTTTATCTCTTTAAAACAAGAGTCATTAATTGCCTGGAGCGGCTCATATTCTCTTATACAACTCTTGCGGAATAAGAAAGACAATGAAGTTAAAATTTGAAACTAGTAGTGATAATGCTCGAAGATTTTGCGCGTGCTCACCGCAATATATTTGTCAGTCATTTCTTGTTTGAAACAAATAGTAATTCGTCGCTTAACAAGCAACACCACCTATCTCAATTTCTTGAAATTTCAGAAAAGAAGAAAATACTCAATTTTTCGCAACCATAAAGAATATTTCTGAATTACTTTTCGCATCTGGTAGGAACGTGTAGTCGCATGTTTACATCAGATGTTAAAAAATCAGAAATATTCATTATTGTTTACTCATTTTAAATTCACTGCAAGAAAGAGATCTAAGCGTTCAAGCTATTTCTGTAGGTTCATTTTTAAAATTAAGGCTTCTCCTTGAGGAAATGAACTTTTAAACAGTATGTGTACGTACTGTGGAAAAGTAGCTCTGTTATTTTCAGGCCATTTATCGGTTTTAAACAGGGAAAGAACAACATAGGAAACTTAGGAAATAATTTCACTTACAGCAGAACTGTTCAAATAGCACCACAGAGCCATTAAAATGTTTTACTGTTACTACTTAAGTAAAAAGACATAATAGTAAGTAGTGGTGATCATTCTGAATATCCCAAATCTTGGGACAGATTTGCTTGATTGTGAGAATCACGTCTGAAAGTGTTCTTACGTGTTTTAGTTTTTGACTAATCAAGTATTTGAAAAAATCAGACAAAAAACAACAATTTATGCCAGATAAGTTTGATGAAGTAAGTACTGCCTTTACCCGTGGAAATTTGTTCAACCATTGCGCTGTTACTAGCTGGCAGTTTAATTATTATTTTTTGCTGCAGACAGTTTGAAATTGAAGAATTTTAAATTCCGTTTGTGGAAGATATGTTCAAAAGCTTGAATTTCTGTTGCTTAATTAGTGTACTTAAAATAAATTATTTTCTTTGATAGCAAATACTCGTTACATTAATCACATATTTTACAACATCATCTAAGAATTTTATTAGATTTGATCATCGTCATAAAAAGAGTTGTTTCAATCTGATTTATATTGGAAGAACTGAAGTATTACCAAGAAATTCAAACAATGAACGAAAACATCCATTTGTTACTTCACCTCGAAGTTTCAAACAGAAAAACTATTCCTCACGAGCTTACAATAAACTATCAGAAAAAATTAAAAAGTAAGTAATCAATCAATAAGAAAATTAATCAAATATTTTAAAGTTTTAAATTCTGCTAAGAGTCTTTGCTATTTTGCTAAAAATCTTCCCAAAGACCAGCTGCCTTAAAACGAAACATCTGTTAACATGGAATAAATAAAATAGGCTCAACTTTCGATGTTGTTTATAATTTAATGCATTCATTCTTAATTATTTTCCTTTTAGTCCTTGCATAGTTAACCATAGCCCGTTCAATGGGAAATAAAAGGAACAAAAATAGGAAAGCTTATAACTTTATAACAGATATTAAAAATGAGAACACCTTCAATCATAGAGTAGAACAGCTAAAAGACTTAACAATTTAGAATGTAGCGGCCTAAATATCGTATGGATTAAAATAGAAGATCCCTTTTAAAAGTCCCCAAAGAGGTGCAGGTGTTTCGCATCCAAAAATTCAATTTCTGATAGTGAGCTGATGTAGAAATTGATTTCGTATTGATGAATTGTGTTCGGGGCTTTTGATAAGCTGTTTTATTGATTCTTTCATTCCTCTTTCGCGAAGAAAAAATAGATGATGTTTGATTTCATTGCTTGTATCAATGTGGATATTAAATTTGCCTTTGAAATGAATACGCGCTAAAAGGATAAAATCAGTAATGCGATTAACTGCCTGTTTTTATCAGGAGTTTAACCGCTTAACTTAAAAGCCCGAGAATGCTCGTGCATCGAATTATCACATTTTTGCTTTTAAAGCTGAAATTTAATCACTAATTAGCTTTATAATTTTACACAAAAACTACGTAGAATCTATAAACATCTCAAATTTTATATTCCTTCTGAGATGAATGAAAATCACAGCCCCTTTTCAAAACAAAAGGGGTCATCTTATTAGATAGCAAAGAAAATGAATCAGTTAAGGGTTCATCTCTGTGAATACAGTCTGTTTATAAAAATGTTAATTCTTCTTTTGCTTTTTCTATAAAAATTACTTTTATCTAACTTCAACAAGTTGGGATAAGGTAATGAAATAAGGTTTTCAAATGCTTGTCGTTTGTTGAAGTGCTAACCAGAAAAAAGTTGGCACCTGGTCATTTGTCTTTTATTATAAACGAACAAAAGAATATTTTCAGAAGCTACTTGGTGTGGAAGATCACGGATTTCTTCGTTACATATGTATGTCAAGAAATTTCAATAAAAAATGCATAGTTAAATTTATTTAATATAAAAATTCAAAAAATTTCAAAACAACGTAACTATTATTGTTTGTATGCATAATAAATCGTTTTCTCAAAATGAATAATTTAGTCGAGACAAATAAAATTGTAAAATATTTCAAAAAACATATTTAATCAGTGAAGCACTACAGGGGTTAAATTAAGTTTAAAAACTAACATGGAATTAAGATACAATATATTAACTTGTTTCAAAAAAATTTGAAAGTTAGCTATAATCATGGGCAATATATTTTTTAGTCTTAAACACCTGCAAAAATGAAATTAAAATGAAGATAAAGGAAACAGTTTTTGATGAAATACTTTTAACAATATTTTTTGAAAAGCAACAATTTTAGAAAGTTTAATGCGATTTAGACGAGGCATAATGTGCATTTATTTTAACGAATGTTAAAAAAACTGAGCATTTAAAAACAGAACAATAGTTTTGAACTCAGCAGCGATTTTCTAAATTAGTATTATTTGTTTCATATTTTGGAAACTACATGAAGAAGTAGCCATTTTTTATTGGTCTTATATTTCTATGTTTTTGAGCCAACAGGTTGTCTTGTTAGTTGAAATGGTATGATTTAAAATTTTCGTTTGAAACAGTATTAAAAATTGAAAAAAATTAATCTTCCATTTCTTTTTTGCTGATTCCGAATAATATGCTCGGAAAATCCAAAACATTGACTCGTATCAAAAAATAAGCGTCAAATCTTTTTATATGGAATGAGGGATTAATTATTATGGATTATAATAGAAAATTCCGATCAAGATGTCTTACAATACGAAAGGAACCTCTCAAATCTTAGGGATGCTCGAGCTGTCAAATAATTTAATATTAGCTCAGTATTACGAGAAATATAGATATTTTTTGATACGAACTCAAATATCCAAAGTATAAAACTTAGATATTTGTAAAATGTTTTTATTCCATCTGTTTCTGCTTTCGTAACAGTAAAAAATAATATATGTCCTTTCTTGACTTGGGACAAATGAAGCACGACATTGCATAAATTGGTTCTTCTTCACTAACAGCAAATATTTACAAATATACAGATCTGATAGAAAACTTTTTTTAAAATGATTTTTCATTTTCTAATATGTATGCTTTGGCCATTCTTATTTTTAACTTTAAATAACAATTCTTGATTGAAACCTCTGTAATCAAAAGCTTTCTATTCCTCAAAAAATAATTTTAAAAATATCAGAATAAGATTTCCTACATGGCAAGTTCATTTTCATGAAAAACCATCATTAAATAAATATTAAAGAGTATATATATAGATATAGAAATGAATTGGAAATAATACGAAAAAGATAATAATAGAATTAACAAGAAAAAAAATTTACCAAACTTAGAACTTTGGAAATACGACAAAAAGTTGTTTTCAATCCAATATTTTTTTCCTCTATCTAATCTGCTTTTTTTAACAATCATACTTTATGGTTACCTTTGGGAAAACAATTGTCAGACACTTATAAAACTAAAACGAACGAATTTAAGATAAGAACTTCTAAATTCGACTCTTTTAATCCGACAGCTGCAGTGACGCACAATAGTGTAATGAGCATGATAAAAATATAACAAGAAAACTTTGTTCTGGAAACCTAATTAACTTACGGCTGCCAACATTTAGTTCTGACCATATGCTGTCTTAAAGCCGCTGAAATGAATAAAGCCGGTTTACTTGAAGGTGTTAATGCAGAAAGAACAACTAATAAAATTTTCATTGTTTTCCAGCTGGAAGAACTTTTCATCCCACGTTCAGCACCGTTATATTGCAAATTGAATCTCGGTTAAAAATGAGAATAAGGGATCTGATGGCTTTTCCTGAAATTGTATTCTGTTATTGCTAGACGGTATAGTAGCTTTTTTTCCATTATAAAAATCCCTTTTACTTAAACGATGTAAGTGGAGGCTTTTTTGTAATATTTGAAATGTTTGTACTGAAATTGGAATTTACAGTTTTATTGCATCATTTTAAGAGGAAAAAAAATCCCCAGTTAAATTCTAAAAAATCAACAATAATATTAATAATGATTGAGGTCTCAGTTGTAAAATAAGTAAATTTACAATAAGTAAATTTACAATAATAATTTTATGGCGCAACAATAAGTATTTTATGTAGTGATAACAATGCAACAATGTAGATGAGCAAATGTTTTCATAATTCTGAATATTTGTTGCTAAATCAAAACATGTCACAATACGAAGTATCCCTCATTTTTACACGCAACTAATTTTGCTAAATATGTGTTAGCATGCAGTAATACAGCCTTATTTACAAAAATAAAAATTCTAATAAGTAATTTTAAAGAATAACATTCATTTCTTAAGGTATTCAAGGTAAATTTAGTTGACTTGTGTGATCAAGATTGGACAATATAGAGATATTTACAGTGTCATGTTTAATTTATTTCGACCAATATCAATAAATTTTTCATATTCAGTGCAAAATTTGTATAGAAATATACTTTTCAATATGGAAGCTATGTCACATATAAGAAATACTTCAAGAACAAAGCTTATTACAAATAGTAGCTCCGAAACTTCTAATAACCCCATTCATCCCCTTTAAGAGTTACATTTATTCTATATCTTATTAACAGCCCATAAAAGGATAAAGCATTTTTCTGATTTATGTCCCTTATCGGATGTTCTTCCCTTATAAGCAAAATGAAGATATACTGCCTATCAAATTATGAGCTCATAAAGAACACTTGCACTGAGACATTCACACTGATACGTACCCTTTTTGTCCTAAAAGTTTCATCGCGTGTTTGAAGTACTAGATTCACAAAAATTCTTTTCAACAAATTTGTCCAAAGTTTCAAGAACAATATTCATCTTCTTTAAGCATTACTTCTTATTGTATGCCTTATTCAACAGCCCCTAAAGCAAAACAACGTTTTTGCTGATTTATAAATCACATCGCATGTTCTTCTTTTAGTGTCATGAGTCAAATTAGGACTACCAAATCACAAACTCCTAATGTTCTGGTATTTACGTCTTTATCCTGGAACAGACTTCTTAAGTATTCCAGGTTACCTTTCATTCATGCCAGAATGATGCACTTGGTGGAAACTTTACGAGGAACCTCGTAAAAACACTTAATCAGCATTTTGGAAAGTCAGCCTCGCGAATTCAGCCTTCTGTGAGACCTCCTAGGAATGTCAAATTGTTTTGGAGCGTTGACCCTTAAAAGGAAATGTGAATAGATCTTCGCAAACAATTCAGTGCAAATATATTGCTTACGGATGAAATATATTTATATTAATGATTTCACGAATGTCTCTACAAGCACATTAAACTATACAAACATTTGATTCAAATGGAGGCTTACGTGTAGGTAAATCTTCGTGGTTTTGAATATTATGATGTAGAAATCTTAAATATACGAGCAAAACCAAGAATGGGAAAGAAGTGATAAGAATCCATCTTTATTTTTTCAGCAGTCGGAAATCTCACTGTCTGTCCGTCCGTGAATATGTGAAGGCGGTAATTTAAAAATGCAACTAGCTAGATGGATAAAATTTGGCATATGGTTTTATCACCAAACTTATAGATTTGTGTCAATTTTCGGACCTAATTCGTCAAAGGACGTACTGTCTGACGGTCTATTATTATTCGTTATATGTGAGCGTGATAACTCAAAAGCTCAACAAACTACATTAATGAAATTCGGTATGTAGTCTTGACATAAAAATCGTAAATCTGTATCAAATTTTGGACGCAGTCGGTCAAGGGGAAGAGGTATAAAATAGATACTCGATTTCCTTCACTTTACTACGAAACTTAACACAAAACATGCCATATTGTGTAAGTATCCCAGAAAATCGAGAGAAGAACACTTCCTCTGATTGTTTGTACGGTATGTTGTATAGAGTTACCATTTGTACCTCATGGAAAAAAACACCAAAAGAAAAATACTTTTGTAGAGATTTTCATAATTTAAAAAGCAAAACTTTTCTAAATCTGACATAAGAAAAGTAAAAGAAAGTTAATTCGAATAAATGATATAACATAAAAAATTAACTCTATTACTCAGGTTTTTGTTTTTTCATAATATAATCTTAGTTCCACTCCAAGAATATTACTTAATTAATTGATGGAAATGACCATAAGTAAAAGTTCAAAATTACAGTATTTGGTTAGCATAAAAGATGTACTAACAATGATGAACGACAAGGAAGCATTACGAAGTAGGGATGCTATACTGGTTCTTTGCTTTGCTCTTTCGGCTTAGATAAATGCCACGTTTTGTAGGGTTGTCAAAGAATAACAAACGCTATAAAAAGTTTAAACTGTAAGAAGAAAGCGTTGAAATCAACAATTTCTGCTATCATCAAAAACAGATGTTATGTTTTTTTAAGTATAAAAGCTTATTTATTAAATTCAGATTGCATTAACAAAAATTATGGACTTTTGTCGTATAATGATCACTTTAATTCTTCAAATAAATCAATGGAAAAACTGTCAGATTTACAAAATATTAAAACTTTACTCACAATTATAAAGAATGCAGTAGAAAGGAAATTTTATTCAATGCTAACAATTGTTCCACTTTTTACTTGGCATCTTCAGCGTCTTATTAAAGAGTGATTAGTGTATTTGAGACATTTTGGCCCTTTATATTGCTTATTTTTCAACTTCATAATCCTTAAAATACACGATTTATTACAGTAGTGAACCGAATGTAAAAGTGAATTAATTCCTGAATGGTTGATCTGAATTTAAACACGCCTTCAAATAATGAACGGAGATGTAATGGTTAGTCGGCAGAGACACCTATCTAAGCTAGTAAAAAGGTAAAAGGTAAGATAAAAGGTAAAGGTAAGGACAAAAATTAACTCAAAAATTCGGAAAAATTATCTAAGATAAATTAACATCAAACAGTGTTAAATACAAAATCCAAATTTCCCAAAGTTTTAAATCTCTACAAATCATAAAATATTTTTCAGTTTTTAATTATAATTCTATTGTATTGTGGTGCCAGACTGGCGGCAGCCCTCGTCATTCCCGCCGCGCCTCTAGCGGATCTCATCAGAACTGGGTAGTTGACGCTCTGACATCAAGACGTGATGCAGAAAAAGACGCCTGCTCCAAAAGACACTTCTAAAGACGAAAAGTTGCAGGATTATGCAACTACAACTATAATTTTGTGTTTTGTAAATAATTAATCATTTCATCTGTATTGGTCATCTAACTGTCATTTTAATACAGAATTAAATCTTTTCATTTAAAGAACTTGTCTTCAGTTGGCCATCCCTGACACCCACAATTCAGAAGTGGGATAGAATGCAATATGATAGATAGAACGCATTTTGTTGACGATTAATATAAATGAACTGAACTGATAATTGAAGAACTGTGACTTTGTAAAATAAAAACTTTGCGGCTCTGTGAATAAACAAAAAACTGTGAAAGTGGACATTTAGTTGATGATTTAAGAAACCGGTTATATCATTTCTTCTTAAAGGGGTAAGTAGCATTCATTTTGTTAAAATGACTACTTTAAATGATATTCAAGAAATTAGCACTGCATTGAAGAATTGTAAAACAGAAAAAATAAAGATTTTGCATAAATTCCTTTTTGGTTCTCTTGGCGACAGATCAAATCGAAAGAGAATATGAGAATTTATTGGACTTGATTTTCAAGTCGACAGTGTCGAATTTGAAAAAAAGTTAGGAAGTGTGGATGAATTAATTTCGCTGAACGAACTCATTAAGATATGTAATATTTTAAATATTTCATTTGATGGCTCAAAGCCGGAAGTATCAAAAAGAATTCTTTCTTTCTTGTGTAACCTTGAAGCGTTAGCTGAAACTTCGCGGGCAGATATTGATGACTCAGACATTGACGAAGAAACGGCGAATGATTTCGAAAAAGAAAATAAAAAAAGCGGTTCTTTCGAAGGTGAAAGTTCAAATAAAAGAGATTCTTCCATGTAGTGTGATGTGCAGAGTGAAGCGCAGTGTAATATGCAATGTGATGCAAATAAGATTTATGATATGCAATTTGTTGATAAGTATAGAAGCTCTGTCGTTCAGAATACTGTTATAAATTATTCCAATATCGAAAGTGCCATTTCTAAATTTAATGCAGAATCGCATGAAAATATAGCTAATTGGTTAGATCACTTTGAAAACATTTCCCAATTGTTTAGTCTGTCAGACTTACAAAAGTTTATCTTTGCTAAAAGGTCGCTTGGCGGAACTGCCGCTCTTTTTGTAAGAACGGAACCACAAATTAATTCGTGGCAAAAGTTGAAACAAGCGTTGATCGATGAATTTTCTTTTGAGATAAATTCAGCTCACTTGCATGAACTCTTGAGTAAAAGAAAAATGAGGGATTCTGAATCCGCTCCAGAATACTTTTTAAAAATGAAAGAATTATGCAGTTCTGGGAAAATTGAAGATGCCGCTTTAATGCATTATGTGATTAAAGGTATCAATGATAGGCAAGAAAACAAAACAATTTTGTACGGATGTGAGAATTTATTTGAATTTAAAGAAAAACTTAAAGTTTATGAAGTAATAAAGAGTGATTGCGCGAAAAGTAAAGGGGGTTTCGATAAAACCAAAGCAAGATATGATTCCAATCCTAGATTTAATTCTTTTGATAAATCAAAACCGAAACAAGAGCATGATGGTAGATTCAACTCTAAAAACGAAAGTGCAAATAAAGTAAAATCAAGTGGTGGGTTTGAAAGAATGAGATATAATAATTTTGAAAGTCGCAAGAGTAAATTTTGTTTTAACTGTGGTGACCCAACTCATATCTCACGATTCTGTGTACATAAGGATAAAGGATTTAAATGCTTTAAATGTGGAGCCTTCGGACATAAAGCTTCAGAATGTGAAAAAACGAATCCTAAACCAGAAGTAGCCACCTTAGACGTTAACTTCAAACCAAGGCTTGACAATAAGGTGACAATTGAAGATATAAGAGTTAATTCATTTATCGATACTGGAAGTCAAGCGACACTGCTTCGTAAATCAGTGTTTGATAAATTAAATATGTGTAAATTGTACCCATTGAATCTCTGTTTAAGTGGATTTGGTAAATACAAAGTAAACCCATTAGGTTATTTTAAGGGTAACATTAAAATTGATGATTTTAAGTGTAATGCAGATATATGTGTTGTAGAAAATAATGTTATGTCTTATGATGTGATTGTTGGTATGAATGCAAGGTGAGACGGTAATTAATGAAAATGGAATTGTGATTAAAGAAAAATTTCAGCGTATAGAGGAAGTTGACTCATTATCCGTCCTACCAATTGATGTAACCCCTAACGAAGTTGAACTAAACATTGGACCTGACGTTCCAAATATTTTTAAAGATAAGGTACAACAATCAATTTTAAGTTACGTACCACACAAAACTAAAACAACAAATGTTGAATTGAACATTTTGGTAAAAAGTAATGAACCTGTTTCCCATCAGCCTCGTAGATTTCCGTTTTCAGAGAAAAAATTGTCCAAACCCAAATAGCTGAATGGTTAGAACAAGGGATTGTAGAACCATGTTCTTCAGAATACAGTAGCCCAGTGGTAATCGTCCGAAAGAAAGATGGAACCCCTCGAGTTTGCATTGATTATAGGAAATTAAATAAAGTCGTTGTAAAGGATAGATTTCCCCTCCCATTAATCGAGGATATTTTAGACAGATTGCAAGGATCACGCGTCTTTAATACTATCGATCTTAAGAATGCATTCTTCCATGTTGATTGAAACAAAGATAGTAGAAAATATACCTCTTTTGTCACCCATGAAGGCCAATATCAATTCCTTAAAGTCCCTTTTGGATTATGTAATTCTCCAGCCTAGGTACATTAACACCATTTTTCGACTTTTGATTAATGATGGTATTGTTCTCCCGTACTTGGATGACATCATCATTTTATCTTCCTCATTTGAAGAAGGAATTGAAAGAGTCGAACGTGTTCTAAGCATTGCTAGTGAATATGGACTAGAGATCAACTTTAACAAATCTCATTTTTTGAAGAAGCGCATTGAATTCTTGGGCCATGTCGTTGAAGACGGTAAAATCTTCCCCTCTGCTTTAAAAACTAAAGCTGTCCTTAATTTTCCGGAACCAGCTAATCTAAAACAAATTCATAGTTTTTTGGGACTCACCGGATATTTTTGAAAGTTTATCCCAAAATACTCCACTATTGCTAGACCATTAAGTGATCTCTTGAAGAAAGACCGAAAGTTTAAATTTGGCGAAGAGGAAAGAATCTCATTTAATCTCAGTTAAAATTAATGTTAGCTGAAAAACCTGTATTAAGAATTTATAGCCCTAATTACGAAACTGAATTGCACACTGACGCTAGCTTATAGGGATACGGAGCTATTTTAATGAAGAAATCCCCTGATGATAAAAACTTCCATCCCACCTATTACAAGAGTTAGAAAACAACAGATGCCGAGAAGAAATATTCTAGTTATGAACTTGAGGCTCTTGCTGTGATAGAGGCAGTAAAGAAATTTCGTGTTTACCTATTGGGAATTCCTTTCAAAATTGTAACAGACTGTTCCGCGCTCGAAAAAACTATGAAAAAAAAATACTTGGTTACTCGCGTTGCACGTTGGTCTTTATTGCTGGAAGAATTCGATTACGTCATTGAGCATCGTTCTGGTACACGGATGACTCATATTGATGCCCGAAGTATATCTCCCATAAACATATTTTGTATCTCATTTGATAACATCTTACCTAGATTAAAATCAGCTCAAGATAATGACAATGAAATAAAAGCAATAAAAGAATTATTAAGAATTTCTGCTTACGAAAACTATTGTGATCGAAACGGAATTTTGTATAAATTTGTTGAGGGTAAAGAATTAGTAGTTGTGTGCCTGACAGTATGCAAACCGAAATTATAAGAAATGCACATGAAAGAGGACATACTGGAGTTAAATACACCGAGAAACACCTTCAAGACTATTATTACATCCCCAAACTTAGAAAAAAAGTAGAGAAGATCATATCCAACTGCGTCCATTGTATCCTGATAAATCAGAAAAGAGGAAAGAAGGAGGGTCTCCTTCACCCGTTACAAAAAGAAGACACGCCGTTGCACACGTATCACATCGATCATCTTGGACCTTTGGAGAGTACGAATAAAAATTATAAATATGTTTTGACAATCATCGACGCATTTACTAAATTTGTATGGATTTATCCTACAAAAAGCACAACATCAGCTGAAGTGATAGCAAAGTTGGAAATTCAAAAAGCTGTGTTTGGAAGCCCTTTCAAAATAATCTCCGATAGAGGTACAGCTTTTACCTCTGGTGATTTTGCCGATTATTGTGCCAAAGAAGAAATAAAACATCGTGCAATTACGACTGACCTGCCAAGAGCCAATGGACAGATTGAACGTATCAACCAGACCATCATATCAGTTCTTTCAAAATTATCCCTGGAAAATCCAAACAAGTGGTATAAGTTCACAAATGAACTACAGCAAACGATAAATTCCACCTATCAACGAAGTATCGACACCACACTTTTCGAATTGCTTTTTGGTACTAAGATGAATACTGGAGGCTTAGATAAGCTCAAAGAAATGGTCGAAGCTGAATTCCAAGCAAATTTTGAAGCTCAAAGAGAAGAACTAAGAAAGCATGCGAAGCAGCAAATCTTCAAGATTCAAGAAGAAAACCGGAAAACGTACAATTTAAGAAGACGAGAACCAAAACCCTACAGAGTTGGAGATCTTGTTGCCATCAAAAGAACTCAGTTTGGACCAAACCTGAAACTTAAGCCGAAGTATTTTGGACCCTACAGTATCACTAGAGCAAAAGGAGGAAATACCTACGACGTTATCAAAGAGGGAAACCCCGAAGGACCCAATTTTACGACAACATGTGCTGAATACTTGAAACCCTGGAACACGATGTCGGAACTCTAATATCATGAACTTTTTCTTTTTTTCAGAACTTTGTAATCTTCGATTTCTGCTGTGTTTCTCTTTCTTTCTGTTTTGTTTGTATAATTGCAGTGTCGCCTGGAGGACCAGTCGAATCCAGGAAGGCCGAGATTGTGGTGCCAGACTGGCGGCAGCCCTCGTCATTCCCGCCGCGCCTCTAGCGGATGTAAGCAGAACTGGGTAGTTGACGCTCTGACATCAAGACGTGATGCAGAAAAAGACGCCTTCTCCAAAAGACACTTCTAAAGACGAAAAGTTGCAGGATTATGCAACTACAACTATAATTTTGTGTTTTGTAAATAATTAATCATTTCATCTGTATTGGTCATCTAATTGTCATTTTAATACAGTATTAAATCTTTTCATTTAAAGAACTTGTCTTCAGTTGGCCATCCCTGATACCCACAGTATAAACGGTAACTACTGCAACGTCAAAATTGAAAATAAAAAACTTGATTTTACAAAATTAAATAGAAAAATATATTTATAGGATTGTTATATCGTATCTAAAAGAAGGAGAACATACACAAAATGAGCTTGTAAATTATTTTTAAAAACAACCAAACTTCAAAAAATGTTTTAAAATTACGGAAAATATTCTTTAGAAAAGATATATATATATAATTGATGAATTGATTCCTCACCCTAATACATTTTTACACTTTCCATTTCATGTAAATTACGTTTTTATAGGGAGTTTATTAAAATGCAATTCATAAAAAAGAATTAGTAATATTTGACTTGAAAACACACACCAGCTTCCTGAAATAAAAATGTAGTTATTAGTCAAATTGTTAAACAAAGGAAACATTTAAATCTTATGCTAATATTTTAATAACATTAAGCTATTTCCTTATGTTTTATATTCACATAAATGCATTCCGTTCTTGAGTACAAATTACTTCTCTTACTTTTCTTTCATTTAAACTTTTTATAGAAAGAATAAATTGTATCTCTTCGTCTACACATCGTTTCTTTCGGAAAAGTCCAGTATCAGCAATACAAAGTCAAGTGAAAACTTGAGTTATGCTACCGCTTTGAATTAAAAGCGACTGAAAACATAAATGCTTCTTAAATCTGACAGCTGCCTTTCTTCAGAATGCTTCAAAAAAGTCTTTTCTTCGTATCAAAGCGAAAGCATCTTCCGTAAAAGAAATGGAATCTCATCCACACCCACATATCCCGCGATAAATAACACTAGTTTTTCTCTTAAAAGAATCTTCTTTACCCTTAAGTTGTCCTGTTATGTATTTATTTCAAGTAACATGTAATACATACATTTGGAGAAGATGCAATATACATGTTAGAAAATTCCTCAAGTAATTCATATAAACTTTTAGCATCCAAAAGATCAGGACTCTTATTTGATTTTCAGAAGTTCTCATACAGTATAGAAATAATCACAAATGCTGAGAAATCACTGTTTAGTGTACCCCATGATTTATGAGACAAAAAGAAACTAACACTCTTAAAATACATTCTGAAATCATCCTTGATAACTAAATGCATTATTTACCCGGAATTAGTTCAAATATCATTAATGTAAGCCGTTAATTTTTAAAAAGCAGAAATCTGCTTTACTTTTAAGTTTCCATTTATGTTTTTGAGATTAGGATGGAAATATAAAGCAAACACTTTTTAGTGAACTTAGTAATTTATTTATAAGAAAAAAATTTTGATATTTTAGTGATTGTGAGGAATTATTAATTTTGAGGTAATCATAATCTCAGGTAAATGATTTTTTAATATATACATAATTTACTTTAACAGAAATTATTTTTTAATGTATTCTCAAATACTATACAAACAATGAATCTATTAAGTAAACATTCTATCTGTAATTTTTTCAAGGAAAAAGTTTGACACCAAATTAAAATTACTCGAAAATTGCACTGATTAAAAGGAATTTATCAGATATTTATTTTATTTCCAGATATCATTTGATAAGGAAAACGTAATTTAGTTGCACACTGGTAATTATGATGCTTCGCTGAGTCTTGAATCGAGATTTTGCAAATCGAATATGTATTTTGATAAACTGCTTTTGCATATTGATTTATTCTTGAAACAGAATTTTCAACTGAGAAAATTCGTTGGTAATATTGTTTGATTCACTGCTCATGATTTAATAAATAACATTAAAATGAAAAATGCAACCAAAACAAATCTCGTATTAGCATTATTTTTCCTTTCACAAAATATAATTTAATCAGGACATAACAATTGCCATTTGCACTATCACATTATAGTTACTGCATTTTCTTTTTTTATGTGTGACTAAATAATGTAACTTCACATGTTTATTTCCTTTAAAAATTTTCAGTGAATCTTTAAGCTCGCTTATGTAAACACTGAAGTTGCATAACATCGTAGCGTAAATAGGCATTGTTACAACTTTACGAAACTGTCAAAATTCTTCATCGGTTTTATAGTAAGTAACTTTCTGCGCCATTCCGAAACGTTTTCTCGTGAATATCAAACGGTACAGAGATGGAATATTGGCATAATTTCTTATTTCATAAAGCTAAATTCCTTGACTTGATTCCTTGAAAGTTCTGGCTGGTTAATCAAACAAACCTTAGTACATATTTCAATGCGACACTCATTAGTTAATTAATTTCTAGAAAGAATATCTAAAATTTTATTAGAAACTTTATAACGCGACGAATAAAAATGTAGCTTTCAGCATATTAGAACACTTCAATTTCCTCTCTTAGTGCAGAAGAAAGAATTGCAGAAAACAATGAAGGAACAATTAATATCCATATATGGGTATTATTGGCTTTTTGTTTTAGGCTCTTTTGGCGTCAATTTAATAATTCAATCCCGAAATGAAATTTCTATGAAAAGATTGAGAAAAAGAGTAATATTAGCTTTCATTTTGAATCCTTTGTAGCAAAATGTTTACTGCAAACATTAAAAACAAGTGAAAAATCGGAACAAAATCTTTTAAAATTTCAATTAACTCGGAGTAGATTATGCAAAAAAACAGGACAAAAATAACAATAGTTAATTCTCCGAAATCCACAAATGCAATATGAAACGTGCTTCCAAGTACAGAAACTGTAAATCTGCCTTTCTCTATTTGGACAACCACAGAATAGAGATCGATTGTGCCCAATATATTCTGTGTTTTCATTCTATTTAGATATTTCCTTCCAAAAATTTTACGAAAGAGAAGAATATAAATATCTCCCTTCTTATTTTAGAGTGAAATTGTCAGAATGTTTTTAGAAAGTATTATGCTCTTGGTTTACAGAAAGAAATCGAAATTTTAAGTTATCAAAAATAGTCATCACATTTTTAATCGAATTTTCTATAAATGCTATCATTTATAAGAAATACAACCCATAATCTTTAATTAAAAGCATTTATCTTCATATTTTTAGAATTTATCAACGTCAGTAACTTAAAATCGAAACACAATTTCGTTTATTTTGTGTTTATATATTAAATATTCTGTGTTTTCATTCTATTCAGATATTCCAAAAATTTTAAGAAAGAGAAAAATGTAAATAACTGCCTTCTTGTTTTAGAGTGAAATTGCCATTAATGTTCTGAGAAAGTATTATGCTCTTGGTTTCCAGAAAGAAATTGAAATTTGAAGTTGTTATTAAAAATAGTCATCACATTTTTAATCGAATATTCTTTGATTTTAATCGAATTTTCTTAGTTTCTTGATTTCTTTTGGGTCATTTTTATAATCTTTCATTAAATTTTCTTTTATTCAAACATAGGGTATTGGAAAATAAACATTTCATGATTTAATCAATGACAGAATGTGGTGATGCACAGTAATGGCAATTTTTATCTATAAATTGTTCACGCACTTTTATTCCTCAAAAACTGCTTATTTCTCCGATATTATCTAATCATTCATTAGAAAGAATTGAGAAATTCGAATTAATAAGGTTTTTCCACTTTTCAATCTGAAATTCAGTCTGTTCAGCCACGTCTCTCAGAAAGCAGCAAAAATATTTAAACTATTCCTATTCACCTAAACTATCACATAGCTGTCCATTTTTCATAAAAGATCAAATTATTTTTCGATAAAATTTTCTTTGCCTCGCTAAATATTGTTATTTGCCTTGAATGTCGGATTTTTTTTCTTTTTCTTGTAAATTTTAGTTGGTTATGAAATCTTTCGAGATATATTATCAAGTTTTATATCCAGTTATCCTTGATCGAATGTCAGAAAATCCTTGATATTGCTCAAATCCGTCGAATCTCTTTTGAAATCCGCAGAGCTGACGCTTTCGAAACCAAATCCATCTTTAAATCATAACACATCTCTTCTCTGAATGCGGTGAGTAAAAATAATTTTCTTTTTACTCGCTGAAAAAGATTTCGTGCCAGTAATGCTGGAAGCCATCAGGGTCGTTTAAAATAATTTTTTCTTGTAAATAGAACTGATAAAGACTAGGTCGTTTAAAATATTTTTTTCTTGTAAATAGAACTGATAAAGACTTGTTCTGTGTTATGGCGTGCTTTTCTGCTCATTTATATTCTTTTCTCAGAATATTCTCGATTTCTAAAATGAATACATATTGTTATTTGTTTTATAGACTATGGCATAAGAATTCTATGCTTTTAATAATTTAGCGAGTAGTTGAAGTTTTAAATTTACAAATTCTACACTACACGCCGTATTTTACTGAAAATATGAACAGAAATTTAGATGTCACTAATAATGAAATATTATTATATTTTATAATTATGCCATGAATATTATATAATAATTATAATTAAGTTTTGTAAAAAAAGCAAAATTACATCGATTTTCAACCGACCAATAAATTTATTAGTAAAAGTAATTTCCTTTAAACAACTCATATAAAATTCGACAGAACCTTAAACATTTAAAAAATTAAACTTTTTTTAACTACGCTTACCTGAAGTAATTTTCTTTAAAGAACCATATATAATTCGACAGAACCTTAAACATTTAAACTCCGATTACCTAAAAAGAGAAAAAAACTTTCTTTCTTTTAAATATAGGTTTCTTCATTTGAATTTATTCACATTGAGTTGTTCATAACTTTAATTAAGTAATAAGAAAAAATCAGATGCAGTCTCTTTTTTAAATATAAGTAGACTAAAGACAGAAAATTCCTACATCCTAAAACCTGTTGATTTTCTTAGACTCATCTTTCGTATTTTTATAATACTCCTCTTTTGATTATGGTTACAAATTTTCTATGAGAAATTAACGCCGCTGTATTTACAGAAATTACAATTTATTCTGTTTTCTTTCATTTTAAAACGAACGGAAGGATGATAACGGAAAAATTTAACTTAATGAAAAAATGAGAAGAATTCCCCACATTGCATGCCTTAACAGAGCAAAACGATACATGTGTCCACAGAAGACAGGACCCTAATTTTAAAGATTTTTATCGATTTACCGTCAGCAACCATCCCGTATCTACACCGATCGATACCCAAGCTCTTGTTAAAGGTAACTAACGAAACCCAAACAAACACTACGGAAAAAAACTTAAAAAGAACACCCCCAAACCGCAGATCCAACCCATTCCATTCAATCCATCCCACCAGAACATTTTACCGAAGCTTTCCCCAATCAGTTTTATTAGAGAATCTCAGTGGACGAGGGTCAAAACCCGCCTTCGAGGAGAACACGTGTTGGGGAGAAGGTTCGATCCGAAACGACCTCTAGAAACGGAGTTGTAAACACTCACCTTTTCGAGGGGTTCCTTCCTGCGAGAGCCGAGAGTGAAGCGCGGGATGCGAAGGATCGGAGTCGAATGGATGGAGGGGGATGCTGCTGGATGCAGAAGAAGAGAGATGCGGGTGGAAGGAGCGTGGTCACGTGAAGGCAAGAGTGATCGAGGGAGTGGGGGGTTGGAACAAAGAGCTGTTCCCGCTCCTCCGGACATTCCACACGGAAGCGGTAACAATAGAAACTGCTGACACCCCCTCCCCTTTTGGGCAATTGTTTGTCATGTTATAACTAAATCGTGGGCATGCGTCTGGGGTGTGTTACACCCCGGACATCTAAAAGTTAAAAAAAAAGAGTTCTTGTACTTTTTTTTCTTGGGATGTTGTGATATTCAGTGGATGGCCCTATTCTACAGTTTCAGAGGATTGTTGGTGTGTACTCCTCTGGGGAATGTAATACTCCAAATGTAATAGAAGAGCCAGATGAGATAAAAAAAAATTAACACTGGTGTGAAATTCATTTAATTAACTTGCCACCTTCGGCGACCAGCTTATTCGCCAGGAATATAATTTTAATTGAATCTTGCATCATTTTATATTCATGGTTCCCTTAACAACGTAAGCAGATCGTAGGAGATATTTAACCCATGTTCTTTTAGTGGCCTTGCACATGTTTTGTTCATTGTCTACATAAATGCCCCTAATGGAGTCAAATAACTGACCATGTCATTTAACAACTAATTAGAAGTTTTTAGCGCCATCTTCACTTTTTTATTCCTCTCGCAAAATATGCATTTGATTTCAACATTAAAATGGCGTAACACATTTTATGGCCATCAGCATGTTTGCTGAATTAAAACATGCTGAAAAAAAGAATGAAAACATAGCAACCATAATCATTCAGCTTACTGGATATATATCTTCATGTACCTAAATCTCAGAGAGCCAGGTTTACAGATTCCACAAAAATTTTGATGAAATAAAATATGAAAGCAAAATGTATTAGGATATTACCTAAGTAAGTATATGGTCAGATTCTGCAGTTCTAGAGGATTGTTAGTGTTCAATCATTTTCGGGAGCATTCTACTCCAAATATAAGAGAATAACCTGATATTAAAATCAACTCTAGCGTGAAACTTATAAAAAGTGCAAGGTGAAAAAAGCCTTTAATGAACTATTATAGGAAAATCGTAATTCTTTCTGAGTCTGAAGGTTTTAAACAACAGAACAAATGAATCCTTCCAAGAAAGCTGTAACAATGGAAACTATCGATGCCCCTTCCCTTTTGCCTGAACCATTTGCCACTTAGTGAGTGATGGTCATGCGTCTGGGGTATATTGCACCCCGGACATAAAGAAGCTGACCGAAATATTTTTTTCTTGTAGAGGCTTGGGAAGTTGTGAAACTAATTAGATGGTCCGATTCTACAGTCTTAGACTAATATTTGGTTTTGTACTGCGGGGAGAAAATGGAGCTCTGGGGGTATTTTTGTAGGTAATTGATTTGAATTATATACTATGGCTATAGATATATCTAAAAATGTTAGCAAGTTTTTAAACAAAGTATAGAATGAATGTGAAAAGGAGAAGTTTTCAAGAGCAACTTCTGAAATTTTCTTTTTCTTCGATCAGTTTTGATTCCTCTCAATTAAAGCTACAAGTATAAGATTTCCAATTAAATAGGTGTTTTTTAGGTCCTAGAAATTTCATAATATTTGGGATAATTAGTTGTCATGTTGAAGTTGATTTTGACTTATTTGGGATGCGTTCTACTCCTATTACAGAATAGTCAGGAAAGTTGTGCTTTTACTTCTAGAAACATTTGGGATTTTACTAGCGCAAGTCGCTGGCTCGATCCAAAAGGTCGAAAGAGTTCTGTGCTTGCATTGAATAGAAAAATTTATGAGGTCTTATGGAGGCTGTTGAGTATATAAAATTAATTTTGTTACGAAATGTATTTTAGCAACTATGTAAAGAAGAGATCTAAAATGCATAATTAAAAAAAAGACGAAGTTTGGAACGAATAAGAAGAGTTGTTTTACGAAACAGTCATGAAGAATAAAACACATCTATTCAAAGTTCTTTTCTTGTATTTGAATTAAATGTATAGTTTTTTTATTTATATCAAAATCTCTTCTTGCAAGTATCTCATTTTAATGGTGCATGAAATTGAGACAAGTAGGAAATGTTTTTAAAAAAATATTTCTGTAAATTTATATTAAATGAAAATATAATTATATCTAATTCAAACGAATGTAACTTAAAAATTTTTAATTTGTACATTTCAACGCTGATTATACTACAGTTATGACAGCATTCGTATCTACATAATAATCTCAGTGTATAGGAAGCCCTCGGGTATAGCGAATCTATTCCAACGCAACTGAGTGTCTGAACTTAACTGAACAATTGATGTCACTCTGAACCTGCAGGGAATTCTTATCGTTCAATTTATACATAATTAAATTTCATAATATTTATATATAATTCATATAAAATATTTATATATAATTCATATAAAATATTTATACATAATTATAGATAATTTCATAATATCTATAGATAATTAATTTTAATTTATACACTTCAACGCTGATTATACGGCAGTTATGATAGCATTCCTATCTGCATAATAATATCAATGTGTAGGAAGTCCTCGGCTACTGAATCTATTACAACGCAACTGACTCTCTGAACTCAACTGAACAATTGATGTCACTCTGAACATGCAAGAAATTCTTAGTGTTAAAAATTCGTACGTATTGAAAGAAATTGTCTCCAGAACCGAACTTTTTCTCGTTATTTATTTCTTTCGTCACAAATTATTCTGCTTTCTTTTTTCCATCACTTTTCCTAAAATAGAACAGAAAAATAGTAATTTTTCTACCGTGGATATTTATTAACTTGCTAGGAAAGTCTGTAACATTTTGATATCTACAAATGAGTTAATTCGGAAAAAAGTACTTTTTCGCAAATTAAATTAACGGCAACCATGCCAGTCTTTTTCCTTTTTTGCTAAGTATTTAAATTATTTTTCTACAGAATAAATTATTTTTTGTCATATTCAATTTTAGAAATAAAGCTAATTAAAATAATTCCACTTAATTAAGGAGTTTTTAATGTATGTCTTTTGTGTTCTTTTTACCGATATTTAGTTAACTACTCAGCGTCTTCAACAGTATTTACAGAATGTTAACAAAATGTTTCTATATATGTCTGGCAAATCAGGATGAAGTAAATTTCTAAACAACTGCATTACTTAACTGAAATAAGATTCTATTCCATTTCCTTTCAAGTGTCTTGTAAGCCCACCGACTTTACAATTTACGCTTAGTTTAGCTTTATTATCGTCCTGTTTTGAAACAACATGAGGATTATCTTGGGATTGACCTCGTAATTCTAAACCGTAGCCAGATGCCAAAGACTACAGCCCAGCCGGCATTCACTATTCAAATATCCACGCCATACCAACGGGAGGACCTTTGACCCCTGATGTCAGATTTAACATCCACTAGGTCTACATATATAATGGGTCGTTGGTGCAAACCTCGTCCTGAAACCGAGATCTTACCACTAGACCACTGCTTTCCTCCTAAGAATTATGGCTTAGTAAAAGGCTCAGAATTTATACTCAACAAAAAACATCAACTTTTTATCACATTATATATCCCTCAATAGACGGACTAAATTCTAAGTTTCACAATATTTATCCGAGATGGTTATGTCCAAAGATTTTAGAATTGTATTATATGTCAAGTTAAATTGAGAAAAGAAAGAAAGCTTCATATTGTTTCAGCATAGATAGCTGATTTGATATGCGTTTCAATTCATCGAAGAGTCACTCTTGTTCAATTTCGACGCTAATTAAGATTTGTTTTTTTATTATTATATCTCTCGTGAGTACGATGATGCTGAATTTCCTAATGGCCGCTTAGTTTATACATGACCATAGTAATACTTCATCGATTTTACGTAGTGCCGTATTAGGCTCATTCTCATTAGCTGAAGAAACCACTCTTAATAAATTTGGCTTCTTCCTTCACTGTGTAGATAAATTCCATTGGACTTCGGTTCATTATTTCCTCATTTCCGAATTACACAGAGGCACAGTATCAATTAAAAAGTGTTTTGGTGGCAAGATGTATTTTTATGAGAAAATGAATCAACTTCTTTTTTAAGGAATTCTTTAAGTGGGTAGATCAATTTGAGTAGATCTGAGTAGATTGTCACTGAAATGATAAATACCACTGACCTTAGGTCCATTATTTCCTAATTTCCCTATTAATTACTGGCACGGAATCAATTGAAAAGGGTTTTGGAGGTAAAATTCACCTTTGTGAGAGTACTTTTTATAACTCATTTGTATCCAGATGTAAAAAAGTCATCTTTCTTTTTGAAGGAATTCTAAAATTTAGTAGTGCTTATTGATCAGTTATAATAATGCAAAACTGTTTCACCAAATACAAAAATAAACTAAAACGAATTCAACGAATTCCAAAGAAGAGACTGGGCATTTTATACTTTTGGGTTTAATTTAAATTAGGATAAGTTCATTAATTTGCTGTAAAGTGCAACAAACCAAATAAGTATGAACACAAGTTTTAATTATTCTATTTTTCTAACACAGCGCCTCACAAAATACAAAAATAAAATAATGACTGAAATAATATAATCTTACTCTGACTCATATGACTGTCTTTCAGAAAATGTTGTTAATTGACCATACATGTCGTTTTAAAAAATAATAAAATTAATTTTTTCTGATCGATTGGCATTAGAAACCCGAATTGTTCAACTTTCAATATCTGATCATCTTTTTGAAAATGAAAGTAAATTAGAATGATAATAAGTACTGATTTATAGAACAAAAATATATATGGTCGTTCCTGTGGTTGTAGATTAATAAAAGAATTTTCTATTAAAAGTTAAAATATATAAAAGATTAATTTACATCAGCTTTCTGAGAAATGTACAAATTCATACTAAAGATTATTTAAGTGAACAACAAAAGAATTATATTCAGTTAGCTATGCATTTATTTTAACTTTACCAAGAGGCACACTGTATATTAGGGTGGATCGAAAATTCAAAGTGTGGGTAAAATAATCGGCATAGGGTGCAAAAGTTGTCTTTTAAGTGTACTAGCATACATGCAAAAATTTTTCAACTTCGTTTAATATCTTCCGGTGCCCCAAGATGCTTAAATATTTGCAAAAAAACGATTTTTATGCAAATTTCAAATTAAAAATCAAAAACTAAAAATGTGTTAAAGAAATGATTTTACAGGGAGAAAGGTAGAGGAAAGGGCGAAGGAATGATAAAAATACCAACAAAAATTGGAAAATTATCGTAATGAAAAAATATCGTGTTTGTTCGATATCACATTTTGTAAGTGTACAAATTTCGATGCATGTAAATGCCAAAAATACATGAAAATTCTACTTGCTGAGTGATTGTTTATAAAAGATCAAATATTAGGAAGGAAAATAGTTATTGGAGAAGTGGACGTAATTACTACTGAAAAAAAGAGAAAAGGAAAAAAGAAAACCGATGGAAGACAAAAGAATAAAACGTAAAATGGTTAAAACTGATGCTGATGCTGCTCATGCTCAATCATTGGAGCTACTTGAGATCAACACTATGTCTTCGTCCTTGTATACAGATACGGATGTAATTACCTTGGAATATCAATCATAAAATCGTTTAGATTTCCCGACCTTAGAAATGGTATGTGATTGATACTGAATTTCAGATAGAGCAGCTGCTTCATTTGCCAGTGCTGTTTTACAAGACATTGGAATTGGACACGAAGGAGAGGCTTCGCATGTGGTAGATCGCAATAAAATTCGTAGACAGCGTAAAAAGCTTTAAAATTCAGTTGCAGAGTCTACTAAGTTAACAGTGTCTTGATCTCTTTTAACTGGATTATATTTCGATGGAAGAAAAGACAACACAAAAGTGTTAATTAATAAGGACACAAAGTACTACTCAAAGACCACGAAGGAGAAGCATTATACTCTTGTAAACGAACCTAACTCTGTGTATATCGGACATGTTACTGCTGAAACAGGAGGAGCTAAAGCCATAGAAGAAGCAAAACTCAATTTTTTTGCATCAAATAATCTGCAATTAAATGGGCTAACAGTAATTGGATGCGATGGAACAAATGTTAATACTGGGCACAGGGGAGGTATTATTCGCTTGATAGAACTGGCCTCAATAGACCATTACAATGGTGAATTTGTTTGCTTCAAAAAAATGAGTTACCTCTCCGTCATCTACTAAATTCTTTGGATGTGCAACAACTCATCCTAAAGAATTTTGTCGACCAATTGGTAAAGCAATCAGAACCTGCGAGGTAATTTACCGAACCTGTAGCTAATTTTTCTTCTATAAGTGTGGAGAATATGCCACATAATATAGATAGAATGGTTCTCAGCAATGATCAACAATATCTATATTTACCAAGACATATCACGTGGTGAATGTTATTCTGATCTGGCATTAAGAAAGCCTGGTCCAGTTGCTCACTCAAGGTGGCTAACAATTGCAGGTAGAATTTTAAGGTTGTATGTGGTCACAGAAAAACATCTGACAATCTTATTAATCTTGCAACATATATTATGAAGGTGTATGCAACTTGTATGGTTCCACGTCAAGACAAAGCCCTCCATAACAAAAGGAACGCTGCATATTTGGAGACTTATTTCATTTTTTAGATATTTGGAACCCAATTTAAGAAATATAGTGCACACTTTTATTCAACGAAATAGCTTCTTTTGTCATCCTGAAAATTTGATATTGTCAATGCTCACAGATAACAGAGGGAATATAAGGTCTTTAGCACTACGAAAACTAATTTGTGCTAGAAATGAAAACAGAGGATCATCAGAATAATAAGTTTTCAAGTACCAAAAATAGACTTTAAAGCAAGGGATGTTTTTGCACTTATTAACTGGCAACGAGTTGGACCTTTTGAACCAAATCTTTTGATGAATGTGCCATTTAAAGAAATTTATTCCATGGTAAAAGTTAGACGGAGGAATGGTCAAAATATCCATGTCATACCCAAGCGGTAGAAAGATGTTTTCGCTTAGTGTCTGAAGCGTCGGAAAGTGTATTTGGAGAAGAGAAGAGACACGGCTTCATATTGAATAGGATACAATCAAGAAGTCTTATCAAGCACTATAATACCAAAAAGGATTACATCCTTTAGAAATATGTAAATCTTCAAACTAATAGAATTAAAAAATCTATGATGCAAGTTCACTTTTCATAAGTTTTGTGATTTATTGCTTGACTATTAAATTTATACTTCATGTATTATTATAAAATTATAATTATTTATAATTTTATACTGTAATACTTGAATAATCTGCCAATTTTTCAAATATTTTTCATTAATTCACAATTTTTAATAGATATTTGTAAAAATGTCAATTTTTAACTTTTTTGGGGGCTTTCGGGCCACCAGAAGGTATAAATGAACTTTCATAATAATGAAAAAACGTAAATTAATATACCCAAAACAAAACTTTCTTACCCGGCGCTAAAGGAAATTTTGAAAATATTTTTTTATAAATTTCCAAAAAAAAAATGTCTTTTTAACTATTTTTGGGGTGCTTGGGGCACTGGAAGATATGAATGGATTTCAATAAAAAAATATTTGTAAACTAATATACCTAAGAGACAACTTTCCCACCCCATGCCAAAAATAATTTCAAAACAGAACAAAAAAATTGAAAATTTTCATAAAAAATTCAATTTTTAACTATTTTTGAGGCGCTTGGGGCACCGGAAGATATAAATGAATTCCAATAAAAAATTATATAAACTAATATACTTAAGACACAACTTTCCCGCCCCATGCCAAAAATAATTTCGAAAAATTTTTTTTTCCTATACTTTTCGATCCACCCTGCTGTATATACTCATCACGAAAATATGTTTTCAAAAATTTGAAACTTCTAAAAAAAGACGGACAGACAAAAAGAGAGAGAATATACTTTGAAACTTGACTTTGATTTTTTTTTTAAAATACAGTAATCACTGTTCTATAGGATATTGATAAAAACATATCTTCCTTCAAATTGCTTTTTTATGTTTATAATTAATTTAATTTATTAAACAACAAACCATTTCAAATCAAAACTCCTATCTCGATTACCGTAAATTCGTTTTCCTGGAAAAATTATAATAACAACAATTTATTCGTATATTTTCCTATTGTTATCCTTTTGGACATTTCAAACACGTTTCTGAATCATTAACGTTAATGGTCATTACTTGATTAAATTATTATATCGCATTATGCATATAGCATTTTACATAGTATTTCTTAAAAATTGATACACATATAAAACTTATTCTTTGTTAATAAATGTCTTACAAAAGATTAATATCTTCTAATACATCAAATATATTTGAATTTCCTCCTGTTAAACGAAAATCAAAACAGCAAGAGCAAAGGAAACTTCAAAGGAGGAGTACTTCAAAGGACAAAAATCCCTATTCTCTGGGTCAAATGAGCAAATTAATTAAAAATGTAATCAAGAAAAGAAGGTTGAGTTCAAAAACCAATTAATTTGTTGGGTAATGAAATTAAGCACAGTGTTTTAAAAGTTACAAAAAATACTAGGCTAAAAAAAAAAGATGTTTATGCTTGAGTTTGCTATGAAGATTTTAACTTTTTATGTTTAAGAGAGAAAGGAGAAAGCTAGAACCATAAAGATAAATTGACTTCTGTTTCATTACATTCTTAAAAGGGATAAAATGTACAATGAATTGAAATATGAGTTAAGATTTACTAAATTTTTTCAGATGAATAATTTTTAAAAAATATCCAGGTTACAGTTATTAGAAAGTTGATGGTGAACTAAAGACGTTACAAAGAGGAAAAAAAATTAATTTGAATAATTTTTCTTTATGTTTTTGTTTCTCAGCTTTTATTAAGGTTGCTTTGGCTTGATTATTTTGAATCTGGTTACTATAGATACATATATTATAATAGAATTTCATATATCCACCATAATAATTCCCGAACAAATGCTTTCGTAAATTTTGTTTATCTCTTTTTGGTTCTTGCATCAGTTGAAGAAGGACGAAGATGTTTCAGTTATTAGAAAGTTGACAATAAATTAAAGACGTCACGAAGAGAAAATATGAAAAATAATGCCTTTTAAATAAATTTAGATAAATTACTAGTATTTTTGGAGAAACGACAATGAAAAGATGATCAAAATATTGGAATCCTCTTTCAGACAGCTTATCTTTCTTAAATATATTTTGAAATTTTTTGGAACTTCTATCTTTTATGTTGACACAGTGATATTTAGCCCTTGTGCATTTTCCCAGTTAGATCAAGCGATTCTAAAAACTGCGTTCACCATGTTCTCTTTGTAACTGATGACTGACATGACTTGGAAAGGAAGTCTGCTGTCAGTCTGTGTGATCACCATTCACGATTTGCTAACATTTTGCCGGAGGGAGACTAATTTCAGTACTGAATAGGACAAATGTAGAAGGCGGGAGACTAATCTCAGAAGAATAACTAGATTTACCGCCCAACGTGCAACACAGTTTAAAAGGCTCCAGCTTACATTGTGCTAATGTTTTTCTCTGTGTTGAAAAAAAGTGATGCTATGTTTTCGGTTAGATGGGTGCTTGTGTTTTTCAGGCTAAAATGCTTCTAAATATCAACATGGATGGAATATTGAGATTTAGGAATTTTTACATTGTGATTTTTAAGAGTATTGTATAATTCAACAACTGACTCTTTGATTTCATCAGGTAGATTATGTCTTACTAAATAAAAGCTAAAATAACTGGAAAATTCATTAGCACACATAATACACACAATGGTAAATAATTTTCATGATTTTCTCTTCTGATTTATATATCTAGCACATTTCACAATTCCTCTTTAAAATAAATTATTAGGCTTGAGTAATAAATTTATCTTTTATTAAATGTCCTATAGAATCATGCAGCTGATTTCAATGTTATCTTTATTTTCTTCTGGAAAACAACATAAAATTAAAATCCATCTTTTTAGTTAATGAATTCATTTCTCAGTTTACTCTGGAATCATCGTTGATTTGTATCAAATTCAGTATATGTCAGTTCTGTTGATCCCCACATGGTTCACCGAGTCTTATTACAATCGGCGAAATTTTGGTTTTCACTTACAAAACCCTATTAAATGAACTAAAGGCAATAAATAGTAGAACGAAGAGTTCCTCTAACAGGAGCTTTTTTATCTTCAAATCTAAATAATTTTTATTACAAATAAAAAAATTATTCAGATTCAAGAATTAAGAACAGTCACTCTAAAATATTAGGAATAAAATAAAATATAGATAATGTACAAAGTTGTGAGTAAAACTAAAAGAAGACGTGAGAACGCATCGTTCTCTTTTTTTGGTATTCCTACCAGAGACCAGTGTACCAAGAGGCTACTAGGCACAATGATGCCTTTAAAGCGAAGCATACCTATCCAAGAGTACAGTTTTGAAATTAGACTCCATCGAGAAAAAGTTGGAGGCATTCCATGGTTCTCTTTTAATAATTTCAGAAAGATTTGTGATGAGGAAATGATTTTTACATCTGAACTATATTTAAGTGATGTCCTTAGTTTGCTTTCTTAAGCTTTAACGAATTTTCTAAAAATGATTTACTTAAAACTTTTTCACCAGTACTGTTTGTGCGAAAAAATATAAATCTTTTTCATTGTTTAGTCAGTTCTTTGAATCCTAACTTTTTTTTTTACCAAAGAAGTTTTAAAATCTTTGTTCAGCAATCGGAAAATTTAAAAGAAGAATATTCTTTACATTTCAACCTTGCCATGAATACAATTCAACCTAGCATTTGGCATTACAGATGAAGTGAAAAATTAGGTTTTAAGAGTTTAATTCATTTGTCTTAACACCAAAAATAAGGTATCTCCTTCTATTAAATTTTTTGAACGATGAATGTTTATTAACATGAATATGAATGTTGGTGATATCAGTGATGAATCCTTCTTATCAGTATATATATGAATCAACGCAAATATTTTCCAGCTGTTTCAATTGTTGAAACAGCTGGAACTTTTTGTTTCTGCAGTATTAAATAGCTAGTTGAACTAATTAACTTTCATAGTTAGTATTTATTTCAACTCATGAGTTCAATTTCAAGAACATCTGAATTATTTTTGTATTAGAACAGTTTGCATTATGCTAATTTTACAATAAAGAAAATAATCACATGGAAAATAGACAAAAATAGTTATTCCGAACTTATTCTAGCTTTTGATTTTGTTTTCTTTAATAAATCATTAAATGCAAATGATTTTTTATTATTAGACTTGATTTCATCATTTATAATGATTAATTTTAATAAAAATTTGAAAACAATCAAACTCCAATCGAAAATGATTAATTGTTAAAAATGGTGAAATATGGCAAATAAAGTAAAAGAGCGCAAAGATGAAAAAGCTCCCCTTAGCCACCCGACCGAAATAAAAATTTAATTTTTATTTCATTTTAGCTACCTAAAACTAGGAATTATAAAAAAGCAATAATGTCCGGTAAAGCTAGCTAATCTTGTAACTGAATTTTTAAATTTTGTTGTCTACCCCTTATATTTTCGTGTACTTTAAGATGTGTAAACAAGAAAATCGATTTATTTTAAGTTCTTTGGGGTAATTTGTTGAAAATAAGACCATTTAATACAGTGGCAGCCATTTTTCGATATCAATTAAGAAATGTAGCAGCAAAGTAATCAAAGAGTAAGCAGTTGCTTGTTTTTCTAACTTGAAGAGGTAAGTAATATTTTCACAAAATCCATTCTACGAGAAAGATTTTGTACAAAAAACATAAATTTTATTGAACATCTCTTATTTAATGAGGAAGCAAAGCATAAGCAAAACAATGTATATAGTACTAGCAATGAATGAAATTCGGGCATTATATAGAATTCTTTTGTTTTGACATTTCCACAATGTATAGTGTAGAATACCGAGGTATCATACGAAATTGCAAATATGTTTTGCGCAATATTGTAAATACTCTTTCATTTAAGTTCGGTTTATGTTAGTAATATTAATATCCCATTCTGAAAATACACGAAGAATATTTTGAGATGTACTTCGGAATTTTCGGAACAGATGAGAAGGGTGGTATCTGAGCTGGCAACTCTTTCGGCAAATATACACACCAAGTCAACGGGTGTCGTCGTGTGCACTTAATGTCCAATCTGTTTAATTGACACATCTTCGATAGAATTGGGTCTGCAACACACGAGTCCCCAATCCCGAAACCGAGCCTTCCACCGAGTAAAAATGCATCACTAAATTTAAGATACGCAAAATGAACTGTATGGAATTTTTCCGCTGAAAATAAAAGAAAAATAATGATGAACCATGTCTAGCTAAAAGATACACAGGAATGGCATTTTCAATTTCATTTAACAAGCCTTGTCTTTACAAAATTATTTGAAATTGCGTGCCTTCTGCCGCTTGCCTGGGTGCATCTCACGAAATTCACAAATTCTTAGGGAATGTATGTATAGTAAAATAAAACAAATATTTTATCAGTGTTCAAAACCATGATTAATTTTTTTGTGATTATTTCATTTGATAAAGTTTGTACATTTTATTTCAATCATGTTTAAGCAATCATTTGCTGTTTTTGAGTTCCAGCATTATAAAGTACTGTGAGTTGCCGAGTTTATATTTCTATCAGCAATTAGTGGAGCTCAACTTTTTATGCATCAATAGACAAAATTCAATTGCAAATAGGAATATTGGATTAAAAGTACCCTGTCTAATGAAAAGAGAAAAAAAGTTAATTTTATTGAATCTGAAATACTTTTTTAATTTTGCATCAAGGGATAGAGGACGTCGCACTTAGCAACCAAATTAGTCAAGCAATCCTAAATCTGCATTTTGGTTATGGAACACAATGATCATTTTCATAGCATAATGAACCCTCATTACGGAATTTTCTGTACTTTTTCATTCATTAGTCATGCTTTCGAATTCATCATACAGGATTACTTTCATTTGATTTATTATTGCAATAAAGATTAATTAGAGGTATTTTCTTTACCTTATCAAATAATCTTTTCTCCTAATGATATATCTCATTGAGTTAGGACTTCTTTTGCCGAAAAAGTTTGGATATATATTTTTTGCATTTATTATTTGATGTGGATATTTTAAATAGACAGCTGGATATTACAATACATAGTTTGAAAAAGCATCATTTGCATGTATCACAGAATTATCTTGCTTTTTTTTAGAAAAAAATTGTGAGAAAAAAACGAATTAGTTCTTTTTTCTGTCATATTTTGAAATAAAATATCAGAAATCATACAAGAACAAAATTTTTCAATAATTTGATTTTTAAAACTTTGACTGTTTCCGAGGGAGAGACATGGAAGAAGTCTCATAGTATTGCATCCTCATTTGACTTTTGAATGATGTATTTTAAAAGAATTCCATTGAAGTGGCACTCTCCTATGATGCAATCTAGACACGATGGCCTAGAGGCAAAATCTTTGTCTACATTGTTTCGAAGGGAGAGACGCAGACGAAATATCATAATATTGCACTTTCATTTGAATACAATATTTTAAAAAATCCCATTGAAGTGGCTCTCTCCCAGGTTGTAAGCGAGACACGGTAGCTTAGTGGCAAAATCTTGGCTTAGATTGTTTGCAAGGGAGAGACGCAGAAGAAATATCATAATTTTGTTCCCTTATTTAAATTTTGAATAAAGCATTTTGAAGTATTCAACAAAATCGTAAATCCTTCGATGTAATGGAGAAACGATGGAAAAAAACTTTGCTTAGAGATTAGAGAATCGGTGGTTTTATACCCCAATTCACGGAAGAACCGCCTTATACATCAGCCTGACCAGCATTTGATACGTCTTGGTTTACATTCTCCAATTGGTATGGTGTGGAAGTTTGTTGAATGGCTTGGAAATTCAGGTTTCGTCTTCTTCATCTAATGACGTATCAGAATCGAGAAGTTCTTTTCAAAATAACCAAGAGCAATTTCAAAACAAGATGCTCGTCGAACAAATCGGCAAATAAACCCACAATATAATAGATATACGTAGGAGATTCAAAATAACTGCTTTCGAAGTTTATATTAAAATAATAATTTCTATTGAAGAAATAAATTCAGCTTTAAAGAATCTTTCTTTTTAAGTTTGGTAGAAAAGTTTTTGAATTCTCTAATGTGCCTACGGCTTATGTTTTACAAGTTTCCAAAACTAGGAAAGAACAATATTTGTATCGAACGATTAAAGAAGCCTTTACCCTAAGGTACAGATGTCTCTCTCATTCTTTTCCTTGAGGGTTGCGTTATTTAACCACTTACTTTCTTTCTAAGAAATAAAGAAACTCTTGGCATTATTTTATCTTCTCCTTGACGTAAAGTTTAAATCTGCTGGCGGCTGCAATTAAATTGAAGCATATGTTTCGCTCTCAAAAAATCATTAAATTCAAGTTTTGTAACAAAAACTCAACAGCTTCGACAGATCATTAAAACTCTGAACCCCCCTCCCCTTTAATGTCAATAAGCTTTCCAACAGGGAAAAGCTAATGTCAAGAAATTTTGAAGGTCAATTCTCAATTCATAGAACTGCAGAAAAGGGTCGATGAAAACGTCTTACATTTTAATAGCTGGTATACTTTTAAATTATATATTATGTAACATTTTATAGATTTTTCTCTTCGTGAGTCTTTCAAAAAAGCTATTCCGATACTTCCTTGTTCTTTTTAAAGAAAAATTTATTTTAAGCAGTAGCTTTGAAAAATTTCTTTCGATTGAAAATGCTATGTTCTGCAGGTTTTCTTTCTTTCTCTTTTAAGATTATGAAGCTAAAAATAAGATTTAAAAAAATGTTAAAAGAACTGATATTACTTTTGAGAATATTGTATAGCTAGTTTATTGAGATTCAGTATCAAATAATCTATAAGAAAAAAATTACCTTTACAAATAGAAAGGCTAAAATCTAAAAAAAAATAATATAAAATGTCAATGATCAGTTTCATTATCGAAAAATAGCCGTAAACGTATAACTTCCCACTAAACAAAATAAAAATATTTGTTCCATTTTCATTCAACGAATTTTGATCGAAAACTGAATTGGTATTGAGATGAAAAATTATATTGAAAATTGATAACTAAACTATAGGATGTTTTTAGAAGGAAATTGATTGGTTCTAGTGGTATGCAAATTTTAAGATCTACCAGTCCTAAGAGTCATTTTTATTAAATCCTTTACAAGCTCCTCACTATCTTCAATCGCTTTATCAGGAAACTGTACTTATTATGTAAAACTATGAGCATTTTCCCAGCAAACCTGGAAGGGTTTTAAAGAGCTTTGAGGCAGTGCAAGGTACTGGAAACCGTTTTATGATGATGGTAGCTCTAATTCCACTTGATCTAGCATTTTTAACCAAGTCCATGAGTCAACGACTCATGATAAATAGGAAATGTTGCATCTGTTGTTGGTCAAAGCAACCATGGAGCACTTTGGTAGAAGCCCGACTTAGATCCAATGTATGGCGATAGATTTTCCTTTCTGGGGAAGTTTCGGTGGAAATTGGTCTACATTTGTGTTTCACTCTGAGATAAACCAGGAAAACTTTCAGCAGCCGGCTAGATCGCTGCGAGCAATTCGTTACTAAAGCGCAAATCGGTCTATCAATTTTTGAATAATGCTGATTAAGAGCACAGTCAGAGGATAGAACCCATAGTCTTCTTTCTCTTCTTCATGTTTTTAAGCTGTGCACTTCCTTAACTCACTAGATCACTTGTAGATAAACTGCTTTTTTAAAATTTCATTTCAAAGTGGTTTTTTTTCACCGTTTGAGCTGTAAGGACCGTTTGAACAGTTTGAGGTGTTAGCTTGCATGATAATTTAATCTTCCCAATAACTATTCTCAAGAATTTTACAAAACGTTTCTAGATTTCATCGTTGTAACCAATTTCAATAATAATGGAAAACACAATGGATGTTGTTTGTAAATCTCAACATTCCTATCTAAGCCATACGATAAATTTTTTCTATAAATACCTTACCCTTCGATATATAATAACCAACACTAAATTTCTCCATTTCGTTTTGGGACATAATACCAAAATTTCAACTGCATTCAGAAAAGAAACACATCTAAACAGAAATGCTTACGATGTACTCTGTCCTGATCCAATAACTATTCTGAAAAAATTTGTATAATGTTTCTAGATTTTATTTCTGTAATCTATTTGAGAATTCAAATGTATTGATGTCTGTTCATTTTCCAGCGTGATTACCTACACCATGCCATAACCTTTGCCGTAAATAATTTTTTGTCAGATATTTTATGGTGGACAACGCATTAATTAATTTCACTGCAAAGCATAAAACAAAAAATACAACTCTATTCGGAAAAAAAAAGACATTTAAGCAGAGATGTCCATGAATCCAGTGCTCTCTCTCTTGAGACCAATTGAAATCTTTTCTCATACAGACTATTCTCAAGAGTAATACGAGCTCATCTAGGAGGAAAAGACCATATGTTCTCTTTTTTAAATTGTAATGTCAGGTGCTGAGATGTTATAGCTCTTCTTATGGAGCAAGAAAACTATGATTGCTAGAAGTAAAAGTAGATCTTTGGCTTTCTTGTACGATGTTCACCAACTTGTCACCTTTGTCTGAAATCGCATCTATTCGTATGTATTTTGAAATCATGGCAAAAAATTCTCTCTATTAAAGCAAAACGAGAACGATCGAATTGTTCATCTTTGTGTTTGAAAAGTGACAAGTAGTTCAAGCATGATGTATAGCAATAAGGTAGTAAATCCTACTATATATACTGCTTTAGTAAAAGGTTTACACTTAACAAAATGAATGAATGATTATAAAGGGCTCACACTTAACAAAATGAAATACACAAATTTGATAATAAAAGCAACTGTTTGTTTTATAACTTATTTATGCGTTTTTATAGAAACTTTTTATTTTATGCTTACTCAAACTAAATGCAAAAATCAATGCCTTAATCAATGGATTATCTAACGAAGTTAGTTATGTAAATTGCGAATTGGTATTAGATTGAAGCGATTGCATATTTTTTAATATTTTTTTATGTATTGCGAAAGTAAAGCGAAAATTAAAAAACGTCGTTTAACAAGCAACACCACTATCTCAATTTTTTAAAATTTCAAAGAGGAAGAAAAAAATCAATTTTTCGCAACTAACAAAGAAAATTTCTGAATTTTTTTCACATCCGGTAGGAACACGCTGTCTTATCAGATATTAAACAAATTCAGAAATCTTCGTTATTGGTTGAGAAAAATTGAGTATTTTCTTCCTCTTTGAAATTTCAAAAAATTGAGATGGATGGTGATGCTTGTTTAAGCTACGAAATTATCTCCTTTTTTATACACTTTTATTTAACTTCAATTGCTACATGCTTGTAAAGATGGAATTTTGTAATCAATTTTATAGTCAGTTCCTCATGCGCTAGAATTTTGAAATTTTGTACAGTTTTGCAGTCTCAATAAAAATTCATGATTTTAATATCCTCAGAATTTAATTATCAGTTAATCGATTGATTTAAATAAATTTTTTTCCGTATTGTTAGCGACATTTGGTTGTGAATTTTAAGTAAGAATTGATTTCAAGGTTCCATAATACTTATAATAATAATTACAAATTAACGACTCAAAAATAAAAAAAAATAATCCATATTTAAAAAAATCTGTTTTAGCACACTAATCAAAGTTTGTTTTTCAAAACTGTTTTAGTTTTCCAGTATTAAACAATTTCATTGCAATTGATTTAAATCATCACCTTCGATGCAATTTTTTTGTAACGCAGCACTTACATTCCAAGCTAATAGAGAACTTTTTCGCATAATTTGATTCAAAACTCATGTTTAACATGGAGAAGTTTTTAGCAGAAAATAACAATTTCTTTAAAGTCTTAGCAAGTATAATTATTCATTGTCCAAAATTTCACAATAAGAAATATATTTTAGTAATTTATTTAAAAGATAGTTTTGCAGTCAGCTCCAAAGATTATGAAAGATGTTGCGAAACATTGGTAAATTATTCAAAATCTTCCCAAACTTGTACAACAAGAAAGTTATTATTCCATCACTGATTAAATTTAGATTATTTGTTCATATGCAAAGTTTCTGAAATAGTTCACAGCAGTCTTTTTCAATCGACGTTATTCCCAAACATTATAACCAAAAAACATCATAACCAAAGCTTTCAACCTACAAAGAAGAACTAATTATTTTTGCCCGCAGGAATTGCAATATGTGTTGCTTCAGAAATTGCCGCTTGCTAGAGAATAACAAAAATAATAATGAGTTATAGAATCTCCAGCAAGTCAGCAGTTTTTGCATCTTCATTTAGGCGATAAAGTGAAGGCTGACTCAACAACATTAGTTGTGAAAGAGAACATAGACTTAAGGTAAGGTCAAAACAATGTTAACGTGATATTGGAATTCAGTGACAATGAAATTTGTTGGATCTCATATATTTGTTATCTGTTTGGAGCAGTTCAGCAAAGAGGAAGATTTTCTTTCTATGACGCGTTTCAGTTCATTTTAATCAAAATATCATCAAAACGTTATTCAGACAAAAGTTCTAAACTGTAAAAATTGCTTATAATAACATATTTAATGAGTATGATGTACTTAACAAATAATATACATTACTTGTTATTGAAACTTTAGGTAAGAAATGAAATTATGCAACTTAATGTATTTCACGTTTATAGTGTATGAAGGAAATTTAATGCAAGAAACATAATTATGCAACCTAACGAAGAAAGGTTATTATGAAACTTAACGAAGGAACGTAATTATGAATTTTAACGCAAGACATTTAATTATGAATTTAAACGCAAGAAATATGAACCTTAACGAAGAACGCGATTCTCAAATTTAACGCAAGATACGCAATATTTATAAAACTTATAACGAAGAAACGTTAGTATTAAACTTAACGAAGAAACGTAATAATGAAACTTAACCTAAGACACTTAATGACGTTATGTTGATTTGGTAAAATTATTTTTTTTTCTTAAAATACAATATATTAAAGATATTAGGTAGACTTTGCTTATCTTTGAAAAAAATGTGTTCTGATTTTACAATTTAACATTCTATCATTAGTTAATATATAGAATAAGTAGTTAATGTATGGAATACTATAACTGACTTCAACCGTTATTTTATGAAATATTTAGGCATAAAGTATATTTTACTCTTAAAACTGCTGAGAAAATGGATTTTAAAAGCAATTTGAGTTGTTTATAGTATATTTTTACTGCATTAGTTTCTCGTAAAAGTCTTCAGATGGTAAATAATAATAAATTACATAAAAAAAGATGCATTTATTTTTTTAAGGAATTTTCATAATCTTTCAAACCCGTCTAACAACTTTATAGATATCTACGGCATCTAAAATAACAATGTGGTTTCCTTTTTATAATAATGAAAAATGGATACAGCAAAGTGCATATATTCCCTCGCAAGCTCATTTTAACCAAAAATGGCTGTTTCATAAATAAAAAGGATCATTATGAAAATAAAATTTTCTTCTTGCGCATTTTTGAGTGGTTTAAAAAAGTGAAATTGTTGCTAATAGCGAACCGTATTTCGAGAGACTAAAACAATGTAGTATAAATATATGTAAAAATATTGATTATTTTTATCTTCAACATGAAGTAAGTAAACTTATAGCAATATTTGGTAAGCATATTTTCTTATATATCGAAGCTTTTGAAACTACTTGACTGCTACTTATAATAAGATATTCTGTTATATTTTTTTAAGGGTTCATATCTTTTTTTTTTATCAAATTAACTAAATTTGATCAGTTAATAGTCCATAGCAAATTTTGCTTGCTTTTTGAGCATTTAATGGCATGGAAAGGTGAAAACATTAATTTAATAGTAGACTATTCAAATATTTACTATATGTATATGTTTCACATAGTATATAATGCATAAATTCCAAACTGTATTAATTTTTTAGTGAATATCAAACTATTGCGTACAGTACAGAAATGAAAATAATTCTTTCAAGAACCGACTTATACCATTAAGTAAGAAAAAGAATCCACCCAAAAGAGTAATAAATGCCTTTTCTTACAGTCATAAATGGAATAAGATATAAATGTTATCTTCATGGTTTGGACTAAAGCCAAAAGTGAGCGTGAAGTTAATTGAATCCGAATCTGTCTCCATGATTCTTTAAATGCTTAATTCTAACAGTCAAGCAAAGCTGGGAAGATTATTAAATCTTTCAAAATAAGTGAAACAGAAATTTATCAAACTAAAAGCAGAACATGTTGAATCTCACAAAATTTCTGGAAATATTTTTCTGTTTCTCTATTTGTCAACAGGGTTGCTGTTTTTTTTTACCTGAAGAGATTTCGTTTCAGTTCTGGTCTGAAGTGGGTAGAATTGGCCCAGAAGGTCTTTTTCGCACCTGTCTCACCAAAAAAAGCTTTGTTCTTGTGCTCTTCTGAACGATGAGTTGACTTTCTTGATTAATAAACAGCTATTATTGCGCTTATTTTATTTTGATAAATTAATGATCCATTTTAATCTCTATGAAGGCCACTAGGTGCAGATATCATAATCCTGAACCCTGATCGGATGGTGATAACAATGCCTGAGGGGACGGGCTTTTCATCAAACTGCCTCACGACACTATCGAGGAACAGTTGACTCCAAGATACACTATATGACCAAAAGTATACGCTTTATAGAAATATTTCTAAATATGTGGGATGGAATTGCACCAGATTTAATATGCAAGATACTTGTTATGAAAAACCATGCGAATTCAATTTTTATTATAATTACACAATAGGAGATGCTGCTATAAATACTATTTGACGATGACAATAAAAGCTGTATCCTTCTCAGTAAAAATGTACCGAATTTGTATATAATACACATAATGTGGATAATAACACAATTGCACTATTTAAATCAATAAAATTTAATAATATAGAAGAATGTTTTGTGATGGCCACTTCATACTAGTAGTGGGTCAACTTACTCTGCAGTCGGGGCAGGTTGACCCAAACCACTTGGTGTTAGTTTCAGCTTTTAAATTAATACTTATAGTTAATATTTTCAAATTTTATTAGGGTGAATTCTTCCTGAAGGTATACTGATAGTGTCAGATTATTTTTTTTAAATTTTGAATTCCCTTTTTTTAAATTCTTAGAAAAAGAAAAAGGGCCAACTATCCCGATCTACCCTACCCCATTTTCGAAAATTTCACTCTACTTTAACATGAAAATGTCTGTTTAGAATCCAGATTTATAACACATACACGCGGGATTCATTTTATGAAATGGAGACATAAGTATATAAATACTCCATTCATGAATCTCATCTTCTTTCTCCTTGCCAGAATTTTAAAATTTTGCGCACTCGTATGTTCTCAATAACAATAGACTATTTTAATATTTTCAGAACTTAATAATTAATAAATTGATTAATTTAATTGAATTTCGATTCCGTACGAGTTGCACCACCTGATATTGAATTTAAGAAAAATTAATTTCAAGATTTCATAATATTTATAAAAATGAATTATAAATTAAAGGCTAAAAAGAAGAAAATAAGTGGAATAAAAATATTCTACATTTAATATACTAATAAAAATAAGTTTTTAAAAACTGTTTGAAGATGATTTCGTTAAAAAGAAATTTCAAAACTCTAGCACATAAGGACGTAAGTAAAAAAAAATCGATTGCAAAATTCTATCTTTACAAACGTGAAACAAATCAGGTTAAATAACAGTGATTAAAAAAAACATTCTACGCATGCCGATGAACAGCTTCAACAAGAAAAGATTGCGAAGAAATTTTTCTTTCGTAAAAAAAAAAGCAGTTAAAGGAAATGTTTAAAATTTTAATACAGAAGGAGCAAAAGTTTCATTCCTGAACAATATTTCATTGCAGTCTCTTTAAAGAATAAAAAATTAAAGTTACTTTGTCAAAAAAAATACAAATATTTCTCGATATTAATCCTTATTGCTGAAAATGCTTACTAAAATAAGTTAAAGAATACTTACTTTTCATACAAAATATATTAACTACATTATATATAATAAGTTGACGCTAGATTTCTCAATTAAAGCGTTTCAAATTGCGCACTAAAATTGAATAAACTTAAAAATATTGTTAGAACGCTGCGATGAAAAATAAAAATTAATTTAAAATTTTTCAAATTATTTTTTAAATTTATTAACAACATCAAGTAATGGCATTTAAGATAATCTATTTCTTTAAGAAATATCTTCGTGTGCGTTATATTATGGCAAAAAGTTACTTTATTTGGAGATGTGCGTTAATGGCTTTTTTATTGCCTAGTGATATGGAAACACAACATTCCTCGGTGACTATGGTAACAATCTGCTTTTTGATAATAAAAGGAAAGTCATGCTGAAGTATTAAAATGCCTTAAAAACCATTTAGATGATATTTTATACCTTGATTTCCGGATGAAACTCGAAAATTTTTCTAAGTCTTGGTGTGGTATAAGATATTTTTAACGTCATGATTGTAGTTACAAATATATGTTTTTTAAAATTAACTCAGGCCTGTTTTTAAAACCAACTAGAGGATATGTTTGTACGATGCATATAATCATTTTCAAAAATTGATGCTTAACTAAGAAGCGATTTTTAATTTTTGCTTTGCAATATGTTTAATATTCATGAAAGGTTTGCTGAACTTAGTCAAGAGACACTTAATAAATATATTTGGTCTGATAACTACACTCGATACTCACACTTTGGTCTATAACAATACTCGATCTTGTAAAACAATTTTTCAGAATTTTTGAATACCAGTAAAATTAAATACAGAAATTTGGAAAACGTTTCAGAATTTTAGTGCACTGAATTTTACAAGGAGAATTACACTTTAATGACTAAGATTTATTCATTAATTGAAACATAAAGAGGAATAATTTTTGACGAACTTTGGTTTGAAATTTTAATTTGGGTATACTAGTATATTCTTTTGTAATATTTTCTGTAATGGAAATGTAGAACTATACCACGAAAAGAAAATTTTGTTGATAAATTTTTAAATAATTTGTGATTTAAGCGCGTTTATGTTGATAAAATTTTGATTAATTTCCGATTATTACGCATTTAATTATATGAATTTATTTATTAATTGTTACAAACGGATGAATAATTTTGGATGAACAGCAGCTTGAAATCTATGTTTGAGTAAACTTATACATTCCTTTTTCATTCTTTTCTATTACGAGTAAAAAGCTTAACTATGAAGAAAAAATTATGCTGACAAATTTTTGATTAATTTGCGGGTAAGTGAACTTGATTTGAAACAGCTGAATCTTCTTCGAAAACGGTGGAATTCGACTTCAATCTAAAGTTGAATTTAGCTTGAACATTCTCAATTTGTCAGCCATATGCTATCTGTGAGGTTGATCATAAAAACGGCGCTTTCTTTAAATTATAATAAAAAAGTTAAATTTTTTCTCTATAATAATTCACATCTCCTATTGGCCTTACTTTTATTATGCAAAGAGATTTCGTTTTCCGATTTAAAAGAAGCGTTCTTCGCGCTTTCATCATATCTAATTGGTAAACATTAATATTGTCTTTCGAGAAAATAATCATTTGACGAAATAAAGATTACTTGAAGATAATCACTGAAATGAAACGACAGCAGATCGGAAAATGGGGGAAATTCGACTGCTATTGAGTTCTTATCATATATTAATTTAGCATAAAACATCTCTATAATTATTAGCACTGATTTCATTTCAATTTAAGAGCAAAATTGCAATAATCAGAATAATGCTTAATCATGTAGATTTTAAATTTCCTTGAAAGTTGTTTAAAAATTCTGAAGTAAAAAAAAGTAAAAAAAATTGTAATTCTTCTAAATTTTTATGAAAGAGGGAAAAATTCAAAAAATTATAAATCTACAGTTTCTAGACATTTTTCTTATATCTACAATAAAGTAAAATGTGGAAATGCTTGAGGAAAGTGATAGCTTTTTTATTTGTTTCGTAAAACCTTCTAGTATTTTGAACTCAAAATGACAATTTATTTGGAAGTCGTCCAAAAGTTCTTAAACACGCTTATACAAGTTTTTATGCATGATAAAAGAATAAAACTACGACGAAAATTTGAAAAATTATCCATATTGAAAAACTTGTGGGATGGAATTTTTATGCAATATTACACTCTTCACATTATGGAGCAATAAAAAAAACCGATGAATTCAAACATTTTTTTATTCGTTAAAATTACTTTTAAAAAGCAGTGAGATATATTTTAATAATTAGTTAGTTACTCCTTAAAGTCCTTTGAAAATAATTGAAAAAATTACGAGTGATTTCATGTTTTATAACAAACAGTAATATTTAAATTCTAACTTTTCCGATTAAACTCGATTTATAATGTAAAACCTTTTTTGTCATAATATCTTATCTTGATGCAAAATTCATTAGTTTGATCTAAATTTAATTCTGAGGATGCTATTGTAATGACTTTTTCATTAGTTATTACAGTACTGAAAATAATAGCTAACTATTTAAGTACAAAACATCGTTTTAAAGCTTTACATAGGATGCTCAGGATGTTCAAAACTTAAACAAAACTGTTTAAATCTATTGTTTTATTCAAGTTAGAAAAACCTTTCTAGACAATGGCTAGATTGGTTCGATACAATTGGTTAGCTTTTAGAATAAGGGAATTATTATCTTTGTTGCAGAAACAAAGCAATAACTTACCTTTGTTTTTCTTCTTTCTATTCATGAAAGGCATCTTAAAGAGCTTCAGTTTGAACTGTAATAAAAATAAAATCGAATTAGAAAGATTCGTAACAACAATTTGTCATCAAAGTTAGTTATTATGTAAATATTTCGTCCCAAACTATGATTTATTTCTGAAACAAAACAGAATTCGCAATTATTATTAAGAATTATTACAGTTATCTATCGCTAAAGAGTATAGTTAAAAAAAGACGTATCTTATTCTCTAGATAATAATAACTTTATATTATTTGTAGAAACTAATTGGGTATAGAAAAGCTGTAGAATTTCAAAGAAGACCATAAAGATAACAATACGTTAGCTTTTTACCATTTGGAGCAAGATGCAAACCTGATCTGTGACCTAGAAGAAACGGACGGAATAGTTTTTTAAGTTTTAATTTAGAGTTAGAGATATGATGAATTCTAAACGCCAAAGAGTTACCTATCATCCAAGAGTTATTTCTTAGTCTCGGATAATATTAATTTCTTATTATTAGAAGCAAATAATTGTTTTTATATGAACTTTAGTAGATAAAAGAAGACAAGAAACTTTAGAATAGGCTAGGTTCCTTACCGTTTCAAGCAAGATGTAAATGTGATCTTCTATGACTCAAAGAAACTGACTAAATAGTTGTATAATTCTAATAATCTATAATGAAATGATGGATACTAATTCAGAGTTAATTATGTGTGATACCAAAAAACCAATCACTAACGAGCTTTTGTTTCCTCATCATTGTAAAAATGCCTCTCATCACCATATGACCACTTACGCAAAAGTTTTCTCAAAATTTTATTTGTTAATAGCAAATTGAATTCCAAAGTTGCATTAATAAATTGTGCAAAGTCACTTTGTATCTAAAAATTGTTATTAAGAAACGAGTCGGTTTGTTATTATGTTTGTTTGTGATTTAATGCCGCCAAAGGAAATGAAAATTATATTACCCTCGGATTGCGTGCGATTTTAAATTGGATTTACTAAGAAATACCATTTAATTTAAAATCCGTTTTTTTAACAAAAACATTTAATTGAGAGAGAATAATAAAATATCGGAATATACTTTGTAATTTAGCGGCGCAAGAAATTAACCATCAAACTACAACCAGGTAATTTGTGATTTTAAATTGGATTTCCTATTAAATTTCTGAAGTCTTTTTATTAAAAATTTTCAATGATAGAAGTGGGAATGAAAAATTAAATTCAGAAGAAGACATTTATATAAAGGAAAAAAAAGATAAAGTCACATGATAAAACCTAAATGTAAGATTTGATGGAATGACTACTCATCCAAAAATAGCATAAACTTGTATTATAAAAAAATTAACAGTAGCATTCGGGGAAAAAAAATTCGACGAATGTTGAAACACTGACCGAAAGAAAAGTAAAGTAACGAAACATATCAAGAAATCTGAAAAAAAGCATAACAGTTTGAAAAAATACGATTTGTGTTCTAAAAATAAAAACCCTTATTCTTTGCTTATAGTGTTTTTTCTATTGTCTGCCATGGACCACACTTTATTCACCACGGTTCAGAACAGTGGCGTAACAAGGGTAAGTGGTTCCCGGGGCCAAAAAATTTTTTGCGCCTCTAGTTGTCATTAGTGACTTAGCAAGAGTAAATGTTGCCTCCTTTTCATTATATTTGACTTTAAAAAAGGGATCGAAACGCACTAATGTTTTGTCTCCACGGCGCTCCGCAAAACTGGCGCCCGGGCCATTTATTGCCTCCCGGTCGCTACCCATCTAGTTAAGAATATTTGAAATATCAGAGAATTTTTCGAAATTTAAGAGTCGCCTCTTAAATTCCTAAGAGTAAATTTAATAGTTCGAGATTTTATAAGTAAGATCAGTTTTTATAAATTTCGGAGATAGTTTCTGAATCCGACTCTGTTGTAGATTTTGATTGTTTTGAGGAGAGTTTTGCCCTCTTTGTAACAGTTTTATAATCAGAAAATTCTTCTTGGCAGAAACTCTTCATAGATAGAAACGGAATAACTTTGCTTAACTTGAGAAGAGGCTGGGAAAGGTTTTAGGATTTTGTGCAAAGCCGAATCAGATACAGAAGGTGTGGTTCTCCCGATTATTTTTGTACTTTTTGTTACAAAAGTTTATTTTTACTATAAATTCACAACTAGTTCATCATAAGAGTGTCAAGGCTTTAACGATTTGCTTAGATTTTGCGTTTATGAATATATATTTTTTATTTTTACTGCTTTCTATTCTTTCTCAGACTGTCAGGAAGGATACGGACAGGACAAGAAGTATAATTCCCTTTACAGTTCACGCAAATTTCTTGTGCGGATTCTAAGAGCTATCATGATTTAATGAGAGCAAGTGAGTGTATGGCGGCACGAATCTTTCAAATGACTAAAATGCTGACACTTAAAACTCCGCAGTGGATTTGGGATTCAAGACTCCTTATGTCCGATTTTGTATATTCAACTTTGTTAGAATGCGATAATTTTGAGATGTTAAACGTTAACGCTTAGAGTTCAGGAGTAGAGTCTCTGTATACAGAAATTCAGCACACATACAAAACTTCATGACTTTTCAAGTACTTAGTTATTTCCTCCACCAGAACATCAAACAACTATTCGAGAGTATTTAGGTTTTTCTAGGATGCATAGTGTTACACGAGGGCTACAGCAACTGAGAGTTTTCCAAAAACGTTTAGTCTAACAGTTGTTTATGTCTAGTTTCTAGAAGTACCCTGAAAGAAGTTAGCTTTTAGATCTCTAATACGATAAATATGACGATATATATTTGATTTCATTTTTTTTCATAATTACTCGAGTAGGAAAAAAAAATATAACGAAATATATTTGATTTTAAGTTTTCAGAATACAAACAACACTCCGGTAAACAGTTGGAATATATTAGCTCTCTTTTTTATAGACTAACTCAAACAGCATATGCTTTGATCCTATGAAGTTTTAAGACCAGAATTTAATGCGAGTAACAACTTATATAAATTTCAGTTTGCTATAGACAGAAAATAGTAAAAGCACTACTTAACAAACCTATTATAAATAACATAGTTTAGAATTTTGTGAATCGCGAGATAAAAAGTTTTCAACATTTTTCGAAAAAAATTACTGTTAGTAAATTCAAGAGTGAAGGCCATCTTAATATTTTCATTCATTTAAAAAGTTCATTCATCGGGAATTAATTGAAAGCAAAAAATTTCAAAATATTTTGATATTAAGTAAAATTTTAAAAGCAAAGTAAAGAAATCACAGATATTATTTTGGAAATAACCATACATGTAGAAATTTTCTTGAATCGTGAGGCAACAGTAGTTCTCATCGTCGTTTCAACTGAAGAAAAAAGTTTTCGTGGAAATTAGGTTAATGTAAACTATCTTAATTAAGTTTTACACTGTAAAAGAATCCTTTATCAGGAATTTTTTCTCCAAGGACAAAACTTAAAGAACATAATTATTGTATTTCTCTTTACACAGCTGATGAGGAACCTAAAATGTAGCCTTGATAGATGAAGTGGTCAAAGTACTTAACTACCGACTTGAATATGTTCAAAGTCGCATTCTCAATGGGACAGCTTATGAAGTAGACACAAAATGAAGATTGATTAAAACATGCTTCAAGGGTTTGTGGGTTTTATTCTGAAATATAGGAAATTATATATTTTTAAAAGTGGAATTTCGTTATTGTCAATCGCAGTGGTTTTGCTATTTTTGACGCAAGATGAGTTAAGTTTTTATTAAATAATGTTCTATGTTATTCTTATCGTCCTCCAAAGTGCAAAAGTTCGTATTCCAAAAATTCCATTTGACAAAAATCCACTAGTCCGTACCCCTTCTTGTCGCCAATATCAAAAAGCGAGTAATACACGCTAAATTCTATTGAGCGATTTTTGGACTCCAAAAGGGAGCGAATGAAAAAATTCTCTTTTTCGATCTTTTAGTACGAAAAATCGCTCTTTAAAACACTTTTATCGCCGCAAACCAGTTCCCACTTCCTGTCCGTCAGAAAACAGATCACGGAATCGGAATTCTCCTTTCTAGTTCGATCCTTTACGGAGTGTTTTCTAATTACTGTTTCATTCACGAGGGGGTGTCTGAGAAATTATTGGTTAATATCATCACGTGACCTTTCCTTATTTCTGTTTCTACTAGACCCGACAACATCAGCCGACATTTTGTTTTATTTTAGCTTGCGTCCTTCATACACCATAACAGAGGAAGCATTTTGGAGCCGAAAAAAGATTATTAAATCTTTTTAATTAACATCATCGATCCGGAAGGTGGATAAAAGCATTATGATGGGTAAGTAACCTTTTCAAATTCTAAAATTGCACTTTAAAGGATTTCATAGATCAGATATTTTTCTGACACCGCTTCACGCCAAATCCTTTATCGACTGTGTGCAAAGATTATTAGTAGCTTAACTTCACAATACTCTTTGTGAATTCGTCATTATTTTAATATTTTTCTATTGGAAATTAATAATGAGTCTGATTTTCTAATATGGCAATAACCCCACGTTACTCTATTTTTTTTTTTGCATCGATCGTGTTTAAAAATTGTATTAATTAAACAGATAGTAAAATAAATCAATACTGTTTATTAATTTTTCATTATTTTAATATTTTGGACATTGTTTAATAATTATAAAGTATCTGCAGTTTTTATAAATATTTTTTTGATTTATGTGTTTATTTTGCTTGGATAAAATGTGTGCTCATCAGAATTAACTTCCATTAATAAATATTTGAACATCTTGGGGGAATTTTAATTTGCCTGTCCACAAAGTGATTGTGTTTTGGGAGGCTATTTTAAGGTAAGTTTAGTTAATAAATTATATCTATTGCATATAATATAATTAAAATTACATTTATGCACATTCTTCAAAAACTTTGTTAAATGACCTAATTCCATTCTGAGCATATGATCCTTGACACATAACATATCCCTGACATATGCTATACTTGAATGCAAATTTGAAAATTCCCGAGACATTAAAGATAATAAGAGTAAAAATAATAAGACATCTTCATCCAGAATACATTGTTTTGACACTTTATTTTTTGAAAATTATTTGTCATTACAGATTATCCATTAGAAAGTTAAGGAAGAAATTAATTAAAATTAATTAATTAATTTCATCCCCTGTCATATTAATCACACTTATTTTTATTTTTAATTTAATGTATATGTAAATTTGGTTTGAGCTGTGAATGCATGTTGATGATCCCCGAAGGTCAGCAGAACTATATCAGGTCCATGAGCTTGTACACCCTAAAGAAATCCAAAATCAATAGAGGATCCTTTTTGGAAAGCCCCAGGTCGAGAACCCTGATACCAGTGATGCACCGGGTATGCATGTTTTAAATGTGTTTTGAAGTGCAACTTTGGGAGAAAAAAGATTGCAAAATTTAATTTGCCTGTCCACAAAATGCTTGTGTTTTGTCAGACTAATCTAATGAAAATTTAATTATCTAAGTTATATCTAATACATATAATATAATTAACATTAGATCTATGCACATTCTGCAAAACTTTGACCTAATTCCCTTCTGAACATATCCTTGACATATATTATACTTGAATGCAAATTTTAAAATTCCTGAGACATTAAAAATAATAAGAGATATCTTCATCTTAAATCCTACATAGTTTTATGACACTTTATTTTTTCGAAAATTATTTATCATTGTAGATTATCCATTAGAAAGTTCAGGAAGAAATTTAAAATAATAAAAATTATCTTTAACCAATGTATTAATCACACTTATTTTTATCACTTATTATATTTTTTATATATACATTTTTAGAATGTTAATGAGAATTTCTTAATCAATCTGGATTTCTTATAGATTTACTTTCCATTAAGATTATTAAAATTTTTAAAAGTTTTGTCTCTTATTGATGTACCAATTACCTAACTGATCAGGTCATTTATAAGCATAAAACTAGTTATTATTATTATTATTAATTGTGCATTGGGATGAGTGTTTTTAGTTTTAATTTTTCCACTATTGGAATATTGGGGGAGGGGGGGGAATAGATTATTTGGGTACAATTAGCTTTTTCGATTTCTCTCGCATCTTCATACTTCCCTATAAGAATGTACTCTAGATGTTGAACTCAGTGCTGTAGGGTAAATATTTTTATATATTTTAAGAAATTTTTTTTTTTTATTGATTTTAGGCTATGCTATTTAATCGACACTGACATTTATAAAATGCATGGATGACTTGTTTCAAATGCCAAAAAGTTGTTACAGATAGATTCTCTGAAGAAGTAGATAGTAAGACTGAATAAATAAAATTGATTTTTTTCATTGTAGATTAGTAATGAATTTGCTTTAGAAAGTTATATAATGCATAACTTCTTTTCTAAATATGATTGTTTTTTCATAGAAATATAACTGTGTTTATGTGAACTAATTAAAAAAGAAATATAACTGTGTTTATGTGAACTAATTAAAAATTATCATATGTTTAGGAAAATCCATCTATTAGTGACATCCATCTATTTAATATAGCAGCAAATGCTTTGCAACTTATTCTAAACAAATTGCGCAATTTTTTATGAATATTTTTATTTCTCTCATTCATAAAGAGTTAACTTTTGCTTTAGTTTAAAATTTTGCAAGCCATTGCTTGGTTACTAACTAAAGATTCTCACTGTAACGTTTATATAACAGGTATCTAAGGTTAACATAGGTCCTATGATATACTTCAAAACAAAAAGCTAAATATTGTTTAAAAATTTGCAAATATGTGTGCGAAATAAATGGATGTGTGTCTCATCTTAAAAATGACAACAATCAATAGAATGGTGTGGGGAGTATGTGTCAAGACCTAATTCCATAATTTCTTCAAACAGTTTATTAAAAACTTTTTTACTGTTCTGTATGTGAGAATAATTAAACTACTAGTTTGTAAAAGACATTTACAGCAAATTTTTAACTTTAAATGTTTATATGGAAACAAAAACTAATTGTTAAAAAATTCTGTTTGAACAATGTCCTTCACTATGTTGCAGAAATTTTTCTTTAATTAAATAATTTATTTAGCAGGTTTCAGGAAATCAGTGGTTCAAATTCCCCTCTTATGCCCTATTCAGATACATTGAGCTAAACATTTTTCAGTCATTATTGTTTTAAATGAATTATTTTAAAAGCTATGGTTAAATTATGCATTTAACTTTTTTTCTGTGGAATAAAAAAAATTCTTAACAATTTAAAAGGAATTTTCAATATTTTTTCTAATTCAAATTCTTTTTTCGATTTATAGGTGAATGGTTGCTTAGAAGAAGCAGTAGTCTTGTAAACCCAGCCCTGTATTTTGTCACTGGAGAAAAGTTCTAAAGTAGCCATTTTATAATTTTGGACAAAAATCCAGTTGAAGTTGGACAATGTGCATTAAAGACATTTGATGTAGTGAAATATATTGAACACTTAAGAATATTTTTTAACTTCATGGATACTGCTATATATAAATTAAGCAGCACTGCCAAGAGTTCTGTCGAAAATATAGATGCCATTCTTTGCTGGACAGTGTTGTAAATTCTCTTTTCATTATGTGTATCCATTATGTAATCAAGGAAAACTACATAAATAACCAATTTTAGTTAGAATTTTACCAAAATGTAATCACAGTTGTTTTATATAGAAAAATGGATTTGTTTTGGGAAAGGTCCAAGATGAACATCTGCCATCTAGGCAAATATTATGACTCAGTTTTTTATGTGTGCAATGTATTTAAATAAATTTGACCAAAATATCTAGCTATTGGTCAAAAAATAAAGAGCTATGTTTGATTGTTAGTTTAGTGTGTAATATTTTTGTTTGGATTTTATCAAAATACCACCCCACTCACAGACAGCAATTGGTAGAAAATTGTAAGTTTTTCATTTTTTTGAAAGTAGTTTTCTAATGATTTGTGCAATTGAGTATAAATGTAGTTAAAAATTCAGACTGTTAATTTTAGGTATAAAGTTTGCAGATAAATATGTGTGTAAATTTTTATGAATGTCAAAAATTTTGCTTGGGGTGTGTAATCAAGAGTGTTTTTCGTAACATCTTTTTTTTTACTTATTTATGTTTTACCTGTATTTAAAACTGCCTTTACAACAATAACATTTATACACTCTAGTTGGTTACATTTTGCTTCCATGTAAATATAGTATAATAATTTTAAATTTAATTGTAACACATTTATATTCTTTCTTTTCAAATTTATTTTAAGCTTTTAATCCATGTGCAGTTCTGATTATCTTTATTGGGTACATATTACAATAAGTTTTTATTCCGTAATTTTTTTTTTATCATCAGTTCGATTCTATTTCATTAAGCATTTTTCATCTTGGTTGTTATTGTAGGAAGTGTAATACTTGATTGTACTACAGTGAATTTATGTAAAAATGTATTTTTATGTTGTAATAAAAGTATAAAAATACTGTGCTGCTGTTATTTGTTACTTGAGTTATTATCTATAAATCAGTATCTTATGTGCAGTATTATTTGTAATAATAAATGGAATAAAAAAAAATTATATTCATTTATAAAAGCATAAGTTATTGATTAGAGCAATTAATTTCTTATGATTTGTTAAAGAATAAAGATTTGAAGTAATATTTTGGCCGTTTCTCTTGTTTAGATCTTTGCAAAAATATATATTATTAGGTACGTATAATTATACTATTTTTATATTTATTTTCCAACATGTTATTCTGGTACTCATGCAAAGAGCACTAATTAGTTATTGAAGTTTTGAGCAAAGATCATAATAACTTTTACTGTTAATATAATTTAACTTGTGCTGCAAAGAGTAGTTTTAATGTTTCTTAGAATTCTTATGCAGTTTTAGAAACAAAGTATTTTGTTAAAATTTCCAATATTCTTTTACATATAAGAAATGTAATATACCGTTTTAATAGATTTTTTAGGATATTCATTCCATTTTTTAAAAATTAAATTTCATATTTTTTCTTCATTTTAAATAACTGGTAAAAGAGTTTTTAATAATGTATATTGTACACATACAGTGTTTCTGAGTAGGGAGAAAGCCAGGAAACTAATATAATTAGTAGCCTTAAATCAGGGAAATGTTGTAAGTTTAGTCAGGGAAATTTTTTTTCACAGTTTCTGTAGCCACCCTCCTGTATTATATTTTTTAAGCTGACTCAGTCTGTCAAGACTTTACTACTCGGTGCAAACTCAAAAGCCTTATAATTAATATTTTCTAAAAATTATAATTCGTAAAAGAATGAGTAAAATTCATGCAAATAACGTGTGTTGTGTGCTTTAGATGTTGTTAAAGGATAAATGGAAAATAAAATTGCAATATTAGAGAATATGGTGGAAAATATGTATTTAGAGAAATGCAGATTTAGAGAATACAGTTAAATCTTCAAAAAGAAAAGAAAAAAAAAACAGATATTGGTCAAGTTTAATGATTTTGTGAAAATTGCTAAATAACTGCAAATTGAATTGAAGACAAAATGCAAATTCTTAAAAAAAATCTACAGGATATTTTTTAAAAAAATAAAGATTTTTTTACATATTTTATTAAATTAAATTGAAGAAAAAATGCAGTTTTTTTCTGTATTCAAAAAATCTGCAGAATATTTAGAGGAAAATATAATAAGAAATTTTTTTGTAGATTACATTGAAGAAAAAATGCCGATTTTTTGCTGTCTTGCAAAAAATCTGCAGAATATATAGAGAAAAATTTTATGCCGATTAAATTGAAGAAAAAATACAGATTTCTTCTGTCTTCAAAAATTCTGAAGAATATTTAAAAGAAAAATATAAGAAGAAAATTTTCTGCAGATTAAATTGAAGAAAAACTGCAGATTTTTTTTGTCTTCAAAAAATCTGCAGAAATCTTTTAAGAAAATTTTAAAAAAAAAATTTCTGCAGTTTTTTTTAGCTGGGTTATTAAAAAATTATTTATTATAAACCGTGCTATATAGTTTACAATTGTTTCCATTATAGAAATCTGTTGTATTGTACAGAATAATGCTGGTATTAAAAGAAGCACCCCCCCAAATTGTTTCTTACTAGTTTTTAAAATAGCAGAAGTGATGAAACTAAGGTAAAAGACCGTTTTTGTTTAGTAAAACTCTTTACAAGGATAAAATAATAAGCAGCATTTTATTACCTCAAGGGGGATATTTATTCATAATGCTCTTTATAAGGTACAAAGTCACTGGTCTCGTTATTGCTTTAAAAAATGTTTTCTTTTAAACGTTCAGAAAAGGTTAATAATTAATCAATATTAAAAGCATTTTTAAAAAAGCGATCAGTTTACAAACTGATCCAAAAGGAGCGAAATTAATAAAACCATTTCCAGAAAAAGAGCGTTTTTCTTTTAAACGCTCTGAATGAAGTTACAAATTAATCAAAAAGAATCGAAATGAGTAATGAAAACATTTCCAAAAAAGAGCGTTCTTTCATAAACGCTCCCTTTCACATTAAAAATTAATCAACAAAGAGCGAAATCATTGCTTAAAATATTGCTCAAAAAGGAGCATTTCTTTTAACACGCTTCTTTAAATATTAAAAACTGATGGAAAAGGAGCGAAGTCGTTCAATACAAAAAGGAGCGAAATTCGCTCCGAATATTTCGCTCCGCGGAAGGATTGTAAAACGCTCCGAAAGGACGATGCACTTTCAAGTACGGAGAGGAGCGAATTTCGCTCGTTTGGTTTAAGCGTGTATACACTGTAAAAAATATCCGTTTTTTCCCCGGCCCTTTTCCGTATATTTGACGGTTTAAAGCTGTTTTGTTGACAAAACGGTTTTTCACCGTTTTCCGCTCCAGCCATAAACGGTTTAAAACCGTCAGTTCAAATTCTATTTTTCGTCATACGGTATTGCTTTCCGTATGATAACTTTCCCTTTTCTTAAATGTAATTTTATTGCATTCATTTCATGTTTTTAATAGGGTTCCATCTCCGCTATTGTTTACACATGTTGCAGTAACCTGTTGTCACTCATGAAAGCTAACCTTAAAACACGTGTTCTGGCAATAGTTGATTTTTACACCACTAGGTGGCGCCACTAGAGCTATAGTGACTTTAAAACTCAAATAGATTATTTTTACTTCATTTTATGAAGTCTCCGGTGGTCTAGTGGTTAGAGCGACTGCCTTTTATTTCTATGAACTCGGTTTCGATCCCCGGCTCGGAAGAGTTAGAAGTTTTGTCACCATCTTGCATCGAAATCGTCCAAGTAAGTTCAATTAAGAATTATATTAATTAAACTAATTGAAATTAATAATTAAGCCTTGATTAATTAATATTCCTAATTGATAATACACATCGGCACATTTCAGCTCGAACAGAAGGAGAAAAACAACTCAACTCAGTCGATGACGTCACTTACTTCGATGACTTAATTTTTAAGGGGGAAACTCATCATACGATAAAAAACCGTTGTGACTACGGATTTACTTCGTAACTTTTACGGGAAAAACTTGTTCCTGTATGGTAAAAAACCGTTGTGCCTACGGATTTACTTCGTAACTTTTACGGTTTTGCACAACCAACCCAGCTGCCAGTTTAAAACCGTAAATTTTAAGGGATTTTTTTACAGTGTAGTAATGGTGGTGTGGCTCTTAGGGCCCATCTCCGAAGACGGGTCGTACCCCGGTAAGGGGGGGGGATCGTAGCATAAGCCTCTCGTAAAGGGGGCTACTATGCTGGAGCCACAGTGCCCGATTAGCTGTCGTGGCGGCCGGTCTTTCAGATGTACCGTATGGCCGCGGCTTGGGCAGGATTGATCCTACAATGATGGCAATGTATTTCAAGAAAAATTCCGATTTTATGATGGCTGAGATACGAGGAATAAAAGCACAACGGTGAAATTTCTCTTTTTTTTGTCTTATAATCCTCCTCAATGAAACAACATAAAACAAAAAATAAAATAAAATGCTGCACTTAGCTAAAAAAAACCCTGTTATAACTCAGAATCCAAACAGTATCCCATGGTGTGTATACTAATTTGTAGTCAGACAAAGTGCTTAAAAAAATAACAAAAAGCATGAAAAACAGAACCGATGAAACAAAAATAATTCTAGCTTACCTTCTTTTTAATGTTAACCGAATTCGGCTTAAAAAAAAGAAAGGAAATCTTTAAAGTTCCATAAAAAAGATCAACTGAAAATGAAAAAAATAAATTAATTCTGATAATGCTATTAAATCATCACTATCCCCGTGTGGATGAATCAGCATAAATAAAAAAAGCAAGAAATCGCAAAAGGCCAGCTAGGTTTCCATGTATGTGTCCAAGCTTAACTTTTCATGTGAAAAAATAAAAATAAACTTTTAAAAAATTAAACAAAACCGTGGTTTGAAAAGTATAAAATAATTTTCATTTTAAAATCGGTGCCAAAATAGAAACAATATTAAATCCATTTATAAACCTTAATCTACAATAGAACCTTAAAACTACACGTGGCTACCACGTAATCTTTCAATACGAGCTCATACAGGTACTTATGCATTTAACCTCATCTTATACTTATATCAAAAACAGAACAAATATGAAATTCAAGGCTCTGATATTGTTATGGGGTATCAATGGTTTCTTAAAATGTAAATTCCATGTAATCAAAATAGGGGGATAATAGAGGGAAAAACAAATTAAATTTAACTATTTGCTTTAAAATATCTATTTCTTTTTTCCTGCTAACTTCACCTTGTACTTCTTTAACTAACTTTTTGAAGACAAATTTTGATTTTAATACATTCATTGAATATCAGTGGCGAATCTAGGATTCGGGTGGGGTGGGGGGCTGAAGTCACAAAAACTTTGTATCGTCGTGATGAATGTCAAACTTCAAGGCTAAAGTGAACCAAAACATTTTAACTTTACAGACTTTACTTACCTGACAATAAAAATCATAAAAAACAATATAATACTTTCGATAATTTAATAAAAATTACAGTGAAATAACTAGCCAAAAAGTGTCTTCGACCGCGTCAAAGCTACAAGTACGAGTAGAATGACTACAAAATTAGGAAAATTTTCGAGCCTGTCAGGCCAGAAATTAATGTTGAAATGTTTTTATTATTTTTTAAAAAGAGGGAAATTAAGGAAAACAGTTGTAATAATGTTAAATAAAATCAAGAATTCTGGCTTGGCTCGGGGGGGGGGGGGGGTAGCCCGATAGCCCCCCCCCTGGATTCGCCACTGTTGAATATAAAGGATTTATTTTGCACCAAAAATTAATTCTGCGAATTATTTTGTTGAACTACGAATGAAAACGAACTTCATTATCAAAAAAGTCGTGAATTTAAACTAATTTTTAAGATATTCTTATTAATTTTCAATAGTACTCTAATTTTTTAAAAAATATAAGAAACATTCGAATATCCATTGAAAAAATTTATGCAATAAAATAGCAAGAGCAAGTTTTTTTTTTAAAGAATCTTAAAGAAGGTGGGATCTTCTATATTTGGGCCGGGAAAAAAATAAATTCCATGTAATCAAACGGGAAAAAACTTATCAAATTTAACTATTTGCTTTAAAATATCTTTTTTTTCTCTGCTAACCTCACCTTCTACTTCTTTTAAAAGCAAAAAAGATATCGAATTCTGAATTTACTGTGCTTCATGATATACAATTTTAATATAGATTAATAACTCATATCAAAATGATCTCCACAGACATGACGAATGCTGCTTGCTGATAATTCCGGATTAAGCTTCGGATCTCTCTTCATCGCTTTACACCACTTTTTCCGAATAACATAATTTTTTGCATATCTTTAAATAATTTATCGAGTGCCGTTAAAGTTGTATTACTACCTTTAAGAACAATACAATACTTGTATCTTGCCGACATTATTTTATCTGATGCGAGAGTCGGAAAATATAGAAAAAAAGAGAATCTCTATAGAAAGCGAAAGGGAAGGAAGCGTGCGTCTCCCCTGTCAAGCAACTATGACGTCAGACCCGTTTCGCGCCAAAACGTAACGTTTTCCCCGCGTTTTCTGAGAGGCGAACTTGATTGCAAATTTAAAAAAAAAAAACTGTCTAGAATTTTTTTTCTAATAATATTGTTCGTTTCGAAGCATTTTAAATCGATTTAAAAAATAAAAAGAAAAAAAAATGCTGAAGTTCCTCATTGTAAAAACATGAGCCGCTTAAAGAAAACTGTAAGTAAATTGGAATTTTAATCATATTTGTAATATATTTGTAATTTTTAATAAATGCTTAGCAGCTCTTTCTTATAATATTTATTGTGGCTTAATTTCCTTAAAATATTGTTTAAAAACTTTATTAATTTTATGATTTTAGTGTAACTTTTCCTTAGGGAGGCACAAATGCTTTATCAGTTGATTTATTTCCTGTACGCACTGGCTGACACATCTGTCGTACCACTTAAACATTAGTCTCTAATGTTCTCTTTTCTCACATAGTTAATATGTGAGGTCTATAGTGACTTACAGATAGTTGTCCCATTATGTCACCTCATGGCAGATGGCTGAGGAGAAATTCCTGATGAGGGAGAATAAGACTAAATAGCCCCTTGGGCTTAAGGAAAGACAAGAGATCTTATCTTCTAATGACTTGAAAAAGTGGCAAAAGGAATTTCCAACTTGTTCGTCAAACTTTCCATTTCAGGAGAATATACCGTCGTCCCACTTAGGCATTAGTTTCTCTTTCCTCACTTATTTAATCTGTTAGGTCCATTGGACCTACAGAAAGTGTTTCTCCTCTGTCCCATTTTGTTACCATATGTGATGGCTGAATTCATTGATGATGAGGGAAGATAAGATTAACTAGCCTCTCGATCGGTGGAAAAAATGAGAGATCTTATGTTCCAATGACTCTAAATGTGGCAAAAGGACATTCCTGCTTTTTCATGAAAATCCCGTTTTAGGAGATTTTGTCTAACCAGTAATCTAAAATTTAACACATGTGTCAGCATCCATTTCATTCTTTCTTTAGCGCGTATTACTGGCGATTTTAAGAAGTATCCGCTTGAAATACACTATAGTTACCATCAACTTTATGCATCTTGAATATGTGTCCCATTTTGTATCTTGTACAAAAATTTTGCATACTGATATGTAGTTTAGTTTAGTCATATTAACGTCCTGTTTTGAAGCAACACAAGAGCTATTTTGGGACTGGCCTCGTAGTTTTAAGCCTCGGTCAGATGACGAGGACGACACCTGAGCTGGCACCCCCTCTCCAAGCTTCCGCACCACACCAACGGGAGGACGTTTGCCCCCCCCCATGTATGATTTAACGTGCAACAGGCCCAGCACATGGCGGATCTTAATCGGGTCTGAAGCTTGGAGTCAACTGATATGTAAAAGATTACAACTAAAGTAATAAGAATTTTTATAGTTTCTTGAAAATAAATGCTTTACAAAATCACCTGAAAGTATAAAATATTGGACAGTTCAACAAAGCTTATTCTTCAGATCTTAACTTCTCATCACTTTTGAAGCAAATAATAATTACCCATTCTGTTTAACTATTATCAAAATTGTAAATATTGTGATAAAGATAAAATATACATCATGACATAATTATTCAAAGATTAATGTAATTTAGTTTTAAATAATAATATTGCATATACACTAAAAACCGCTGAACACATTATACTTGTGACAATGTAAAAATTCTCGAATTCATAAAGATTTTCTACTTTTATGTACTATTCCTCTTATATATTATTAATATTCTATTCATAATAGTTGGTCGTCAAAACTAACAGCTAAAGTTACAAAAATCGATAAAATATTTAAAGATAGATTTTTGAAATATGTTTTACTTACTTAAGATTTATTATTAAAATATACCATTGCTACCCCGTTTTAAACAAGTCGAGAAACTCTCCATCGTATAAAATTTAGAATGCTGTAGATTCTAAATTTATTCAACTCGACCTTTATTACACCGTCCGTTAAAGCGATTATTGCACTATCATTATTCACTGATATTATTTCGTTGCAATTATTCCTTTTGCAAATGTCTAAGGTTAAAAGGAAATTGAGAACTTAAGGAGCGATTCAATTGATTTTATGAGACACTTATCTTGAATATTCAGGGTGTCCCAGAAAGGTGGAACAAGCTTTTATTTCCTTAAATATTGATTTTAGACGTCCAACAAAGTTTCATCAAATACGATAAGAATATGTGTGAAAACACTTTGGCTTCTGTGTAAGTTGAAAATAAAAAATTAAGAAAATTAAATTTTTATACGTGCCCCATAGAGCAAAAGTGTCAATAAGTGAAATGTTCCTCTTAAACTTATCTATGCATAAACTAAGTTTCACAATTCTGTCGGAAAAATTTACAGAGATATGTTAATTTTTAAATTTCAAGGGGCTGCTCACAAATTTATATGGATACGTTTCTTGCAGAAATGCAAATTTATTCAATGAGGCCGCGGTGGCCTAGTGGTAAGGTTTCGGCTTTGGGGCCGGAGGGTTCCAGACTCGAGACCCGATTCCACTGAAGATCCGCCGTGTATGGGGCCTGTTGCACGTTAAATCATACGTAGTGGTCAAACGTCCTCCCGTTGGTGTGGTGCGGAAGCTTGGAGAGGGGGGTGCCAGCTCAGGTATCGTCCTCGTCATCTGACCGAGGTTCAAAATTACGAGGTCCGTCCCAAAATAGCCCTCGTGTTGCTTCAAAACGGGACGTTAATATATAACTAAACTAACTAAACTAAACTAACCAAATTTATTCAAAATAGAAAAACTGTGAAATGCAAATATTTGTCTAGTAGTACATCGTCGAATCATCATGGATTGAAAAAATTTGCCAATGACGCATACTGTTACTCAGTTTCATTGGCAGATAGTTACAAATATCGACTTGATAAAGAATAGAAGGACAACTTGAGGAAATAAAATTTAACATAAAACAAGAAAATAACCTAATATCGGACAAGAGTTTTAAATTATTTGCTCTAAGCGTTGTGCGTATTATTAAGTTTCACCTAAAGGCAGTGGTGATTCGTCTTCTAGGGTTGCAGAACTAACTAAAATTATTTTTAAAATTCGTATTTTCGGTTTTTTTCCTTATTTGCTTACTACTCCATTCTGAGAGTTCTATTACCAACGAAAAAAGATAAAAATGAGAAAAGAAGACTGAATATGAATTAAAAAGTAATACAGACATAGGATAGGGCTCCACACCAAATACTTTTGGAAGGAACCAAAACGCTCATAGTGTATAACTAAGAGGCATAATGAGCGAAGGAGAATAGGTGTCCTTTCTGTCTTTGAACTTAGCCAGAACTGAATTTTCGGATGTTCCTGTTTGGTTCTAGGCCAATTAACCCTTCATTTCCCTTCAATCTTTCACAGGGTTCGCTTTTGTGCTCTTGATTTGCTTTTCTTCGATTTCTCTTCCATTGGCTGTTTTTAGGTTTGTAATTCACTTTCATGTTACCTCAATGGGAACTTGGCTGACTATTACATAACGTTTACTGTTGTTAAAAGTCACTCACCGAAAAGAAAAGACTGTAATTTTCTAAAATAGAATTCAGATAATTACAACTACAAGAGTTTGGACTATTTTAAGATAAAGCTATTTTTGAAAAACTGAATTTCAATTGTATTCTAGTAATATTTTTATAGCACTTCTTGTTTCTGAGCAGGTGAGCTATCACTGCTGAAATACCACAGTGGATATTTTTTAAAGATTCACAAGATGGACTATTTTTGTAAATATTTCAATTAATGTATTATTTGACTATTTTTTAGATTTATCAAGAGTTAAAAACTACAATGTTATTTCCTGATTTCGCCCTTTATATAACGTATTGAAATATGTATATTATCCCTCAAATGTACATCGAAAGACAGCATCAAACAGCAGTGAAAGGTATGGAAAAGTGGTCTAAGTCAATAAATTTGTTTTCTTACATTTCTGTAAGTTTTGCATGTGAATAGATGAATAAAATAAAAATATTTTACAAATTGACATTTTTGTACTACAGAGGCCGTATAAAAATTTAATTTTTGTAACAAGATTAAAATGAAATTCAGAGTTTACTAAGCGATTCAAGGGATTTTGTGTGAGAATGGATATCGTCATTTGAACTAATCTAAAGTGTAAACTTTTTACTAAGCGCAAAAGACAAAGTGTTACTAAAATGTTTTAAAATAAATGATATGCATCATATGTAAAATTTTTAATTCTGAAACTCTCTCGAATAGAATGGATATTTTTCGTACTTATGTACTTTCGTAATTACGTATACGAAATCACAGAGAATCACATATGAAACAATTTTTGCAATATTTACTGCTCACAAATATTAGGGGATATTTTAAAATGATTATGAAGCGATAAAGAAGAAGTATTAGATTTTTTTATTAAACTAGAACATCAGGAAAACAAACGAAGCAAAAATGTAACACTGATGGTCTTGTTTAATAAAAATAAATAAATAAAATATTTGTTTATATCGTCTTAATTCATTTTGAATATTCCCTAATTTTTGTGAGCACTGCACTTTGCTTGATTTTTAGTTTGAAAGAGTAAGGAAAGTTAGTATATATATGATAAAATGAATTGTTTTAAACACATTCTTTAGTAATAAAATTTTCTGCAATTAAGAGATAAAGAAACCAAGACTAACTAAGAATGAACACTGAAGTACAGTGTTAGCGTATTCAGAAGTCTTTAGAACCGTTTCTATAGCTCCAAAGGAAACAAAATTTCACTAGCATATAGTACAAGTGATGCGCTCTACGAAAACCGAGAAAGAAGATGAAAAAAATAAAGACAAAAAATAAGAAGACAAAAATAAAGAGAAAAGAAAAAGATTTTTTTCTCTTTAAATTTTCGTCAAAAGTGACGCTGCGCTATTTAACGTTAAGCCCAAACGTTAAGTATATTTTCAATCAAAATACCGTTTTTATGTACGCTTTTTTTTCTCAAAATTTCACTAGGATGGATTTCGAGTGATGCGTTTTGAAAAAACCAATAAATAAATAAATAAATGCAACGAGCATAAAAACGGTATTTTTAACGAAAAGTCTTCAAGGTCAAAATTTAATTAAACTAAAAAAATCGAATGAACTACTCAATAGTGCTTTAAAAAATGTCTTCTTAGATAACAGCGCAGCGCCACTTTTAAAGAAAATTTTAAAAAAAATGTCTTTTCTTTTTCATTTTCTTTTTCTTTCTCTGTTTCTTGTACTGCATATTAGTGAAATTTTGTTTCGTTGGAGCGATAGAACTGGCTCTAGGGTCTTTAGGTGAACTTTAATTATAACAACCCTGTATGATCGCATATTTTTGCTTAAAGTAATTTTAAAAGTGGATTCAGGATCATTTATTTTTTTCTGCTTTCGTTTAAAAAGGAATTTATTGCATTAAAGGATTTTTAAAAAATCTTGCGAAGGTATAATTGCTTATTCCAAAATTTTCGCAATAGTATCAAACTTAAAATACGCTATTTTTTATAATAAAAATTGTTAAAACTCAATTTTGATTTAAAAAGCATAAGATCAATTTAAACTCCTTCAATTCACAAAATAATTGTTTGTTCAATTTTGGTAATATGATTATTAGATAATGATATAATAGATAAAAATAAATGGATAGAAATTTGCAATGCTAATATTTGTGAAAATGATCTCTTTAATGGAATTGACTATTATAAGCAGTTTTATGGCATTGCTATGGGTAGTTGTTATTCTAGTGCATTGGCTAATATATTTCTTCATTCATTCGAAAACTTATTAAGAATGAACTTATTTACGGTTATCGTTTCATTGATGACCTAATTGTGTTTAATTTTAATCATTTTGAATCTTTATTTAATTGCTATCCAAAAGAGCTTAAATTAAACATAATCAATAAGGAAATTAACAAATGCAATTTTTTGAATTTGGTAATTGAAATTTTGGTTTCAGGTGTCTTTATTTGCATTTATGATAAAAGAAAAGACTTTAATTTTAAGGTTTGAAGGGCACTTTGTGACTTTCAAACTAATCTTAACATTAAAATATTAAAAACACTATTTATTCTCAAATTAATAGAATAAGAAATATTTGTAATAACCATTCAAATTTCGTCACAGCTTTTGATAATTTAAAAGAAAACGGTTACCTAAGAAAGTTCTTTAACTATAACAACTTAATTTAAAAAGGATTGAAGAGCTTCTAAATTTCTGTTAATTTAGTTCGAATTTTTCTCAACGGATGGAGCTAGGTTTGCTAGCTTCTAGACTTAATATCCTTTGTTTCTGGTTTGCTTCTATGGCGTTGTTTATACTGGTATTTTTGACAGAAGGTAAAGTTAATTTTACCTTCTGTTTCTTTATTGGATTTGTTAAAGAAGACTTTCTGAAGTTTTTCTTATTTAAGAAAGATTTTTTCCTGCATTAGTTCAATTATTGGATAAAATCAGGCCGCATAGGGAATATAAATAATATTCCCTATGTGGCCTGATTTTATTAGCTAGTACTAGCCAAACTATTAAGTCATTCCCTTGATCGAAAATTTATCCATTTTAGAACTCCGATGGCGAGTGGCACTTTGAAAAAGTTCTCCATTCGAGTTCCCTTTCATTTTTTTCCATTTTATTTGCTTAATCTTAATGTGTTATAATTTTTTGAAGCATGATTGTTATTGTTTGATTGTATGTTAATTGGTTAGTTGATTATATACAATATTGTTAATACAATAACTGGATGCTGCTGCGTTGCGCGCAAAAGGTATATTGTTATTGATATTGCTTACTTCTTCTGGTTCTTCTGTAATTTCTTTATTGTATAATTAAAATTTCTTTCTTTTGTATTTTATTGGAAGTTGCTGCATTTTTGCGCCATTCTGTTTAATGCAAAGTTTAATTTTTAATATCTCTTGTTAAATTATTTCACTTGTACTTATTATATGGACAACTCTGTTATACCGGATTTCAGGAGAAAAGGATATATTTATTAACACAATATTAGGTTTGTCATCTTATTTTCTGCGTAAAATATCTCTAATCTAATCAAATAAATTGAAAAAGATTACAGAATGAGACACATTTTGAATATAATAAAAATTCATACCCTCATTGTCATTATCAATTACATTATGATCACTGAAATCATTTTGTGTATTGCAGCTGTTAAGTTATTAGCTAGTGCTAGCCATAATACAGAAAATAGTCTAAGGAAATAGAGAGAAGGTTATTGCCATTAGTGTCGCGAATGGCAGGTTTTAAACACTAGTGACAGATGAAACAATCCTATCACACAGTCCCAAGCGTCTTGTTGGTTGAATTTCAAAGGAAATAAATTCTTTTTAGTAAAAAAAGAACTAAACGAAAAAAGGGAAAAGAAAATTCTGTAGAAGATCAAAGCTTATTTTTCGGAGTAAAATGACCACAATTTTAATAAATAAGCAGAAATTTTGACAGGAGGGAAATCGCCATTATTAATTATGAATATTTCATTAACAATATCAGTTTTCACTGACACAATCAACACCACAGAAAATGAGGGAATGTGTATACATGCAATGGAATATACTGAACTATTTTTGCAATAACAAAGTTTAAATTTAAGGAGAAAAATGAAAGATTTAAATATTCCTAGTATATTTACATTCACTATGTAGTCTCCAGAGTGAACATCCTACATGCCACATACGTCTCTATGTGTCATCCACGTTAGTCGTAGAAGTAAATAAACTGATCTAAGTGAAAAACGACAAAGACAATATGTTAGACCAGATTTTTCTTTCTTTTCTGCTTTGCCTAGACATTCTGGTTTCTAGGAGGTAGAATATTTCGCACGATAGGATACAGTTAAGGATTTGTTTCTGAAATCTCTTCCGGAATTCAGGCATTGAAAGATGTCACTTTCCTCTGACAGTAAATGGAGTATATGAGAAAAGCGGAAGAATATAGAAGAGTGTCTCGAGAAAATTCTTCTCCACTACTTTTCCGGAAATGTTTCGGAAACCCATATGTTATTTCCCATATGTTCACTTAATTTAGAAACGGGAGATTTGAATGCTTTTATTTCAGCTGCCATTTTGAAAATAGATTGATTCATTCATTTTGATATTTTCATAATTATTTGATGATTCGAAAATATTCGAAATGAATTTATGAATTTTGATAGTTCATAAATTCATTTCGATATTTTCCTTTCTTGAGAAAATGACTAAATACTTCCAACAAGTTTTAAGATTTAAAATCAACTCTTAGGGAGTCTTAAAAGAAATTTGTTTAAGAAAACGAAGTATTCTATCAGATAATATTTTACTGCTGACAATTAAGAAACTTAAGGAGAGTATGAGAAAAGGGAAAAAATATAGAAGATTGATGCATCCTGCTGAATACTGTCTCACGCTTCTTTGTAATCGGGTTCAAAATCAAAGCCCTTGTGCACCAGAGATCTTATGCAAATTAGATGGCGCTCGATGTGTTTTGTAATTGGTCCAATTCTTTTCAGGAGACTTGGCACCCCCAAATTTTTTTCTACAATTTTGATCAAACATATTCAATTTTGTAGTAGATAGATGTAAACTGTGCAGAAACTGAAAATTCTAAAATATTTTTCATTTTGAAAAATTACAAATTTAAAAATTTTAAATTTTTAAAAAAAATTAAGCCTTTTTTTAAAATGCTTCTTCTCATACAATTTTTAATATTTTTCCTCCAAATTTTTTTGAAAGGGACCTCTCAATGTACTTAACAGAAATAGGGATCGGATTTTTGATATCTATATTAGTTTCAGAGAAAAAAATTTTGTTCAAAATTTTGTGAAATTTTTTGGAAAATATCAGAATTTTTCACATTGTACATTTTAAAAAAATTTTCTAATCAAAATTTTTACAAATCCATCCCTAATTCTATTAAGAATATATTTGTGAGTGAACAGAAAAAATTTCAAGTAATTAGAATAAAAAGAGATCGACTTTTAGCATTTTGTAGCAGACACAATTTTGGAAAAAAGCAAACTGAGAAAAACAGCTTTAAAGTTTTAAAAACAATAAAATTGTAATAAAAACAACTTATATCAAGCTAGTTTTTTTTCAGAGCAATAACCTGACATTTGTGAGTCCTAAGTTAACAATTTTATTAACATTTATTATTACTATAATTACTAATTAGCATCATCATTTATAGGGATAATTAGAATTTTTTTTAAAAAAATGCGAAAAAATTTCACTTTTTTCAAATTTTTTTAGTCAAAATATTTAATAAATGATCTGCAGTACTATTTATCAAATATCCATTATGACAGAGAAAAAACTTAATGAGAAGCGAAAGCAGTGATGATGATGCTGATATGCTTAATAAATAATAAAGAAGCGAAAGCAGTAAAACAGTAAACAAACAAAGATTAAACCGCTACTGTTTGAAACAACTATCTTGCTTTGGGTTTAAGGAAAAAATTAGGTGACTTTGCAACTTTCACATGAAATAAGCATAATTTAAACATTGGAAGTGGGCGTGGTACGTGATAAAATGTTAGACAAAATAACTTCATATCTCATTAAATATTTGTCTGATTGTTTTGAAACTTTCAGATTATTAAGTCAAAGGTTCAAGGATCATTTTCCACTCAAAATTTGAAAATCGATATTTTCATTGATTTTCCGGAATTCTTCGGGTGCCAAGTCCCCTTAACTGTATTTGTAACCACTTACAAGATTGTATATATTTGTGTGTATTACTTTTACTTTCAGCAGAGCTAGATTATGTATCTAGCTAGAGTATGTATCTCAAGATGCGATAGGGGACGGGCTGTACCCGGGGATCGCCGCATGAGCCGCTCGTAATGGGGGCCACAGTGCCCGATGAAGTCGTGGCGGCAGGTCATTGAACTTAGACCCGAATGCCCAGGCAGGGCGGGGTGAAGGCTTGTTTGTAATATTCATTATTTGTCCAAGACATTCTGTTTTCTACATGATTTTATTTATGAGCTTTGTATACCACGAAAATATTCGAGATATCACTTAAGTGTATTTCTTTCATATTTTGTAGCACTCATTTTGCATTATCATTTATTACCCTTTTAGTTCCGAGTGATGCACGATGAAAATAAAAATCATATTTTTTCATCTTGGTATTATTAACTGTTTTTATAATAAAAATAGTTGCTCATAAAATGAAGCACAATCAGAAGAAGAAATATTTTTGCAAACAGATTTATTCTGCATTTGGTTTCATTCTGAATCTGAGATCAATATTAAACTTTATAAATATCCCTTTTCTTAATTAAATGCAAATATGGGGGTTACCGAAATATTTCCGGTAAAGTAGTGGACAAGTATTTTCTTGAGACATCTTTGATATATTTCATACCGAAGAAGTCGGGTTTGAAATTATGAAAAGTAGAAGCTATATGTATTTGAGTAGATAAGAGCATAAAGACAGATCAAGGATGTATAAAAGCATTTTATTATGGACTATGTTAATCCCCTCACAAGAGATGGGCCTGAGAGATACACCACCATTACTATACCCACCAGAGAAGCGAGAACCCCCTTACTTTTACAGCTACTTCTCATCCGTGAACTCGCGGTGCCCCTCGGTGGAATAAAAAAAGAATATAAATATTCAAAGAAAGTTTTGAACATTTTCTTTGAATTCATCCAGTTAACTTTTAAAACAGAGGTCATACTATTTTGTTTTATCAGCAAATAACATTGGTATCATTAGATTGAATGTTTACTGTTATAATATCGGGGGTAAAATTAATTAATATTTTTGAAATGCAGTTGAATGGAATTATCAAAATTAAGAACAATCCACAAATTTGTCTAAACTCACAAATATTCGTAGAACGAAATGCGTTTCGTAACAAATATAAATTAATTTATTCCTCCTTCAAAGTTAAGTTCAAACTCAAAAGAGTAATGACGAAAAGTATTTAAGCTCCACTTTTTTGCTTTGTAACTCAAACGAAGTTTTTTCCACATAAATCATGAGGTGTCATTTCTGACTTTTGACATTTCGTGAAACTTCAAACTTACTTGCAGCGTTTGATATTTTTTCAGTTTCATCTACGTTGCTTAAAGCCGTTTTTTAAAACGTAATTAAAGTTGAATTAAATTGGCCAATTATGCATAAACATATCATAAATAAAATTTACTATACCCCAAATGCAAAAATAAAGGCAGCCACAGACAAAATGCTTTGCTTCTTAAAAAAACTAGTACAATAAAAGGATGGACTTTTTAAATTAAAAAAAAATCCGCCACTTCAAATTTTTTATATTTTTATGTATATAATTATAAACATGTATTATATAAGTACACTGGTGTCCAAAAATAATGCACAATTTTGAAGATGCTACAAAATTGGAGTTAATATGGATACTATGGTTCGCAATCAGTTGCTGAGAATCGTGGGACATATTGCCGTCGGAACTCACATTTTACAGCGAAGATTCGGTCATGAGGGAAATTAGGGCGGCCAACAGAAAGAGATGAAGGCGAACATGGAGTTTGACGTATCCCTGGTGAGGGTTCTCGCACAAACTGATATTTTTTAAACTTGAATCTTCTAACAGTAATATTGATTTTTTATGAAAGTTGAATATCCTGAATGCTTATGTATACTTATTAGTTAAGTACATAATTTAAATTACAATTCGACGATTACTATTCGAAGATTCAAGTTTAAAAAATGTCAGTTTGTGCAAGAACACTCATCCTTTAGCTTCTCTTAGAGTGTACCGAAATTCACCAAGTTGGAATGCCGATATCTTTTTGAATACTAATGGTATTGAACTGGAATTTTTATATAAATTGCCCTATATATCTGGCTCTGAAGTTATGAAAAATATTACGCTACGTTTCGCACATGCGTAGTAAAAAATTATTTACTACAAATGCTCATATTTCCTGTAATATTTAAATTTAAATTTTAATGCAAAGCTTCTTTTACATATTGTCAAGTATTCTGTAAGTTTCGCAAAATTTGGTAGAAAATTCTGCATGTTATAAGCAAAAAACATGTGGAAAAATTTGGGATTTTTAAAGAAAATCTCTATATCTTCTCGAAAATACGTGTTAGTTTTATGAAAATGCGTGTAAGTACTAAGCACAATAAATATAACCACTGATGAAAGTTAGATCTCGTTATCAGCTTTGTGTGAAACAGGATGGGTCAAACTCCATTGTCACCTTCATCCCTTTTTGGCACCCCCCCCCTAATTCGGCCCTCGGGACCGAATCTTCACTGTAAAATGTGAATTCCGACGATAGTATGTCCCACGATTCTCAGCAACTGATTGCGAACCATAGTATCCATATTCATTCCAATTTTATAGCATCTTAAAAATTGTGCATTATTTTTGGACATCAGTATATATATGTGCGTGTTTAAAGTCTAAAAAAGATTTTTAGATGTCTTAATAATAAAGGATCAAATAATTTTAATAAACTATATATTTCATACGATGTAATACATCAACGTACCATAAAATTTTAACAACTAATAGTGATGAAAGTATTTTACTATAAATCTGTTATAAACTGAAACTTTGCTTTCTTTTTATTTTCTTAATTACTTTGCACATGTTTTTTTAATGTGATAAGTACTAAACTCAAATTCATATTTCTAGTGAAAGAATTAATTCATTTTTCTCGAATATTAAGCCAATGATGAAGTTTATTTTGTTTTGTGTTTATCACATTAAATTGTCTTGTTCTATTAATTCAAATACGAATCATAGTTATTTAATTAATGAGAAAGATTCAAGAAAAATTTAATCGCAGGTTTTATTGAGTTTTATGTAAAATTATTTCATATGTATTGAAATCTTATCATGTATTTTGAAAAAGTTTTAAAATATTGATTAATAAGAACTGTTTTTGTGTATTCATAAATATTCTAAAAATCACAATGGAATCAATTCATATTCACGTGGTACACGTCAAATGTACCGAGCCTTTCTAATTTTGGAATCCATTATGAAACTTATAAGAGGAAAATAGACAGCATAGCGAAAACAATGTACAGTTAGATGCTAGATGACATGCGCAGTTACGTTCGTCACGTGAAAGTGGCAATGTGAATTGACTCCATTACCTTAAAATCTCATTATTTAATACTTTCAGAAAAGTGGAACCCGGAAAACCTTTCTTAAATAGAATACAGGGTTAGCCTAAATGATTCATCGGGTTTCAACGGAGTGTTTATTTACAAGTACACGACGTACAAAGTCGGGTCATACATGAAAAGATACATACACTCATCAAGTTTCTGGTAGATACTACAAATGTTCAATGTGTGCGCCCTTGGTCACCCGGCACACATCCCAACGGTAATCCAGTTCCGTCCAGACGTTCAATAGCATGTTTCCGTCTATGTCCATTATATCAGTAGTGATGCGTTTCTGCAGTGCTTGCAGCGTTGTTGGCATTGGGGGTACATAAACTTTGTCCTTCACATAACCCCACAGGAAGAAATCACATGGCGTGAGATCTGGTGACCTGGGGGGGGGCATAACAACAGAGGAACATCATCCAGACCAGCGCGCCCTATCCAGCGATGTGGCAGCTCTCTGTTGAGAATCTGTTGAGAAAGTCGGGGACAATTGTGCTCCAGTGAGGTGGAGCCCGCCCTGTTGAAAGATGAAAGTGGAGGAGTCAGTAGTCAGTTGTGGAAACAACCACAACTGCAATATATCCAGGTACACGGAACAACTTGTCACCACCTGCTCAATGAAGAAAATGGGCCCATACAACTTTGTCTTTCATATGGCACAGAAAACATTCACTTTTGGCGAATCCCTTTCCTGCTCCACAATGGCATGCCGCAGTTCAGTACCCCACACTCTCACATTGTGTCGATTCACCTTTCCAGACAGATGGAAAGTCGCCTCGTCGCTGAATATCAATATCCCCGCCAAGTCATCATTATCTTCCATAGTTTGCTGCATTCGGGTACAAAAATCAAATCGGCGGGCATAATCATCTGGAGTCAAGTGTTGTAACAATTGCAAACGGCAGGGTTTGAAATGCAACCGCTGACTCAAAACATTCCACACTGTTTTCTACGGAATGCCAAGTTCACGTCTTGCACGAACGGGTGATTATTGTGGACTGCGCACAAAGCTCTGTCCCACGCGCTCCACGATTTCCTCTGAGACACGCGGTCGCCCCGTGCTTTTCCCTTTAGACAGGCAACCAGTTTCACGAAACTGGCGAAACCAACTCAAAATGCTTTGGTGACCAGGTGAAGCTTTTCCGTATTTCCGTAGAAATGTACGCTGAACGCTCGTAACCGAAGAACACTTCGCATATTCCAACACACAAAAACTCTTCTCCTGCATTGCCGCCATCTTGTACAGTGCCTCTACAGACCTGCCATCTATCGAGCACGCGAGCCACGAGGCGGGCTTTTAAACTTGGGGAGTGTATGTATCTTGTCATGTATCACCCGTCTTTGTAGGTCGTATACCTCTCAATACACAGTGTTTTGAAACCCGATGAATCATTTAGGCTAACCCTGTATAATAAAATCTAAGTAATTAATAAGATTAATTTAACAAAGGATTAAGAATCTTTACATTCTTCAGATTGCTTTCCATCAAACAATGTCATGATAGATTGTCACTCAACCAAAGTCTCTTTTACGAAGTTGGTACCCTTTTGCTTTTCATCTAATACCAACTTTTTTTCTTTTGATTATTGGCTTTGAGAAAAGCGGTATATGTAAAACATTTCTTAAATCAAATTTAATAAAATACCAGTGCTCAGATAAAATACATTTTACAAACAACAATAAGAATCTTCACTTGCAGTAATAAGCTTGAGATAATTTCAAGAAAGATTGTCACTGAACCAAATTTTCTCTTACAAAATTGTTACCCTTTTATTTTTCATTTAATTCCCTCCTTTTTTTCCTTTTATTTTTGGGCTCCTTGACCTGAATTGCGGACACATCCTTCTCCAGACCAAAATACAACTTGAGTCAAAATGCTACATGAAAGACTATCAAAGACTTAGAGAGTCAATTCTAAGTTTCTGTTAGTAAACAAAAAGTGTGTCTATCTAAAAATAACTTGAGCTTGAAGGATGCGGGTTTCAAGCAAAGCAGAAAATGTGTCGTTTTTAAATCGAGTCGCGTACACCGCTTTCTGCCAAATTACCAAGTTCAAAGAAGCTGGAGCCGAATCCAGTTTATTTTCTCCACCCATTTTTGAGACAATTTTTTTAAAGAAGCTTTCAATAACAGTTTCTGTTTCTGCTCTGGTGTTAAATAAAGATTTCGCTGTTCGAAACAATTAACTTTTGCATTAAATCATTTTTCGGTACTTGATTTAAAATTAATACATTAAACCTTCACCTCACAGTGATGCATATTTGTATCACTAATATTTTTGCCTTTTATACATTTTTATTTAACTTCTTTTGTTTCATGTTTGTAAAAATGGAATTTTGTAATCGGTTTTTTACTCACGTCATGATATAATAAATTTTGAAATTTCGTACACTTGTATATTCTCGTTGAAAATGCACTATTTTAATATTTTCAAAAAATTATCAGTTAATTGATTCATTAAGTTAAATTTTAATTCCATGCCAGTGGGACCACCCGGTAGTGAATTTGAAAAAAAAATTTATTTCAAAATTCTATAAAATTTATAATAATAAATTATAAATTAAGAACTAAAAAGAAGAAATAATTAAAATAAAAATATTCCACTTTTAGTAAACTAATGAAAGTGTGTTTTAAAAACTGTTTTATCAAATTTATTTTAATTGATTTTGAATAATTTAATCATTTATAAATAACATTGTATGCTTGCAATATTTTTGATATGAAGAAGAAATGTTTTTAGTGAAGAATTTTGTTTAAGCAAATAATGTTTTTTGACTTATTAAATTTAATTTTTAATACTTTTCCTTTATTGAAATGGTGCATATTTGTATAACTAATATTTCTGACTTTTTTCAATTTATTTTCAATTATTTAATCATTGACTAATAAATCATTTGCTGACTACATATTTGGCTTTAAAGAAGAAATTTTTTAGTGAAGAAATTTTGTTTAAACAATTAGTGTTTTCTAATTAATTAAATTTAATTAAAAATTCAAGTTCAAGTTAACTTTTTATTTCTTTTATTTTATTTCATACTCTTTTTTAAGCAAATTTCCACAACTGTGGTCGAAAAAATAAAATTTCGTTCACTGTAGGGTTAAATTATCTCAAGTGATACTTCTGTAATCATTAAAGTGTTAATGAATCAGAATATTATATTCTTCGTTTTTCGGTTTTTATCTTCCTGTTAATTTATTTGAAATGATTATACCTGATGCCTTCATAAATAACTTTTAATTTTTTGAAATTTCAGAATATATTTTTGATTTGATTTGTCATATTGCCTTTTCGTTCAAAAGTTACATGGCAGTAATATTTTGAAATGGAATTTAGAATAGGAATCCATGCTCAAAATATTACTCTATATAACTATGATTCACTTCAATTTATTTGAATGTTTCATTCATATCAAGAAATGTTTTCTGAAGATTTCTATATTTTAAAAAATAACATCACATATGAATTATTTATAATAAGATCTGCTAGTTTTCTCATAAAAATTGTAGGTGCAGTTGGAAAGAAGCGCTGTTGTCGATTTGTTGTTGGAGACCTTGAAATTATAACGATAAGTAATAAAGTACGAATTTTAACATTTTTGCAACATGTTTTGGTTTTCTGATTCTGTAGCAATAGAAAAAAATCTATAACGGAAGACAAAAAAGAAAAAAAATGCATGGTCACTTAGGGGCTTTACAGAAGAATATACAGGGCGTAAAGGCAAATCTTGGTTACAGAACGAATCAAATGAAAAACATGTACGAAAATGATAATAATAAAATAAAAAACAGAGGACAAAAAAAAACCCCTGTACATAAGCAATACAAGAAATGAAAGAAAACAGTATTTAAGAAGGCCCAATTAGACTGATGGCGTTTTTAAATATAGTCATTGGCGTAGCTACAACTTTTACCTCCCAGGACGAACTTGCAACATACCGCCCTTTCTTTACAAGCTATATAAGGTAGATAAGCCTCAAAATAAAAAATTAAAAAATCCAGGACAAAACCATTTTATTAGCAACGTAATTCGTCGTTTGACGCCTAGATCTCTCAGATGTGTTCGCGAAATAATGCATCCACCACCATTCTTCCACAAATCGGCAGTTGCCGACAAAAGTGAAAAATATGAATTTCATTAGTTATTTTTTTTCAACGACACAATGAGTAAGTTGCTTTTCTTATTTATAAAACTGTTCCCCTGCATATCTGCTTTTGCCGCCTTATTCGAAGTTCTCCCGACCCCTTCGCCCTTCTTTCTCTACGCCAAAGGACATAGTATCATACCAAATACGTTTAAAAAGGCTGAATTTTTAGGTGGTGTAATAATGCGCTTAATGGGAGATAATAATACTATCTTTTACAAAAGAAAGATTGAATAGGACGTGGAAGTAACTGTCTGAACATTTCTTATGTTTCTATTCAAAATTAATTTTATAAAATATAAATATAAATTTATTTAATTTTTGAGAATACTTATAGCACGATTCATGTTGAATTTTTTTATTTCGCTTAAGGCAGTATAATTTTTTATTACTTATTTATACTAAAAGCACAGTAAATCTTAGACCCACTTTAGTAAAACAAAGATATGAAAAATCTTAAATTTAAAACAATCCATCAAAACTATGATATACATTCTAAAATAAAATTTAGCAATACAAAGATGTAACATAATATAAATGTTAAAAGACAAATAACATAGAATTAGTTTAACAATGAAAAAAAATTTTCTAAACATGCTAATAAATTTGTCCATAACTTGTTTCATTAAGATAATATAAGGAAAGATATTTTGAAAATGCAAAATATGGAATACATGAATAATATAATAAAGTGCATCTCCTTTTATTATGAAGTATTTTTAAAAGGAGTTTATTTAAGTATCTGCTACTTCAGAATGAAGAGCTTTTGAAATAAGATGTAAATGTCCAATAATTGCAATTATTTATATTTTAGTAAAATATATAAACTATTTATGACTTTCGATATAAAGTTCTTACTTGAAAATTAAAACATCAATAAAATTTTAAAATAAATACTAAATATTTTTTAAAATTATTGCTCTAAAATCAATTTAAGAAATGTACCGAAGGAATTGAGATTAGGTTTGAAAAAACAAGAAAAAAGAGCTACAATCAGAGAATAGTTTTTATATCTAACATATAACCACGGTAATGTCTTTTTAAAGATAACACGAAAAACAACTTCTTCTGAATATAAAAAAAATCCTTCTGATACCTAAAAGCATTTCTCCCAACATCCAACATTTAAATGGAATGCAATAATAGCACGTTTAATTATTTTGCAAATTTTGAAGATATTTTTGTTCATATATTTCTTACCTTTCCAAAAAGGCTTGAAATTAAATGTATGCTTCTAAATTCCAAGGTCCTCACACATATTTATCCATCAAAACAGTACTCAAGAAATCCCGGTTCAAAGCAACATTTTCTAATTCACCATAAAGACTGTTACTTTCACTTATTAAATTCTTAAATTACAGGAAATATTAGGGGAAATTCAGAAATTAATCCAATCATACGCAAATTAAGTTAATCAATTAAACTAGCAAGATTTCTCTCTTACACCAGACACTGATGGAAGCATTTTCAGTTATTACTAGCAATGTCGAATCTTAAGGACGGCAGCCGAAATATTCCAAGTTAGTCACGCCTTAATGTGTGATATGTTTTATACGCTTTCCGTTAAGCCGTAAAAGTCTCGGATACTTTAAAACAGAACAAGATATAGAAGGGAAGGCTGGATATCAATGTGCACCAGCCAAGGTTGCTCATAAAATTAAGGCGTTATTGCTATAATAAGTGATGTATTTATTTTATGGGAGCCTTCATAACTTTACGAGTAATCTAATAATATCAAAGTGCAAAGCTGAAGAACAACTTGTTTTTTTAAACTTTTCTTCGGTATTTCATCATGAATATTTATCCTTTTAGTCAACTTTCTCAATTTAAATTTTTACGCCATTCATGTCTAAAAATGAAATAGGCACAGTAAATGAAATTGCTTAATTCTTCGCTTTTTATCCAAGAAAAGAGAAAATAGTTTTGGAAATAATTAAAGTTTATTGAAGAATAAATTTAATATTTATTTATTTTAAGAAAACGTACATTATGGAAACTCTAATTACAGTAGCAAAAAATGAACATCAGTTAAACAAACATTTAATCGTAAAAACATTAATAGACATATTAAAAATATCATAGTCTCCAGACAATTTGCTAAAATTTTTGTAAAATTTATAGAAAGAAAAAATTTTAAGTTAATTAATTTTAACAAGCACATTCTCAAACAGGTTTTTGTATCTCAAAATTCTGTTCGGTTACAGCAAAATGAATACAGTTAGGCCTGCCAGGGGAAACAATCAAATGATGATGTCTTTAAGAAAATGGCATACAAGAAACATCTCTTCGGGTTTTAAAGCTATGAAATCAAAAATACTACGCAGATAAAGTGAAGATATATCCTGAGAAAAAAATGTGACTAATTTTGTAAAATAAATAACATAGGAATATATTTGCTCCAGAATTTTGCTACTATTTTTATAGTACGGATCTCAAATTAAATATCAAATACATTATGAATTTTCATTATTGTAATTTAATACCGATCAAACGTCATCTCGCTGGATTAGTGTGAACGTTTCAAGATTTCTGAGTTCAGTATCCTTGTCATCTGACCGCAGATAAAATTACGAAGTTTTGTTACTACATTGTGCCATCAAGATCTGTTTTCAGCCAAATACTATATACTTAAATGAATTTTTTTTAAATCTTAAGACAGTGATTATTTTGTCATAAAATGAAGGTAAGGTTTCCTTTTTACTTTCTCGTATACGAAGCATACAAAGAGAAAGTATTACAACTGTGAAAACATTCAACCTCGAGGTCTACATGTTTTAGACATCCCGAATGTGGAAAAAATCTTGGAACTATGTCAATCTGTGTGTTTGTGAACACGATAACATAAAAGGATGAATGAGATTTAGTATGCGGTATTTAAGTACAATTGTAGATTTCTACCACATTTTGTACAAAATTCGTGTCACGTGAACATATTATTTAAAAACCATAAAAAGATAGATGAAATGTCATTTTATCACTAGAATTGTACATCTTTATAAAATTTTCAACCAAATTCTCTAACATGTGGACTGTCTGTTGGACTCTCTATTTGCGCGTATGTGAACGCAACAAAGAATATAAATGAAATGTGGTATGTAGACTTGACACTAAAATTTTATATATGTATCGAATTATCAATATGCGAACTCTATTTTCTTCTCAGTGCTACAAAGCTTAAGGTAAAACGTGCTATATTGTACAAGCAGTGGCGTAGCGAGAATAAATGGCGCCCGGGTCATAATTGGCTTTTTTCGCCTCAGCCGTCATCAGAGGTCAAACTTCTGTAAACAGCTCCCGGGGTAAGCGGTTTTTTCGTCCTTTCATCGTGCTTGACTTTAAAAAGTGACACAAACGCAATAATGTTTTGTCAAGGGCCCGAAGAATAATAGGACTTCTTTTACACTATTCATCATTATCAAGGGTAAACGGCGCCCAGGGCATGGCATTATTTTTACCCCTCCTTATCATATTTTGCTTTAACCCTTAAAAGTCCGATTTTTTAAAAAATTGATATTAAAATGTTTTTTGATTTTTATTTCTTGAATAAAACCTGGGAAAAAATACTTTAAAAAATCCTATTCCGTTTTAAGTATGGTTTAGGGCTAAAAAACCGTTTGACAACAGTGGGCTTTACTTCAGAAAAAATTTCCTTGATAAAATATTAAACACATATCAATTTTAATAACTAATAATAAGGATAAGAAATTTCCTTCAATATTTGTAGAATAAAATATTCTCAAGCGTACAAACAAAGCAGAAAGGGTGCAACCTCAAGTGAAAAACATTAGTTTCTTTTTATTTTTTTATCAGCACTCGGGCTACCATCTATATATTGTAAATGGATTTAATAAAATTTTCAATATGCATCCCACTGGCGGAAACAGGCAGTAGAGTTTCAGTCTTATGATTTTATAAGACAAAATTGGATATGTTGCTTAAAGGCAACACTGGACATTTAAGGGTTAAAAAATGGCATACACGCACTAATGTTTGGTCTCCAAAAAATTGCTCCCTCTAAAACTGGTGCGCGGGCATCTCCTTTCTCCCTGGTCGCTACTCCACTGTGTACAATTGTACGCGGTAATAGAGGGGAGTGCATTCCCGCTGGTTTCAATTCCAGCAATCCCAGTTCACTTTCTCAATTTATTTTTAAATTATGTGTCTTCTTGATTACTGGACACCTGGCCCCTGGTCCCGGAGACAAATTATGTGTCTATATAAAAAGACGCCAGAATAGAAATATGACAATAATGCACTTCAAATTTAATTTCTCAGGCTATTAAAGATTCTCCCTCTGAGCTTTCAGTGAAATTCAGAGGTACAGAATTCATTAGTAAAGCGTGTTGAGATCACAATATCTAGGGAAATGGGCTTCATACTTAATCAAAACCTTTATGGATCAGATAGATCGGGATAATAGTTTCAGGCAGTGAATACATTTCAAATTCTTCTCGCTTTAGTCAGATGACTTGGTTGAATCTAGTGCTGTAGTTTCAGATCGTGAGGATACAGATTTGCGATAACGTTAAGGACTAGAATTATTGAAGTGTGAGAAACTCTTCGAGCTTTGCTTATTCCGGTAACGGACAGTTGTGCAGATTTATCAGTACCAATTACTGTAATTGCTTATGACATAATTACAATTCAAGAGTGGATTATTGAATTGATTTAGTATGAGTGGATATTTGCAACTTTCTTGATTGATTCCTGATCTGTCTCTCACCAATGATAAAAAGGACGTAGCGAATGTTAAATTAAGTTTGCATATCCGGATGCATTTACCCGGTAAAAATCTTCACTAAAAGGTATAAATAAATAAAATGTTTTGATGAAGTTCTTCAAGAACAGTATAAATAAATTTAATTTGCTAAAACAATATTTCAAACGCACTTTTATTAAAATAGTAGCCGTCTTGGGCGACCAGCTGGTCCGCCCATATTAGAACTTATAACTTAAAATGATTCAGTTATTAACAAAATGTAACATATGTAGGTTGTTTGAAATAGTTGTTATTGTTGTATTTTATGTTGATAATTTGTAATTAAAGCTATTTATCCGACGAAGTAACTTCCGCTTTAAATTTTTGAACGTAATAAATTGCCAATTTTGAAAAAGAAAAGAACTGAAAACTTAAACAAATGACTGTTATAAATCAAGTAAAATGTCATGAAAAAATGAATTTTTAGTTGATTTTTTTTAGATGAAACAATTAGATCCAAAATCCAAAATAAAATAGAGATGCATCCAAAATGAATAGTACAAAAGTATCATCTTTAGATGCACAAATTAAAAATTCTAAGTTTCCAGTTCGTAAATAAAAGTTCAGAGAACAGAAATGAATGCAGTTGTTAGCTGCTATTTTTCAAATATTAATATGAACTTGTTGCTCCATTTTTAAATGCACTTTAATTTTAACAAAAATAGTATAAGAATAAAAAAGAATTTTTTTAAAAAAAAATTAAAAGTGCAATAAACTCTATAATTTGAGCCAATATTAGACAGTCTTTAACCCCTTAAGAGTCGCATTTTCTTTGCTATCTAATAAGAGGTTCCCTCCTGTTTTGGAAAGGGGCTGTCGTTTTCATTCATCTAAGAAGGTATACACTGTAAAAAAAATCCCGTAAAATTTACGGTTTTAAACTGGCAGCTGGGTTGGTTGTGCAAAACCGAAAAAGTTACAAGTAACCAGGCACAAGTTTGTTTTACCATACAGGGGCAAGTTTTTTCCGTAAAAGTTACGAAGTAAATCCGTAGGCACAACGGTTTTTTACCATACAGGGGCAAGTTTTTTCCGTAAAAGTTACGAAGTAAATCCGTAGTCACAACGGTTTTTTACCGTATGAGATCAAGTTTTCTCGTTAAAAATTAAATCATCGAAGTAAGTGACGTCATCGATTGAGTTGAGTTGTTTTTCTCCTTCTGTTCGAGTTGAGTTGAAACGTGCTGATGTGTATTATCGATTAGGAATATTAATTAATCAAGGCTTTATTATTAATTTCAATTAATCTAATTTTTAATTGAACTTACTTGGACGATTTCAATGCAAGATGGTGACAAAACTTCTAACGCCTCCGAGCGAAACCGCGTTCATAGAATTAGAAGGCAGTCGTTCTAACCACTAGACCACCGAAGATTTCATAGAATATGGTAAAAATAATCTATTTGAGTTTTGAAGTCACTACACCTCTAGTGGCGCCACCTAGTGGTGTAAAATCAACTATTGCCAGAACACGTGTTTTAAGGTTAGCTTTTATGAGTGACAATAGGTTACTGCAACATGTATAAACAGTTTGACCATGCCCTGTTTAATATATTTCATTTATTTCTTTGTTTTAAATAAAAAGGTTTTTAATGTGTCAGTTTTCCTACTAAATGATACGTGTTTCATATGGAAAATGGTTGATTCTGAATCGAATGAAATTAAGTTTCCTTCGCAAAATGTTAAAAGCTACATTATTTTTCAAACTTCTAAGCTTATTTTGAAAATTAGAGAAAGTATTAGTGGTGATATATTTTTTTCTTCCTAAATATTTTTTTTGTTCATGCATAATTAAAGTCAAGATATTCACTTATTCCACTATAGCGGAGATGGAACCCTATTAAAAACATGAAATGAATGCAATAAAATTACATTTAAGAAAAGGGAAAGTTATCGTACGGAAAGCAATACCGTATGACTAAAAATAGAATTGAACTTGAACTGACGGTTTTAAACCGTTTATGGATGGAGCGGAAAACGGTGAAAAACCGTTTTGTCAACAGAACAGTTTTAAACCGTCAAATATACGGAAAAAGTCCGGGAAAAAAACGGATACTTTTTACAGTGTAGAATACTTGAGATAAGTGGCGAATCCGGGCTATCGGGCTGCAGCCCCCCCCCCCCCCGAGCTAAACCAGAAATCTTGATTTTATTTAAAATTACTACAACTGTTTGTTCTTAATTTCCATTTAAAAAAAATAATAAAAACGCGACAGCATTGCTTTCTGGCTTGACAGGCTCGAAATTTTCCTAATTTTCCAGTCATTCCACTTGTACTTGTAGCGTTGGCGTGGTCGAAAACATTTTTTTTGTCTAGTTATTTCATTGTATTTTTTATTAAATTATCGAAAGTATTGTAGTGACCTTTATGATTCTTATTGTCAGGTGAGTAAAGACTGTAAAGTTAAAGTGTTTAGGTTTACATAAGCCATGGGTTTGACGTTTGTCATGACGATACAAAACGTTTATAACCTCAGCGCCCCCCCCCCCCCCAGACTCGAAGTCTGGATTCGCCACTGCTTGAGATGCTTATGGATTCTACGTAATTTTTGTGTCAAATTATAAATTATAATATATTATAATTATAATGTAATATATAATTATTAAATTTTAGTTTATAAGCCTAAAAATCCGATAATTCGCTGCACGTCAATATGACGGGCGCGACGGTTAAGAGGTTAAAACATAATCAATCACATGTAATCAGAAAACGTTTATAAATTTATGCATAAAAGGCGTTTATAAGAGCTAAACGTTATTTCATTTTTTTTTTAAATTTGATGTTTCATTATCTGTCTCTCTCTGATCGTGGTATTGTAATTGAGTTAGTTGAAGGATTGGTAAAGCATGAATAATTTGAAATAGGAATAAAAGTTTGATAAAATTCCGCAAAAATAGTCGTAGAGGATTAAGTTTAATATCAGAGGAAAGGTTCCTTTCCACATTTCAAAATAGATTAGAAGTGGCTTACGCGTAAAATACGTTTAAATGCTTGAAAATGGTAAAAAATCAGCATTTATCTTAACCTAATCAATTAAAAAACCTATAATTTGGAGGGAAAAAACTTTTGGTGGTAGCGAACTGTGAATCTTCTTGCTAAAGACAACCGCGGTGCAGGCAAAGTACTTCCACATCATCCTGAAGAAAGAGGAAAAGGGGGGACTCACTTCCAAGAGGGAACAACTTTCCGTGACATTGTCACTAGTCGATTCAGTGGCCTTCACGAATTTGCAAGCAATAGATGATGATTTCAAAAAGATTTTAAAATTCGCCGGAATAATCTACAGAGTTGAAACTAGCAACATTAGAAAGGTGAAAATTGGCACTTTAAAATGGTATAAAAATAATTTTCGTGCAATAATTACTTCGGAAGATATTGGCGAAAACTGCTTAATTTTAAAAAATTAAAATTTGAATAAAAAATTGAAAAAAATTCCCAACCTCCATAGTATACCTGTACCAAATTTGGTAACTCTAGGCTCAACGGCCTGTTATGTAGACCGCCAACAGACAAACAGACTTTCTTCTTTATTATTAGTAGAGATTAAACAACAGATTTTTTTTATTTAAATTATTTTCCACTTTTTAAAGCTCAGATCAGTTTTTTTTAAAACTCACTACCATGTGACACCACAGGTAAGAATGGAAAATTGAATTTAATTAATCTGATAAAAAATATTGAAATAGTGTAATATCATCGATAATGCTCAAATGTACAAATCCCGACACATCAGGAAAAATCTATTACAAAATTCCAACATTACGAACATGAAACAAATCAAATTAAATAAAAGGGTTTAAAAATAAACTAAATGACTTTAAATAACAAATTTTGGTTGCTTAATTATTAGACCTCTCTTTATTTCCCAATAAGTTTATTATAATTATAAAATTTACATGTATATAGTATTATACTAATGGATTTAATGATAAATAAAGTAGAAAAACTTTATCAGTTTATCAAATAACATCAAAAAACTCAGTTTCATCAATATAATATTTAATTTAATTTAATCTCATCAGCTTCACTTACCTACCCAAAATGATGTACGGTGCATGAAAGTCGGCAGGAAATATTCACAAAACAAACTTGTCAGAACATATAAAACCACAGTGTAAAAAATGAAGAACATGCAACATACATGTCAGTGAGAAGTGGTAACTGTGTTGTCCCACATCCCCATCCTCTTGTGTCCCACATGTAACTGTGGGACAGACAAGAGGGATGCTAAACATCTTCTCTTGGAGTGTGGGATTTGGAAACATGAAAGAGAAGCCCTCAATATGGATTGGAAGGCTCCGCTGAAAACTCTTCTTTTGTACCCCAATTTCCAAAACTTCTCAAGGATTGCTCTTCACAAACTCTTAACTCTTTTATTTCAGAATGTGTAACTGTTTAATTTAAATTTTTCTATTCCTATTTATTTTTACTTCTTCCTCATACTTTATTTATTAATTATTTTTTTATTTAGTCTTTCTTTCCGCTTTTTAAAATTTCGTATTGAAATTTTACTTTGTAATCATTTTTGTTATCTTTATTAATTTATAATAAGTTTTAGTTGTAATTTTTTTTGGAGGGGGTTCAGTATTTTTCATCAATATAGTATACTATTTTTTTTATTTCGGAGTTAAAATTTATTTACTTATTCTTTAGATTCAACCTTTTTATTTTATATGAATGTTTTCCTTTACAAATCCTTCCTTACTTGTTAAGATCGCCTCTATTCGCCTAAGCCGTGCCGTCTGTACACGAATGTGAGCCCATATTCCAATAATTGTGGTTCAATTACCTTGATTTCTGGTGAAACTATCTCCACGATCTGAATACTTTGCATCACTCTAAAAAGAAATTAGCATTTTTTTATGTTTCTAGAGAGTACTTGGAAAATGAAAGCTCATTTAGACAACCCAAGGGTTTTTTGAAGTCATTAATATCGAACCTTTTCTTCGACAGAATTACTAGAATTGCTGACAAAAGCGCGACGGCTCATTTATCTCTCGTTAATTGTAGTAATAAGGTGATTTAGTTGCCCATTTCGGTCTCCGTTAAATATTCATTCGTTCTGACAATGATCTTTGGCTCCATATGTTTATCGAAGAGGAAGAAAATGCTCAATTATTTGCAACCAATAACGTATATTTCAGAATTTTTTTTAACATTTGATATAAACGTAAGACCACATGTTCCTACCAGATGTGAAAAAAAATCAGAAATATTCGTTATTGGTTGCGAAAAATTGAGTATTTCCTTCTTTGAAATTTCAAAAAATTGAGGTGAGTGCTGTTGCTTTTTAAGAAACTATATAGAAGATAAAATATTTAATACTTATTTATTATTTAATTATTAAGGTGCGCTAATACTTCTAAAGTTAATTTTTCTTTTCATTCTCTGGATAAACGTCCTATTTTGAAGCTACAAGAGGGTATATATTTTATGATTTGAAACTACCCAGATATTTCTTTATTTTGAATCTCCGTCAAATGATGAGTTCGACACTTGAACTGGTACCCTATTCTCCAAACTTCTATGCCACCCAACATGAGCATCCCGAACTACAGATTTAGCCTACACCTATAGATTAAATGCCTATGTTAACATATAAACATTTTATTCTATAGACCTATCTTCAAAGGAATCGAGAACCTGAGATCCTTCAATATTTAAGCCTGATTCCACGGCATTTTTGAGGAAAAAAAGACTAGTTATTTTGAGTGAATTTTCATTTCGAAAGGCATTTTAGAGTTTTAAAATTACTGAAAAGCTCGTTTCCACGGTATGTTAAAAACCGTTATGAACTTGCTATATTTTACTCGCTAGGACTGTTAACATGTATAGACATTTTAGTTTTTTCTGATTTCTTGAGAATTCTTTAAGACTCACAATGAAAAAGAAATTTTATTAGACTTATATTGAAAAGTATAATCACGAGTTTTTATTTTACTGAACTGTTTTGTATTCAGTCATGAAAGTCATTACTTTAAAAGTCAGATTAGATAGTTTTCAATAAATTAATGAAAGTTAGCAAGTGGCATAACACCTGTGTATGTTAATAAAATTAGGCATCCCATTGATGTAAACTTTTAAATGAATTAATAGCGGACATGAAGCTATCAGCAAGTTCTTTAGATAGCCATGAAAATGAAACAAATTCGATTGTTAGCATTGTTTTGAGTGATAATTTGCGAGGCAAAATAAACGCTTAAGTAAAATTTTAAAAAATGTGTTTGAGATATCGCAAAAGAAAAAAAACCTAATCTTATTTGGGAATCCAAACACAGCTATAAAATTTAAAATTCAAATGAAAATCGAAATTAACCTCTGAATAATAAAAAATGTATGTCTGAACTTTTTCTTCAAATGTGAACTAAACTAAAAGTGTTAGGACACCCCACACGTTTTCTATGGAGTTAAAATCATAACCTAGGGCTTATCAGTTCAAAACCGATACCATGTTGGATCGAAGCCACTATGAAGTTGATTTGGTCATGGTTTGAGGCATTGTCCTGTTGAAAAGTCCAATCTGTTGCACATAAAATTTCATCAAAAGGAAGCAAATGCTCTACAAGTGTCTCTTGGCAGTTTTCAGATTTTTGCCACTGAGGATAGCTAGGGATGTCTGATCACTGAAACAACTCTCTCCCCATACCATCAGCGATCCACAACCATCATGTCTACTAAACATGCTCCTTGGTTCATTTTAAAGGTCAAGCTAATACCATGCAAACCCATCAAGGCTGTAGAAATTCCACTACTTTTATCTCTGAATATGATATTAAGCCACATATCACCAAATGACATGTGCTGTTGGACCCACTGTAATCCTGCTTATTTATGGTGTGGTTCCAAGCAAAGTAATCGAAGCATCTTACTGTTTTTCCCTGATTCCAAAATTCTTCTATGAATAATTTTTTCAATATTTGTACTCCAATGATATTTTTAATTCGCGAAAGGCACTAATTTCCAGTTGGAGCCAAGTTTCTGATGCACATGTTGTCGCAGGAGCTGATCACTCGTGGCCTTCCTGAACCAGACTTTCGTTTGGAATCTTCACCATGAACCAAGATTTGATAAATTCCACGTTTATATCTTTTTAAAGCAGCTGCAATTTCAGAGAAATGGACTTCTGTTTTGCTTCCATTAATCAGGTTTTTGACATTTCCTCATATGAAAATTGTTTAGACCTAGCCATTTTGAACTAACGTTAAGCTAACAGATAGGTTCTTCTTATATACCTAGATACCATATATGTGCTTATGTGAATTCATTAATTTGCATAAAAGCAGTTTTGTGCTTAAACTTTTGACACCGCAATTTTCGCTCTATTTCTAAAACATCTGATTAAAAATATAATTTTAAATTTAATAATGCTTAATATGATTTTAAAATTGTATTTTTGTATACATATAAACGAAATATTGAAATATAGTACATATGTCAAGTTTCATTTTAGAATTTTTGTTGTGCTTAAACTTTTGACACGCACTGTATGGGAATCTAGTCGAGGCCTCCGAGGGTCATATGTCTTCGTGATGGTTTGGCGAGGAAGTCGGGAGAGTGGGGTGTGGCTCAGAATACGTTCTCATCATCTAACCACGATGAATGAGGAGGCCCATCCCCAGATAGCTCTCAAGTATCTTCAGAACAAAACATACCTAACCGGCAGCTCGTTTGAAAATTACCTGAAATTTAGAAACTTTATTCAGATGCAATCTTGTAAAAACGACGAATTCAGATTGAATAAATTTTTTTAATAAATTAGATTTTAATGCTACACTAAATTCTTTTGCAGCAACAAGAAGTAATCGCATTTCTGCATAAGAATTATAATCTGAATCAACGGGCAATTTTTAGGAAATTTGAAGATTCTACTCTCTTTAAATATGCTTGTATGCTTGGAATGTTTGCAGGATTTTTCACTGAAATGTAAGTTCTTGTAGTTCTCATTTTTACATATAGATTTTTATGTACCCATTTTTATGTACTGAGTCAATAACAGAATAAATGAGGAAAATTTCTTTAATTTGAGTTTTTTGTGACAGGCTAAAGATTATTTAACTGTATTAACGATTCTTTTATTTCTTATATTATAATGATTTATTCACTTATTCTTTTTCAATTATTCTATCTTAAAAGAAGTACCAGACAGAAGAAGATAGCATGAAAAATACGATTTTAGAATGAGGCATAGAATTAATGAAAAAAAGTAGTGCCATCAAACGAATTAAATATTATTCTAAGATATTCTAAATTATTTACAAAATACTGAATTTTAACTCACAGAAAAAGCAACACATTTTAGTGCTGGCAAGGTTATTCATTCATTTTGTGGTTCAAAAAGTAAAAACTTTTAAAGAAACATACTAGGTTGCAAAGTTACAAAATTACTAGGTTTCGAAATTACTAGTGGACCGCGGCGGCATGGTGGAAGGATCTCGGCCTCCGGACCGCAGGGTTCGGGGCTCGAGACCTGAAGAATTGCTGTATAAGCGGGTCTGGTGCACGTTAAATCATTTGTTGCCAAATGGCTCTCCCACTGGTGTGGCGCGGAAGCTGAGAGGAGACGTGCCTACTCAGGCATTTCTCGTCATCTGACCACGGTTCAAAAGTACGAGATCTGTCCCAAAATAGCCCTTGTGTTGCTGTAAAACGGACGTAAATATAACTAAATGAAACCGAAGTTACTAGATTGCAAAATTACAAATTCCATATATTAAAATAATTCAGTACCTGTTTAGTATTTTTTTCTGACAAAAGTATTTCATTCTCTTATTTCCATTTCTCATTTGCACTGTTTCATTACTTTAGTTTCAATTGATTGTGCTCTTTCTTCTTTCTATCTGAATATAGCACCAGACAGAGAAAGATGGCATGGCAGATACGATAGAGAAATAATCTATTTATGAATACAATATTTCAATTTGTCATCTTAGAAAAGCAGATTTTAAAAGTAATATATTTTTCTCCTGAGATATATTTGCTTCTATTTACATAGGGTAATTCCGGGAGATATGCCGCATATTTTTTTGAAGTTGTGTATAAAATCCCATGGTGCATACAAAATAAAATAAATCATGCTGTGCTATTTAATGTTAAATATACAACATGTGTACTGCGACAAAAATATATAAAAAATAATTAATATTTTTTAACAATTTTTTTCTAAAACATTACACTGCGGCGCGTCACCCGTACATTCAGGGTGAGACGCCGCACTTGTGCGGGAGTTATGCCGCGCCTGGCATAAGAGCAGAATGAAATAATAAATAAAAAATATTCAAACAAATATTCATATCTGGACTATAATTGCCTATGCAATAACAAAAACAAACTGAGTACAATAAAACGTACTAGTAGGTTCAAATCAGTATTAGTCTGCCTGTTTAGTTCACTACTAAAATTATCGAATTACTTTTTAAAGATTGAATTTTAATTGTTATTTCAACAACAACGTAACATCACTGTATTAGAGAGGGAAAAGAAAAAAAGTAAAATAGTGTTTACATTGTTTTATTTGTTAATAGACCTGTTTTTTCGACCGCAATCTACACAAAAAGTGTCGAAAATAGTACAGTCTTCATGTAACCAAATTTGACACATGATGCAACGAAGCCAATCACACTTCCTCTTAGTTTTGTAGTAGTTTTCAGAACATTCCTTGCAAAGAACGTCTGCGTCACATGTGTGATCCAACTGTTCATTGTTATCATCTTGACTTGCATCTTTCTTCCCCTTCTTACTTTTTATTTCCCCCCTTTTCTACTTTGGTGTAGTAAACTTTTTTACCGTTTGAACATTCATCAATGTCTGCTGAACTGCCATGGGATCCTCCACCTGATTCAAAATTAAATTTTCTCTTGGTAGTTTTGACATCTTTTTTGTTAATTTTCTTACATTTTTGGAATCAATTCTCTAAATTTGCTTTAAGCGCATTCCTATTGTCAATAGGTTTAGCCAAAAATGGCTCTTGCGCCATTAAACCTCACACAACCAACCAACCAACCTATTGTCAATAGAGGTTAAGAGTACTGCTGTTTTCTTAATTCTGTGCTTTGCTGTCATCTAGCTAAGTCTCGGAATAGGAGAGATTTTATGTAGGTGTTTGGTAGGTGATGGTGGTTTTACACTGCTAGTTCCAGGTTCTGCAGGCTGTAAATTGATTTGAGGTGTGTTGATTAGTACTTCACTTGATGAATTTGCCTCCTCTTGTGTCTTGTGTGAGGTCTTGAAAAGCAACCACCAAATTCTCACAAGAAAGTTGACTAGACCTCCCAGATAGCTAGCTGAAAGCGTTCGGAGAAAGGGACGCCGACGTCGTTAAAACCCTTTCCTGATTACATCATCCGGGATTTGTTTGAAACGCTGCGCCGACTGACCTCGGGCGAACACCCAGGCAGCCAGAACCAAAGCATTACGTTGTGCCTATGGCCAATAACGATACGGGATCCAAGACAGAGATTTGTCATTGGGGAAAACTGTCTCCTTCTTCGACAAATGAAGGTAACTGAACTTGCGACCACGCCTCGGAGGGAAGGGTCAAAGGTGCTTTTTAAACTGGAACTCTGGAGGGATCGGGAGAGGATCAAGAGATCGGTTAGAGATCGTTTGGATAACCGAGATTAATATTCTCGAGACCGAGAATTTTGAAAGGCAGCTCTCAGGCTGAGAAGCTGTTGGATCGGGCCTTGTCCCGTGAACCGAAGCCAATCTTTGGCTGATTAAAGCTCGTCGCGAGCTAGAAAGCATTTTTAGGAATTCTTATCGAAGTGAACGTGCCCTACGTCACTGCAAATTACCTTCTTGGTATTCGGTATAACTCGTGAGTGGTTATAAGTAGATATTTGAGCGGTCTAATCCCTCAAATCATTATTCCGGGCATCGGACTTATACTCGCCTTGAGTAGAACTTTCCAATTTACCTACGAGTGAATTCGTGACAAATCTGCGACTGAATCCAGATTTAACCTTTGACTTGTTTACGCTATCTCGTCCTGAGTTAAGCAGAATTGTTGTATATTGATGTTAATTTGTACATTCTTGTAAAAAATCAATTAATCAAGAATCTTAATTAAAAATTAATATCCTCATATTGCTGTTTCTGGTGAGTCCTTCATAGCTTAGTATCACTGAGCTAAGACCCTACACTTGTTTTCTGGTACGGGCACTTCACTATCCGCTAATGCAAAAAAAACAATTGATCTGGGAGAGCGTTGTTTTTAAAAGGGAAGATGCCAGTGACCTTAAAGCCCCTAGTAGGGTTGCCAACAGTTGCCGATTTGTTCCAAGAATCGCAGATTAAAGACCCTACCTGATACCGAGTCAATTTGCGCCCAACATGCTGCTCAACCCAAGTAAGTGTTCAGTAACATAAAATTCAGTAACTTATTAAATTAAGACACGGATAGATAAATTTCAATTTTGTTAATCGCGGCATCCCGTACAAAAGAAACTGCGGCGTGTATACCGGATCGCAGTGCGGCATGTATCCCATTTTGTACGGTACAGACGCCGCACATCATAGTTGCCTGCCCTCGCAAAGGAAAATGTCGTAACCATACACATAGTACTCTATACAGACTCTACATTTAGTTTTGACTTCGAAATCATGCATGGATTTAGTAATTAGCGCATAAAACGTATTTAAGCATAAGGTGTTTAAAAGTTTGGATAGTGAAATCATACGCTTACCTCAAAATAACGATTGTACAGCTAAAAGTAATCATCGAATTGGGATTCATGCTGTAAACTGGTTAAAGAAATCTGATTGCGCACCTATACTGCACGTCTGACTGTCATCTATCGATAATTACAAGAAATACAAGGTGTGCGGCATCTATCCCGGATGCGGCGACTCTCCCGGAGGCATATTTACAAACCCTACCCTGATAGAACTGAGGCAGGAAATCAGCCAATACCATTGGCTACGAGGGCCGGTGACGTCACTCCTAGCTCTCACACGAAGTGTACGGCAATCATAACATAACAAGAGTCGTCCTACTTTGCTTCTCCGTTTTCTCAGTTGAGCACAGAAAACATTCTTCCGTGGGTTGTAATATTTTTAAAAATGATATTATTTTTTAAAATATCATAAAAAATAAAACATCCCACACTGTAAGAAATTATACTAATGAAAAGTCTAATGATAACAATGTTTGAAGGGTATTAACTAACAGGTTAGACAAATGTTGTTGGTTTTTTTTGACGTCATTCCAGTGAAATTAGTTCATTTGATGTTTCAAAGTCAACTAATCTAACTATAATTAATGCCAAATAATAGTAAAATTATTAATTATTATTATTAATGCCAATAATAATAAAATGGAAAAAAGGATAATCGCTAGACTAAATAAAATTGCTACGTAGGTGCGTATCGTAGAAAAAAATTCGCGAAGTCCAAGCAACGGAAACCTGAATTAATTCAAAGTCCACATTCAATCGCTTGTTTTGTTATAATTTCCGTACGAGAGCAAAGAACGACGTCATCGGCTCTCGGCGAAGCGAGCCAATGATATTGTCCGATTTCCTGCCTCAGTTCTATTAGGGTAGGGTTTGTAAATATGCCTCCCGGAGTTACTATATCTAAAGTCATGATGGGCTTTTAATATTGAAGAAATAAGAGTAGAAAAATTTATTTTTAATGAATATCATTGTTATGTGTGGATGTCTTTATAGGATCTTTTAATGTATCATTGGAAGTCTTAGTTCATAGTCTTATTAATCATTTATGGATAGTAAATAAAAAAAATAAACCCCACTGAAGCTATAAACAAATGCAGACTATTTGTGTCAAACATGCTACAAAATGAAAGCTGGATATTAAAAAAGAAGATTAAATTTCACGTTTTCCGCTCGAAAGAAGAATTTGCTTTGCCCATGTATTAATGAATTAATATCCAGATTCAATTTCTTACTTTTCTAAATTCAATATAATTTCTATACAAATCTCGAATCTTGATGTTCAAAATGAACATAATTCATACGAAATTTTTCAAGGAACATTTTTTTAAAATTTGTATTTCTTTTCTATCTAAAGTTATGCAAGAAAATGATATTTGGAAAGCTTTGATATCTTCCGTCTGAAACAGTTCTGAACAAAGCAACTTCTTTTCTGCTTTCTTTGAGATTTTGATGAACTGAAGAAACAATTATCTCCATTGATTATTATGTACGAATTTGTATTAATATGGTACGCAATTTTGTCATTAATCAGAGTGTTATCGTGTGTACATCCATTCATGAATTGAAATAGATCGTTTGGATTTTAAATGCTGTGTTTCATATTTAATGAATCATTTAACTTTGTGCTCCCAAATAATTGATTAAGTATAAATTTATTTCAAATAAATTCAATTTATTATTTGACTGATAATATAGGTACATTTCAAATAATTACAAATGAATTATTTGACTTTCTACTTTAATATAGTTTTAAAACTTCATGAAGTCACAGTTTTTTAATTAATTTCAAGAAAAGTTCAAAGAACTGAAAAACTCCGTGCATCCATTGTGTAGAGATCTATAAGTAACCAATGGATAAAGTGCTGAACTGAATTTTCAAATGACATCGATCTTAACGAAAATAGAACAGAATTTCAACTACTTTGAATTTTCAGAAAATGATGCATTTTTTCCTGAAAACCTTTCTGGATGTCATAAAATACGAGGAAGAGCAGAAACAGGTAGGTTCTGAATAATAGGAAAATAGTTTTAGTAAACAATGATCAAAATTCAATTTCAATGCAATTTTTGATACATTCAGCCTTAATCTCATGCTAACCACTCAAACCGTCAGCTCGATATCTATTGGAAATATCTTACTGTCATAATTGATCTCGTATATTTCCTGGTCACCATATCCATTCTTAGGAGCCTTTAAACTTTAGATTACTGATATGCAAAATCTCAAAACAGCCTTTTAAAATAGTGTTTATCTTGGAAGAAGTAAAAAAACCTCTTTTCCTTTTTCATATTATCAGTAGTCACTTTCAACCACCCTCAGATTGCTATAAATTCTGTTCCCTTGTCAGCAAATCCAGCCATCACATATTGAGCGATACAATGAGGCAGGGGAATCAAACGGTGTACAAGATATTAGATGGCAGACCGAAAACATTCGCAAAAGAACTAAAGCTCCAAAGATTAGCGGTCTGTATCACACCGTAAGCAGAAGAAAAATAATACTGAAACAACATCTGCATGGCTCGAAAAAAAAAGGCTAAAATTACTGGTCAACAATATCCAACATGAGGTTTTCATGTCAAAATTAAAATTTTGACTTGTACCACAATCAAGGATTTCTTGAAAATTCTAAGTGCTATAAATTTAAAGACCTCATTTGCCGAAATGAAAAGAAAACAATTTTCACACAAACATGAATTAGGAATGTATATGTTACGCTTAAAGTAAAAAATCATGTTAGAATGAATAATAGTTGGATATTATTAATACTAACCACAATTATTAGTAATATCAACCGATTAAAAAATACGGTTAGTTTTAATAATATCCAGTTATTATTAATAATAGCAAATGTTAAAATTAATAAGAACCTATTAATCATACTGACCGGAACATATATAAGGTTTATTTTCTTTTATTTTGTGACTTCTTAAGTGTGTTATGTTTATCTGAGAACCAAAGTAAGGTAAATCTATTCTCATTAATTTAACATGATTAACTTATTTTTGTATATTTTCTTTTATTTATCTTTTCTTTAACACATGCTCTAAATATTTGATAGACTTTTAACTACATTAGTTTTGTTCATTGAGACAGCCTACTACGCCTTTAAGGTACCATTATGCACGAAATTATTGCCAAAATAAAAATAACTTAATTCAAATGATTTTTACAGTAGCGAGAGTGAAGCTACATAATGAGATATTTAAGCTTCTAAATCGCATAGTTAATCTGAATGGGAAGCAAAAAGTTTTGATATTTTGCTGTATATACAATATAGAAGTTACAAAATCCTCCTAAGCCTTCAGCTAAAAATCACCTTACCTAAATTGTCAAGCTAAAAGGAAATTATAGTTATGAAAGTATATAACTGAGGTGAACCAGGAGCTATAGGGGAACGGTGGGTAACAGTATGCGACTAGCTAAGAATACGCAGGGCAATTTTACCTTGTTGACAACACTGCAGAGATTCGCCACTATGACCTTTTAGTGGTGTTCCTACTGTGTGAAAATGCGTCTTATTATCGTTGGTTTGCTGCACTTCATTTTCCATTTACAAGGCAAGATTCACCTTTCTATCTAATTTTTCAATCATAGAACGCAAGTATTTGTCATCATTTAAATTGGACCAAATGTTTAAATGCGTATTTCAAATTAAAGCACGTATCATAAGCTACAAATTGGTTTAAATTGAGTTTATTTATCTATGGCGTTTTGGCACATAGCGGCTTTTTAGTCAAGGGCTAAGGAGGAGGCCAAGAGTTACTCTTAGACTCCCTAACTTCATTTTTTTTCTTGTAAAGGTAATAAACAATTGTATATAAATGAAAAACTCTGCTATATTATTTTGTTGGAACACAAACGTAATATTTTACTGAGAAATAGTTTCATCTTGATAGGATTCTGTTTTTTAAGTTTTAGTTGTACAAAATGTTATCCTCAGACTATTTCATTGCTTCTCTCAAACTTGTAGTATACCGTGATGTTTTATAATTTGTTTTAGAAACTCATTTATTCGTAAATATCGCCTTATGAAAGGAAAACTGATAGAAAAATCTTATGTGGAAATGACTGAAGAGGTTAAGCCCAAGTTGGAGGTTGGCAGGAGTAAAAGGGAAGTGGCTCGAGAATTCGGTATCAACGAGTGCACCCTGTGAAAAAAAAATTGAAATCTGTAGGCTATTAGGCCTACTTTCTAAAATCTTTTCTGCTCTTTGCCTTCTTTTAAGCGATGCCTAGGCCTACAGAAAAGGCTACCTGCATTGAAATTAATGTTAGTATTAGTTCAATTTTACAGTTTCCAACGCAAAAGGAAAAAGATAATTTGAACCAGAAAAAAAGGAGACTTGCGCTTAAGTCAGAAATCACGACATCTTCGCCTTTTGCAGTTTTTTGGAAGGAGATGAAAACGATAAAAAATAAAATACAGAATTTTCTTAATAACGAAGGGAGGATAGTGAGAGAGTAATTTTAAAACAAGAAAAAATCATTGGGAGTGACCTCCCTGAAACTTTCTCTCATACGACCAGTAATGTGGGGTGGGTAAACACTCAGTTGGTAGGTAAATATTTTTAGGGTATTTACCCAAGGCCCGGTTATTTTGAGAAAATTATGAATGGTGATATACAATGAAACATAAAATTTATAAATTCGTAAAAACTTAATATTTTGCAAAAAAAAATCGTGTGTTCGCAATTTTTCGCGCGCTGAGGTACCACAACGTTTATTTAACGTTTTTGAGTACGGTATCTTACCTTATATATCACACAAGTTTTCACCATACCTCTGGTTAATCACAGGCGTCCATCTGGAGAAAAGGTTTCATTTTGGGGGTTGCCATAATTTCCGAAGCGCGTGTTTGCGGCTCGCTAAAATTTCCTTCGTAGACCGCCAAGGTCAAATGCCAACCATACTAACTTGAGTAAAATAAGCGAAACGCTCGCCAACACACAGTCGTAATGTGCATTTTCGTAATCGTTTTGAACTAAATATGCAATTTGAACACCTGTTTTTTAATCGATTGAGATGAAAATTGGGCACAGATCTATAATTAATGTTAGCATCCGTGATACCAAGTTTTATTTATCTAAGCCAACGGGCTTATGAGATACAAGTATGCGATTATACAAACCGACAGACAGTAAACCCTTTGACGGATTTGGCCCAACATTTTATACGGACCTACATTCATGACGATAAAACTGTGTACCAAATTTTATCCATCTAGCTATTCAAGGTTTTGAGTTATAGTGTTCACATTACCGCGGACATACAGACAGACTTCCCGTTGACGGATTTTGTTCAAAAGTTGATAGAAACCTACAAATTATGTTTAAACACCACATGCCAAATTTCATTCCCGTAGTTTTCGAGTTATCGTGTTCACAGACACACAGACAGACATAATTCCAAAATTGTGGTTTTCGGATTTAGAAATCTCGAGTTCGAATTTTTTGACGATTACAATACTTCCTCTTTGTATACTTCGTATACGAGAAAGTAAAAAGAGACAAAACGGAAAAGAAAGGATTGACTTTTTGTTATGAAGACAAACAACCATAAACTAGCTCAGCCTATGGTTTCTGCTGATGATGCTACCTTAATTATTTCCTAAGAATACGGGAATTACTCTCATGAAAGCTGGATTAAAAATGGATTGTGCAAAGAGTGGTGGCAAGAGGATTGCAGCGCCTCTTATGTATTTATATGCAACTACTGTTAGACAAGATCAGGTGCGTACTCTTAGCTACCCTACTTGCGTACTCCTACCCTCCAGTTAGGCCAAGAGTACGCAATTTTCATTTTTTTCTTAGTTAAAGGATTAGAGACAAAATCCTGTAGCCTAGATTTATTAATTTATAGAAGAACATTGTGCGAAATTTTGAAGTCTGTATTTCACTATAGCTTTTATACGCTAAAAGCTACTTACCCTCCTTCCTCCTGTTAGTGGATAATCCGCGTGATTTACACAAATTGAACGAAATGAACAACCGAAAATTTCTAGTTAAAAGATTTTTAAATAACCTAATAAAGTATATGCATGTATAAAACAATTTGTTTTCGCAGAGTATATATTTATAAGGAAACTCTAAGTTAAAGAATAGTATTTAAAAATTAATTATTTACTTTTATTTACAACCCGCCCCGGCCCAGCCTACCCAAGAGGGTGTAAGTCCTTCCACAGGCCGGAGAGTTTTCGTTTTGCAAATATTTCGGAAATTAACATCAAGCGCAATTCTTAATGAAATGAAACATCGCCGGTCTCTTTTTGTCTAATTCTAAACAGAATGAAAACAAACGTTTTTACTTGTTCCTCTAAAAGAATCATAAAACATATAAATAAATAGTTACCTTTTTATTTCAGTTTAGCATTATTTTTACATTTGGCTGGTTAATTTTCTTCTGAGATTTAAGTGCGAAAGCAGTTATTTAAAATTAAAACAGTAAAGACTGGAACTGTACACATTTAAGAATAAGGTTTCACCCAAGAGAATTTCCTTGAAACACGACATTAAGAAAATAAGCAAGACATTTCTTTGCTTTGGAAAATATTTACTTTCGTAAAAGCTTGAATGGAAAAATACTATTTCTCAAGTAATGCTCAAGCGGAATTTTACTTCAAAATAAAATGGGTTCCGACTACGCGTGAGGTAAACAAAATTCGAAATTTGCGAAGAAGTCTTTCGGAAATGAAAATAAACCATTATTTTTTGTAAGATAGCGGGTGCATGGTTTATCAAGTATTGTAGAATTTTTTTAACGACAAAAATATAATTTGAATTAAAATATCTCTCACAAATGTCCCTATTTCTTTTTATATTTCCTGAAAATGTTAAATATAACTGTTATCTCAAAAAATATTGCTCAGAAATAACTATGAAATATTGTATAATATTTCGATATAAGTAAATCTTAAAGCAAATCTTTTACACCCATGAAAAAAAATCATCATAAAAAAAACATCAAAAATTAAGGATGCTGTTATTTATAGATAAAAAAATATCATTTAAAATATTAAATATATTCTTATACTTCATTAGATATAAAATTTCATTTAAAAACCATTGTAGATTAAGCATTTTAAGAAATATGTATACAAAATCTTACTTAACCCGAGACTAGTTTCGTGAGCCATGAGCCTGACTGCTCTGATCAGCTCTTAGCGTCTCTTCTCAAATGCTGACAATTATTCTTCTGACACCTCCCCTTCTAAAGGCCTTCTTTTCATGATGTTTTGTGATTCCGAGGATTTGGAAACGCGTGAATACTGACTCAATCAAAAATGCAATTAAAAAGCCTCAAATTATTTTTTAAAAATGGGCGCATATGATCAAAGCTTTCAAAGTCGCTCTTCACAAAGCCGATCGCAGTGCAAAAAATTGATTACAGCAGTAAGAAAGGAAAGCGCAAACCCACCATTTAAAAAGCAACAACAATACAAATTGTGACTACTCAGAACTTATTTGAGGTTTCTTAAGTTATAAGCTTTTACTACTTAGATTTAGAAGTGACTGAGGTTCAAGAATTATCTCTCTTTTTTCAAATTCCAAAATAGATGTGTCGAAGGTTCTAGAAATTTATAAATGATCATTTGTCTTTCAAAAATACGAAATTCGAGCAGCTTTTTAAAACTTGTTGTAGCACTGAATGGATTCAATTTACAGTCACGTGGTAAATGTCACCGAGCATGCCATCAACTACACTTGGTTATATGCTATGAAATGACTCATGCCCCTTTTCTTCTTGCAAAAAGTGTGTTGAATGCCAAAATCGTCGCGGCGTGCTTGACGAGCATTATTTGATTGCATGCATTAGCCCTATTTGGTGTTATATTGTCACATTGAACATTTTGTCGATACAAATGCAAACTATCGAATGAGAAATTCACGTTTCTCACATTCGATAGGGTCTATACGGGTTCCTTCAGAAATGATGAGTATGGTGGCAACGTCTTGAACCTTAATTCCCTTTTCATACTAAATAGCAGTTGCAATGTATCGAAGACGTATGGCTTGTTATTGATGTTCTACACGCTAAATTCAATTGAGCGTTTTCTGGACTCCAAAAGGGAGCGAATGAAAAAATTCACCTTTTCGATATTTTAGTAAAAAAAAAAAAAAAAACGATCCTTAAAACACTTTGTTCGTGGAAAACCAGTTCCGACTTCCTGCCCGTCAAGAAACAGATAGTGGAATCGGAATGCGTCCCCTCGTTCATCGCTTTTGGGAGCGTTTTATAATTACTGTTTCAGTCACAAGGGGTGTCCGAAAAACCATTGGTTAATATCATCACATGAGAATTTGGCTGCTTTCCTTATCTTTGTTCTTACACAGGCCCGATAAGACTGGATGACATTTTTTTATTTTAGCCAGAGTCCTTCATATCAGTGGAAGCATTTTGGAGAGTTAAAATGAATCGAAGTAAAGAAGATTTGTTAGTTACATTGATAGGGAAGATGCACAGAATCTTTATGGTGAGTTATATTTTCAAATTCTAAAATTGCCCTTTAACGTATTTCATAATCAGGAATCTGTTCAGATATTTTTTATATGACACCGCTTCACGCGAAATCCTTTTTCATCGATCGTGTTCAAAAACTGTAGTAATTAAACAGATAGCAAAATAAATCAATATTGTTTATTAATTTCATTCATTATTTAATATTAATTATTCATTATTTTAATATTTTGGACATTGTTTAATAATTATAAAGTATCTTCAGTTTTCTTAAATATTTTTTGATTTAAGTTTTTATTTTACTTGGATAAACTTCCATTAATAAATTTTTGAATATCTCGGGGAGAAAAAAAATGCAAAATTTAATTTGTCTGTCCACAAAGTGCTTGTGTTTTGAGAGACTATTTTAATGGAAGTTTAGTTAATCTAAATTATATCTGTTACATAAAATATAATTAACATTATTTTTATGCACATTCTGCAAAAACTTTGTTAAATTACCTAATTCCATTCGGAACTATGTTATACTTGAATGCAAATTTGAAAATTCCTGAGACATTAAAAATAATAAGAGATATCTTCATCTTGAATACATTGTTTTATGTCATTTTATTTTTTTAGAAAATTATTTATCATTATAGAATATACATTAGAAAGTTCGAGAAGAAATTTAAAATAATGAAAATTATCTTTATATCATATTTTTTATATATACATTTTTAGAATGCTAATGAGAATTTCTTAATCAATCTGGATTTCTTCTTATAGATTTACTTTCCATTGAGATTATTAAAATTCTATGTTTTAAAAAGTTTTGTCTCCTATTGATGTGCCAGTTACCTAACTTATCAGGTCATTTATAAGCATAAAACTAGTTATTATTAATATTAATTGTGCATTGGGATGAGTGTTTTTCGTTTAATTTTTCCACTATTAAAAAATTGGGGGGGGGGGGAAATAGATTATTTGGGTACAATTAGCTTTTTCTATTTCTCTCACATCTTCATACTTCCCTATAAGAATGTACTCTACATGTTGAACTCAGTGCTGTAGGGTAAATATCTTTTTATCTTCTGAGAAATTTGATTTCTTTTATTATTGATTTTAGGTTATGCTATTTAATCATCGACACTGGCATCTATACCTAAGCACACAAAATGCCTGGATATACTTGTTTCAAATGCCAAAAAGTTGTTGCAGATAGATTTTCTGAAGAAGTAGATGGTATGACTGAATAAATAAAATTGATTTTTTTTCATTGCAGAATAGTAATGAATTTGCTTTAGAAAATTATATATTACATAACTTCTTTACTAAATATCATGGTTTTTTCAAAAAAATATAGCTGTGTTTGTGTGAAATAATTAAAAATTATCATATGTTTAGGAAAATCCATCTATTAGTGACTTTATTTAAAATAGCTGCAAATACTTTGCAACTTATACTTAAAAAATTACGCAATTACATAATTTTTTATGAATATTTTTATTTCTCTCATTCATAAGGAGTTAACTTTTGCTTTAGTTTAAAATTTTGCGTGCCATTTCTTGGTTACTAACTAAAGAATCTTACTGTAACTTTCATATAACAGTTATTTTTAATTACATTTGGAAGGTTACTAATTGAGATATCCTATGATATACTTCAAAACCAAAAGTTAAATATTGTATAAAAATTTGCAAATATGTGTGTGAAACAAATGGATGTGTGTCTCATCTTAAAAATGATAACAATCATAATAGAATGGTGTGGGGAGTATGTGACAAGGCATAATTCCAAAATTTGTTCAAAAATTTCATTCAAAAACCCCTTTTTTACTGTTCGGTATGTAAGAATAATTAAACCACTAGTTTGTAAAAGACATTTACAACAAATTTTTAACTTTAAATGTTTATATGGAAACAAAAACTATTTAAATTAATAAATTTAAATAATTATTTTGCAGATTTCAGGGGATCAAAGGCTTCATTATGCAATCAAGGAAAACTATATAAAAACCATTTTTAATTAAATTATTTATTTAGAAGCTTATTTGAGAAAATTTTTTGAAATAATTCATTTCAGAATTCAGTATATAGGTAGTAACCAGAAAAATTGCCAGGAAAATTTATAAATACTATTTCAATTATATATATTTATGTAAACAAGAATGATCGTGCATTAATTTTTGTATATATTGTATTTAAACAAGAATAACTGTATAAAAAGCAGTGAGATTTACTCTTTTATTTGTGATATATGTGTGTGTTTATATGTTTACTAGTCAGGAATGGCTGTATATGAAAACTTATCGGTTTAGAAATAGACAAATGGTATATTTAATTGTGAGAATTTTATGTGTGATATTTTTATATGAATTTTACCAAAATATAACTGTAGGTATTTTATACAGAAACATCAGTTTTATATTTGTGAATAATTAAAGATTTTGCTTTTGAAAAGAGTCTAAAATGCACATTTTCCATGTATGCAAATATTAGGAAAAAGAAATAATGAGCTTTTATTATTGGAAAATTTGTTTTTGCATGAGTATAACAGAAAGAAATTTACACAGGACATGGCTATCTTTTATAATTTATTTGATTATCAAGTGAGATTTTTTGGGGGGTGGGGGTAACTTTTATGTGTTTATTTGTGATTTTGTTCATTGTAAATAACTGAATTTGTTTTATGAGGAGTGCAACTGAAATCTGTATAATAGGTAAGAATAGTTCGATATAGAAAATTGCACATTATTGGTTCACAAATAGTGAAACGTTAATTTTAGTTAGAATTTTACCAAAATGTAATCATATTTGTTTTATAGAGAAAAATGGATTTGCTTTGGGAAAAGTCCAAGATGAACATCTTCCATGTATGCAAATATTAGGAATCAGTTTCTTATGTGTGCGATGTATTTAAATGAATTTGACCAAAATAACTAGCTATTGGTCAAGAAATAATGAGCTATGTTTGATTGTTAGTGAGAGTTTAGTGTGTAATATTTTTGTTTGGATTTTATCAAAATACAACCACATTCACACACAGCAATTGGTAAAAAATTGTAAGTTTTTCATTTTTTTAAAAGTAATTTTCTAATGATTCGTGCAATTGAATATAAATGTAGTAGTTAAAAATTCAGACACTTTGTTAATTTTGGGTCGAAAATTTGCAGATAAATATGTGTGTAATATTTTTATGAATGTCAAAAAATTTGTTTGGGTGTGTGTAATCAAGTAACATCTTTTTTACATATTTATCTTTTACCTGTATTTAAAACTGCCTTTACACCAATAACAATTATATACTCTAGTGATGTGAATGTGTAGTACAAGAAGATGAATGTAGATGACGCTCTTCTAGCTAAATAAGCAAAATTCCCGTTATAGAAAAATATAGATGTTTTTTATGGCGAATATCTGCGAGAATGCAAACTTCATATTTTTTAGAAATCGAGATCGCTAATGGAGGAGCCTTATGATGCAGATTTATATTTATTACTTCGAACAATACAACTGATCGCTTGTGGAGGTAATCATTTGGAATTATTTCGTTTTATTATTTATTTTATTAATTTTTTTAGTACTTTGAAAAAGAGTTTGGAACATTGGAATAATATTTATTTTGAATATACATATTTTGAATTGTGAATAAGTATGTAATGTAGAAATTTACGTGCTTGAAAGCAAAAAAAAAAAATCTAAAGTATTTGAAAAAGTTTAAAATAGCTTTAACCTACCATTATAACAAGCAAATAGTGTTGCAAGATATTTTGAATTTTTTGAAAACTTGATGTATATTCAATAAGCATCTCCTATAGCATCAAATATGATAGTTTTAAGAGAAAGTATCTATATAGTCTCATGAAAGAATTGCCCAATATGAATTCGACATGAGATTGATATACCTCGAAGAAAAGTTTTTTAATATATTAAATTACTCTGAACGATAACGAAGAATATTTAAACATAAGCTCTCGTATTTTAAGTCTCAGCTTAAAACAAAGTGGGTAGTGGCACATACAAAAGAAGTCGTTTTAAAGAGCAGCAAGGAATAGCTTGAGGGATCTATTACTTTCATTTCGCCTGAAAATTTATGTCTTCTGGTCGTCCACCCAAGGCATTTCGAGAAGCATGTGCTCGCACCAAAAAGCGAAGGACGCAGTGCCAACCAAACAACTGACTTTTGCTGCTCAAATGAAACTCAAAAATGAAAAAAAAAAATTATGCTTCCAAAATTCTTTAAAACATTACTTCAAATTCAGGCCGTGCGACAAAATACAGAAAAACATTTCATACTTTGCAAAACAAAACAGAAAAGTTAACTCCAGCAAAGGCTCTCTCAATTTTTGTGGAAGCTGGTTTAACAAGAAATCAATACGAAATACTACGATCAGGTGCTAAGACAATATATTCCTGCTATACTTTAATGCAAAAAAATGTATCCCAGCTACATTACAGCAATACATGTTATTCCAGCAAAAATAGTTACCAAGTTACGCAAACGTCTATTAAAATTAATCTTCATGATCTTGCTTGACCACACATCTATACGACATGTTAAATATTTGAAGGATGCGATATTATTAATATATCGATATAATTAATAGACTATTATTGACCTCCGGTCCCTTTCTGTCTTCTTCTAGATATATGAGAAAAATAAAGTACTATAAACCTTTTTATAAATAAAGCCTAGAGATGTTTTTGCCCGGACAAGTAGTGATATGTGAAGATCCTGAAGAATTAGAAATTAGTGAAGAAGGTGTCATTAGTGAAGAAGAAGGTGCCACCCGTGAAGAAAAAGATGCCATAAATGAAGAAGATTGTATTAGTGAAGGACAAAATTCTAAGGAATAATCTCATAAAAAGAATTTGTTAATCTTATTTCATGATACGCTATTTAAAATGGTGATACTTACAAATAGCATTGTTTCGCAACACTGATTAAAATATTTAATTTTAATGTGTTTAATTAACATTTACAGTCTTTTTATGAACATAAACTATTAAAATGTAAAAAATATATAAAAGTAAATGTAAAAAATATTCATTATCTAGGCAAAAAAAATACGAGAAAATGATTTTGTCCACTTTTTTTCATGCAAATACCCCATTGTGCGGCTAGTATGTAGGCCTGGTGCACGTAACATCTGACGTTATGGAACGAATATCATCCCCCTGGTGTATTGCTGAAGCTTCGATGGGGGGGGGGCAGCTCAGGTCTCGTCCTCGCCATTTGACCGCTGTTCAAAATTACAAGGTCCTTCCCAAAACAGCTCACGTGTTTCTTCAAAACAGGACGGCAATTTAGCTAGACTAAGACAATTCATTGTCTAATCATATGCAACAGTTCACTTCAAGTACAGAGGTTTTCGTGGCTCGAAGTGGAAATTATGCAACCAACAAATTTTAGTTTCGTGACAAAAGAAAGAACCCGGTTCCATCTTTATTGCGCAAGCGGCAATTTTTTTTTTCCTTCTTTCATTTGAGAATTCTTTATTTTTAAAATTGTTTCGAATTTTTGAAGCAACTTGTGCAATATGTGGTCAGTGTTGAATATGTCTATATAGAGAGTTATTTCTGTTATTTAAATAAATATTTTCAGTCTACTAAATTTTAAATAAATTTAATAAAAAAGATTTTGAAAAACACATTTTATTAGTATAAGAAAATTTTGTTTTAATTAATCTCTACTTTTTAGCCTTTAATTTATAGTTTTTTTTATTGTTTATAAATATTACGGAATATTTCAATCGTTTTCTTCCTACAGGTGGCGCCCACCTACGGACTCAAAATGTAATTAAATCAAACAATTGATTAATAATTACATTCTGAAAGCATTAAAATAGTGTATTTACATGGAGAATACATAAGTATAGAAAATTTCAAAAATTCAGTGCATCAAGAAGTTATAAAAACGATTGGAAAATTCAATCTTTACAAATATAAAGTAGGTGAAGTGAACTAAAATGTTTAGAAGCCGATTTCTATGACCTATTCACCAGGCGCGAATATCAGTTTTACTTGAAGAAACGAACCTTATGCTTTATTAAATCTGTAAAGTTTTAGAGACAAAATTTAATATGATTATTAGTGCGTGTTGCTATTTTTTAGTTAATAGTTACACGCATTAATAATCATATTAAAATATTGCTCAATGGCTCAATTATGACTTTTCCTTCAATATTTGATGTATATTTTGTTTCCATTTTCACCATATCTATCTGTCTGCTGTATTGTTCTCCTCCCAGAGAGTCAACATGCACTGTAATACCAAGAGTCGGTTTTCTTGGGTATTGAATGAATGAGTGCGTGTAACTATACGAATAACTAACTTTAACAAAAGGAAAACAAATTTTTAGAATATTCCATGATAAAGATACAAAATTACCTTACTTTAATACTTATACAGTCATGAAAATAGATTCATATTGGCATTAATTTTTCCGATTAAATAAGCGAAACATAACTAATACTTGTAAAGGTCTAACTAAATTCTGCTATTTTTATCAAATATCTTTTATCGTGAAACCTTGAGAGAGAAACTTTAAAATAACTGATCAGAATCTATTATTATGTTCGCCCACTTTTTCAGACGGGCTATACCTCCAAGGCAAGAAAAATCTAGCACACAGAACAATTTAAGTAATTGGAGGGAGGTTTTGTATCTATTAAGCTTGTCACGAAAGCAGCATCTCGTTCTCGAAACTCTTCTGCTTCCAAACAATTCATTTCAAATGTTATGCGATGGAAACACATTCTAAGATATTGAGAAATTCTTAAGAAAATATTCGGTTTTTTTCACTCTACATTTCATATAAATGTTTTTCTCGTATTTCTTTTGTATTGCAATATTTTGAATGCAATGTCCAAAATTGGATAAAATTATCAGAATTCATTCTTAATATTTTAGTTTACAAAGTATATGACAATCTTTTATAACATTTAATGGATGCAAAATATCTAACAATCAATATTAAAAAATAATTTGAATGGACTTGAGTAATTGATACATAACATCAACACTTTAGGTTTTGGGAGGCAGTCAATGTCTTTTCATATAAAGATAATTCACGGTTATAAAGATAATTCACGGTTGATACATGTCTCGCGCAAGCTCAGTTTTAGAATTCAATGTGCAACTTGATGTAGCATTTATTTTCTTTTATTTTTATATCTGTGATGGAAATTAACGTAAAAAGTTATAGAAGGAAACAGGACATGACATCATAGCAACATAAGTTAACGTGCAGTTAGTTGTTAATTGACATGCGAGTGATGTTTGTCATGTGACTGTGACGTCATTTGGATTAACTCCGCTGTGTGTTATGTAGAGACTGACGTGAATCAGCTTTGTGTTATTTTTTCTAAGATTCATGAAAGAATTTTAGCATGGGCTATCCAGAAAGTAAGTTCTGCTAGCAATTTATGTCAAAGATGAGCTCCAATCGTAAGAGTGAATATGAGCGCCAATTAGTTCTAACAATCTGGATGACAAAGACATCACTGTTAGGGTAGACAGCAAGGCAGGTGTTTCGTCGTAGGTTGCGATGATGTTGAAGAAAATCAATACGCCCGCGATATCCTCATATGGCGGCTCAAAGCTACGCCTCATTATAGACTGTGGTTGGGAAATATTCCCTCATACAGCTTACAGCCTAAACCTCACTCCTCTCATTTTCATATATTTTTGGAACTTTAAGGCTTTCCTTTCTGGCAAGAGGCTCCAGGATTGTAGTTCACAGAAAGAAGCTGTTATCGCCTGGTTATGATTACAGGTGACATCGTTCTTCACTACAGGAATACAAAATATGGTGTTTCATCATGAAAAGTGTCTGAACGTGGATGGCAATTATTTTTAATATAGTCTATAGCATGCACCTTAGTTAGCAATGAAGTATACTGTTATATTACATTTTGTGTTCTTTTAATTGGTCAACGGAACTTACTTTTTGGATATCCAAAATAAATAAAAGAAGAGGTACCCATAAATAAATTGAAAATTCAATTAAAAAGTCTGCATTGATTATACTGATATAATTTTGTAATATCAGAAAAATTTAAATTACTTGAAAATGTTTAGTGATGGAAGCACATTTCTCATTTTAAAGCAGAAAGTGAGCTAGTATTGATTTTATCCCAAAGAAAAATTAAATCAATAAGTGTAGATGAAAAGAGGAATACTCTAAGAAAAAGGCAACAGAATCGAAACTTTTTGAAGTGAAAATAATACAGAAATAACAAAATAAAAATATGAAAATAAATAGAGAACAAATGAACCACATACATATATTGGGAAAATAATAATAATGTTGAAATATTGCAAGTCAGGAAGGGCAAATATATCATAATATTATGTTATTAGTATGTTTCTTTCTCAATGAAAGTCGATAATTTAACAGAAACAGCGATTTTCCCTAAAAAGCATAGGAGAAAGATGGTGTTTGAATACCACGATATATTTTCCTCTCCTGAAGAATAACATGCCTTGTTATTCCTCCATTATCATTATTATTCCAATATGTTGCATTTATTTCGTTTGTACTCTTTTTATTGCGATATTTCTATACTTAGCTAATTTCGTATTATTGTATTTTAATGTTTTGAATTTTTCAACTTTTCATATTCAGTTAAGCATTACAAATTTTTGAACCGTATTTTTTATACGTTTCTTACATGGATCGATTGATTTTAAAAGGGGACTTCTGACAATTTTAAAATTTTACAGAAGAAGAAAAAACGAATGGGCTGTAAGCAACTTCGAAATTAGGGTCCAAGATATCTCTAATGTGTTTCAGAGTAGAAAGTGAACCTATTTACGACAGCCAAAAAATATTATAATTTTTAATTTTGCAGAAGTCACCTTTTAACATCAAACAGTATAAAAGTTTCAGAATTTTAGGGAACAAATTATTATAAAGCCAGGAATATCAATGAAAGTTAGCTAAAATTCAAAATTTATTTATATGGGAGTAAAATTTATATTTAAAGACTCAAAATAAAATATAATTTTAAAGTTATTCGTTTTAAGTAAAAATCAGAATTAAAACAGAAAAATATCAGGGGAAAATAATCAAAAGCCAGGAATATCAAGTAAACTTAAATAAAATTCAAAATTAGTTTATTTGCAAGTAAGCTGAAACTTAAAAGAATCCAAATAAATTTTAAAATTATACATTCTTAAGTAAAATTCAGATTTAAAGCAAAAAATTCAGGAAAAATGATTAAAAAGCCTGTAATATCAGTGAAACTCAATTAAAATTAAAATTGCACTTATTTGCAAAGAAATTTAAATTTAGAAAGCTACTGGCTTTTAATAAAATTCAGATTTAAAAAAAAATTCTGGGAAAAACAATTATAAAACAAGAAATATTAATTGAACTCGGATAAAATTTAAAAAAAAATTATTGGCAAATAAAGTTAAACTCAAATAAAACGAAATAAAGCGTAAAATTTATTTTTTAAAAGTTAAAATCAGACTTCAAGACAAAAATTAATAGTAAAAATAGAGATGGAATGAATTTTAGTCCTCTTGAGGGTCAATTGATGATCCTCTTCTGCGCAGAAGTCCCCTTCTAACATCATACTGAAACTTTGATGCTTTACTACAACATAACTGTAAATGGCAGAATTTCAGATTTTACACCAAACGGTGCAACTATCTTCATCAAATCGAAAACACATAAAAAGTAATTTCGACCGAGTCTGCAGAAGTCCCCTTTTAAAATCAAACGGTTCACATATAAATGAGTTAAAAAGAAAAGTCGTTTACAGCCATAATGAAATTAGATCTACAGTTTTTTTTATTTCCACGGTGAAAATTTGCGTAAATCAACTTTGGAATTTATTCAGTCTGTGTTTGATGTCAACAAGTGTAAACCGCAGAACTTAGCTATAGCTAATATATTGTGACCAGTTTTTTTTCTTTGCTGCTTTACGCAAAAAGAAATCCAACAGCGAAAAGAGAATTTGTAAGGAATAATAGTGTGTCGACACTACAGAAACACTGTCAAGGCCCATTTCAAGTGATGTCACATACAAACAAACTGTATTCTTAACGCATCAACAAGAAGATTCAAGTGTCTATTGACAGACTGAATCCCGCCTACGTTTTTGGTGATCTCAATTCAGGTGGCAAATTAGATAAAGAGGCTGTATAAATTCTGATCCAGTTGTCAAGTCCATTTTAAGATCATCTAAAAGATTAGGAAAGAAATCTTATGGGGACTCCTGTTATTTTTACTGATTTTATCATTAGCGGCACTGAGTGATTGCACATTTTATCATGTTTCAGTGATGTACTGTCTGTTTTAACAACAACAAGCATCATTTACTAGTTGTCATGATATTTGGAATAATGTTTTTGTTTATAATGTTCTTATCAAAGTTTTCATGGTAACTTTGAATAAGCCATGCTAAATTATTGTTTTTTGATTCCAATTTTTCTGCTTTCTACGATTAAGGTCGGTCCGCCTAAGATCGAATTGGGCAGACATCAGATGAGAACTACACAAATAACTAAACATTACACTGAATAGTTGAAAACTCATCATGTGCTGATTTAAATTATAAAAATAGAAAAAGATTCAAAAACGCGCTTTTATTGACGTGTGAAAAAGTGGGAAATAAGTTTTTTAAAATCAAAAATCAGTTCAAAACAAACTCGTAAAAGCGCGAGGTGAGCTAATAAATACTGTAAGTTGATTGGAATTCTAATTACATTTGAAACATATTTTTAGTAGTAATGATTGTTTCAGAAATTTCTTTCTTATGATATTGATCGTGGCTGAATTTTTTTGCAATATTATTTTCAGAGTCTGGCACGCTTTTGATTTGTCGCAACGATTTCCATATTTTTGATAAAAATTGTTTTTTCCGCCTTTTAGTACACTTATAAAAGCCTGCTTTTAAAATCTTTTTTTATTTTTATTATTTTCAACTTTTTAGATTCAATATATTTAATAATTCATAATTACAAACATTATGAAATCTTGTAATCAGTTTTTCTAAAATTCTCAACCAGATGGCGCCTCTCATATGGAAACTTTTTTATGGAAATTAATCAATTAACTGATAAACGAGTCCTTAAAATATTAAAATATTATATTGTCATCAAGAACTAATTGCTGTGCACCATTTTAGAACTCTAGTACATAAGGAAGCGAGTGAAAATCGATTACAAAATTCTGTCTTTACAAACAGAAAATACGTCAAGTTAAATAAAGCGTATTGAAAGGGCAGAAGCAGGTATTATTAATTGAAATGTTCATAGAAAATGTTCTGCTAATTTTAATGCAATATATATATAAATTTCAGAAAATTTGAATTAGACAGTAGGAAAGTAATTATAAATGATCACGTTATTGGCATGAAAGATCCAAAAGATGAAATGCAAATCAGCATAAATAACTTCGAAAAGAAGTATATTTCAAGGAAAATGAAACTGATCACTGAAGGCTATGCACTTTAAACGAATATGAATCAAAATAATTTTTTTTGCTCTCTTGATCTTACGCTAAATTTTCAATTACAGTATAAAACAATTAACTCTATAAACAACTGTATTAATAAATACACTCTATCATTTTCTTATCAGAATATTAATAGTTACATACATATGAAACGAAATAATATTTAATTCAAAATATTCTCTTTACAAACCATCATCAACAAATAAAAAAGACAGGTTTTCTAAGAGAAGACATTTTCAACGGCAATATGTGAAGAAGAAGCTTGTGGCGTCCGGTAAACAACCTTTGTAAAGCGGAAGCAATCGGAGATCTGGGCATCTCTTTGACGTGCCTCACTGCAAGATAAAATCAGAAAACATCTAGGAAGCCAAAAAAGTGCTGCATATTTTTGGGTCATTGTCAAATAAATAAATGCCCGAGAACTCGAAACCTACAAGAACAGAAATACGTTATTCGTGATTTTAACGGTAAAATTAAAGATCCGGAAAAACGAGAACCCAGGGCATGAATTTATTTACTAGTAGCATCTGGCAACCAGTTGTTTAACCGCCACATCAATCATCCGTTAGTCGCACTCAATGGCTAAACTTAAGATTACGTTACGGTCTCCTCACCAAGCTCATAAAATTTCGCTGAATGTTAAAATTCCCGACAAACGCCCATTTTCTTGGATAGCGGTTTCGCTTAATTTTCAATTTGTTAAATTTTTAATTAAAATTTCGCAAAAATGCACTCCTATGTACATATTTTATGTGCACGAAAAATTAACCGTTTTTTTTTTCATACAGATTCGTTCTCCAATAGAAAATCGCTCTAAATTCTGCATCCTTAACATTTACGAAAACACAAGTATACAAGAATTTACCAAGAACCACATGAGTCATTCAAGATTATTTACATTGTTTTAAAGTATCGTATGTAGCAGATTTTGTGTTATTAGAATACAACCATACACTTCTTTTCTCTGTCTTACGGCGGCATATTTTATAAATGGAAGAGGCTGTCAAACATATCTCTCAATATCAGCCATGCGCAAGTTCTCTACTGATATATGACTCTAAAGCTTTTAAGAGTGTTTAAATTGTCATAATGGAATACTAGTAAAACAGCCTTGCTTTTGAATAAACCTATTTGAGAGAGAAGAACCAAAACAATTCGCTTGAAATTGATGGGAAGGGGAGACTGATATTTAAAGCTTGGCTAGATTCGAGCCCGAAAAAGCATCTTTCATTTCGCGCCATGAGATTCATGCCTTGATTGACTGTTTCAGACATAATTTATTTGAGGAAGGTGAATGAATTATTATATATTCTCCTTCCTGAATTATATATTATTATACATTGTAGGTTAAAGTTAAGGTTAGGTAGGTAGTGTTGTAGGTTCTTTTTCCTTAATTATGCATTATTATATATTATGTAAATTAAAAATGTATTATTACACATTCTCTTTCCCAAATATATATTATTATACATGTATGTATATTAAATTGTATTATTTGACATGTATTGATATGAGTACAGAATTATGCATATTTTTAATTTGATTTGTTGCTTCAGGCGCAAATGGATGGTTTTAATTTTTATATTTATTTATTTGCACAATATACGAAAATAAAAGCGTATAAATATGTAAAATCTAAAACGGTGAAAAAATGTATAAAATATACGAATTATTGATATCTTTATTGCAGACGAGAAAGTTTTTGGAAGATACAATGTTCTGAAATTTTGTGTGATTAAATTTTTCTTTTATTTAAAGACATTTTCTATTAATTCCCATCCAATACAGGCTGAAGAATTAAACAATTTTGGCTCGACCCAAGAATATGGCTGACAAATCACTAAGCTGTTTAAATCTCTCATCTGAAATAACCAATATAAAAAAAAATAATTTAAATAAATTCGAGTGCTAAATTACATGTTCGGAAAAACGATTGCATTTAAAAAAAAATTGCCAATATTTGGAAAAAATCATATTACTTAGTGTTCTTATTCATACACTACATTTCTGCTCATGAATTTCTTCTAAATTGTTTTAAAATCAGAAAAATTGCAGCAATGTACTTAAGTTGGCAAGATTAAACGTCATTAATTAAACGTCAGCTTGAAAAATATACTAGATGAGACAGCTAACTAAATATAGTTGGGGTTAACCAAATTAGAAGTGGCGTTTGAAGAGCCACTTTTATTTTCTGATACCTTCGCATATTTTCATTATAAATTGCAACTCAATAACTATAGAATATTACATGATTGTTAAATTTTGTTACGGTTTGAAAATAGTATGAAGCAAATTATGTTATTTATACCAACGATTAGTATGATTGAAAATTCATGTAAGTTTGATGGATTGTCACTCTATTTATGCAGTAAATCATTCCTTATGTTAATTTGCCTACCAGAGTAAATTATGTCAACAAAATAAATATGGAAAGAAAACAATTTTTAAAAAATCTATATAAAGCATTTCATGTAAAACATTTTCAAGTTTTTGCTGAATCTTTATAGTTTTATAAACTGTAAAAGGTACGAAATGTAATTTTTAAATGTCTGAAAGTATTGAAAGGAAATATATTTAGTTGTCAGTCCATCGACAAGCAGCTTGTTGCAGCTTTAAATGATGAACTCAAAATAAAGATAAAATAGTACGGTTTTTCAGTGATTTATGAAAGAATATAAATTTATACACATTTTAAACCTTTCTAATCTAGTTGCTGGAGGTAACATAAGAAAACTGAGACACAGGGATATATTTTAAACAACGAGCAATAAAAATGCACCAAGAAATAAATGAAATAAAAAATACAGTTTTCAAAAAAATAAACTTTCATAACGAAATTAATCTAGGATTTTTTCTGTCACATTGAGAAAACTTATACTTTTAGAAGAATATGTTAAGATGTTAATAATTTTTGAGGATTTTTAAATGTAACGAAAATATTTGAAAAAAATTGCACTGAATAAATCCAAAATCTTCATTTTATACAAAATATGGGTTTACAAAAAATTTTCACCCAATTATATATTTAAAAGTAATATTTTTATCTTTTGTGCTATCGAAGCAGATTTTTTCGCAGTGATTTGGAACACTACTCACGAGAAAAGAATTTAAGACACTTACCATCCTGACATATGTGTCTTCTGTAAGAACGCGTAATAAAGAATAAACCCCCCAAGACTTTCTGTCACGTTGACGCATTTTCGTGATTTGTCGTGAGTGATAGCGCTTCTTCCTTCGTTGTAGACTATCATCTGTCCTTTCACTTAAAAATTGCGTTTACCTTTTCACATAAATTGCGTTTATTGCTAGAAAATTGTTTCATTGTCATGATGCACTTAATCTTTCTTTATAATAATTGACTCAGAGTTATAGAATTTTGTTTATATATGCATTGTAATATAACGATGTTAAATATCGTTAAAACAATTCTTCAACTAAATATATTTCCTAAAAAATTTAATTTTAAAAATATGATTGCTACTGTATTGAAGCTTTCGTTTGTGGCCTTGTTACTTTTTAAGTGTTTCCGAAACGTATGCATAAAATTGCTGTCATCTTGTGATAAAAGTGTCGACAGGGTTTCGATATCAATATTTCGCCTGCTTGGAAAGCATGAAAAGTTTCTCCATTTTCGAAATCTTCGAATTTTCGTTGGACTTCCAAGAAAATTCTTAGGATTGTGAAGTTTTAATGATCATAACTTCAATTTTTCACAAAACCGATCCTGAGAATTTACTGGTATATGGAAATTTTTCTTTATTCCGTCTTGACAAATGCCTAAGTTTATTGATAGACGATTGTTTTATTGGAACGGTGGGACTCAATCGTTTACGTAAATTATCGAACTTCAGAACATTGCTATAGAACTTTGTTTACACTATATACATTGAAATACAGCGATATTAAATATCATTAGAACAACTTTTCAACTAAAACTTTTCAACTTTTTAAAATTTAATTTAAAAAAATTTTAAAAAGCTACATTCGTTCTGATTTTCAGCTTTTTCGCTTAATTTTTTATTATTTTCTTTAAGAAAACATTTCCGACAAAACTGGGCATTATTTTGTATTTTTATTTCATTTTCAAGAAATATTTTTTGCATGTGTACTGAATAATCATTAATATTTTGTATTTCTAAACTAGAAGTGAGTTTTAAGTATCTAAATGAAGTGGAAATCTAAAATGGATACACAGATTTATTTTAATGTATAACAGAAATCCTTATTATAAATTTCACACATTTTCCTTAAAGAAGAAGACAAGTGGAGCAATTCAGAGACATGTAAATCTGAAAAAGTGTCGTTTTCAGAAAAAGACATTTAAAGAATGCTTGCTTCTCTGAACCCATCAGCTATTCATTTTATTTAATAAAATATATTTTAATGTTGTTTTATTCCCATCGAAGCTAACATTTTGGAGATAAAATGTCAAAAAGGGAGTTCCATTTTTGGTCTCCTTTTCTTGCTAATTTCAAAGTCCTTTATCTCTTTAAAAGCAATATTTGCGAAACGTAGATTCTTTAGAGAGAGATTCTTTATTAAAGCACTTGAATTTTATTTATGACAGAACATTATTTAACTGAATCAAGTGATTTAAGATTGATCACATTAGCAAGAAAAAAATGATGCAGAAAGACTAGTTTGTAAGAGTTTTGTTTCGGTCTTACAACTAATACAAGCAACTTTCTTAAAGAACTCAATATTTTGCATCAAGTGCAGAAAGGACACAGCGCGAAATTTTTTTGCTCTTTTCAAATTTCTTGACATTAATTTGCTTAATTGTTAAATTATTACTAATGATATGTACTTTAAAGTAGCATAATGAAAAATTTGCATTGAACTCTATCGTTTAATAGAATTACCCATTTAACATAGAATCGCGGAAGCAAACGTTCCTTTGTTTTCGCTACATTTCATTTATTGCTAGGCAAGTGTTTATTTTGTTTTCTCCCTCGGTGATGTGTTAATCAAAACTTCAACACAAAGCGTCACAACAATTTTTTAACTGAGCCAAAACGTCAATTACATTATTTGTTTTTCCAACAGGAGTTTAATAAGTGCAGTGCTGTTTTTATAGATTGTATATGCGGGCTGCAAGCCAAAATGACGCCTAACCAGTCTATATCAAGATGATTCATATTGAGATAGATCCTGCCAAAATATTTCGCGAGCAAACGGCCCGCGTCCAAGAGTAATTCCCTAGATGGCGGCTGTCCAAATGAGACCTTTTGGTGGCGACTCATTCCGATTGTAAAGTTTCAAGTTGTCCTTAGGGAACTGTTGCATTAAAACGAGAGATTTCAGAAGTCAAAAGAGCCAACGGAGTCAGATTTATTCGTTCCGAAAGCTTTCTTTTTCTCTTTCAACTCTCAATATTTTTTTTTCTTGACTGTTCTCTTTTATAAAGTGAGCGCTCCAGAATCTGAAGTAGTAATTGATTTTTGAGCTAAAAGAATTTAATAGACGAGTATGAAAATAACCAGGTCTTTACAGAAAAAAAGGGGAAATAAGTAACAGTGAAAGAAAACCAGATTTCATTCTAGAAATTCTAGAATCCCGTGAATTCCCATTACTATTCTATAATAAATTGTTTGGCAATTTGCAAAGTAAAATGTTCTGAAAATAAAAATAACTCTGAAGTATAATAATTCGAGTTTCAATTCACACATTTTCTGTATACCTCCCCACACACAAAAAAAAGGAGCTAAAATAATGTTTTAATGTTGTATTTTTTTATTAATTTCAGATAGATCATGTTATTTAACTGTTAAAATACCTTTTAAAACTGAAACAACCTTCATAAACCACATAGTGAGAAAAAAATATAAAAGCATGTTTAAAAAAATTTAAATTTTATATGAAAAATTTTGAAATTTAAAAATATTTGCATAAAAATTTAAATTATATAAAATAAAAGAACTGTAATATTATTATGTGCAAAACTTAAACAGAAATTAAATTTATTTAGCTGTTAAAATAAATTAGGAGTAGATTCTATACAGTTCGACGCTCGCAAACCGGTTTTTATAATAAATTTATGAAACAGGAAAACTGATTTTAGATGCTGAAATTGAATTAGTTTATTATTTAAATAAATGTATTCAAATTTTGGTTTATCTACATAATTATAGCTAAATATAAACACTATCCCTTTCTGAAAAATAACCCTTTCACTTTGTCATGAAATTCTCAGAAATTGTGTTGCATAATTATGTGCAATTTGTATTCTATCTTTATGTTAAAATTGATCAAATAAATCGAATATACATAGTGGTAAGCATTGATTGCATTTTAATTAATCATATTTTAATAAAGTAATTGACTTTAATTTTTTACGTTTTCTTAGAGTTCCGAGATCATCTTTCAGTTCGCGTTAATTATGAAACAGATTTTATAAATTAACGTCCGTTTAAAACCATTTCTGCTTAAAACTCAAGTGTAAGTCATTCGGTTTTTTTTCTTTAAAAAAATGAAAACAATATAAGTTTTCAAAATTAATTAAGAAAGACAATAGACACAAACTAACTGTAAATATATTCTTCCATACTTCCTTCTTTTTTTAATGGAATAAAATTTTAGAAGGAGAAAAAATTTTAAAAAGCAGCAATTCAAAATTCCGTTTTTTTCCAAATCCAGGAAGACATTATTCCAAACAGTTCAGTTTCGGCCATTGCAGTGGGAATAGTATTTGCTATAATTAGGGTCTTTTAATCCTCTTATTCCGTGATTTCCGTGGATAGGAAACATTTTCTGCTACATCCTGCGATTTTCGCAAGCTAATGGGTTTAGTATTTTTAAAACGTTGAATCATATTATACTAATCAAGCTAAATAACAATTCGCTTGGTTGGTTCAAAGGTATATGAAAATGTTTTCAAACATTGCATCTAAATAGTTATTCCAAACAATTTTGCAGTCGGAGGGTTAATAAATCCATTGTAACATATGAGCATTATTCCTATGAAGTATTCATTTCCTGAGTAATAAACTAAAGAAGACTTATTAATGAGGAAAATCTTCTAATGTTCCTTCAAACTACATGAATTTATTATAAAATAGTCAATAGGAAGCAGAGTGCTTCTCTTTTAATAACACTAAATAATCAATAAGAACCCGAATTTTTCTGTTTTAATAAAGCTAAATGATCAATAAGTATTCAAGCGTTTTTCTTTTAATAACAATAACAGCTACTAAATAATCAATCAGAACCCGAGGGTTTCGATTTTAATAAAACCAAATCATGAAGAATGATTTTTTAATACTTCATAAATTTCACAAGATGACTCTTTCTGGTGGTAAAAAATCTATTAAATAACAAGTTTCAACACTCATAAGGGTTCGCAATTGTTTAGCTGCAGAATCTTAGATGGAGGTGTCTGGTTCGAGACCCAATTCTACCAAAAATCACGTGTTCATGCGCCACCAGTTGGAAACAAATTTCACGCTCCCAATTTGATCCAAAATGGGAAACCAAACACAAAAAATTAATTAAATGGTTATCGATCAAGGATGAATAATATAATTTATAACTGTTATTATAAATGAAATACTTAAAGTCGAGATTATTTTTTAAGTTACTTTTATCTTAAGGCAGAAGTCATTGTGCTGATTTTTATGACTCCAATCTTACTGTAGGGGATCGTCACCTACAGTTTGAAAATCTCTCTATATAAGATTTTACTTTGAAGGAGCATGCTATAATTCCTGAACAATAATTTAGGGATTTTTTTTATTAAATGTTTATATTTCTCGAATTTGAAAGTGAAAAAATGTTTAGTGTATTTTATTTTAAAATGTGGCGCAAATTTACAAGAGATAATAAATATTTTTAACCAAAATTATTTCATTATGCTCATTTAATGAATCAGAGATTTAGTTTCGCTGTATTCTGGATTATTTATGAAATATAAGCGGATAATGACTATACTTGAAATTATGCAATATCATATATAATATTTATTATTTTTATTTTACTCTAAGAAAAATTTAGGAAAGATAAAAAAAAGTTAAGGTTAATCAAGGGGAAAAAACGAAAGATTTGAATTCTTTTTACGGATATTAATTTTTTTTTAATTTGTAGAGTCATTTAACCCTTTAAATGGCCATTTTTTTCTAGTACTGGTATAGTAAAATAACTTTGAGATTAAGATAAATTTAAGAAAATAAATTCATTTAGCTTATTGGATGACATTATTTTTTGTTGATTAAATTTAATAATTAATAATTAATTATCAAGTCAAGATACTTCATTACAGTTTGAGATAGGAAATTGTAAGGTTTTTGTTTCATCGAAAAATATCTCGAGAACTTACGCCAATCTTAAAAATTGATTAATTTGGTGGGAAGTATACTTCCCATAGCCTTAGAAAGGGTTAACACTTTGGTTGTTGTTGGTTAAGTGTTTCCCCCCTGCTAACTCACCTGTGTTTCACTAGAGGCAGCGTGAGACCGACGGCTGTCTCGAAGCTATGTATGTTTTGACAGAGTTATATATCTCTTAGTGACGTCTCGTTGACACTTTGTGAGCCACATACTTATCTCTGGGTGAAACAAGATAATTCGTGATTGTTATACTTCTTCAAATAAGTTTGGCAGTCAACGTGTTAGGATACCCTTAAGCATGTAGCAAAAGACCAGAAAATGGAATTTTATTTTAAGATTTTATTTCCAAAATATGTGCTTATATGTGAATAAAATAGTATTAAAATTTGTTCTGTTAAATAAAATGAATAGTAAATGAATTCCAAAGAGTAAATAGGTTTAAAATGAATTTTCCTTAAAGCGGCGGGTTTTATTATTATTTTTGAACATTTTAATTTTATGTTCGCGTGTCTTAATTTTTTAGTACATTGTTTTTTAAATAAGTTTATTATAAGTATTTATCTTATACCGTTAAATAAATCTTGGTAACCATTTTAAATTTCGACTGCTTTTAGATAGTTAAAAGTCAACTTCAGTTTAAGAAAAACACAAAATTTTAATGAAAATTCAGAACGCATAGATAAAAATATTTCTTGGAAAAATCTTTTATATGAAATAACAAAATAATACACAAATCTGTTCTGAATGTGTTTTAAGTGGCGATAATGAAAAATTAAGTGATAAAGTTAAAAAGTAAAATAATTAGAACATTTATGTTTTAAATCAGATTTTTTGAACATATTTAGTTTTACTTTTTAAAGATAATTAATACAGTTATATTCCAGGTTATATTATAGAAAATTTCATACCTCTAAAACAATAAGTTACAAAAATGCTTAATAGAATCTACCGTCCCCTTGACTTGGAAATTTCACGTTAATGGATTATTTAAAATTGTAATAAACAAGAATTACGAAATTGCATTTGCTTCAAAATAATTCTCCTAATTATTTTTATGAATTATGCCTTCCATCATCAGTTCTCAGTAACATCTCAGTTCTGTTGTCATAAACATGAAAAAAAGCGTTTGCTTTATTCCAACAAATATAAATCGTTTGAATATCTAAACGAACATGAAATCTAAAAGAGCATGAATTGACATGAAAGGTATATTAACCTTAAAATAAACTCTATCAAAATGTAAGCATATATTTCACAGTTTAGCACTTTATAAATAATTAGCACTTTATAAAAGCACTTTATAATATTCTGAAGAATTTTTCAAAAATATTTACTTTTAGATGTAATATCTCGAAATTTGATTATGGAGTGTCTCGAGTTCCCATAGAAATGTGCGGTCGAGGAAATAATGCCCGAATTGCTTTGAGATACTTACATGAACATCAAGTCAATCAACCATACGGTTTATTAAACAAAAATGAAGGATAAATCAAATTTCATTTGTTTCTTATTTCTACGTGGGAATAGAAATCTGAGTTTAAAGTTAGGATTTATTCATAAAGTTAAAATAAATTAAACAATCAATGCATCTTATAAATAATTCACTAAAATCTCTAAATATTATATCAGTGATGTTTTTACTTCTGATTTCAAGCATTACGATAATTTAATTTTCAACCACAAAAAATGCTGAAAACAAATTATTTGTTTCCATAACTTTGCAATGTATTTAGATGAAAACACTTTCTTGGATTTCATTAAATGTTTGTATGAACTTCAAATAAATTATTTATCTCAATGAATCCAGTATTCTTCATAAATATCTGCTTCGATGTTTTCATTAATCATACGAAATTTTATCTTTAACAAAAGATTTAATATTATAAACAGAGCATTTGTGAAGAAACTGTGCAAAATTAACAACTTTTGTTTAAATCCTGAATAAAGAATGCTTTTGTCGTAGAAAAAATGTAATACAAACTCTGAAATAACAGCAATAATAAAGTTTCTTCTTGGTCTTTTGAAATGACAATTAGCTGTTTATCAAAAACAGTCTCACACTATTCTCCTGTACTAACAGATTAGAAACAAATTTTATTCAAAAGATCTTAATTAATTATTTTAAAGATTTGTTTTTATTTTTGTAGTTCTCTGATTTTTTATGTTTCCAAGTTTTTAGCAAACACAGATATCATAGGATGTATATTATAGACTAATAAAACACATGTTTACTCATATTGAGTAACACATAAATATATGTTTATAAATAAAACTGATATGAATGATACACCCGTGTACCATGCAGATACAGATAAAAACTTTAACAGAAAATGATATTCAATTTTCGAGATTTAAATTACGATTAGAAAACAGCGAATTACTTAATAAGTTATATAATATACTACATTCGCTACAGATGAAGTGTCTAAATATATTAAATTTAACCTTACATTGCACGGCCTTTAATTTTTTCAAAGGTGAGTAAATGCATATAAATGACGCAAGTGAGATTGGAAAAATAATTAAAAATCTATTTTAAAAACTTATCAAATGTTTAAAATGGGAATAGATTACTAAAAAAATATGAATTGTTAACTTTAGGTTTTGTTACTATATATTTTTTCTCTCCTTCGAGTCAGAAAAGCAATAAGCAAATAAGTTTATAAATAAATCGTTAAATTATTCTTTAAGAAAAGGCAAAAATAGCACTGAAGCAAATAAGAATCACTATACAGAGTAAGACTGATAGTGTTGAAAGAATAAAGCAACTAATATTAGCGAAAACAGACAGCAGATCAAAGCAGCGAACAAAGCAATAAGCAAATAATTTTATTAATCGAGTGCTAAATTCAAAAATAGTGAATTCATAATGTAAGATTCATTCCATTGAAGAGGTAAAAGATAAAAAAGCAGTAAACATATAATTTTAGTGAAAACATCAGTAAGCAGAAAAAATGTGAATCGTTTAATAAGCAAAGCAGTACCTAATCAGTTAGCAAAGCAGAATCAAAACACTGAGCAAAGCGGACATTAAAGCAATAAACAAATTAGTAATCAAAAATAAGCAAGTAAAAAAACCAGTAAGCAAATGAATTTATTAGTCAATTGTTAAGTTATTCGGGATCGATTTTTTTAAAAAAGGCAAAAATGATTGAGACGTAAAATTCACTATACAGTGTAAGGTAAGTCTTATTGAAAGACATTTTCAAAGAAAGCAAAATCATTTTGGTATTAAAGAGTTATGGAAGTTATTATAAAGAATAACTATAATATAATAAAATAATATAACATAACAATCGAAATGGAAAATTCCTCTGAATCCTCTAATCCTCTCCTTCTTCGTCCCTTTAAAATTTTTAATAAACTGCTAGATTAAATAATAAGTCTGCTTCTCACGAAGATGGTATTTTTTCTTTTTTATATAGAAGATGGAAATGGATATAACTTAAATATATTAGGTTGTTGTTGAGATAAAGTCAAATGTTGAAAGAAATTATTGTTCTTTAACAGGAAGGTAGATTTCATATCTACATTATATCCGTGTTTGGCTCACTTGAGAGAATTTCTATTAGAAACAATCTTCAACATTCCTAATGAAATATATCTTTCATTAAATAAGAAGATACTTTATTAATGGGATATGATCATAAAATAATTAAATTCTAATTTTTACAGTACTGCATGAACTTTTTGTCATTCAAATGATTTTCCCTCTTTCTTTGATGATTTCTTTCGATTAGTTAACCTTCTATCAACTAAAAGTTTTGGCAGATAGAAAATTTTTGGTATTGTTGATAAAAAATCTGTACTATTTCAGTAAGGTAATTCGTTTATTCCCCAATGGAAAATTTAAGTCTGATAAAATAAAAGATAATTTTCTTTTCATATATTGCGGGGAAATAAATTTGTCATAGTTATTCTAAGGTTCGGCTACTATACGAATGCACAGCTTTAAAAAACTAGGAATTTTTATATAAAGCCGACACGTTTTTTAAATATAGTCAGAATTGATCCGCAGGAAATATATTAAATTTTCCATCTTGGTATTTTTCTATTTCCTCTTTTGGAATATCATTTCGCAATATATAAAAATTTAAGTGCAGTTGAAATTGCAACAACGAAAAAGCTTACAACGGTAAACGTTACTGTGAAAATGATTTTATTTTTAATGCTGCTTACATTATTGATCCAAGAAACGCGTGGTCTATGGCATAGACTCAGGAAAATGCGTATGATTGACCAGAAAAATATATTTTTATGCGTTCAAACTTATATTTGAATGTACCAATTTTTGAGAAGAACATGTGAAATGTTCATCATTTTTCTAACAATGAATTATGTTTCATGCATTGAATTCAACATAAAATTATCATTAAATGAATACAAACATTTCCATCGCTTAAACATATACACGCAAATACATTATACACACGACAATTTTCTGTAGGAAATTCCAAAAACTACCCTCAATTTTAATAAATTATTTCATTTGTATATACAGATATAGCCTTTTTTATGAATTTATAACACAGAATAAACATTTTTACAGGTACGAAACATCCACTTGTTACTGCGTTGAAAAAACAGCTATTTTTATAAATGTTGTTTGCAGTTAAAATTTTCGTCATCACTGCACTTCTCATTAAATATATGCATTATATTGTTAATATGTCAATTCTGTTTTGTAATGAATTAAGCATTAAACTTTTTTTAAAATTATATATAAATATTTATATTTCGTCGGTATAAGTTAAAAATAACCAAATCAAAAGAAATTAGAAAATGAGTTAATTTGTTCTTGAGGTTTTAAAATGTCATCTCTGAAACAAAAAAAAGTGCGTATCAGGATACGAGCCGCATATATTGCATACTGGCGATATATTGATATGTGTGATTTTTCCTGTCACAGCGATGACATTTTAAATCAACAGGAACACATTAACTCTGTTTCTTTTTCTTTTGATTTGATCATTTTTAGCTATATACTGAAGATTTACTTCAAAAATAATATCCTTAAACGGAAGGACTAAAAATACAAAAAGAAAACTATCTAAAAACGTGGAGAATTTGGGTTATCACTGCAAATCAGGGCTTCTTAAACTGTGGTCGTGACCCCATGTGGGATCGAATCTAACTGTTGTGGGATTGCGAAAATTTTCTCATAGCTTTATTGCTCAGATTTTTTAATATTGGCAAACAAAAAAGTTCAGAAAATTACCTACAGGAAAATATTTCATTAAAATTTGCTAAATATTTATTTAAATAATATGCTAAATATTTTTTTATTTATTTATTTTCCAAATTTAGGTATACGATAAAAAATTTTCGAATGAAGATGAGATCGCAACCGTTTCTTTCGCCTGTAAAGTCACGGAAGAGGTCACGACTGTAAAAATGTTTAAGAAACCCTATCGTATATATTTCTACTTTAGACAAAACATAATAATTTTTTACTTGTGATCCATCCATAGCTGAATGCAGAGCTAAACGCCAGATCTTCCGCACAAAAACAAATTACACAACACAACCCTTTCCATTCTAATCCTCGAATGCCATGTCACTACAGGAAAGCTGATCTCGCTATTTGAAATGAGCTTCGTTCATGATCGGTCGTATTCTACAGATTTCGGTCATCGGGCAGAGGTTGTGAAATCACGAGTGTTGAGTTTCGGAGATGAAACTGGATAGATAGAGGTTGGATTCGATAGCAAAGAGTCCATAACTACACTCGTACGGGTGAATGGATCGTGCAGAGATCAGAACTGAAGGGAAGGGAAGAAATGTTTACTTTGGGGATTTCTTCCTATCGTAAGAAATTAATTTTATCAGCAGAATTGAGTAGAGGATGTTTATCCTTATAGTCGAGAGATAGTTTGATACAGTTACACAGAAAGAGATCCCTTGTTAAAGGTACTAGAAAGGTGATTTTTGTTTTTTTGATGGAAATGATTAAGGATTTTTTCTGAGAAATAAAGGGTAGAGGAAGCTTTGTTGGAAGTGACGTTACTTGTTTTTTTTCATGAATTAGAGGCTTTTCAGATGAGGGTGTCTTTTCTTTTTTATTTGTAAAGGAAAACAACAAGTGTATTACAGTGGACTCACGTTCTTCTGTGCTTGAGTAGATCATGATAGAAGTTTGTAAAATCGAAAGTTCATAAAAGAGAAGATCGTAGAAAAACAAATCTAAAGAACAAAATGTTGATTTTCCTCCCGATTTGTCTCTTAGTTATATTTGTTTTTATTCTTATAAACTGTTTTTGGTATAAGTTCTAAGATAATAATTAATAATAGAGACAATTCTTGGTCACGTGACACCCGTAATAAAAGTTCATTAGATAGAAAAGAAAGGACCTTTATTGCTTGCATTATTGCAAATGTCAAAGAAAATCCCTATTGACCAATAATATGGTCAGATAATTCAGTATCGTTTGAAAAGTATATCTGTTGACGTTTATACTGGATTATTTTATTTTATGAGAGGTTGGCATGCAAGAGAACTAAACTCTTTTAAATGAACATCTCAACCTTGTATCAATTTTCATTAGAAAATAGCAATAGCTATAAACGAGTTGCCTTATTATCTGATTTACGCTGATATGAATATTATATTTTCTAACTCGTATGATAACTGCTTTCTGAAAGAAATAAATAAATAACAGTTAGAATAATATCAATGAAAATTCTTTAGTTTAAATGAAAGGACAGTGAAAGTTGATAATTACATTGTTTGTAAAAAGCTTTATCTAAATTAATTAATTTTAAAACAAAAATAAAGTGACTGTGTGACTCATCTTGAGATTTTGCATGAAAACAAAATAATGTTTCAATTGGCTTAATTTTCTTCACGAAATTTCTACAAAGGATCATGGATAATTAATTAGAAACTATTACCGAAATAATTGGTAATTCTACATATAATTTTTTTGCAATTCGTCCTTCGAATTAAATAAATTTAAAAAAAACGTGAAACATATTTCGGAATTTTTAAAAGGTTTAAAATCAAAGTCTAAGTCTGTGGCTTAAACTATGAAATTCCCTTCTTTATTGTAACGAACATGTCCTTACTCAAGCCATCAAGGATATACAGGGTGCCCACTACGTAATGTCTCTCCACATTGATTTCAGAGAGCCGACAACTATAGTGATGTCTTGACTTAGTGAAGTTGCTATGCGCAACGCGATGAGACCGCTTAAAGAGTCACTTGACGGCAACATTCAGAGTTAGCTTTCCTAAGTCGAAAACGGTGCAAGATACAAGAGAAAACAAAATTACAAAGTTGTAGAGCATTATCGATTTAGAACAAAAAAGATACTTTGCTTACATTAACGCCGTGAACAGAATGTGTAAACCGCGCATTTGTTTGGTCGCGATTTCCAAAACTGGGACGCCACAAAACGTGAAAAAAGAACGTGATATCCGCTTTTGATCATAAACTGTCATTGCTTCAACTCCGAACTGTATGATTCCAACATGACGGCGCCTGTCGCGTAAGACATCAGACGTAAAGCAGTACTAGTGGAGTCATTCCGGGGCCAAATCATCGGTTATGATTGTTTGATAGAGTGGCCTACATGCTCAACTGACTTGATCCCATTGGACGTTTCTGGAGGTAACTCAAACAGCAAGTCTATGCGATCCTTCCATCAACACTGCAAAACCATCAACGATGTATTGCCGGAATATCAAGAACATGGCGCCGAATGCTGTCCTTCAGATCTGGCATGATTGTACTATCGTGTTTCCTGTCATGTCTTACAATGTATAGCGGGAATTGTGATCCAAATGTGTATTGTGTCTGACGGAAAGCACTTTGAGCAAGAAGGATAAATGAACCTAATGACAGGTACGTACTCATTTCTTCCACGTTTCGTGACATCACAATGTTGGAAATAGCAACCAGCAAATGTGCTTTTCACGAGTTCTGTTCATGGCATTAATCTGAGCAAAGTGTATTTTGTACTAAATCGATAATGCTCTACAACTCTATAATTTAATCTTCTTTTGCATTTTTTACCACCGTTTGATAGCGCATACTCACTTTCTATACCTAGATACTACTTTTGTGACTACAGCTGTTGTCGTTCTGAAGCTGATGTGGAGGTACAGGACTTCAGTGGGTATCCTGTACACGATAATCTGTATACAGTTATAATAATTCATGTACAGGGTTAGCAAGAAATGTTTCCCACTTCAGAGGGCTCTAGAATGCGTTCTATTGGTTCAAATGAGATAAAATTTGAACTACAGATAATTCAAATTATGCGCTTGGCATTTATTAAAGAAAAAATATTAGCACAAAAACCCTCGATAGGTAGCGCTGTAATACACAGAAAAACATTTAATATGATTTATAAATGTTAAATAATATAAAAGAGTAGCATTAAAACTGTTCAATATGTCCCCTTTCATGTTCAACAATGTGCCAATCGCAGAACCATATTTTCCACAGTTGACCAGAGTGAGTCTACCGGAATATCAAGAACATGGCGCCGAATGCTGTCCTTCAGATCTGGCAGAGATGCTGGACTTTTACGGTAGATATTGTCCTTCAAGAAACCCCACAACCAAAAGTCTCAGGGAATGATATCCGGCGAACGAGGAGGCCATGCTGTTGGTAAATGACGGCCGATCACCCGTGCATTTGTGAAATGCTGTCTCAGCAATTGCTTTACACTACTATCAAAGTGAGGAGGTTCGCCATCCTGCATGAAAATGATGTCTTGAAGGCATCCACGCTGTTGAAATTGCGGGATTACAAAATCCTTCAGCATATCACGGTACCGTTTTCCTGTGACGGGACAGGTTTGGATTCCATTTGCAGTTATCTCTTAAAATTACGGTCCAGTGATAAAGGTAGCCGTAAAACCACACCATACTGCAACTTTGTCAGAATGCAAGGGTTGGTTCCTGGATAGCATGAGGGTTTTCCGCTGCCCAAATTCAACAATTGTGGGATTAACTTGCCCATTGAGGCAGAAGTGGGCTTCGTCACCCCACAGAATGTTTCATGGCCAAGTGACGTCAACCACCATTCGAGCAAGGAACTCAAGCGCGAAAGTTGTACTAACCTCTGATTCCCCGTCCTAAAATAGGTGCACAGGCTTGATTTTGTAGGGATAAAAATTCAAAATCCGCCGTAAGATTTTTTGTACAGTGGAATACGACATATCCAATACACGGGAAATAACTGGCACACTCACACTACCATGCGGCGACTGACTGCTGGCTTCAACGACCGCGGTAGCCACATCTTCGACGCTAGAAGACGGGATTTGCTTTCGTCCTCTACCTGGAAGAATGGCAAGTTGCCCAGTTGTTTCAAATTTCTGTATCATCTTGCGTAGGGCACATGGAGACATTGGACCTCTTCGTATATGCTTCATACGACGGAATTCTTTTACAGTTGCAATGGAGTTCTGCTGGTTCAGGTAGAACAATTTTACCAGTATCGCTTTTTCTTGCAACGTCGGCATGATGTGCAGAGAAGTAATTCATGCTCGTGCAGAATCCGCCTTTTTATCCAAACAATAATGCTAATAGGCATGCGCTGTAACGCAAATGATGTTTCACATTTTCCATATATGCAAATAAATACCGTTTGTGTTATAGCGCCATCTATTGGTGAATTTTTGTACTAATATTTTTTTCTTTAAAAAATGTCAAGCGCATCATTTGAATTATCTGTAGTTCAAATTTTATCTCATTTGGACCAATAGAACGCATTCTAGAGCCCTCTGAAGTGGGAAATTTATTTCTTGCTAACCCTGTATTTCCCAAAGATGCTGCGAATTATTCATTTGTAGTAGGTATTATTAATTGTAAAAAACGCTCCACTCAGTAAATTTAACATCTAGATTTAAATCAAATTCTAATTAGGTCCAACGGTAAATAACCGTACGTATCGAAGATGGAGGCCCGCAGAGTCCATGAGCTCCGAATAAAATAGCCATCACTGGCGTATATATTGCAATTAGGCCAGCGAAGCGAGATAGAATTAGCAACATATTTTCTCAACATCTGACTCAGAAAAAATAAACACAGAATAAAAATTTGCCGAACTCTATGAAGGTAAGGTGAGAAATAGTATACTATCTTAATAGGTTTTTCTCAATTTGTAAAACTTGGAGCATTTCAGCAAAACAGGATCTGGTAATTAGGACTAACCGTACAGCACCTACACTCAAAGTCAAGGTTAGAAAAGACCCCCACCCACAAACCAGATGCTTTGAGAGACCCAAATATCAACCAGGGTTCAATGATGCATTCTATCAAATTCCGTTAGTAATAGTGAGTGCTAAGACAAGCCTTCCTAGAGTTATAACTGGCCAGGTGATGGTTAATGACATTTCCTTTCATCTTTCGTGTTGGGCATAACACTTGTATTTTTTCTTATAGTATTAGGGGAAGAAAAACAACATTTTACAGAAAATAAACAAATGAACTTCGACAATTTGACAGAAATAAATAAATGAGTCTCCACAAAAAATAAATAAATTGACGGAAACTTTAATTCATATTATTTGTACACCATATGATCAAAAGTATCCAAACTCTTTCGGATTTACACATTTTTCCGGACTTCTTCAGAAAGGCTAAACGAACTGTCATTGAACTTCGACACTTACAGAATATATGACAATATGTCAGTGAAGCATTAAATAAAAATTTGAAGTAAATACTTTCAATATTCGGGGAAATATAAGTATTTGTAGTAAATAACTTTTAACTGTGCATGTGCGAAACACAGAACAATTTTTCTTTGATAATTTCAAATCCTGCTATATATGATTGCAGCGAGCTGAATTTCAGTTGCTCTCTAAGCAAAGCTAACTAATGAAGATTTTTTCATAAATTGCTATTTTTTAAACTTTAATCTTCGAATAATTGCATTGAATTGTATAAAGGTTGAATATGTTGAATAGCCATGCATACTCATAAATTAAAAACATACTTTAAATTGAAGTTTGACTATTTCCATTCGAAGATTAAAGTTTAAAAAGTATAAATTGGTGAAAAAATACTCATCATTTAGTATCTCTTAGAGAGCAACTTAAACTCAGCTCGCTGCAATGCCGATATCTTTCTCAATCTTAACGTTAAACATCTGGAATTTTTATATAAGCTGCCCTATGTATCTGAAAAAAATTTGCTATGTTTCGCACATGCGCAGTAAAAATCATTTACTACAAATACTCATATTTCCTCGAATACACAAAGTATTTACTTCTAGTTTTAAAATAAGGTTTCACCAGCATATTGCAACATATTCTGTAATTTTGTAAGTTTCCTTTAATTTGACTTAAAACTCAGTATAGTATAAGCAAAAAACAAATGGAAAAATTCTGGATGTTTTTTTTAACTTTTATATCTTCCCGAACATAGTGCTACTTCTATGAAAATGCATGAAAGTAATGTGGCCAACAAACAAAGTCATTGATGAAAGTTGCAAACCATTATTAGCTCTCTGCGAAAATGGGTAGGCCAAAATCATTTCTTCTTCATCAGTTTCTGTTGGTCCTGTTCTGTTCAGTTCTGGTTGGTCCCTTCGTAACCAAACCTTCAATGTGAAATTCAAGCCTATTCTTTATTTGGTCAAAGTTTAAGGGCAGTTCTTCCAGCCCTTCTGGAGAAATTTGAAAAACATGTGTAAATCCGTAAATGTCCGGATACTTTTGATCATATAGTGTATTTATATAAAATAGTTATTTCAATACCGGGCACAATAAAATATATCATTATAATTTAATGCCTCGTTTTTGCAATTAAGAAAGAAAATACAGTGTTTTATATTAGTATTATTATTGACAAAATCGTGATTATTTTAAAACTGAAAATGTTTGATTTTTTAAGAGAGAAATATTAGGAAAAAATAATAATAAATCACAAAGAAATATCAATGTGCTTTATTGTGATTGTTTCCTAAAATATGTATTGGACATTAAAATGTAGCAGACGACTTTTAATTTCAGAACTTAAAGAAATGAAAACAATTATGGAAGAAAATAAAGTACGAATTCATATTTTCGACATCTTAGAAAATTATAAATTCCACATTGCCAGAGAAGTAAAAAGAATACGCTGAAATGATTTTGTTATTCAAAGAGCTTAGACGCAGTGTCGATTAGACATTTCCAACGCGTTTCTATTTAAAAGTCGCTAGAGAGCTATCCGAGGCCTGTAAAATGTGAAACTTGCTGCTGAAATGAATCTTTATGAATCTTGCTTTTTCAGTTTAGGAAATAAACAGAACATTTAAACCTTTCAATCATTCGCAACTTTGTTTATTTTTGAATTTCTTTTTCTTCTCTGTTCATCTTCTGTTATATTTATTGAGATTCGTTTCAGTAACAACTGCATCACACAATTCACACATGAAAACTGAAAAAGAGTTATTGTGAATAGTATAATTCCGAGTGGCAAAAATTTCTTATTTTTGTTTGGTAAATTTTTCTCAATGAATATTTAGTTTCTCGAAACTTCGATATCTATTTACATACTTAATAACGAATTTTTTAAGTAGGGTTCAATTTCCTTTGTAGCTAATTACATAGATCGAGACAGAGTTTCTAGTTCCCATGAAAATAGTAATACAATTAATGCTGTATGATGTAGGTTATATAGTAAGATTCCTTACGCTTTTGCTGGTAATACAAACAAAAAAGAAATAACAACTTTCTATTCATATTAATTAAGATATATTCTTTTGGCTAGTGTGTATTTTTTCATGATATAAATATCATGATATTTTGGAATCTATTGGTGAAACCTCTTTTCTTGAAGATATTTTCAAGTAAATATATAAAGAAAGAACTTTATAAATGTAATAGGATTTATGAACAGATTAAAAATAACAATTCAGAAATTCTTCATAGGTAAAGTATTTAATTTGTTTGCAGCTCCATGACCAGAATTTAGAAGTTTACGCCCGAGCGGCGCGTTGTTGTTGAAAGCTTACATGCCGGCGTGAAAAAAGGGCAGAAATGAATGCGCAGAACGCTTAAGTACCCAGGAAAGGGAATTCCCCTTGAGAAACTCGTGATTTGCAAAGAAAGTTGTAGTGCGTTAATTATGATGAAAGTGGAAGTATTTAAAATGAGGTATCGTTAAGATTATTTAGGAAAGTTATAAAATTAAAATATCACATATATATATATATATATATATATATATATATATATATACAAAATTGTTGAATTGTTACGTATTGGGGAACGTATCATATATATAAATAAAAATAACGACAAAGTCTTTGCTCATCGAGATGTTTTAAAATTACTACCTAGTAAACGTTGGAAATGTATTAGAAACAATTATAAAATATAGTGTAGCTGCGAAAATTCTAGTATCATCAGTTATTGTCGTCGTTCAGGCAAGTAGTTATAAAAGACACCGGGTAATGAAAATGGAAAATCGGTTGGTGAAATAAAATAATATTGAAAGATCAATTCCAGAATTTTTTGTTAAAAAGACGAGAAAAATTTGAATATCAAAAAAAAAGAAAAACACTCTGAAATATTTTTCATAAATTTTTAAAGTTTAAGGAAAAAAATCAATCTCGAAGTGTTTGAATGAGGTTTAATGCTTTAAGTTGGAACAGTTTTTCATCTGAAACAGCCACTTTTAAAATAGTTTTATGTTTTGATATTTTCGAAAATGTTAGAAAATTGGAATTTTAAGTTCAATTTTATCAAATTTCACTATGCAAGTAAAACTTAATCAAACAAAAGAGATTTTTAATATGATAGCTTTTATATTTTGTCAATAATTGCATTCGTCATTGAAAAAATATGTTCAAAGCGTAGAGTGAATTTGAAACATGTTAAAAAATGAAATTATAAGCTTTGTGAAGTTGTGTGGACATGAATATATTCAAGTGAAAGCGTTGAGGTTAATTATCTATTGAAATGCTCAATTTTTAGATAATCTTCGAAAATTCGCAAGCAAGCTGATATAAGACAAGTGCGAGAAAAAAAAAGATGCAATTGAGTCATTTGTTTGTTAAAACAGTGTCAAAGGTTTTAAGTTTATGAGAAAAAATTCAATTTCGAAGTGTCTGAACGAGGTTTTGTTTTAAGTTGGAACAGATTTTCATCTGAAACAGTCAGCTTTAAAATAGTTTTATGTTTTAATATTTTCGAAACTGGTAGAAAATTGAAAGACAGATAATAATGGGAAAGGAATGCATAATTACTTTCTTATCATAGAACTTAATTAAACACCTTTTCTATAAGAATTACTCAAAGTGAGATAAGGAAATGCGACAATCGGTTGATTAATGGAAACATAAGATGTGTATAGTCGAATAATTTTCAAGATAAAATAATCAGTGACACAGAGAAGCAAACGCACGAACACGAGCCAAGCTTTTTTATCGTTATTCGAAGGAAATCACAGTCTTTTGGAAGTATTTATGGATAAGATATGTGTTCAACAGAAAAAGTTAACTTTAATTGTTGTTGTTGTTATTGAAGCTAAATTTATTTAATCTATGTTAAAGAAATTAGAACGTGGAAAAACACGAGTTTGTAAGAATAATGCCAACACTTTCAAGTTTAAGAAAATAATTCGAACTTTCCAACGAACTTAAAAATAGTTTGACGTTCTGTTATTACCGAAACAGTCAAAAATGGAATTTTAAGTTTCATTTCATTAACTTATTCAAACCAAAGAGATTTTTATTGCCCTTGAATTTTATTGGTAGAATATTTTAAAATCTTATTTGTTAATGGAAAAATAAGTCCAAAACGAAAAGTGAAGTTGCACTATGTGCGAAAAATAAATCGAAGTTGGTTCATTAGAAGAATATATTCTTGTAAAACTGATTAAATTCTAAAAAGATAAATGTAAATGGAAATAAAATTGAAAATAATTATTTAGTTGTTGAGATAAAATGTGAATGAAAAGATCAATTCGAATTGAACAAAAGCCGAGAAAATTCAAAGTCCCTAAAATCACTCGAAAAAAATTTTCAAAGTCCGAAAGAGAGATAAAAATATTAATTCCTTATCTTAAAAATTTCTTATCTAAGAAGTGGTTGGTGGCGGGTGGCTGATTCCTGATCCCGGTGTGCCAGAACTGCCCTTTTATAACTACTCAGGCAAAAGTGACAAAGTCCACAAAACCTTTTGATGGATTACTACAGTCAATTAGAATTTCCAATTAATTGTTTTGTGATAGAAACCTGCTATCTAAACATGAGTAAATCAATCGTAGGAGCTAGAAATATGTAAAATAATTTTTACTATTTATCTTAGTGACTCAAAATTATTTAAGTTTACACTGACCATATCTCGAAACTACAGTTTTGGACTTAGCGACTTTTGTTTGAACGACGACGTTATTATAATATATCGCATGTGAATAAGATTTCCATCAACTTCAATGTCTAAATTGTTCCCACGGGCGAATGCTCTATCAAGATGGCTTACAAATGAAGTGATCTTGGACTTACAGGAAAACGTAGCATACGTATTTTGCATGAAGGATTGATCATTACAATAATAATAACGATATCACGCGTAACCTTAATACTACTGTGCCAAAGAGATAGGTTGACCAAAACAGCTTTTAAGTGTCATTTTCTTGTACTCTTCAGCTTATTAACAGCTTGATCTACGAATTTATTTACCCTCCTAATTAGAGAGCACATCCTATTTGGGACATTTATTGTTATTTCAATTTCTGTAAGAACGTAAAGGATACCTGGGATGCTTAAGCTTGCCCAAATTATTTTTGTCTTGAATTAATTTCTTCTTTAACTTAATTACAGATTTAAATATCAAAAATTCTATATTTCCATGCTCGAGTCAGACTCGTAAATTGTATGCAAGAGGGTTAAAATTATATCGGTCTCCTCATTCATGGTCAACTACAAATCCTATCACTGTACAGATTCTGAAATCCACCTCTCACTTGTGGGATGATCACAAAATCTGAGAGCAGCCTGGTAATTCAAGTTAAGAATAATAGATGGCGACACACTTCATATCACAGTAGAACATCCTCAATGAAACGGACATATCTGTGGTAAAATGGCTTATCAATGTAGCCACGCCCTTTTCACCTGCAAGGAAGCATCAAAATCTTCCGTAAAGGATTTTCAGTGTAAAAGTAGCCAATAAGAATGGATGCTCATATTCTCGCATAGTCAAAGACAGGCTGAGATTTTAATAAAAACATTCAAGATCATGTGTACTATATTAAAATTTGTGAATCCCCGTTAGTTAGTTGATTTTAATAATTAATTTATGTCAGAAACACCTATTAGTTTTTAAGCATCGAATTTATCAATTGAAGAAATGATATCTTAACAAATGATGCTTAGGATTACTAAAAGAAATTATATAAGCCATCTTTATGTAACTTTCATTCTAGTCTGCACTTCTCGATATTAAATACCATGCTTAACTTGTTTCAATATCAAACATTGAGATTTGAATAAGCAAAGACTCAGTGTTTTGCTGGCTCCTCAAAATGACAAAAATAAAGATATCGAGTTCCCATGAACTTGCATTATAGTTGTGTTGTTTTTATCGGCTATTGTCATAAGAGTAAATACCCGAAATTCACATATTGGTAAACTAACATCGCTTTCGTTTCTTCCCTTTCAATAAAATTTTTAAATATAATTTTTCTTTATTCATGGTGATAGCTGCTATTAGCGATCAGAATATTAGGTATTTCATGTCACTTTTATCAACTCGAGAAAGGCCGGAAAGACCTGTATCGGATGATTAGCTGCATTGAAACATGCCCTTAACCCTACAGGGTTTATTTTTGACATCTTGCTATCCTCTAGTTAATTTTGAATGATTTAATAATTCATTAACCCCTTAAAAGTTTAATTTTCTTTGCTATCAAATAAGATGACCCCTAATGTTTTGGAAAGGGGCTGTCGTTTTTATTCTTCTAAGAAGACATATAATACTTGAGATGTTTGTGGATTCTACGCAATTTTTGTGTCAAATTATAAAGCTAATTAATGATTAAATTTTAGTTTATAAGACTAAAAATGCGATAATTCGATGCACGTACGCTGTAAGGGCACGACGGTAAGGGGTTAATAAAATTATTTACTTACTACATCTTTTGCTTGAAGGAGAAAAATTGCAAAACCCGAGGAGGAGAGGAAAGATCTGTATTCGGTAGTTAACTGTATTGTAACATGCCTCTAACCCTACAGTGTACGGAGGTTCATTTTTGGCATTTTGCCATCCATTTGTTAATTTTGAATAATTGAACAATTTATTTAAAAATTTTGTACTTAAATCTTTCACTTTTTTAATCTTTCACTTGAAGGAGTTAAGTTTCAAGTAAATAAATTTTAGTTAGACAATTTTTCCATTTTATTACTTATAATTAAAAATTATTGCACATTTAAATCTTTAAATTTATTTTAGTCATTACTTATATTTGTTTTTACAAATATAGTGAACTTTTGTTTCAAAATGAAAAACCGAGCAATAAAGGATTAAAAGGGGGGCAGGAAGAAAAGTTTAACTAATGCGTAATAAAACCTTTCAGCTATGTTTTCCCCTTTATCGACTACTTTTAATGACACATCAAAATTAAACGAAATGTTTTCACTAACTAACTAACTTGTTTCGCTAACAGATCTCGTGTAGAAGATTAGAAATAAAAGAAAGTTAAATGTATATTAAAATGCAATAATTGCACCAAATTTATATGCATATAAAACATGGATTTTATATAATCCAATATAAAAATTCTTGACTCGTCACGTAAGATAATTACATATATAAATAAAACATACATAAAAGATCGACATATGTTAAAATATAATAAATTAACAAATCATTTTCGTAGTAAATAAAGCATGACTTTTCGAAAAAACATATGTCGTCGCTTAACAAGCAACACCACTTATCTCAATATTTTGAAATTTCAAGAAGGAAGGAAATACTAAATTTTTTGCAACCAATAACGGATATTTCTGAATTTTTTAACATCTGATATAAACATTAGACCGCATGTTCCTATTACATGTGAAAAATATTTAGAAATATTCGTTATTCCTTGCGAAAAATTGAATTCCTCTTTGCAATTTCAAAAATTTGAGAAAGGTTGTGTTTCTTGTTAAGTGACGATGTGATGAAAATATTTAATCGAAATTTCCAACTCCATATCTTTGTTGTCAGTATTCAAGCTGATCAATTTTAAATTCAATCGAATTATTTTCGAAAGAAACTTAAAACCACTTGCGTTTGCTAGTTTGTATAACATGGCAGAAAGAAAACAGTATCAAATTAAATTTTCAACAAAATCACAGAATGATTTAAAATCCAAAAATAATAAAAACTCTAATTTTGGATTCAGTTCTGTTTTGTATCAATCAGACATATTACGAAACGCTTTCACGAACTGTCTGGAAACTTTCAAAAATAAACGGAAAAAAGCCTTCGAACTCGTAACACAAGTAAGCTTCACTGCTTTTAAAGGATTTACATATAAATAGGATATTAGTTATTGTGTATTTATATTGCCAGTGAAGTTAAATTAAAATCTGCTTTTCAGACATTATTTAGAAAAAATGAGCAAATTTTTAATATCTCAGTTTGAAATTATAAATATAATTGGCTAGAAACGAAAAAGGCTTCTACTATTAGAACAGTAATACTACTACAGATTATTTTAAAGATATTATAAAAAATTTCTTATAAAATTACAACAAATTCCACAGCATGAAACAAAAACTGTGAAGAAGAAACTTTTTAAAATTAATAAAGTGTGGAAATTCGTCGGTTGTTTTCGGAAAGCTTTCAATATTTATTTAATTTCATTAGAAAAAATAACAGTGATCTCCAAGAAACCACGCTGAGATCTTTTATGACACTATCCAAAACAAAACTGCAACAAAGAAAACCAACATACCAATTCTTCCACACGTGATACACGTCAAGTGCACCACGCCAATTTCCTTTTGCAATCCATTGTGCATCTTCTGGAAGTAAAAAGAGCGTGACATCACAACACAGTGTAAGATATCTTGCAGTAAATATTAGATCACATGCGCAGTTACTTGTGTTACCTGACAGTGACGTCAAGGTAATTGATTTTATTGGGGCTGTTTAAGTCTGGAGATTACATTGTCAAATTACATTGTCAAAAAATAAGCACTCATACCGATATGCATCTTTCGTTATCACATAAGTAGAGTTTTCTGAAGAAACTTTGTAAGATAATTATTAAAGCTGTATAAAACAGATTTTCTACTTGATCTACAGATTTTTTTCTTGAGGTGCAGGATCGTGCCCAGAAGATGTTAAAGAAAAACTAATAAATCTATTCTTGCCATAAATGCATAGTTACCATATTTTTGCATTGATTCTTTTTGTCCTTCATTCATGCAACTCCACATCTCTTTTGCTAAAGCATTTTTTGCCACTTATCTTAAAATTTTCTGCCATGTATCTCGATAAAATAAAAGTATTGTTCATGTTCTATAAATTGGTATCATATTTGCCATAATTAGTACCTAGACAATTGAATCTCTGTCTAGATTTTATTCGACGAATTACCGAATAATTGATACGCAAGCAATAACAAACATCTTTTTCTTAAGATGAACCATTGCTTTCCGTCGGTTAACTTCATGGATATTTTTCTGGTTTTCCACTTTTGAAACATAAATGTGGTCGAACATTCTTTGAGAAGTCCTTCAAGCAGGCGCTCATTTTTTTAGCCTCCTTATCAGTCAACTCCTTTCCCCCATTTCTCATATATTCTTAAATAGAAGTTTCTATTATTTTTCTGAGCATTCTGGTTCGTAGCTTAGTTAAATGAAATCAGTGAATAGGTTAAATGAAATCAGTGAATAGGTTAAATGAAATCAGTGAATAGGTGAAATGAAATCAGTGAATAGGTTAAATGAAATCAGTGAATAGGTGAAATGAAATCAGAAGTTGAACTTCAATTAGAAGTTATTTTTACAATACAATTCATTTCTAGAATGTTTTTGAGCTTCTCGAGGTCGTTAGAGCTATTTAATTTCGGATAAAAGCAAGTTTCCCATTTTCAGTGCTCAATAAAATATTTTAATTTAATACATGACTTTCTCTTTTATAAGATCTAGTTAAATGCTTACAATATCTTTTCGAAACAAGAATAATTTCACCATGTAGTTTATTTATTTGTAGCTACACAGCGAATCCTTGTTTCTTTTCTGTTTTTTCACTCTATATTTTTTTTCTTAGTTTCATAAGCTGTACGGAGTCAATTCATGATCGCAAGATAGGCTCAATTGCACCATTCCAACTAAATTTTGTATTCAACATCGCATTTTAAGGAGGAATAAATTTAATAAAAACAGTTTTAAAAAACTCTTTTATTAGTATGCTAAAAAGTAGATTTTATTATTTTAATTATTTTCCACTTTTTAGATTTTAATTCATAATTTGGTATTATAAATATTGTTACAAAAGTCTTTCTGTGGGTGTATGGTGTAAACAGTCCAACACGCAGTATAATGGAGAATGGAGGTTTATTCACAAATATGCAGGAAAACACGTAGCACAGGTAACAGAAACAATAGATCTTGCACAGATTAGCAACGTAAACAGCAAAAATTCATAGGTAATAACAGTTCAGCACTTTGAGATTTAGCAACGCAAACATTCAGCAAATCACTAATAACGGCAATAACAACATTACAGGCAGAACGCCGTTCCATATCCCCGTGCCTGACGCCATTACAGCGTCCGTACCGGTTGAGTGGACATGGGACAGTGTACTGTCTCTGGTGAGGTCAATAAATCACTGCCTTAATCTTTTCTGTGTCGGTTTTAACTCAGTCTGCTGAAATTATGTGTCCAAGATAAGAAACCTCCTTTCGGAAGAATCTGCATTTCTTTGGACTTAGCTTGAGGTTAGCTTTTTGCAGTTTCTTGGAATACTACGAATATTATTCAGATGTTCTTCAAATGTTCGTCCTACTATTATAATGTCATCAAGAAAGCTTCAGAAGCTAAGATGGCTTCAGACGTGAGTCCACGCATTACTGTCTCCATCAGTCTTTCGAATGTGGCAGGGGCGTTACAAAGTTCGAAAGGCATTACCTTAAATTGTCAGAGTTCTTGTCCGGTGGTGAAAGCTGTCTTTTCTCTATCTTCATATTGGATCTCGACTTGCCAGTATCCACTTTTCAAGTCTAATGTCGAGAACCATTGGTTTCCTTCAAAGCATCCAGGGTGTCGTCTATCCGTGGTAGAGGATAACTGTCCTTTATATTAATCTCATTTAACTTCCTGTAGTCAACAAAGAAACGTGTCGATCAATCTTTTTTTCAGCAAGCACAATAGGCGAATCTCAAGGTCCTGACGATTCTTCTATTATTCCGTTATCCACCATCTCTTTAATTAGGCGCTCCGCTTCCTCTTTCTTTGCAAGAGGCAAACGTCTTGGATATTTTTTGATTGGTGGATGATTACCTGTATTAATTCTGTGTTGAGTCATATTGCAACGGCCGACATCAGAGTCACTAGAAGAAAACAAGTTCTGAAATTATTGAAGCAATTCCCTCACTGCTGTTCGCTGCTCTTCATTAAGCCCTTCAAGATTGACGGGAGATGTAGTGATTCGGAAAATTCTTGAGGACGAGCAACGATATCCACCACTGGCTCACACGTCGCAATAACAGCTCCTTTGTCGACGGTCTTGGGTTTATTGTCCAGATTCTTTTCTTTTAAAATCAACGCGAGTGGCCGCCACAAGGACACCTTTCTGAGAAATTTGACTAGGAAAGTCCTTTACGGCATATCTGAATTTTCCATAAACTTATGGAACCCCTTGGATAAGACATTCCGATCTTGCTGGTATAATAGTTTTCTCTTTGGCCAATACAGAGCATAACTTTGAAGGCTCTGCACTGGCTAAAAACAAAGGAATTTACTTTCCTCATGTCCGCATCTGGTTCTTTTCCAGGTCTACCGTGAAGTTAAATTTTTGTAGAAAACCAAGGCCGAGAATACAGGGATCGATGATGTCAGCTACTTAGACTCTGTGTTGGAATTTTCTGGATCCGCATTCAATTGCTGCATCAAGTTTCCCGTGTATCTCCGCCTTTTCACCAGTAGTCTTTAAAGAGATGTTAGGAGTAGGGTAAATAAATTTCTCCTTCAATTTCTAGGCCAAGTCTGTTTTTACGAGAGTGACATTGCTACTGGTGCCTACCAACATCAAACAAGGGATGCCACAAATAGATACTTCCAAGTAGAGTCCATTTCTTCCGCTAAGTGCGGAAACTTTCAGTCTTTCTTCAGGGGCTTTATTGAGAAAAGGCAGCCTTCTTCCCGAAAGACAGCCATTCATTAGTTTCCTTGTTGGGCGAAATCGTCTCTCACTCTCTCTGTACGCAACAATTTTTTGTTACACTTCCAGCAAGACACGTTCGGATTTCGTCGAAGAGTTTTCTTCTTCCCAGCAGCATAACTGTTTAATAATTTTTCCAACGTTTTCAGTAAACAGTCGAATTTTTCATCTTTTTTTCCCAGTACCATCCTGTACCTCTATTGATCTTACATTTCGGGATGTTTTGGAAACAGTTTTCGCAGTCTCATACTTCATGCTATATGCCAAAGCTGATTTCAAGTCTGTGGCATCCATCAACCTTGTTGCATGCTGAGTATCTTCATCTCTGATAGCGTCGACAAAGTACTGGGCGCTAGGCTGTCCCGGACATCCTGAGGGCATTCGGCGTAGGCCAGACTCATTAGTCGCACCACATCGACGGCTAATACCTGAAGGCTTTCTCTTGGTTTCTGCCATCTCGTCTTCAATTCATTCTTATAAAACTGGGTAAGGTGACTATCTACGAATCGGGCTTCTAGACATTTCAAGATGGTCGTAAGGTCCGTCAACTTATCAGAAAGTATTCCTTGAAGAACCTCCACCGATGTTCCTCGGAGAGAGGCCAAAAGTTGACTGGCTTTCACAAGATTATTCGATCCGTTCGCAGAGCTCACAACGTCAAACTGAGTTTTGAACACAGAGAAAAAGAATCAGAGGTCTCACTCCACAATTTCTTCAGCGCCCCCACTCGTGAACTGAGAGAACTACAAACCGAAACCATAACTGAAACTCAAAGCCATATTGCCTGTGGACGTTGATCGTGGCTGGCTTTTTGGTTCTATGCCACAGAGACAAGCTTATTTATTATTTTTTCTTAGATTTATTTAGCTTAGAATTTTTATTGTGCTTAAATTTTTTATGGTATTTGTTTCTTTTCTGTGTGTACTTATCTGTGGATTCCTGCTATTTTAAACGGAAAATTCCGAAGAAGTTGTACCACGTTGTGTACCTTTGAATACCATGATCCTCTTCATAAGAACAGGTAGGTTTAGTAAGTGTTTATAACTTTTATGAAAGACAATTTGCATGAATAAATAAATAGGAAACATTTATTTTCGCTTTAAAAAATAAAGCAATGAAGTTTTGTTCTTTCCGTGCAATTGTAGTAGACTTTTAAACTGCTCATCTTTATGAAATAATACTGAGTGTCCATGCAATATACCTTGTCAATTTTTGTATTTTTTAATATTTATCGCTGAATAATATGACTTAGAATTAAAAAAACCCGAAAGATATCGATCATTTGCCTATTATTGTCCAAATATTTATTGTTAACTGTTATAATAATTTTCAAGCTATAATTCTTTTATCATTAAAATTAATTATACTGGGATTCTATGTCAATAGAAATACCGCTGTATATTACAAATTATGTATGTAATAATATATGTATGACTATATTACAGATATTAGGATAAAGTTTTCTAACATTTTTAGATTATTTTGATTTTGAGGAGTTGTTTTGTGATAGGGCACTTTTGGCCACTGGGTAAATGTGGAGTTTACGGTACCCACTTACTTCATTCCTCTTAGGATCGCCAACTCCAAATTAAATTATTGTTTTCTGCATTACTGTTTCTTTTTTTTATTGAAATCTGCATCTAAAATCAACTTGGGTAGATTTTATTACATATCTTTATAAATTCTTCAAAAAATAACATTTAAAATAACAGAAAATAATAAACTAAAATACATATTGCATAAAAATGATTTATTTTGGCTGAAAATTCATTAAAATGTCTGTTAAAAAATTAATATTAGTGTGGCCAAAACTGGTGCAAATAGGGTTAATTTATTTAAAAATTCATAACTCAAAATTTAAAATATTCTTTAAAAAAATTTTATAACCATCCGAAAGCCAATAAAATTTGCTAAAGAATAGTATAAGTATGATTTAATATGCTTTAAACAGTCATAGACTGTGAAATTTCAAATTTTCTCTTAATGTGGCCAAAACTGGAGCATCTACCTATGAAATTTTACTGTATCAAAATTGCTATTTGTGCTCAAAAATGCAAAGCAAGTTTTAGATGTATATTCTATGTTAAAAATGGGCTGTTGTTAAATGCAATTGAATAAAGAACCGATTAAGTATATCTATAGTCTGATTAAGGCTGTATTGCATTTTAAGTTCTTGTTTTTATTAATATTTTGTAAATGTGAATAATATTTAGAATTTTCCAAATAAATATAAAACTATTCATTCTCATTTCTATTAATTAAATAAAGGAAGTTTATCTAATAAACGTATTATATAAAACTATTTTATTAAGGATATCAAAAATTTTGATCTGTTTTAATTAACACATCTTGACATAAGAAAGTTACTTGTAAATGACTTTCTTAGAATTCTCGTTACTAATTATTGATTAGAAACCCTCTAGGTTGAATATTTCTTCTAATATTTATACATGACAATGAGGTGATGCCTTTTATTAAAGAAATTGGCTTGTTTTATATAAATGGGAATATACTAGAAATTTGCTTGTTCTTTCAGGAATTCGGTCATTGTTGAAGCTGGTCTGTCTACAGGATGGCTGTAGAAGAATGGTTTAAATCCTACATTTCATCCATGGAGGAAAACACGTAGCACAGGTAACAGGAAACAATAGATCTTGCATAGATTAGCAACGTAAACAGACAACAATTCATAGGTAATAACAGTTCAGCACTTTGAGATTTAGCAACACAAACAGTCAGCAAATCACTAATAACGACAATAACAGCACTTTCAATAGCGCTCAGCTCACCAGCTTTCTAGCTCGCACTGAAGACGAAACTCCAAAGTCGTTCCAGTCGATCAACACACTCTACTCAATACCGCTCGGCGTCTAACAGCTTACTAGTTCGCACAGCGGATAGAACCCAAAGAGAGATTCCAAAGACGTTAGCACTCCAAGGCGATCCCAGTCGATCAACACTTTCAAAGTTGATCAACATTCACACACCCCGTGATCCAAGCTCACTCTTTATATAGTTTCCCCTGCAGGCCGTGACTTCACATGGAATCATCCAGTACATTACTACGCAACTTCTTGTCACATGACGTTATCTTATAATTTTACAAACCAAGTGCAGAAAATACTCAACTTTGGTGGAAAAGCGTACTTTCAAATAAACTATCAAGAATAAAAATAGCTAAACTCATATCTTTCCTCACTGAAAATGAGAACCTCATAAAACAGCCACAGGACGGAACCAGTTCATCCGACTCCGACCCAGATTTCTCCCCTTCACCAAGACCTCAGACTTATGGACTAAGACCCTCTAGAGGTTCAGTACCTATTACCCTATGCAGTCCTCCTACAAGTATATAGAAGCAGCGAACTTTTGGGACCAGTCTTAAAATTGTTTTTGTTTCGCGAGTCTTTTTATACATATGTAAACACAAATTTTTGATCCTTTATATAATTATCACATGTTTTTCATCGATGATGTTAAAACACTTCGAGAAAAGGGTCGCATTTTCTGGAATCATCGATTTACATACACACATAACCCACGCCGACCGACTCACCCAAAGGGTTTAGAGTCAGCAAGGATCGACGGGGAGGAGCCAGACCAGTCATGAAAGAAAAAAGTTACAATATTTCGAGGGTATGGATTACAGAGCTACGTGCAAAAAAATACAAACAAAAACACACAGAAACACAGACAAAAACATACACAAACACAAACACATACAACACAAAAGCACCGACGGTGCTACAAAACAAAACCAACGTTGCAAAACACAAGAAACAAAAATGGATAATAATAATGATAAAAAATAGAAACTCAATCAAGGGATTACTTACATAACAATATATTCTGGTAATATATTGTTATGTAAGTAATTATATATAAGTAATGTAGTAATGGGATACAATTCATATCACAAACGCTGCAAATCATCACAAATTTTCCTAGAAATTTCAAAAATTGACTTCAACCTGTTTAATAATAAATAGTTTTTACAAAGTTTTCTAGTCCAGTGAGTCCGAGCAGCACCTGTCGGAAGTTGTAAATGATAGTCCTTGGTATACATACATGGAGTCAAGTAATGGTCAACATCTCCATGCTCATCACACAAACAATCAGGATTGTTCAAAATCTTGAACCTGCACAGATATGCTAAAAAAGGTCCATGATTGGTAAACAGATAAATGACATATTTGTTGCTAATCAATAAGTCCAGATTTGCTGACGGAAGAATTTCTTTTGTACGTTTGCCAGTGGTGGAATTTTTCCAGTATGAGTTCCACTCGTTCATAAGGAATTCCTTACAAACTCTTTTCACATAAGAATAAGGAGCAGGAGGAATCGTCGATTTGTCGCTAAGGTCGCCAACTTTGTCACCAAGTCTCCAAAATGGTCCGCAAGGTAAGGGGTCCAGGCCCGGCCAACCCATACTTACCCCTCTAAAACTCTCTTCCCAAACATAAGACTAGTGAGGCAGAAAAGCGACATTACGCTTTTGCAACAATATTATGGAATCTTGAAATACATTTTTTCTCAAAATCATCATTAGATGACTCCACTAATACAGAATCAAAACTTAACTAAATGAATCGTTTAACTGATTATTAAGTTCTGAAACCATTGAAATAGTTTATTATCATCGAGAATACATAGGAGTATAAAAATTCAGAACGTAAAATTGATTACAATATTCCATATTTACAAACATGAAGCAAGTTTGGTGAAATAAAAGTTACAAAACAGCGTAAGACAAATGCAGAGTTTTAGATGACATGCGCAGTTACGTCTGTGATGTGACTACAACGTTACGTGTATTTTCTCCGGTGTAAAAAAAAAGTTCTTTAAAACCTTGATAATAGTAGTGAGAAGGATGTCTTCAAACTAATAATAATAAAAAGATCAGGATACTAATATATCTCTAGAGTCATTATTATACACGAAACTGATATTTTCCGCTTATGGTTCTAGAAACATAAAAAAAGCAACTTGTTCTAGCACATATAAACATGTAAATGCAGAAATGAAATAATTTATGCGGAACCATAGCTCATCGAATTGTACTTACCATTTCAAAGCAGCAGACAGAAGTCAATCATTTGGTATATGTTATCATCATTTAAAATTTGAATGAGAATTATTTTTCAGTATTTGATCGACCGCAAATTTACAGGACTTCCTTCATATATTACTTATTTTTTCATCAAAGTTACGATCAAATTTGGTGAATGGAAGTAAATTATTAGTTTAAGAATGATTTTAAATTTATGCTAAATATCTGACTTCTAAATAACCACATTTTTCAAATACAGAGAAGGTCAAACCTACACAGCACGGTATGAACTCTTGTTTATCCTATGAAAGCAACAACTAAATTATTTAAAATTCAAGAACTAAATTTTCCTTCTATTTAATCTTTTTTTTCAGACGACCATTAATTTTTTGACTTCGGTCAGTAGTAGAGAAAACAGTTTTCTTAAAATAAAGTTGGTAACTCACAATGTCAGTAGATAGATTTCACAGATATTGCAAATATGTCACAAGCAATCATGTACACAAATACATTTCCTTGAAATACATCCAGAAAATAGATAAGTCATGCGACCAATTAGATTCAGTGATTTAACAAAAAGCCCAAGAGGCCTTTTATTAACTATTTTGGTTTCCTTGAGACTAAGAGGCAATATGTAAACTGTCTTTTATACTTTTCAGACAGAAAATCGTCGCTTAACACCACCTATCTCAATTTTCCAAATTTTACAGGATGATGATAAAAACTGAATTTTTCAAATATTTCTGATTTTTTCCCCACGTGGTATAAACATGAGACTGAATATTCATGCCAAGTGTAAAAATGAAATCAGAAATATTCGTTATTGCCTGAGAAAAATTGAGTTTTTCTACCTCTTTTAAAATTTGGAAAATTGAAATATGCAGTGTTGGTCGTTAAGCAACGAAATACCAATAAGAGAGAGGGACAGAAAATTAAACATTTTTTTGTGTGTAATTTTTAAGTGAATATTTTTCAGTAATGAGTTAGAATTTGATACGAAAATACATCACATTATGGCTATAAAAATTTGTTATACTGTTATCTGACCAAATCTACACAGGCTTTTGAAATTAAAGTATCCCTTTTTCAGAGCACTCTAGAGAAAATACCAACAGTTATTCGAATCTTGGTGTTATACATTTCAGAACTTGTCGAAAGGATTGACAAGTACAAAAAAAGAAAGAAAGAATAAATGATGAAATAAAAAAAAATATATGGTAAAAATTATAATTTTTTCATAGAATTCATATCTGTCTTTATCTTATATATATTACATATATTGACATTTGGATATTTATGAAAATTGTTAATATCTATTACATTCCTATACCAACTTAGAATTCGTAATTAATATATATCGCGAATATGACTAATTTATGTTTATACTAGGGGCTATCTTTCCCTATAGTCTATTTCCGGATTTATTTTTCCTAATTTTCCCCCCATTTCTGGAATGCATAACACCCAGATCTGGCGTTCTTACGACAGTTAATTTTTTTACTTTAATTCTAATCACAAAGGTGAAAAAAACATTACATATTACATTGCCAGATTGTAGATAACTCTGATTCAGCTATTAATTCAATAATAATTGTCATCCCCATAGATTCCTATTAATGAGATCATAAATTCTATTCTCTAAATCAGGTAATTAGTAGATCAAATAAATGATAAATAGTTGATAGTTAGTAAGTAAAATTCGAAACAAAATTCGATTCGAATTTAGAAGAAAATAATCCTTACCATATAGCTACTAGTAAAATTTAGTTATGATTTAAAACGCATATAGACCCTTCATTTAAAATATATATATATGCGTACAGATTATAAATACATATAAATATAAATACTATTTTATTTATTTATATAAATATAAATGTAATTAAGTTATAAAATAACGCCAGAGAGTTCATAAGGAAATTTGTATGATTTCTTAACATCCGAAATAAACACTACTGTATGGTAACAAGTACAAAATTCTTACCTATATGTTTTCACTCTTATTTAACGTTAGGGAATTGCAAAATCTTTATCCGTTGAATACTCATGGTATTGACAAAAACATTGAAAAAATCATGTTGAAATTGATTAGAAGTTCCAATAAAATGGTGAATGATAAGACGCAGAACCAAGTAGCACACATAGAACAGATTCATGAACTGAACCGAAGAAGTCTATCTTAAGCGCAAAACTGGTCCTCTGGAAGCATTAGCCTGTAAATCACCCTTCAGCAGGAGCTGTGTACAAAGCAATAAATTTAGAAAGGGAAAAAAAGGAAATTCGCTTGTTGTGAAGCCGTAACCTTGAATTTCAAAAGATTTTTTTAACATTCTCTTCAGTCAGCGTAGAAGTATCGTCTAAATGATTCAGAGAATTTGCCATGCAAAACAAATCACTCCATCAAGCTCAAATGACGTTTGGATTCAATCAGCAGTTTACGAAGACTCTATTATGTGAACATATACTAGCATTCGATTCGTGTAGAACATAAAGCGCCAGTCAGTCGCGAAATTGTAGATCTATTGAGTAAACAACATTCGACTTGATAACATTTCATGTAGATAAATTATTAGTCTGGATTTACCATTTTTAATTGCTTAAAAAGTCATTTTTAAAAAACATTATTTTACGAATGCTCTATTATGTGAGCATCTACTAGTATTTGATTCGTATAGAATATAACGCGCTAGTCAATCGAGAAGTTATAGATCTATTCAGTTAACAACATTCGACTTAATAGCATTTCATATTGCTCTGGATTAACCGTTTTTAATTGCATAAAAGTCATTTTTGGAAAAAGGAATTTGTAGTCGTATATTTTGAAAAAAATTGTTACATAACCGATGAAAAACTTCTCATTAAAAATCATCCGAAAACGACATTAGTGATAAGGTATACAATACAATTTTAGAATCTTAATAAAATTTTATGCTTAACGGACTTCTAATATTGTTTCAAAAACGGATTAAATTATATTTTTGACATTTCAACCACATTACCAGGGCTAAATCAATAAAAGTGAATTATCAAAATCGGTTCTTGTTCTTTACTTAACGTTTTCACGTAACCAGTTAGTCTCTATCTTTAAATATTATTCTATGATGAAACCAAGAGTAAACTATTGGAATTCGGTCTTTACCAAAGAGAACGGATTTTTTTCTCCAGAAACTATCAGTATAATAATGCAAAGAACATTAGAATAAATAATCGCAAGGAATATAGTCCATTTTTAAAACAAAAAAGTTTCAAAACAAATCAATCCATATGAATAAGTATACGAAAGAATTAGTTTAAACATTACTAGACCGTCATATGGTTCAATTAAACCACGATTGTAATGACAATCTGCACGTCATGCGTTAATAGAAAGGGCTAAATGCTTTACAAGTTGTCAAAGTAATTATTTTTGAGACTTAAGAGCAACACTGGTCTCAAATCAAAGATATTTCACGATATGATACAACAAAACTATGTTTTTTCTGAATTTTCATATGCAGGCATGTATATTCGATATAAAAGGTCATACATGCACATTAGCTGCTACTTTTATAAGAATGAAAGACAGAAAAATCTTTGAGGTTGTTAACTGACCAAATATGTTCAATATATAATTACTTTTCAGTAATATAGACTAACATTTTGACTTTCGTTATGCGCTTTTTTCTTAATTGCTTATTATCACAGTATATCTTGTTAGACTGATAAAAAAAAATCTTACTAATTTATTTAAGTTTCATATTAGGCTAAGCTTCTTAATTTTAAATTTAAATTTAATTTAATTTACAGATTTAGCAAATTATAATTAGCTTTGTTACTTATGAAGATTGCTGAGTATTAAACAGTTATTTTGAATAGGAAAATCAATAAGACCATTCAAATAATTACACATTGCGAATTCAGAAAATAAGATGTATTTCATATTTCACAAATTAAAATATGGACATGATACGTTAATTAATAATAATTATAAAATTAATAATAAATTTATAAAATTAATAAAATTAATAATAAATAATAAAATTTCAACGAATAATAACAATAGAGATCATAATTATATTTAGTATCTTTAAAGAACTTTAAGATTAAGTAGATCAGATGATTTAAGTCAATAATATTGTAAAAACAATGCAAGTCTAGAAATAGTATTGAAAATCACTGAAAGAAAATTAAAATGTTTTAGGTAACGATATTAAAACAATGAAAAGAAACCAAAAATTTCATTCCTTTTACGAAAACTTAAAGCATAGATTTATATTTTAAAGCAATCCCAAGTAGATATAAAATCCTCCGATAATAATACAGGCGCTTTTAATCTTTAAAATTTATATATTAACACTTTCATTACTGATTGCATTATAAAAGTAACCTAAAGAAACCAAAAGCCATTACTTGAATAACAGAAATCATAGATATGCTTTTCATAGTCGAGATAACCAAAAGTTTCATCACTTGTAGAAGAACTTACAGCATAGATACTTATTTTAATAGAATCCTCAAAATAAAAATTCTCTGTTAATAATACACAATCTTTTAATTTTCTGTATTTACTCATTAACATTTTCATTACCTTCTTAGCTTTGGTGTACACACCTGTCGTACATTTCGTATTCCTGCGCGCGTTCATTACTCGTTCACCAACAAAAACGCTCTTAACCAAACCTCCATATCAGTTGCCCTGGCACCTAATCGGACTTGGCCACAACGACTCCTAACCTCTCGAATTCAGTTGACACCACATATGAACCAGCCTTATCACCTTCTGCAGTTATAAAGATGATGGGAAAGCTTGTGGAAATAGGAACTTTTGAAGTGCTTTTATCTAACAGAGGGAGGAAATATGTTATCAAAGCCGCGAGTGACTGAAGTCGTCAACAACAGACGGTCGAGACCCCCAAGAGGTCAGGAAAGCACTGGAAAATGTTCATTTTTAATGAGCATCCAGGAGATTTGCTCTCCCAGGTTAACGACCTCCCTCCCTAATAATTTTTCACAACAAGTTTTTCTCTTAAATTTTGCATTTATACAGAGGGTTAAATCTGAAATTACTTTTTCTAGCTAAGGAAAGTAGTGGCTTTTTCGTTGCTGAATTTTTGCAACATATAAGCTTTTCGTCTTGTTGCTCTAAAGCAGGGGTTCCCAAACGTTTTTCCCTCGCGTACCCCTTGATTAATATTTTCATTTTCGCGTACCCCCTATTGTCATATTCTCCTTTCTCCAACCAATTTGTCTATGAAAAGGTTCTTTTATCAATAATGTTAAGGGCTTAAGCAAGCTTAAGAGTGAAATGACTCGAATTAATAACATTTGCAGGACTTATTTTTCATTTTACATTTTATTCCATTTTTACAATAGTATTAGTTAACCCTTATATTAATCACTTATGATTTCATGTGTCCGCCATTACTGACTTTAAGTTCGAATGCCCCAACGGTTCCTACACGTATCCCAAGGGGTACGCGCACCACAGGTTGTAGCCCAGTCAATAAAAACACAAAAATAGTCAAATTGGGAAAAAAATTGCGTAAAGCTGAATTTTACCCCATTGATAGACCCCTACCAGAGGAGCATTTTTCCAAAAGTCCCCAAAAAATTCCCCTTGTGCTGCCCCAACCCCCTCAAAGGTCCAAAATGTCAATATTTACAAAACAGCCAGTATCTCTGCTTCTAATTATCAGATCAAGTTCAACTTTTTTTTGTCTTGTTCGTTATTAAATGGGTTACAAGAATGATTAACTTTATACTTGCGTTAAACCAACCAGTTTTTTTAAATTTATAAAAATATGAGGAAAAGTAGGTTTGGGGGAAAAAGAAAGAAAGTTCAGCGTATGACACGACTGCCTAGTGTAGCAAACCCCAGGAGCGTGGGAAACATTTATCACTCTCAGCTATTAAATCGAGGATAAATATTAATGTTTAACATATACACTGATATGTATAGCTCCCATGGATATACATAGTTCCTTGAATGGGTTCAATTTATTTAAAGAATATAATACTAAGAAAATCTCGGGATTGAGTATCCGCTGAACCACTAACTCGTCCAAGTGTTTTCCCTGAATCCATCTGAAAAGCTTAATGTCCAGCAACTAGTTCTTGGAATATAACAATTTCACACTCCCGGTGCGTCATTAACGACCTCTAGTCATTTGACCGTCAGTGTCCACCTTCAAAGGAGACATAATGTGGGAATGTATTTAACATAGTATTCTCATTTACGGGGAGGGGGTCTGCTGAACTGGACCCACAATTATGTTTTAAGTACTTCCGTTTGTTATCAATGCTTATTTGCTTTTCCGGTATGTTGTCGTTAACGACTTGTCTGGTTAAAATCGGACGTGTATGCCGGGTCTTAAGGCTGTCGTGGACACGCCACCTACAATTTCAGAACGTAATGTTGTCTTATGGAGATTTATACTTGCACCTTTTCTCGTTTGCTATCGCATTTTTTTGGATGCAATCAAGTGCATTCGATAGAAGAAATAAAAATACAGGTTCCTATAAAATGGCTTTTATTTCAGACTGCTTAAAGTATTTTTAAATGTCTGAAAAGTCGAAACATTTGAATTTAGACATTCAAACAATTTTAGAAAATTTTCGAGCCTACTTAAAATAAAAGTGACATGATGGAAACCTTCATTTTGTTATCTTCTTTCCAATGTCCATTTTAAAAATTTTCAAAAAATATATAAAGGCTGTGTTTTGAGCAAAAATTTGAAAAAAAAGTCTGCAATTTCCCCCCCACCACCACACACACACACACACTTCGCGAAGCTCCGCCTTCCAGCGGAAGGACACAAGCTTTCCTTTTACTCTTTGATTTGTCACCACTCTCCTATCTCCCCAACGCCTCCTATATCTAGAAAGCCGTTCATCCAGTTCAGAAGAAGTGATCACGTGACCCCAAAGAAGGCCAAGCAGTATTAGCACAGTTCCGAGTTGGCTATTCTGTATCTGTATTCTGCCATTGCACCGTTTGTTGTTCGGTGTTCTTGGATTCATTTTATTTTACTTAAAATCAGATACAGTATGGTTTACAAGTGCTTAGTTTTCGGCTGCAAAGGGAATTATGCATCCGGATAAAAAGTTTCAATTTTCAAATTCCCGAAAGACCCCAAATTTAGTTAAATCTGGGAGACACGAGTCATGAGAGAAAACTTCAAGCCTACAACAAGCTCTAGAGTAAGTACATTTTTATTGTTATTAAAGTGCATTTAGTTTTCATTTATTTTTATTGTTTTGATTAATTAATCGCAATAGGCTAAAAAATTAATTCTTCTGTTAATGTTTAAAACGATTTCTCTTTAGTAGTTAATCGTACATAGTTCGAAATTTGGAGACTATAAACTTTTTTTGAAATCCTGTTTTAAATTGTGTGATTGTTTTTAACATTCTTTGAATGTCTGTGACATTTAAATTTTACAATATTTCAAGTGTCCCTCGTGGATAACTTAGAAATCATTAAACATCGTGTTAGATAAACAGTTATAATTAACAAAATTTAACAAATATATTAACTAAATTTATTAGTTAAAAATTAATTAAAACTCTTTGTATTATATAGAATTGCGCATATTGCAGCTATTTCTAATATAATACAGAAACAAATAATAGAAATATAAATTAAAAGGTAAAAAAAGAAAAAGTATATATAAGAAACAGAAGATTTAGACAAAAAATAGTTAGTAAAAGTCATTAATTTATATATTTATTTATATGATTAAAATATTTATAATGATGAGTAAGGATACTTAACAAATAATTATAAATGTAAATAACCAAATACACTCATGTCCATAAATTAAGGATAATTCAGAATCACACAGAAATTGAACTCTAAAATAAAAATTTCAGCTGTAGAATTATCACACATCTTGAAGAAGAATATGCAAATTACAGGAAACCACCAGATGGCGCGGATAGTACGTCACAATGACGAGAGTGTAAGAGAGGGGTATATAAGGAATGGTGGCAAAGAAGTAAAATTGTTCACAAGCGCTTTAAAAACCTTTCAGTGCAATAACCGCATAGTTATGGCACAAAGGAAGCATTTGGATGATTTTTTACGTGGTAGAATTATCGGAAGACTGGAATGTGGACGTACCCAGCTGGAAGTATCCGAGGAACTTGGAATCGCCCAGAGTGTTATCTCCAGGCTTTGGCAACGATTCCAAGATGATGGTAATGTGAGTAGATGTTACAGCACAGGTCGCCCCAGAGTTACAACGCCGAATGAGGACCGGTATTTGGCAGTTGCTGCCAAAAGAAGCAGACGGAGCACAGCATCAGACCTGTCTCGTCAGCTCTCTTCAGCTACCGTTACGACAGTTTCAAGGCAGACCGTGTACAGACGCTTAGGGCACATTGGTCTATATGCTCGTAGGCCTGTCAGATGTGTTCCACTTACCGCAACTCACTGTCGCCTGCGATTAGCCTGGAGTAGAGAGCATGCATTGTGGACACCGCAACAGTGGTCTTGTGTGATGTTTTCCGACGAGTCCAGGTTTAGTTTGCAGTCTGATTCTCGCCGGACTTTCATATGGAGAGCGCCAGGTACCCGTTACCACCAAGAGAACACCATTGAACGACACCGTTACGGTGGTGCAGGATGGCTCGTTTGGGGAGGAATTATTCTTGTTTCCAGAACTGACCTGCATGTTCAGAGTGTAACGATGACAGGCCACATCTATCGGGATGTCATTCTGGAACAACATGTACGTTTGTTTCGGGCGCCATGGGTGCTGAATTTCTGTTTATGGATGACAACGCCCGTCCTCTCCGTGCAAACATTGTAGACGAATGCCTTCAATCGGAGGATATCACCCGTATGGATTGGCCAGCATACTCACCGGACTTGAATCCAATAGAGCATGTGTGGGATATGCTTGGCCGACGAATTGCAGCCCGTCAACCCCCTCCCACCTGTCTACCGGAACTTCGGAGATCATTGCTTGATGAGTGGTGTAATAATCCCCAAGATCAGATTGATAATTTGATACTCAGCATGCCTATGCGTTGTAAGGCCTGTATTGCATCGTCCGGGAGACATACTCCGTATTAACCATCATACTAACCATGTTATACTGTTTTTTGTAAATAGGTTCTTTTTTGAAATTTGCTCCAGGGAGTAAAAATCGCAATTTTTATTAATTATGTCAAACATATATCATCTGTTTTGCTCTTTACCTTTTGTTTAATAAATAGACTTTACAAATAAGTCAAATTTGTTTTGCTTCTGTCTCTTTCTTTGCCTGAACTTCATTATCCTTAATTTATGGACATGAGTGTAGTAATAAATACATCTGCAGGTCATACAAGAAGTTGTTTCATTAACTATCATAAGTAAGTGTAATGTCATATGAAATTAATAAATTCATACAACTTCAATTAATACTATATATTCATTTATTTTTTGAGTAATGAATGAATATAAACATATGATATTATTTTTTTAAATGATTAGTGTTCAAGTGAGCTGGATTTTGCATTGATATCAATATTTTTTTTAATTATTGGGCTACTGTTTAGAAATATTGTCGATTTCCGTCATAATAGATAATTTTTAAAAAATTCTTTTTTTCAACTCATGTTTTGCTGCACTCACACTACTTTGGGAAATATTTATTTCTTTAATGTTCATGCTTCAATAATATTCACGTTTATGTCATATATCACAGGAAACATCAATATTCAGTACATGGTCCTTGTTGCTACATTATCGAATACTGTTTATTTTGTAGTTAAAGTCTTTGCAGTATCCACGTTTTTATATATGTTTAAAAAGTTTTCTCCTTAGAAATATTTCCTAATGAAAACTGATATTGAATAATAGATAAGTATATATGAATAAGTATACATTGAATAATAAATATGTAATATGCTTTAACTTTGGTCAATATATATATATTGACCAAAGTTAAAGCATATTAATAATTATATATTATATTATAATATATATATATTATTGTACTTAAAAACTTAATGTTTAGGGTACTTAAAAACAAAAACTGCTTTCCATACAAAATCAATAACAGAATTATTTATGAATGACATAATCTTATTTAATAATGCTGTAATTTATCATGGCATTAGTTACTTTTTAACTATTTTAAAAGTAATATGTTTTTCTTAGTAACTTATAATTTAAGAATATCATAATGATAGTTCAAGGTTAATAACAGTCAGATAAAAATCTCAAACTTTATTTTAACAATTATTTGTTTATCTCTATTATACAAATCGTTATTACGATTGAAATATGTTCCTCGTGAATAGTTAATTATTTGAAGACACATTTAACATATTTGGATACCAGTAGAATTGTGCATATTATAAATAAGGTGAAAATTACACTATTAAGTGTCTTGCATACTGTGCTGTATGCACATTTTGTCACTATCAATTTTTATAGCATTAATACTTTCTCTTCGACATATGCTTTGGAAATATTTATCATAATATATGCATATTAATGAATTTTAATTGCCCGCGATTAGTCAAAATTGCACAAATTCTTTTCTGAGCTCTCATTCTTTTTGCTAGTGAACAGTTTTGATGAAGATAGCAAAATGCAAGCATTAAAATTTTCTAACTTTGTTTTAACATTTGTAGATTTTTAATTAAATATCTTTAGGAATAAATGATATTGATAGAACATTGTTACTATTTATCTGGTTGATAAACATACAGTGTTTAATGATTTCTTCTTTATGAGTATGTTTTATAGAATCAAAATGTTACTAATTAGCTTAATTTGCAATTTTCTTTTTCTTATCATTTTTGTTTTAATTCTTTAAATTGTTAAAACCTTGCTATTGACTGTTGCATTGCTTTTGTTTTTTCAGGTTTACGAACTGAATTTCCGCAAAGAGGATGTTCTTCGTGAGATTGAGGACTTCGATGAGAAGTCTGGTACATTGCTGAGAAGTCCGCTTCAGTATCCCAAATTAAAAGAAGGCGCTATCCCAATGATCGTATAGAATAAATGTCCACCTTCATTACAGCCAACTATGAGAGCATCTCGAGAATCGCCATCAAAGAAGCGCAAAAGATTGGAGGATAAATTAGCGTGGAAAGCGCAAAAGGCCAGCATTGAAACTGTCAATGATTATATAAAAAGGGTAACTTTTACTAATTTCGAGAGTTGAAGCAATGCGTGATCTCGCAAGGAACTGATTTATATTGGACAACCATATTTAAGGGTGATTTTTTTTTATCAGTTATGCACTTGACTGATTTACCTGATGTTTTGTGCTCAGTTAATGTTGATAAAAATTTAAATGTATCTGTACTATACAAAAAAGTTGAATTGAAAAAGTTGGGAACATTTCAGTTCCCATTACGTATGACAAACATTAATGTATTTTTTGAAATTTTATCGTCTTTAAAAATGTTGTCTCATTCAGGTACTACTAAAAATTCTGAGGATATAAAAGATGTTCTTGAGGTTTTGATAAGCTTATTAAACAAAATAAAAAAACCTTAATTCAAAGAATGAGGAGGACAAATTTATTGATTTTATGATTGAACAACTGTCAAACTTGAATGTTGTCAAAAAACATAGGAGATATTCCTATGAATTTTTAATATTTTGTTCACTCTTAAAATCAATATCTCCTCATTGTTATAGCTTTCTTCGAAATTCTAAAGTTTTCATTTTGCCTCATGAGTCAACTTTAAAAAGGGTATGCTCTGAGTTTGGAGTTAATCCTAGGAAAGAGCAAGACGATGACAGTTTTTTGAGTTATATTACTCAAAAATTCAATTTCTTAGGCGATAAAGATAAAACCGTCTCTCTTATGGTAGATGAAATTCACCTAAGGCCTACTTATGATTATGTTGGGGGTTAATTGTATGGTATGTCGTATAATAGCTCTAATGCTGCTACCAGTGCATTTGTTTTCATGGTTCAGAGTTTTTTTATCCTCATATAAAGATGTAACCCACATTTTGCCTGTTAGTATTCTAACAGCAGAGATGTTTCATTCTTTTTTAAATAAAGTAATTGTCGACCTTGAAGAAATTCGTGTTAAGGTGATTCCTGTTGTCACCGACAACAATGCCATCAACAAAAAAGCTGTCAGCCTATTTGCTACCCCCCTAAGTTAAAAATACGGTACACAAATCCTGTATGTTCTGAAAGGAATTTTTTTCATTTTCGACACAGTTCACATATTGATATGTGTTAGAAATAATTGGTTGTGTCAGAAAAATGCATGCATGGGACATGTATGTTCTATCCTAGTTTTGATGATTTCTCACTTTTTAAAACCGCTTCATTTCAAGCATTAAAAAAATTGCATGAAATTGAAAGCGAAAAGTTGCTGAAATATGGGTATGGGCTAACCTAAAAAGCTTTGCCTCCCACCAGCTTTGAAAGGCAAAACGTTAAACTTATTCTTCAAGTTATAAGCAACATTGTTGCTGATGGCCTGAATCTTGTGGGTGCTAAAAACAACATTCTTCATCATAAAGAGACTGCTGACTATATAAAAATTATTCACCGTTGGTGGTCAGTAATAAATGTTAAAACAAAGTATAAAGGAGACTATAAGCTTGATGATTTCCAGAAAGCTCTGATGACAGAATTAAAGTCCGACCCCAAGTATAAATTCTTGATTGATTTCGGACAATGGTTGAAGAGGTGGGAGAAAATGGATCAAAATACAGGATGTCTTACAAAGCAAACACACTTGGCAATCAGTCATACCACTGAGGCCATGCCTCTTGCCAAATATCGTTTTGATACCCTGAATTCTGATTATTTTCTTCCTGGAGAAATTCAAACAGATCCTTTAGAGGATCGCTTTGGTTCTTATAGGAGATTAGGTGGTACTAACTACAATGTTAGTATCCGCCAAACGAAGGAGAAGAAAAAATGAGAATACAGACCATACTTCCTTTAGCTCTTAAATCTAACAACTACGGAAAGTTAACCTTAAGCTTTTTCCATACAAAAAATTGGGCTGACTCTGAGAATGAATCTGAAGAAAATTTATTGTTAAATACTTTTTCCATTAGTCCTGGAGATGTCATTGCTGCCCATGATAGCTTGCCTTTATTGACTTATATCAGTGGATATGCAGCCCACTATCTATACAAAAAATTAAATGCATTCAATGCAAGTTTATTCTTCTAATAGAGAAAGAAATGGATTTAAACGTTCATAACGAATGGGTTTCGAAACTAGATAGGGGAGGACTAAAATATCCACATCCAGATGAGGTTTGCATTTCACAATTTACATTTGCTGTTGTTGAAAAAACTTGACAAAAAAGAAAACAGTAAGATTAACAAAACTAAACGAGAAGCTCGTAAGCTTTCCACATTAATAAAATAATCATTTTTTAAATTCAAATTAAATCATAAATTATTTTATTATTTCATTCCTTGTATTGAATTTCATGCTGTTAGTGGCACTCTGGAAATTTTAATAATTTTTTTTATTAAGTTTGTTTATTTGCCAAAAATAAAATCTAGTTGTACGCACCATGTTACCTTAAATTTTGTAATTACCAATATTTTTAATACCTCAGTATTGTTAAATATCTGATCAGTTTATGTATTGTGCTTATTTTGTATTTCTTAAAAATTCTACTGCTGTATTTCTTAATTTTTTTAAAATTTTCATATAAATAAAAATGTTGCTTAAAATAATGTGTGTTAATAATATTGTACAACACTCCATATTCTTTGAAGATAACCACATTTTATTGTTATAAATATTTTATTATTAATAATGCAAACGGTGAACATACAGATATTTTACTTATTATCCAAATTAAGATTTTAAAATTTCAAAAAAATCCAGATTTTGTCTCAGTTTTGAATAAAATTGAGTTTTATTTTTATATTGGCTGGTTCTCAAAAATTTAATTCTTTAATATTGATTACAAAGCTTACAGAGAATTTTAAAAAAATCATAATATTTTTTTATGTTAAAAACTCTCTATGTTGTTAAACTCTCTCTTACGTTAAAATTTCTCTGAGAAAAGTTACTAGTTTTATCTTAATTAGTGTTAAATATAACTTGTAATCATTATCTCTGTTTTTTTCATTGATAGGAATAATTTTATTAACAGTGTTTCATTTTAATAATTATTTATAGCTTTAAAACGATTTAAATCAGTTGATTAAAATCCCTGATTTAAATCAACTGATTCTTTTAAAAAATCACTGATTTAAATCATTTTATTTTAAATATAAAGTAAATCTGCTTTAATGAAATAAAATTATTCGGTATCTTTAAATAGTGATTTTAAAATATTTTTAAATGTATATTTAAAGAAAGGCTATATAGAACATAAAAAAATATTTTATTGAATTGATGTAACTTGAGTTCTTCCATATCTTTATTTTTGAGAACACAATCAAATTAGATTTTAAATAAATCTCTAATGAGCAACACAATAAAATGCAAAGTATGAGATGCTCCTTTTTTATAAAATAAATATTGTGAAAGGATCAGGTTCACAGAGAAAAAATATAGTAAAATGCAGCGAGTTTTATTTTAATATTGGAGAAAATTTAATAGTGTTAGGGACAACAAAGTTTTTATATTGCAATAATGTTCAAATGTAAGATAATTAAGTAATAGGGTAGATGCTCCATTTTTGGCCACTGCACCAGTTTTGGCCGCATTGAATCTGTTTTACCAATAATTAACCAGTAATTTCAAATTAACTAATAAGAAGCATTCCAATACTTTAAACAATCCTTATTTTACTATTTTCACTATGATTGGTTCATTTTTCTCAAACATGCGATTTGTAAAATAATTAAATGTGTGATCATGTATTATATACACACAACTGTTAAGGTTTTTGTTAAGGAAAAAGTATTTGCAGTTTTTCATCATCAAATTATTAATCTAAAACTGATTACCCTATGGTTTTAAGAGGTAAGCTTTCTTTTTATTCTGATTTCATATCAAAATTAATTATTTTTAATATTAAATTGGTGGTGGCCAAAACTGGAACTTTAAATTTACTATATGTGCCAGTTTTGGCACAAATTTTTTTTGGTGGCCACTAAGTGGAGCACTAAATGTTCCAGTTTTGGCCACATAACTTCATTATTGTGTTTTTAGCCATTACATAAATTTAAGAATATCAGGATGAAATAAAATCAACTAATTTAGTTTTGTTTCTAAAATAAAAGTAACTGATTTAGTTTTGTTTTCATTTTACATAGTAATGGCTCCAATTAAAAATAAGAAGGCAGGTAGCATTTCCATAAATAGTTTTGCTACTCATCATCTAAAGTTGGTAATGCAGTTAAGGCCATTTATAATGGAATGTCAGAAACATCTCAATTTTGAATGTTTACCTCACATTTATATTAGAAAATTTCAACTTGAGGAACCTGACTCGAGTGATGAGGAATATTCTTTTATATGCATTGGTTGCTCTGATTTAAAAAATGATTCTGATGAATTTGATTAATGTTGCAATTAAAAATTGTAAAAATATATGTTTGTGGATATTGTTAATGAGTATTATAATGCAAATTCTTTATTTGTAAGATTTTAAAGAAAATCTATGCTTTTGCATTGTAAGTTTATTACTCTCCCATTTTTTGTTTCATATTTTATTTAAAGAAAAGTTATGCGAGTATATGCAGTTTGTATTTTATCAACTAAATTAAATTATTGTTTGTATTTCATCAACCGAATTAAATTATTGATTTCTGCATTCCTGTTTCTTTTTTTAAATTGAAATCTGCAGCTAAAATCAGCTTAGGTAAATTTTATTACATATCTTAATAAATTTATTCAAAAAATCGCAATTAAAATAACAGAAAATAATGTACTAAAATACATATTGCATAAAAATGATTTATTTTTGCTTAAAATTCATTAAAATGTCTGTTAAAAATATAAATTAGTGTGGCTAAAACTAACGCAAGGTGGTGTAAATTGGGTTAATTTATTTAAGAATTCATAACTCAAAATCTAAAATATTCTTCAGAAAAATTTTAGAACTAGCAGAAAACCAATAAAATTTGCTAAAGAATAGTATAAGTATGATTTAATATGCTTTAAACAGTCATCCACTGTGAAGTTTCCGTTTCAAATTTTCTCTTAATGTGGCCAAAACTGGAGCATCTACCCTACATATAATGTTCCAAAAGAAATGCAAACATCTACATAGTGCAATTTAAACTATGATCTATACTTATAAAAGGGAATGTTTGTGTGTGTGTGTGCGTGCGTGCGTGCACAAATATTTTTTAAATAGTTGTTACATGTTTGAATTAATTTTTTAAATTTTTTTTAAAAGAAAGTACAGCTTAACGACTGGTATGTTGTTATATATATATATATATTCCTTATTCTCATTAATGATATTTATAAAGCTAGGATTCAGAGGATTGTTAAAAATAAAAAAGTTAAAGAAGACGTTTTATATATGACAATAGACTTTAAAAATCCTATTTTCGATGCTTTCAATTTCAACCGAATCTTCGAAGAAACACTTGATTCGTTCCCACTGAAAACCTTCAAACTTGGCAAATCCTTCAAATATGGCATTCCTATTAGTCGTAGGGTTTTTAATTATAACTTCTTTTGTAAAAACATTGATAGCAATCGAAAATCTGCTCATTGTCTCTGCAATGAGGGGGAATATAGGAGTTTCGTGGATCCCCACCATAAACACATTATTATAGGTAATTTAAATATAATTCAAGATAGTGAATTATGAAAACTTTTGGAAAAATGTTCTAAATTTCGTCCCATTTTTCGAATAAAAAGAGAACAGATATTAAAAAGCCTTCTTAAAAATATTGATTGTTTTTGTTTAAAAATTTCTAACAATTTCGATATTCCTCTTTGTTTCTTCATAGACTGGAAATGGAGTTATTATTTCAAAATTAAAGACTTTATCAATAAAAATTTCTATAATTTCGATAAAAATTACAGTTATTATTCCTTGAAAATAATAAAAGAAAAAATCAAAGAAATACAGAAACTTTTCATTCTAACTGCAATCGATAAAACTTCAGGCAATTTCTCAATTATTTGTAAAAAATTCTATCTTGAAATCTTGGATAAGGAACTAAAAACCTCTGAAACATTTAAATTATATAAATCTAATAGCACCACTGTACAGAAAAAAATCCGTGCTTTAAATAAAAGAATTAATTGCATAAACAATAATATGACCCTTCCATATATTACAGTCTATCTAAAATTCCACAAACAACCTATCAAGTTCAGATTTATCACTTACGGAACAAATACCTACATGAAAAAAAGCCGGAGAATCATTCTCTAAGTACCTTAATATTATTCTAAGTTTTATAGAAAAAGAAAATTTTACATGGATTATTAAAAATAATACTACAGTGTTTGATTTTGCAAAAAACAATGTAATTACATATATTGAGACATATGACTTTCAGGATCTGTTCACTAGCATCCCACTTAATAATTTAAAAGAAGTTTTAATGCATTATTACTATGACTTGAAAAACTTGCTAGAATGCACAGAAGCGTATTGGTTAGACATTATTAATTTATGCGTCTTCAATAATTTCATCTCGAATGGCGAAAATATTTTCTTAGAGGTTAAAGGAATTCCACAGGGGTCTTGTGTTTCTTCTGTAATTGCAAATCTATTTCTTCACTTTTACGAAAAAGATACAGTTTTAAGTTTAAATTCAGCTTTTAGATATATAGATGACATCCTGATTTTTAATTTTAAAGATTTCTCGACAGTTAGTGGGAATATTTATCCTGAGGAACTAAAATTAACAAAAACTAACGATAATAATATTAAAGCTATTTTTCTTGATCTTGATATTGATTGTCAAAAGGAATTAAATTTAAGCATCTACGACAAAAGAAATGAATTTAAATTTAATGTTAATAGGTTCAATTTTTGGAATTCTAATATCTCTATTAAGATCCATAAAAACACAATATTACATCAATTACTAAGGATTAAAAATATTTGTAACAATTCAGAATCAAAGAAAAAACAAATTGAACTTTTCAAATACAATCTTAATTCCAATAAAATTCCCATTTCTCTTTTTTTACCTTTATTCCACAGCGTTCTGTAGGAAAAAAAACTGCCTATATTTGCCTTTATTCTATTTGCCTCTGATCTATTTTACAGTTAGTATCATTTTGGTTTATTTGTCTTTTGTTTACTTATTTATTGATACTCGTAGAAAAGCTCCTAAGACATCACTCACAGCAAAAGGTCTCTAAGACTCTTCATTTCTCACTCCTAGTAAAATATTTTCCGAAACTTGTGACGTTAAAAGTTAACTGTCAACCACTTCAACCGTTGTCACGTCAGCACCTTTGAACGGTTGTTCGTGCCGCGTGTTTCTGCATTTGGATCCATTGTCTCTTCATTTGTGAATTTTTTGGGTGAGTTTTGACACCTTTTTCTTCGTTTTTGTTTTGCTTTGTTTGTTTCGTGGTTGGGTTTAATATGTTTTGTTTCTAATGGACTTGGGCTTTTATTTTATTTTTTTCAATTGGACTTGGGCTTTTTGCTTTGTTTCAAACTTTGGTTTTTGTTCGGTGTTCCGGGGAAACAAACTCTTCTTTTGGCTTTATTGCTAGAGCTTTTTGAACACCGAATTTTATGTTTACGCTCGTTCGGGATTTCCCTTGCGGATGACGCGTCCCGGACGTTGGCGTTTTATTCCTTTTTATTGTTTTGGTTTTTCTTTTATAACGTGTTTTTAATATTTTCTTTTATTAATATATATAATATTTTAATTTCTTAACTTGCTGTAATTATTTTAAACGATATCTCTTTTTTAATTACTTCCACTTCCATCGTAATAAGCATACTTTCACTTCCACTTCTAGTCACGGGTCTTTCGGGAAAATCCTCTCCTTCCACTATATAACCTTTCTGCGCATTGTTAACTGCCCTTTTTTTCTGCTCCGACTTGAACTGCCAAGCGACACACGGCCGGTGTTGTTCGTCAGTATGATCATGGCTGGGACTCGTAAAAATGATCCATGATAAAAATCATTTAAACATGCTTGTGGTACTTTAATAAAGAAGAGATTCCGTTAATCGTCTGTGAAAAATTCTTGCAATGCCTCTACAAACACCCAAAATTTGAAGAACTTCTCATATATATATATATATATACAGTGGCTCCCAAAAGTATTCGTACACATACGATTTTCAATGAAATAGGGCTCTATCCATAAATTAAAATTAATATTTCGGAATAGGTATTTAATAATAAGATCTATAAACTGTTCTTAACAAAACTACATGAAACATTTTAAAAACATAGTAAAACTTCATTTTTAAGAAATCAATAATCAAAAAGTAACAAAAACTTTATCTCACAAAAGTATTCGTACACTGAAATATTTTCGGATAAATTCATAATTTAAATTATCGTCTGTCGCTTTATTTTTATTTTTGCATTGTGGTGGCATTTAGAAAATCGTTTGGCTTTAATATTTGCTTGCTTACACCGTAATATTCTATTTATTATTTAAAAATGGCTCGTAGTCGTAAAGAAACAACAATAAGCATTCGGAAATTGATTATTTTTCATCATAGTAGTGGTAAATCAGTTCGGAATATCGCTAAATTAGTTAATTTATCCCATTCTACAGGGCAATATGTGATAAAACGCATTAAAGAAGAAAATCGGATCGAAAACAAGGTAAGAAAAGGTCGGCCAGCAAAGTTAACAGAACGTGATCAGAGATTTATAATTAGAAAATTTGTGAAAAATCCAGGTTTGAGTGCTTTAAAAGTTTCTGCAGAATTTAATGAAAAATTTTCTACTCCCCCCAATTTCACCTGAAACTGTTCGACGAGTTCTCAGAGCAGCTGGATTTAATGGGCGTTGTGCACTTCGAAAATTTTTTGTTAGTGCGAACAACAGAAAGCTAATGCTTTCTTTCGCAAAATAAATGTTAAATAAACCCGAAACATATTGGAATGTCTTATTTGCAGATAAAAGCAAATATAACATTTTTGTTTCCGATGGACGTATAATGGTATGGAGAAGAAAAAATGAGGAGCTTAATCCCAAGAACTTAGTTGGAACAGTTAAGTATGGAGGTAGAGGTGTCCTTGTGTGGGGGGTGCATGTCACCATCAGGACTAGGTAATTTGGTATTTTTTGATGGCATAATGAATCATTCTCTTTATTTAAATATTTTAAAAGACAAGTTAAAATTATCAGCCCAAAATTTGGGTATTCGAAACAATTTTTTTTATATCAAGATAACGATCCTAAGCACACGGCTCTCAACGTTCACCTCTGGTGTCTCTATAATTGTCCACAAAATTTGAAAACACCACCTCAATCGCCAGATTTAAACCCAATAAAACATATATGGAGAGAACTGGAGGTTAGAGTACGAAAACACGACATTAAGACTAAAAGCGAAAAAAAAAACAGTAATGATGGAAGAATGGATGAACACTGATGCAGAAATTACAAAAAACTAGTGATATCTATTCCCAAACGCTTAAAAGCTGTTGTGAATGCTAAAGGATATCCTACTAAATATTAATTTAACGAAAAATTAGAATATTTACTAATATGTAGAGATTTTTTTAAAGTGTACGAAGATTTTTGTGAGATAAAGTTTTTGTTACTTTTTGATTATTTATTTCTTAAAAATAAAGTTTTACTATCTTTTTAAAATATTTCATGTAGCTTTGTTAAGAATAGATTCTAGATCTCGTTATTAAATACCTATTCTGAAATATTAATTTTAATTCATGGATAGAGCCCTATTTCATTGAAAATCGTAAGTGTACGAACACTTTTGGTTTAACAAACAATCTTGATTTAAATTTTTTTAAATCCGATTTAAATCAAATAAATCATTTTTTTGAAAAAAATCGACAACCCTGATCAATACTGTTAGAAGATATATAAAAAAGGAAAAATAAACTACTGCATAAGTTATCATTTTTATTTATTTCTCAATTATTTAAGATAATTTTGTTTTAAAATCGATTTCCGTTTTGATAATCATAAGAGTTATTTGACTTTTGAAAAACATACAACTCTAATTTCTATATAAATTGAAGTATCCCACACAGCACACCCTACTCCCAAGGACTTCCCCCTGTACGTACTTCGCGGGAGGCTGTGGTATCCAAAGGAGGTCGCGGCGCCGCCAAAGCACGCGCAAAGGACGGCCACAGGAAATCGAATGTCCGCCTAAATTCCTCCTTTCTACAGCGCTACGATGTCCTTCACGGGAGGTGGGGAGCATCTCTGAGATAGCCGACGCGGGAGGCTTTAATGACACAGGTCATGGGATGGAGGCTCGTTTGCGTTTTAAAGGACCATTTTCATAGGATTTCGCACAAGAGGATTTATTCAGAATGCTCTTGTAAATCTCTTATTTTCTTAACCTATTTTAAACTGTTTTAATTTTATTTTTTTCTTTTTTTAAACAATAATATCCATTCGGCGCTAATTTCTTTATCAACGCATGAATTAATTACTTGAACTATATAAGTGTAATCGTTTTTACCTAAGCTTAATCTTTTTAAAAAGATTAAAATAATTTTACTGGATGCAAATGACTTTAAATAGAAAATGTTATTTATAGTTATATAGTTGTGAATGTGTGACAGTTTAAAAAAAATCACTCATTGGAACTAAGGTGTACATTAATTTAAAATAACCATATACAGTGTCAAATTTTATCGCAGAATGAAACCAAATAAGAGCATTTGTATTATTATTTAATAAGAGCATTTGTCTGATATGCAATTAGGAGCTGTAGCAAATTCATGAACATGTATTGGTATTCAAATTTATGGCAAAATTATATTTACCTGGTTAATTTTATCCATTTTTACATTTCCTAAGAATACAATAAATCTTTTCGATACTCCTTTTTTAAAAAAAATTTCATAAACTACGCACACAAAAAATAAATGTATGATTTTTCTCAATTAAGCAGCATTTTATTACAGTACATATATTTATAAAGCTATACTCCTCCTAGAACTCCGGGTATATACTAGAACTCCGGGAATCCGAACTAATTGGGGGATGACATTTATTCGGATTTCGGGGAATTCAGATTATCGGCAAATTCGGTAAAATACTCTTGATATACCAAATGCAGCAGATTTTGACTCTTTGTGCCCTGTGAAGGTGTACGGAAAGAGCAGGCGGCAATTCTTATGGTACAGAGGTAAACAAGTTGAGGGTAAAAAGAAAATATCTGAGCTTTTTCTTCTCACTAAGATTCTCATTCACTCTTGAAGAACAATTCGAATTCTTTTTTTCAGTTTTGTTTCGGATTCGTAAATGTTATTTTTCCTTCATTTTTATGTAAATTGTTCAGAAAATTAATATATATATATGTTCGTATAATCAGAAATTTTGGATTCTCGGGGTTATACTACATTGATAAATACCCTTACATTTACAAATACTGATAATAAGGTGAAAGGTAGTAGAAAATTTTCTCCAATTCCTTTACATTTTTAATATTTACAAATATATATTAAATTAATTTTAATTACGATATTATAAGCATTTACATGCTAATAAAAGCACATAATAATTGTGTTTTAGTTCTTTATATTTTTGAAAATTTTAGACAATTACAAATCTTTTATTTAAAGGCAGATGTATTTTTCTAAATAAGGGTCAAAACGTCACAATTTTTTATTTATGTATTTATAAATTGAAAACATTCATAAATTTACATGGTAGTATAAAGACCTATTAGTTATATTTTGACGATTATAATTGCTTTGAGATGTTGAAAAATATTTCCAATTTTTAAGAAGTTTAGAAGATTTGTAAAATAGGTTTCTTATGAAGTTAAAAATCTAAGTAACTTATTTCTTTATTAATTTTTAGTTACTCATTAGAGCTAAAGGTCACATATTTCAGTTAAATTACGTTATTTATTTATATTCATTTTTCAAAAAGATAGGAAAATTCTAGATATAAAGTTTGCATGAATTTTTTATGAGAATATAATTGATCGAATTAAAACCAGTATTAATACGTATTTAAAAGTTCGTGTATAACAATTGTTCACTTATTTCAGCATGTATCCTTTCATGAGTTTCAGAGGGCCTACCCGACATATTTGAACATATATTACTCATCTATTTCTGTACTTGAGCTATTTTCATATATTAATTTATAACTAGCGCATTGCTTTCGGTGAGTTACTGGTTCGCCCTCTAATATGAATTTAAATAATTAATACTAATTTTAATAACTCATTTAAACTTCATTTAATTTGCACATTAAAATTTTTTAGCATTAGCTATTTTGAATTAAATCTATCCAACGAAATTAATTAAAATGGAAGGTACGGAACTGAATAGATAGCTTTTTTTTTGGGGAAAAAAAAGATTTAAGCTGTGATTTATGAGAATGACTTCCATAAACAAAGTAATATGGGAAAAAGTTAATGTAGATTAAATTTTAAATGATTTCAAACTAACCATTCTCTTAAAGAAGCAAAGTAAAATATAATTGCTATGTAAGTCATATCTATCCAAAATTCTTCAACAAGAAGAAAAGAAATTAAATTTTCAGCTTCATAAATATATCAGTTCAAGCTTTGAAACTGCATAGTGTGAATAGCTCTTTGAGAGTCCATTTGATCTTTCACAATTTCATTTGTCGGTTTTTAGTGTAAGTACATACTAAAAAAAGAAATTATAATAATTTACCGAATTTAAGTGTGTTAAGTTGTCATGAGAGAACTGTTTACTTCATCTGTGCACACAACAGGAATAGAATGTATTCTATAATTAAGCAAGTATGTAAGCAAGAATAATAATAGAATGCATGTATTAAGCATGTATTCTATTATTATTCTATATTTTATAATTATTCAGTTCTATGTGTCGTTATGATCGACTACTCATGATCCCTTCCATAAATTTATTAAAGAGTATGGCGAAACACGCCGTTTCTTTTGTTTGCATGATTCACAGTTTACTTGTTGTATTAACAGCTGAGAGAGCAACATACACCAAGAAGTACATTCCTTCCCTCATTAGCGAACATGGGGGCTCAGATTCTGCAAAGGGGTGTGTTTTGGTGTCTCCGTTGTTGAAACCACAGAAGTTAAAAGCCGGAAAATCGTTGCCTACTGTAATAAAATTCTCGTAGGGGATGGCAAAGGATCTGCTTCGCTCGAGGCTTTCGGGGTCACTCCAACTTTTCTTAGAATACCCGGCATGAGGTACATTGAAAACAGTGGGTGAACCGTGCAGCGAGGGAAAAGGAAATAAAGCAATAAATCAACAATGGAAAAGTGCCCTTCCTAGATTTTTCCACGGGCGTTGTCGCACCGATTCAGTACTCACGTGTCCGGGAAAAGGCGGCGTTTTTCGAAAGAAACCGTTTTGCATTTGCGTATCTAGTGTCCAAGAAATATATTTTTAAACAAAATAGACGATATTGGGTACATATATTTGTTGATTCTAGGCTTAATAGGAGTAGGATTTATACCTCTTTTCAGGATTTACGACAAAACCCTGATAAGTTTTTCAGTTATTTCCGAATGATTGCCCAATCATTTGGCGAACTCGCGGCAAAAATTATCCGCTAAGATTCAGTCACAGAATATCTGGATGAGACTGTCTACACCTCCTATTGAAATGTTAGCTGTAACTGTAAGATAAGCGAAATATGTATTCGGAATTCAATAGGAATGACAGAACTAAAGATAAAATAATTTTTTCTGCATATGTAAACATTGATTTTAATTAATAAAATACCTCAATAAGTAATTCAATATCTACGTTATCAAAATTTCTGGCAATGAGTTCTTGATAATTAAAGTCAAATTTTTTTTCTTAAAGTATAAATCTAAATAAGTAAAAGTGAAACTCACTCACAAATAGATTTTCCTTCATATTTTTCTCGCATATATATCCAATATGCGATAAATATTATTGCTTATATTAATTATTAAAATAAAATAAATGATTAATTAAAAATTCATCTTGTTTATTTGTTATGTATTATTGATTAAAACTTAAATAATATCGGGTTATCCAAAATGGTTTTCGTTTCTGCCCCGCATCTATTAAGGCCGGCCCTGGAGACAAATAGCTGTCCGTGTAATGTAACATCTAATTGCATCCTGTCGGGACCAACTTAACTTTCTTATTCCTTCTGTAAAATACGCATCTTTTTACAATAATAAAATGGATCGGCACATTTTAACTTAGCAACATGTAACTGGAATAAAACATACTGATAAGAGCAACTGAAACATTTTTCAACATACTTTAGGTTTTTCCTAAGATGCTAATTATCTTTAAAAAACGTTGTTTGCAGATATCAGAGTAAAATTTATGAAATAAAAAAAAGAAGGTAAATTCTTTAGCTTTCGACAATAGAAGAGAAACAGGCAAATAAATATTTGTTTAAATAATAACCAGCGGGAGTGGTCTCCCCTAAACTTTCTCGTATACTTTCTAAGTGGAGATTCGTCAAAATCTCGAGTTCGAATTTTTTGACGATTACAATACTTTCTCTTTGTATACTTCGTATACGAGAAAGTGAAACAAACAAACAAACCTGAAATCAAATATCTGTTGCCACGTTTCAAAAAAACATTACTTGGAAGCAGGTGGGATAAAATAGGCAATGCAATGAACACTAAAGCGAAAATTCTGCTTTGGAATTGAATTGCCAAGAAAACAATTTATACTACCACAACCGTAACAATTGCAAAAGCGCGTGAATAAAAGATTTGCTGAAATAATGAGATCAGTTTGAATTTTATTTACAATAAAAAATTGTTACAATTCATGTTTGTAAACATTATTTATTGTTGTAAATAAAATTTACAACAATAACAGATTGCTACCATTACGCATGGGCATGAGAATCGGATTAAAATAAATTGAATATGCAATTTGAACGCCTCTTTTTGACAGATTTGGCCCAAAATTTTATACGGGCCTACATTCATGACGATAAAACTGTGTACTAAATTTTATCCATCTAGCTATTCAAGTTTTTGAGTTATAGTGTTCACATGACCGCGGACATACAGACAGACAGACTTCCCGTCGACGGATATCGTCCACAATTTGATAGAAACCTACAAATTATGTTTAAAGACCACATACCAAATTTCATCCCTGTGGCTCTAATAGTTTTCGAGTTATCGTGTTCACAGATAGACACACAGACAGAGAGACACGATTCTAAAATTGTGTTTTTCGGACTCCGGGAGGTCTAAAACGTGGAGATTCGTCAAAGTCTTGAGTTCGATTTTTTTGACAATTACAATACTTTCTTTTTGTATACTTCGTATACGAGAAAGTAAAAACAGTTTGAATTCTATTGCAACAATGAAAAGTATTGTTGCAAATTATGTCAAAAATAATTTTAAAAATTCATTACTATTAGCTAAAAATTGTACAATCCCTTAATTAGCATAATGGAAAAGGTAATCTTTGGCACTTTCAGATGATTTTAAAAGTGATTTTTGTGGTGTAATAATTTCTAAGTTTATAAGATGAAAGGCCAAAATGTAACTTAATTTTTAATTTATTTAAAATTCAAACAAAAAAGTTTCCACTATGCACATTCCCACTATTCAAAGTACGTTACTGATAAATTCCATACCTCTAGGTTAAACGGTCTGCCTTGTAGAGAGCCAACACACACAGATTCTATTTTATTATTAATAGAGATATTTTATATTTGATTACAATGTTGAAAAAATTCCTGAACTACTTCGATAAGGAAATTTCCATGATTACAAAAAGAGAAACCCTGTTTTTGAACTTAAAACCTTTCATTTACCAAGCTGCGTGCAAACCCCATCTATTGACAATATGAAACTGCAAAATTAAAGGGGAAGAAGCTGAATTTGGACCTGCACCTAGATTTGAGCGGTATTATTACTTCAATTTTATAAAATATAATATTTTATATAATAATATATTTTGTATCATGTAACCAACATTAACTGGATCTTGTAAACTATATATATTTTTTCCATGTCATTCTTTTATAAATTTTACATTGCGGTCTATTTTGAATTCTTGTTAATGCTTTTTCTTGAAAAGAGAGAGGGAAACAAAAATATCTTTCGCATTTTTTGTTTCATGGTAAATATTAGCTTATATTCGGCTACAGTTACATTAATTTGTACTTATTGGGAGAAATTGGCCCTCATTATTGCAATTTATTTCAGTTTTTATCATATAACCAACATTAACTGGATCATGTAAATTATATATATTTTTCTATGTTTTTCTTAAATAAATTTATCAATGTAGTCTATTTCAAATCTTTGTTAACGCTTTTTCATTAAGAGAGTAAAATAAACAAAAATGTCTTTCCTTTTTTTTTTTTATTCGTGGTCTGTGAATGTTAGCTTATTTTCATTTTTAAGGACCAATTTGAAATCTCTTTTTCAGTTTGGAATACACATTAGCTTTGTTTCGCATTCGTAATTTTCCTTCATTTTTCAGTAAAAGTTTTTTTTAGAAAATGAAAACAGATGTTCGGATTTCCGGGGTTTGGATTCTTGAGCTTCAATTCTATTAATAAACACTCTTACTTTTTCTAAATACTACTTTAAGGTGCCCTGGGCTACAGCTCATTTAGACCATTGGATAAGACATCCCTGCTAATAACTGCACATGCTTGCGGTAAACTGAAACAGTCCAATTTGATTTCTGAGAGCATTCATACAAACACAAAATTCTTGTTCATCGCAGGGCCGTGCCTTAGCAAGTGCGGGGCCGAATTGGAAACAATTTTTGATCATTGGCGGACTGGCCAGCTTAAACGATGGCAAGTGGCCCCTTAAACATATTCTAGTATGGGCCCCTAAGATGTGTGTGCTTGAAAGAGAGAAAGGGAAGAACTTTTTTTCGAGAGAAATTCTCTTCCGGCTCCTTCTGTGTCGAGGCGCAATGACTCATATCACCCCCGGCAAGAACGGAGATATGACCCTTCTGCGCTGTTAAACTGTTACCAGGGGGAGGGAGGAATCGTGCAATTTGACCGAATGGTTTCTCTGCAATGGGGACACTCACCCTTTTCTTGTATTTATGTCTATGGGGGCCTTATTTGGTCAAGTTGCAACGCTGTAAAAGAGCAAAAAGATTTCGGTGTTACTTTTGTGACGAATAATTGGGGGAGGAGGGGTATTCATGTTTTTATGCAGCAGAGAGAGAGAGTAGCTCGTTTAACTTAATTACGTCAGCCAATTTTAAATTCGCCAACATATTTAAATTTTGGTAAGCTGAAGGTATTAAAAAATTTAAAAAACTGTGGTTAGGGAATGTATTAGTATTTAAACGAATTTTTGATGCAGTATGTGCTGCATTTAATGAAATTAATGACTTGCACTATATTAACCTAATTATAGAGTGAATATTTAACCTAATCAAAGACAAAATGAATAAAATAACCCCCAGGAAAAATTTTCTTACCGTAAGTGGAAAGATGGGTTTTAAGATCATTTCTAAAATGTAAAATATATATAGGATGTCTAAAATTAAATTTCTTAATTCAAAGTCTTTTCAATCTCATCTGAGTCAAAATATACTGGAGAGCCAGGGAAGGCTCACGCCGCAAAGAAGGAGTGCGCCTTTAATGTGGAATTTGTAAACCGCTTAGCTAAGATTGCCACCAAATGTAATTAAATAAATTCCATGCTATCATTCTTTTATCAAAGGGATTTGTTAACAAAGGATTTGCCTAAAAATTAGTGAATTTCGGATAAATTTGTCACCCGCCAAGCGTGTGAAGGATTATATGTCTAATGCTAATAACCGCTTAATAACTAATGCATACTAAATGTCCACGAGCCTCTCTATTCATATTTATTAAGATTTAGTTTAGTAGAGAGTCCCAGTTATGTTTGAGTTGGTTTCTGTATAATGTCGACCATTATGCTTGTTTCTACTCTTTTATTTAAAATGTTCGTTTATCTGTCACTGTTTGCATCTTAATAGAACTGCATTGATTGAAAAAACTCCTTAAAGGTAATAAAGCACTTTTAAGGAGTTTTAAATCTATTTTTGAGATATCACAGCATACTTGTATCAGTTATGAATGATCTAATGATATTAGTGAATTCTGTTTTTCAAAGCTAAAGATAAAGAACAGATTAGAAATTTCATTGTCTGAAGAGAACTTGGAATTCTGCCTATGTTCCTATTTATTGGAAAGAAATTGTTAGATGATATGGATGAAGAAGTAATAAATGAAATATTAGCAAAGTCATCTAGTAAACTCAAGCGTTTACTGACTTCCGCTTAATGAAGTGGATCGCTTGCAACACAGTTCTGTATTTTTGAGTTGTTATTCTTTAAAATTATTGAAACTGGTAAATGGTTAGCTCTATAATTTCAGTTTGGTTGAAAAAAGATTCTCATTAATAGTACAGTTACAAAATTACTGTAAACTATACAACCATCAAAATTATTTAAAGCGCAATCATAAATTTGCTTCTGCATTTGACATTTTTTACTTATAATAATAAGTAATAATACATGCATACTATAATTAGTGATTTGACGATCGAAGCGAAGTCCTGTTTCTACTCGCCTTTTCGTCTGTTTGTCTGTAATTTTTTTTAACGTTGTAACGACCAAACGCGTTCATTGATGTCGTCGAAAACGACTTATGTATAAAGATTTATTATTTTTTTAAATTCCGTTTCAAAATGGTGGACGCTTTATTGGTTCCGTTCCATATAATGTTTAGTTGTTTCTTTTCAATGACTCTGAAGATACGTCGTGTATAGGGCCTGTTGCACGCTAAATCATACGTAGTGGCCAAATGTCCTCCCGTTGGTGTGGCGCGGAAGTTTGGAGAGGGGGGTGCCAGCTCAGGTGTCGTCCTCGTCATCTGACCGCGGTTCAAAATTACGAGGTCGTCCCTAAATAGCCCTCGTGTTGCTTCAAAACGGGACGTTAATATAACCTAACCTCTTTTCAATGACTACAGCCAGACGGAACTCCGTTTTTAATGCCTCCAGATACCTCCAATAATAACAAATTATATTTAATTGTAATTTTGTTAATATTGTTAAGAGCAGACATTTAATTTTAATTTAATTATTTCTAAAAAGCAGAGAGTGTAAATAATATGAATTCGGAAAATTTAATGGCTAAACGTTTAAAGACTGAAGCGAAGAGCAGATTTTTTTCTTGCGGACGGTTGTCTACAGAAGTATCATTGTATGTAACAGAGTTTAAGATAAGGAATATATCATATCCATTTCTTGATTTTAATTTATTAAATTGATAATAACTAAAATTTAAAAATATTTGAGAGAAAAATGATATCATTTTTAATATGAGTGGGCCCCCATTGACTGATAGAAACCGCTATTTTCAGACCCGGTCCGCCACTGTTTTCGATGGCCCTGATACCCAGCAAACTTGCATTTTTATGCAGTAAAGTTTAGTTTAGTTAGACAGTAAAGTTTTCTTTTATCTACGAAGTTTTTCTTTCTACATAATGAAGTTGCGGTAATGTTCAATTATAAATGCATTGGTTGAAAAAATAATTTAAGGTATTATGAAATGGGGGGGGGTACTGAAATTAAATGGCACGATAGCGAATATACAGTAAAGTTTTGATTCTTTTGAGAATTAACGGATTTACGTCAACTTGCCCAACTAGAAAGAGCCCTTGCGGATATAGGAATGAATAGATTTTACAGCCTATAGACTAGAGAAAGAAGGAAGCGCAGTCTTGTTACAGATAACAATCTCACCGATCGTCTTCAGAGAAACCACAGGAATCTCATCTCCGAAATTGGGACGGCAAGAAAAGCTTCCCCTCCCCCACCAGCAAGCAGCCACCCCTCCTCAGTCCCGCGATAAGAAAACTGCGGGCTAACTTTGGAGGGTGGCAATATCTGTACCTTGGGACTCTTTTTTTGAAATTTTAATTAATAAAAAATTAAGCGAAATTTTGAGTTTTTCCTGAATATCTTCCGAAAGTTCTACCGCAGGAAAATCATTTTTACACCATCTGAAAGTGCAAAAAATTACCTTTTCAATGATATCAATTAAGTTGACGGACAATTTTTTCTCTAATTTTAATAGCCTTTTTAAAATATTTTTTGGCATAATTTACAACAATACGTTTCATTGTTGCAACGCATTTGAAACCATTTTCATTGTTTAAACAAGTATTTCATTGCGTGTTTGTCTTTTAGTGTTGAAATGCGAAGTAATATCTTAATACATTTTCTTTCATATTTAATTTCATGAAAGTCTTTATGGAATCTGTAAATCAAGCTCTCTAAGATATTATCTATATTAGGAAACATATTCAAAAAGCTGAATGGTTATGGTTGCTATGTCCTCATTTTTTTTAAACACGTTTAAATTCAGTTAAAATAAATTGGCCATAAATGCGCTGCGCCATTTTAAAGTTAAAATCGAATTTTTTGCAAGATAAATAAGAAAGTGAAGATGGCGCCAGCATTGTGCAATTAGATGTTGCATGGCATGGTCAGTTATTAGACTCTATTGAGGTCATTTATGTAGGTAATGAACAGAACAGGTATAAGGCCATTCATTTCCAGAATAGGAAGTTTAAAATTACATTGTTAAAGCAGCCATGAATGTAAAATGATACAAAATTCAATTAAAACCATATTTCCGGCGAATAAGCTGGTCGCCGAAGGCGGCTAGTTCTATATGAAAATATTTTTTAAAAATTATTAAATTTAGATGAATAAACTGTACAGCAATTTAATTCATAGCATTGTAAAGGTAATTTTGTATTTTTTATGGTGTAAAAATTAATTTTATTTTGCAAATATTTCGCAAGTTATTATGGAAAAATGCCGAAAGTTTGCTTAATTTTGTGTAATTGAAATTCTAATAAAACTTTCAATTACATAGCACTCCAAGCTGCACATTAACAACCAACAAAGTATGCTTGTGACAAAATTTCGTAAGTCCATCAGTCTACCCTGCAGAGTGCTAACACACACATTATTATTAGTAGAAATATAAAGCAGATTTTCTGTCTGTGAGCATGTGTTCTTCAAACAATTTTATTTATTCAATAATATTTCGTCCAACATTGATGAAATTTGACTCGTTAGGAACAAGAGAAAAATCTCAATTAGTTTATTAAAGTCCAAATGTTGGGTATTTCCGTAATATCTTTCAAAAACATAATCGCTTACAAATTACTTTTACACAATCTCAAAATAAAAAAAAAAATAATATATGTCTTTCAATTGTATCAAATTATCTGTTCCCATTTTTACATTCTTAAACAAAGTTTTAAAAATTGTTTTTTATTTTTTATGATTTGCTACAATGTTTTCAATTTTTGTCATGAAAATCAAACTTAAGGGATTAACTTTATTGTTGTCGTAATACTAAGATAATGTAAAAACTATGATTATCCAACTTAAGCTCAATAAATAAATCAACTCGTAAGTAAATTTCCACTTACTCGCAGGTTGATCTTATACACTTCTTAAAATATGTTTCTTAACTCACGCTCATTGAATGAAGTGTTTTTTTCAAAATTGCAATTTAATGTTTTGTTTAGTGAAATATTTTCTCACATCAGCGGAAAATGTATACATAATGTGTATTAGAAGACAACTTCATATTTTAGAAAAAAATTAGACTTTGCTTCACCAAGAACGATAATAAATGACTTTTTATGTCTTTTGTAAAATTAGTATTTGTGACTTGTTCCCATTCTGCAATTAATGATTCAAATGTATTTTACATGTTATTACTTTTACACGTTATTATTACTTCAATATACACATTAACACATCTTCTAAGTAAGCTCATCTGCAAAACATCCAGTAGCGCATCTTTTAGGGAAGGTCATCTTTAAAATATCCATCGATGTATCGCCTACGGAAGCTTGTCTTTAAAGCCTCCCGCTAAGCACATCGATCAGAAATACCACTAAGCACGTTGTCAGGGTCTCCAGCCCCGCGCATCTTAGCAACGAGCATGAAAGCTCCCCTTTCTCCCGGGAGGATTTAAGGAGGTGATGGAGGCAATTCGTACGTCCCCAGGAAGTTTCGTGCTGTGTGGGATGTTGAAAACATTTATAAATAGGTTTTATCAACCATTCATGAGAAATTTAAACAACGATCTAAATAATCTTAGAACGAAATTAAGGCGGGAAAAAAATCTGCCGATCTTTAAAACCTACATCATTGACGGTAAAGGTCTTGTTTTGGGTGAAAGGAGATAGGCCTTCCTTTGGGTCAAGTGACTTTCTGGAAGAAGGGCTTCCTAGATATAGAAGGTGTTGGTTAATCCCCTTCCTTTCCCCCTTATCGCGTTCTGGTGAAGATACTTCCAGCTACAGGCGGCCCGAGGTAATTTTTTCAACCGGGCAAAGTACCAATATGGCGCCTCCCCAACACGCATAACCAACGTATTTTTTTAAAATTCTATTATGTCTGTATTTAATTGCTAAACAAACTTTTATGTAGAAATATGTATGTTTAACCTGTAAATGTGACTGAATAATATTAGAGGGGGGGGGGGATTTTGGAACTTCAGATGTATTTGAGATTATATAGGTCTTATTGAAACTAAAACAATATATTAAACAAATTTATTTTAAAAAAAGTTTATTTTGTTTTAAAAGACTATTATGAGTTCCGTTTAAAAATTAACTTTTCTGGCTTTTAATACGTGAAATTTCTTCGCAATTTCAATGTTCTGAAGAAGGTCCCGCTCATTTGTCATGGTTGCTAAGCCAATTAGTCGCTCTTGGGACATGGTGGATTGCAGATACGTTTTGATAAGTTTCAATTTGGAAAAACTTCTCTCGTCAGCAGCCCCAGTTACTAGGAAAGTCAGAAAAATGATGAAAGACACTGAGAAATTTCGAAAATTTGTAGTAACCATGTTCATATTGAAGTGAGTTAGAATCTCCAACAACTGATCACTTCGTCTAGTAGTAAAAATAACTTTACTATTATTTCTTGGTGTAGTTGGAAACCATCTACGTCATTATGATTACCGTCCCTCGAGGCGAAATGCAGGTCTTTGAACATTTCTAAAATTTTATCGTATTTTGCTTTCTTCATGTTAGATAAAAAAAACAATTTTTGCATATATTGCGTTTAGTTCTTCAAAACTTTCCTCCAAAGAGATGTTGGTGACTTCCAGAATTAAACAAATAGAAGCAAAATAGAAGCTTTGCTTGAATCTCTTTTGGAGGAGCTTCGTCTAGAGATTTACAATCTTACTGCTTCTTTCTTTTTATTTCAGTGGTCGATCTAATGGTTCTTGAAATTCTGCTTTAGTCTCAATTCTGTTAAAGAGTTAACATGCATAAACCAGAGACTATTGAAACCCCTTTTCTCATCTCATTTCTATCATAGCTTGTCTTGTTTTGCCAATCATTTCTACAGCACTAGACACATCTATATTTTAAATCTGTAACATCTTACTTATGGCATAGACCTTGAAGAGAACTGAATGCCAAATAACAAGACTAGCAACAAACTTAGAACTTTTTACCTTCTTTGCCAAACTCAAGACAAGTTTTTGGCTAATGCATCAGTTCTTTTATCTTGCGACAACTCCAGCAAAGTGACCGCATTTAACTTAAGGGCTTGCACGTTATACTGGGTACATGTTTCTGCAAGATTATCCATCGATGAGTTTTGAATGCAAATAAGTTGTAAATTTGCTATAAAATACTAAGGAATTCCACAGCGTCTAGAGACAGGGTTGTGGAACTTCAATAAGAACTAAGTTTAGGAAATGGATAGTACATAAAATTCCCGAGGATTCATGTTCAGAATTCTGTTTCGACACCTGGATTTTTTCCTTTCGTATTGACTCGATTTTCATAGCTTTGGCCAAGCATCAGTGGATTTTTCATCTCTCCCAGTTGTACTCATTTTTTCTCTATTAAAGCGTCACCGATTGAATGCGAGATAGGAATGGATCCCAAAAATGTGCTCTTTCAAGCAAGGTTCTGTACCTGTAATGCACCATACAAATCTTATAACAAATGTCATCAGCCCAACGTGACTTAAGGCCGGTGTGCAGTCTAAAATTATGGAGTAATATGCCCACTTTGAAACTTCCTTCAAAATTTGTTCCTCGATTTTGGATCCAAGTAGGAGTAGCCCTATGATCACAATTTAAATTTGATGTTTATAACAAAAATAACAATGAAAAAGTTTAGCAAAATTTAAATTGGGTTTGAAATTATGGGCTTAAGCGACTGTCTAGAATGCCCAAAAGAACAAAATACTAGTTCTATTTTAGAGGTTGAAAGTTTTCGAACAATTTTCAGAGCTATCAATTATTGTCATTCTTAGCGTAACAGTTGTCCACAAGGCGCAAAGAAGCATCAGGAAATGTAGTTAACATCCCTTTAAAATGCTCTAGAATACTGCAATGATATTTTTACGATATTGTGCGGCATTCAAAATTTAAAACAACATCGTGGAGATACCATACAATATCTTGTGCTAATAAGGATACATTCCCAGGAGACAACGTTTAGCGATATGCGCAAAGCTGTTGTAAGAATCCTATCCCTACCCAATGTCGTAAATTAACCGCCGGCTTAGCACTGCGATGTACAGCGACTAAATTTTGAGCCCCCCCCCCTATCATGCCTCTCTCCTTGCTGTTCATTTCTTCACCAAAAAAAACTTTTCGAAAAACTATCTTCGTCTCCTCTCCACAACGCCCAAACCAGCCATTTTGAATCGCCCGGGGAAATCTCCAAGCCGTCAATATTTTAAAAAGGTCAAAGGCACAGGGAGAATTAAATTTTATGCGCCAAGGGAAGCCAATCAAGCCAAATACTGGTAAATAAATATTCCCAGTATTGAGGCACGCGCTTGTACGAAAAACAGCCAGTGGTAGTGGAGCGTTAAATACAACTCACATGTCTTGATGATATTATTCAGAATAAGAAAAGGGGCTGCTAAATTTTTTAAAGCTGTTTGTACCTTTTTCACGAGAATGACCCAAATACTGTCTTGCCGTTAATTCCAGCATTACAAATTTATTAAATGGCTTATTTCTTTTATTGTATTTAGTGCTGGGCGCAATCAAACATATTTATCTGTGGATATTTCAATTATTCAAAGAATTCTTAATGGATATGTTTATTTATTTATTATTGTTACGTAGTACCAATTATAGTTTTTATTTTCATAAAAAAATCGTAAATCAATAGGGAAGTTCAGCATTTTTAATCGATTTAAAATGCTTAAAAATGAGCAATAACATTAAAAAAAATTCTAAGTCAGTTTTTTTTTTAAAATTGCAATCGAAGTTCACCTCTGAGATTTGGCGGGAAAAACTATCCATTCTGGCGCGAAACTGGTTTGACGTCAACAATGCCCACACAGCAGCTAGTTCCCGTTCGCTCGCTGAAGAAGTTTGCTTTTTTCTATATTTTCCGACCATCGCATCAGATTAAATAATGTCGAAAAGATACAAATATTATATTGTTCCTAAATGTGTTAGTACAACTATGTATAACTGCACCCGATAAATTATTTATCCATTTGCCAAATAACGATGTTCTTCGCAAAAAGTGGTGTCAAGACATGAGGAGAGATGATAAAGTTAATACGAAGTTATCTACAAGCAGCGTTCGTCATGTCTGTGATGATAATTTTGATGTGAGTAATTAATATATATTATATATATTAAAATTGTATATCATGAAGCAGAGTAAAAAATAACTTTGAATTCCTTGTCTGTTTTGTTTTGAAAATAAGTATATGGTGAGATTAGCAGCAAAAAATAAATAGTTATTTATAAAGTAAATAGCAAAATTTGAATAGTTATTTTCCAGTGTATTATCCTCCTTTTCTTTTATTACATGGAATTTATATTTTAAGAAACCAGTGTTCTTCTACACTGTCATGTTGAAATGACAATGTTCTTTTGTTTTTCACTAAGATACAAATTTTTAACAGAATCAAATTTGAACAATTTCTACTTTTTAAATCTAATAATTTTCTGTATTGAATTTAAAATATTTAATCCATATTTATTTTAATCCTAAATGTGAATAATTTTCTGTGTTTGATTTAAAATACTTAATCTACATTTATTTTAATTCTAAATGTTAATAATTTTTGGAGTTTAATTTAAAAACTTCCATTTACATGTGTAACTATTATTAGAAACTTTGTTTTGAGGTTTTGCAAACCATTTCGAAGAGCGAAAACCAAATTCCCAGCTGCTGTTTTCCTCCCCTGATAGTGCACGTGTTCGAAGCCAATTATCGAACCCAGACATTTCAGTTTGATCCAATACTGTTCCTACACTCCTTTTCGGAAAATGAACCCGAGGTCTTCGGATGTCATTCCAGAGAGGAAGTCGATGCATTCCTTTCTGACTTGCGTATTGAGGTTCAAAGCTCCTTAGGACTGCGGTCTTACTTTGTCAAGCGGAAGCGCTTGTCCAGTATATACTGACCACATGGCATGACACGCCTCATATCCGCTCAGCGTTGACAGCTAAGGAGCAATAATTTCTTAAAATCTCCCCTTTATCCCAATTAAAGGAAAATTCTTGGATTCGCTGGAGATTACAGCGCCTAGCTCCAATTGGCCAAAGAGTCAGCAATTAATTGCGCGAGATAACCACTCGTGAAGTATTTGGCTTGATTGGCTTCCCTTGGCGCATAAAATTTAATTCTCCCTGTGCCTTTGACCTTTTTAAAATATTGACGGCTTGGAGATTTCCCCGGGCGATTCAAAATGGCTGGTTTGGGCGTTGTGGAGAGGAGACGAAGATAGTTTTTCCAAAAGTTTTTTTTGGTGAAGAAATGAACAGCAAGGAGAGAGGCATGATAGATGGAAATTCACCACCAACTGCTGAAAGACTTTGCTGAAAAAGAACTCGGCTTTAATTAAGGAGTTGCCATAACACAGGCGGTGCTGGCAGTTGCATCGGCTTTACGTATGGATTGCTGGAGGGCCTGTTAGGCCTAGAGGACCTTTGAAGTGGTTCCGAGTTGACGCCGTGCCACTTATTACTCGAGAGTAACTCACCTGAGGATGTCTAGTAGCCACCTGAAGATATCCATTGACCCACTTAAGATGCGGACCCATACCTACTGAGTGCCTGGCTAACCCACCTGAAGATGTTAAGATGCCGGAGGCTTTCATAAATGCCACAGAAAGTGCCGACACCCACTGAGAACCGCCGTGCCTGATGCTTCCAGCTCCGAATTGTGCAAGACACCAACTAGGAGTAAAATGAAGGATGTCTAGTAGCCACCTGAAGATGGAGAGATGCTTATAATGCCTGTTAGAGCGCCAATTAACCCCCTTTGAAGATGTACAGACTGCCCGAGACATTTCGGATGTTTCCAGCCGGACCCTCAGTGATTCTCATTTAAAGTCAGATGACCCGAGGCAGATGAATCCCGTGGTGAGTCGCCATGCATCACAAAAAGTTAAGTTCTAAAATTTAGCTTTACATTAAAATTAATATACTAAAGACATAATTATAAAGAAAGAAAGAAATTAGGTAAAGGCTGCTGTAAATTGACTTTCGCTCAAATATTTCTTGCACTGGTCTGTTTAGCTGTTGACATATTTGAATCATTATTGTTTTTCAAGGTATCAGTGCATGTTCAAATTTAAGAATATGTCTAATCTAAGTGACATCTCCAGTTAAATGAAATTCTGCTTTTAAATTAAGATAAATAAATTCTAAATGTTTTTGAGTATTTCACATTATATGAATTGTCAACCATATTTAAATTTTGAGAGCAACAGATGTTGATTTAGAGTGTTTTTGTTATCACTGATAAAACTGCCCATCTCAAATACTATATCAACTCAAGTGCAAGTAATTTAATGATATGTGTACCCACTGACATTATATTTAGGAAATTTTATATATAATGTGTTGACATATTTTATGTGAAGTAATATTTGATGCACATCTGACTTGAAAACATGTGCTATGTCTTAACAAGTAAAATGCATAAAAGTGGAAGGGCCCTTTCCAAATTTGAATGTTAGATTTAGTTTTATGTGTCTGAATTGATTCATATATATATAGCCTAGAAAACATTACTAGATCTTTAATGAATTGTTTTATTTTTTCTAAATATGCTTCCGTCGTCATTTATCTCACAGCACACTGACTTCAGGAGAATTAACTCGATCTGACTTTTTCTTAAATTTGCTTTTTTTAGAACCTGGATGTTTAAATATAAAACCATACACAACGTAATGTTTTTCTTTTGGCCATTGGCTTATAACATATAAATTAATCATGGTGTGGTGATCTGTTACTCAAAAATTCTAATCAATTGCCTTATGATTCAAGTGTACTTTCTATTGTGGTTTCCAAATTTAAATTTAATTATAGGCATATTGTATTGTATTTGTGTTTAAAATTCTAAACTATTGTATAACAGACATCACAACCACGTATTTTAATTTTAATTTTAATAATAAACTTTTCATTACAATACCAATATCAAAAACTTCTGTAAAAAGCAACTTTGAATTTAGTACCTTTTTTGTTTTGAAAAGAAGTATAAGGTGAGGTTAGCGGCAAAAAAGAAATAGATATTTTAAAGCAAATAAAATTTAGTTAATTTTTTCCCTCTATTCCCCTCCTCCCGCTTTTTGATTACATGGAATTTATATTTTAACCCTTTGAGAGGCGTTGGAACAGAAGCTGATCAACCTTTTAAAATATTAAAAAAAAACTTGCTTTTGTTATTTTACTACATAAATTATTTCAATAGTTATTGGAATGTTTCATATGTTTCTTTAAAAATTACAGTACAATTGAAAATTAATTAGAATATCTTAAAAAATAAGTTTAATATTATGACTTTTTTATGTCAATCAATTCAGTTTTCAAAAAGTCAATCCTAGTTCAGTCGCATTTTGTCTAGTTGGAGTATTATTACAAATTTATATAGGTTTCTATATATAATTTATTTTAACCGGATTTTATATTAATTACAATTAACTTGTAATACTTGCACAAAGGAAATAATTTATATACTTCACAGCATAGTAAAATAAAACAATATAAAATAAAATTAATTTTTCAAAGGCACACATGCATTTAATAAAAACTGCTGTACTTGATTTTATTTTGAGAGGGACTTCTGAAATAAGTATAGGAGTCGCGGAAGAGTCTTGGGGAATACACAAGGACCATTGGGGGAAGGTAGGACATATGACGAACAAACACGCTTGTGAAAAAATTAAAAGCAAAAAAATTCGTTATCTGTAAAATATTTTATCGACAGATGATAGGACATCAACTATGTATTTTTTTAAGGTAAACATTTTTTAATCCAGTGCCCCTCAAATTTTAAGAAACCATTGTTCCCCCTTACCAATATGAGGAAGCACTGTACAGAACTTTGAATTCCATATATCTTCTGTTTTTAATATAAGTACAATGGAACCTCGCTTAACGAGCATAACTCGTTCCAGAATATAAACCTATAAATGTCCCATTACAGGCCACAGAAAATTCTAATACTCAGTAGTAATACTATTGATAGTAACCTTATATCTCATACAGCAGTAAACATTTGGATTGTTATTTTTTATTTCCAGAATCGCTTAAGCCTACTTTTTTATTGGGCTATGGCTGCTGTCCTGCTAATGGAAAAGTACAATTTTTTATGCAGACATTTTATAACTTCTATAGTGTATGTAGGGGGAGACATCAGTTAATTGTGGAAAAATGTAATTAAAATGCGGTACAACACCAGTAGTCGATTTTACTACTAATCGTTTTGTATAGTTGAGCCAGACCACATCTTTTCCATACATTTAGGTAGCTAAAAATGCTTTAGTTCTGTTTCTATGTCAATTACAAGTAAAGTTATAGTAGTTATAATATATCATAAATTGCCACTTCCGGGATCAGAATTGTCACTTCAGAGCACAGTTTAAGAGCCTTAAAAATTCAAACAATTAGTTCCTTTGTGCGTCGTGTTTCTCTCGCTCCTCTCAATTATTTGCCACTGTCCAAAAAGGGTGTGATAGCTGGTGAAGGGTGTGTGACCCCGAAACTCATAACACCCATTTTCCTTCGTGCCTTTTGCCGCATGATCTCTTTACCTCCCTTGCCAGGGCTTTAGAGGTTCCAAGAAGACAGAGTAGTAAAATGAGCAGCAAAAAAAAGAAGAAAAAGATGTCATTGTGCTCTCTCCCCTAGCAAGAACCCCTGGACATGCTGGGAGCCTACTGACAGTTTGCTCGGTCACGGCGTTGGGGGGAAATCTACTGGCGCTTGCACACACGCCGATTTCTTTCATCCGGTTTCTTGCAGACGTTTCCAGTAGCATATGTAATTCTTCTGACGCTTGCACACACACCGGTTTCAGCCGATCGACTTCGCTCTCGTGGCGAAATAATAAAATTAGTAACATTTTGAAAAAAATATTGAACAATATTTTTAGAGATATTTTTTTTCTTTATTGATATTTTCAGTATAAGAATGAGAAAATTATTTATACACAAAGAAATTTTTAATGGATAGTTAAAAATAATGGTTTTCAGTGGATGATTAAGCTTGTTAAAAGACCAAGCGCTTTAACATTTAGGGGTCTCTGAAAATATATATATGCTTTTTCACATTTGAACAAGTCGGTTTTTCTAATTTTAAAATAATATTAATGATTCCGCATACATTCCATACATTTATTTCTATTTTTTAATTACATTTGGTACATGCTTTGTTATTTATTTTTAATTTGCTTGATAAATATTTGTTGAATAATTGCAATGCCTTAAAGTTAGTTATAGTTAATTTAGCATAATTTTCTAATGAATTTTCATTTAACATAATTTGCTTTTAAATAAGAATAATTCTCAAAACAACTTTACTCTCCGATAGTCTTGGAAATAAATATAAATTTGTAGTTTTCACCTTGGTTTCTCCCTTAGTTTTGATTTATTAACGCAATAAATGGAAATTCAAATTTTTTCGAATGTTGAAGTGTTTGCTTTCCACAGTGTTAGATTATTATCACAAGAATTCTTAATATTAACACATTATAATTTGGTTGTATTGCCAAGTCAATTTTTAAGGTGTCCGCCTACGTTGCGAACCCATTTTCTGCCGAAAATCAAAAACATTTTTTTCGTTCTGGAATATGATTTCAATTGAATTTTTAATTATATATATATATTAATATATAATTTTATATTCATAATTTTATATTCATGGCTGCTTTAAAAACGTAATTTTTAACTTCAAATTGCGGTAGATATTTAACCCAGGTTTTTTTTAGTGGCTTGCACCTATTTTGTTCCGATATGAAACCGACCTACACGAATCGGTGTGTGTGCAAGGAACGCATCGTCTGCAAAAAGCCGAGCATTTTCAAAACCGGTCGACACGAATCGGTGTGTGTGGTGTGTGCAGGTAGCAGCATCAGTTTGTAATACAAGTGTAATACTAGCTTTTCTTTAAGAATTCCTCACTTTCCAGGGGCCCCCTGGTAGTAATGTAGTATATTGTCTCATATACTAACAGGAAACGAAATACGCAGACTTCTCGACCTTGCTATAGAGTCAAGAGCACTCCTTTTTCTTTTACATTTATGATAGGAGGGAAAGTTAGAGTTGTTGACTCGTGAGTCAGTACTATAGAAAAAAATTGGACCACACTGATCGGCAAGTAGATTTCAAAGCATGAAATAAATACTAAGCATAGCATTCCGAAATTTGAACGATACTTGATTTTAATTAGAATTTGTTCAAGTACAATGTTACTGTAAATCATATGGAAGCACAAAATTAAATTACCCTAAAATGCCTGAAAAAATCTTGGGGTCCCCGAAAGTTACAGCGTCCATAGGCAGTTGCCAACATTGCCTATTTGATAATCCAGCCCTGTATATAAGGAATTTTTGGGCAACAAATATTATGAGAAACTGAAACAACTAAATATTATTACGAAACTGAGATCACGAATCATTCAAGAATAGTAGTTTCAGTAGTTTAATTATAAAAAAAATACAAAATTATAATTGACAATTGATTTCACACAAAACGCTTAATAATTTACAAAACTTTCGGGAAGTCTCTTTGATTATACATATATGTAATACATGACGTATTACATATATGTAATACGTCATGTAAAAAATATTCGTCCATTTTAAAAGTTCGACAGATTTCTTTTTAGCTTCCTTTCGGGAGGTCTCTTTGATACATACTACTACATCACGCAAATCTGGTTTTCGAATAGTTCGCCCAAGACTCAAATGTGTAACGTCGCGGGACATTTGCTCAGATTAGTTATGATAGGCGAAAATTTTCCACTGTGAGGTAGTCTTATCTTGGATTGCCTTTAAAAGGGGAGAAAAACTCAGAAAATACTTAAAGTCCAAGAAAAAGGGCAAAATATTTTCGAGAAATAATGAGATTTTGAGATTATTATATAATAATATGAATTTCTTAATAATTTTATTATAAAATAATATAACTATTTCCTAACAGATTTATATATAATTATTCTGAGAATAAGTTATAATTAAATAAGGAAAGGTTTCTAGATAAAACAGAAAATTATTATTATGTTGTCAACAATTGTGATAAAAAGTTATCAAAAGTATCCATAATAGTTGTTTATGGTTCGGTATGTTTTAATTTTTGTAAAAACTATAATCATAAAAATGATATTTTTTAAACATTTAATTATTATAACGTTTTGAAGCAACACGTTGGCTGCTTTGGAACGGACCTTGTAATTTGGAACTGCGGTTCGAAGACGAGGACGACACCTGAGCTGGCACCCCTCTCCATAATTCCGCATCACCCCAGAGGGAGGACGATAGGCCCCCTACGTATGATTCACCGTGCAGCAGGCCCCATACACGAAGAATCTTCAGTGGAATCGGGTCTCAAACTTGGAACCCTCCGGCTCCGAGGCTGACATCTTACCGCTAGGCCACCGCGGCCTATTTGGTAGGTTTAAAAGCGTAGGAAAGGAACATCTTCCTTCCTAAATTTTATTTTTTCACTTGCCGGTTGCAATTAAAAAACATTCAATTTTTTATTTTTTTAATATGTACCTCACTATTTTTTGTGGGGAGGTGGCAAGTATAATATTAAAATAAATTCAGTACCAGCACTGCTATGTTTTTTTAAAAAAAAGGATGTGTTTTAAAGCATTGTTATCAATCAGTCATATTTAAATAATGTATTTTCCAAAAACCACTTTTATACAATTATACTAAAGGAAAAAGAATTATTTCTCTCCCCTGTGGAATCCACTGTGTGAACATCGATGTGTCACATCATTGTAATGGTGAGAACATTATTTATAGCTCATCTGAAGATAAATCAAAATTTAAGTTTTTCTAGTTATTTTGTCACGTTTTTCGGGCATTATTTGATGTAGCATTTAAAGATAAAGATATAGGAATAGTTAGTAGTGAAATTGTGGCTTAAAATCACGAAAAAAATTAATTCTTGAAAACGCCCAAAGTTGAAAATCAAGGCTTGGGGATGATTTTAAATACAGGAAGTGCTTACAAATTTTAACTTTCGGGATGAGAACGTTCATGAAAAAAAAAACTAACGTCATGTTTTCTGGGGAAATGTAAAATATTAATGGACACTCCCTGATAGCAGAATAAAAAAATATTTCAGTGGATGTTACACTCCATATGAAAAGTTTCGACATTTTCTTTTTCTAACTATCAAAATAACAATATATTATTTCCTTTCAAGTATTTTCCACGCTTGTTTAAGAAAATATCAACAGCAAATTTTATTAAATCTGCATTCAGTCTAAAATATGTTTATAAAACATAAACGCAGTAATCTTATTATTGCCAACAGGCAGAATTTAACATTCCTATTTTATTTCAATATATTTTAATCACTTATTTTATTTCATTTTATGAAGTGATGGCCCATATTACAAAATCTGAAAAAATTAGAGAAGTTGCATATCCATGCACGGATTTAACTCAGAATTTCAACCAATTTAATCCTTAAGCTCCAGTTAACTATTAAGCTCCAATGAATCACATCATTAACTTAAAGAAGCTTAAAACATTGCGGTTTTAAATGAGATGATCTCTCAATCAATCATTTAGCTTGTTAGGTGTTTCATGAAGACATTTGAAGCTTAAGTTACTACAGACATTATCTTTAACAGAGAAAATATTGAGAACAAACTCGGGCTTGTCGTTGGTGTGACAGACTGTAATGTATTGTTAAGAGACAAACATCTTTCATCCTGTTTGTCGTCTAACTGTTATACCGACTGCTGAAACTTTGTACAAAGAAAGCCCAAAGCATAATTATGGAAGGATAAAATAAAAGAAATTCACAATTGCTTTGGTTATATTTTCCTCACAGCCCTCTTTTACAAATGAAGACAATTTTGAGCTATAACTTTCAGAAAAATAATTTTAATTAAAACTGTTTTTAAAAATGAACCTCAATTAGTGTGCTAAAAATATTTTTTATTAATTTAATTCTTTCTACTCTTTAGTATTTAATTTGCAATTAGTTATTATTAGTGTATATTTTATGGAATCTTGAAACTGATTTTTTCTCAAATTCTCTTCCACGTAGCGCTATACATGTGGAAACAAATTTAATTATATTTATCGATTAACATATAATTAAGTTCATAAAACAAAATAGTACATTGTCATCTAAAACACACAAGCATACAGAATTTCACAACTCTAGCACATCAGTAAGTGAGTGAACAATCGATTACGAAATTCTATTTCTACGAACGTGAAACAAATCAGTTAATCAAAAGCGTTTAAAAACTGATTTTTTAAATTTTTTCACACATATTAACGATGAGTCTAGACATTCTGAAAACCAATAAAAGAAGTAATAATTAATTTGTTATTTGGAGAAAAAATACAAGATAAATGTAGGCATGATAAACTTAAAAAAGAATAAATGACACTGTATATTAAAAGACTACTTAGCTCTTTTTTTGCTATTTAAAAGTGAATGAAAAAAATTGTAAGGTCATTTTCCATCGATCTTATCCCCTGATGTCGGCAACTCCATCTCAGGATTATTTTAATCGAATGGAATTCAATCCATGAAATTAACAACTTAAACATATTTCTTATTCGATTATGCTTGCTTCTGAATTTTGTAGTCATGTCGTTCAGTAATCCAGCAATTTTTTTTTTAAGATACAATAATTAATTGATCATCTTAGTCTCCAAGTAGTCATGAAAATATGCAATTTAAAACTTCAATGTTTTAATCAGAATTCGAAATATGACTACAAACCCTTTGGTTAAAATTTTATTTCACTACAAATTTCTTTGCTTGTTGCAAAGAAAAATATAGGGTGAGGCATATAAAATGGAAGCTTTTGAAACTGTACATACTCAGCTTTGGAGAGAGGGACAGGTGTGCGAGATGGAACTTTCTGTTGCATTGCTCATAGCATTAGCCTTTCAGTCGGCGTTATGCAACGTGGACGTTAGAATAGCGTGGTTTTGCTTAGAATTGTTTCGTGAGAAATGGTTATGGATTTCCTCGCAAATCGCCTTAATTTTCCCTTATCGATTTTGTTGCAAATCCAAAATTCAACGAAATGACTCCGTTTCTTCACCTAAAACAATCTTACGTTAGGTTAATCTTTGTTCTAAGAAATTCGTAAATGAAAACAAAATCACCTGATAATCAACGTAATGCCCTTTTCCCATCGGCGTCTCCCGTCATATCTCCCGTCGTGGGCCAGCAAAGAATTACACTGCGCTGCATGAAAATCGGCCCCGACACCATTCCTGCAAATTCTTATGTAAAATGACCCTCTGAATCCGAATATGACCCCCATTTTGCCCCATCACCCACCGTTTCCTCGGGACGCCCCCCCCCCTATTTTTATCACTGTCCGGTAATTTTATGGCCATTAATTTCATTTGGAGGGGAAAACTATTATTTTAACCGTTAAATGTCTTCTGAGGGGCTACAGAGGTGAAAAGTTCTAAAATATGAACATTTGTAACAAGGGGAGAATTTGGGAGGGATTTTCACCCTTAAATTTAAAAAAAAATCAATAAAAATGACCGGTTTTTCTGGTTTGTTTTCGCAATTTTTTTCACTTATTTTCTACATATTCCAGCTTGCCGCCCCCCCCCCCCCTTTTCCTCACGCAAACACCCCCATATAATAAAAATATATAGCAACAATTTTGGCTAAAAACGGGTAAGGGGGAGAGGTCCCGAGGCCCTCACAAGAAAGTTTGGAAGATTCACTGTACAACGTTGCCGCTCTTTATTTTTATCACTGTTGTGTAATTTTAAGGCTATGAATTTGATTTGGAGGGGGGAAAGGATTATTTTAACACTTAAATTTAAAAATAAAAATATAATATACAATAAATAAAATTAATGTATAAAAATAAAGTTTGGAACTTTCACTGTACAACGTTGTCGCTTTTGCAGATCAAACTCGGATTAAGCAAACAGTTTGTGAAAGCAATGGATAAGGTGATGGATTTAACTTTTTGAAAACTAAATTTCCTCGTCTTAGTGAGTCTAAAATCAAGGAAGGAATTTTCGTGGGCCCCCAGATTAGACAACTTTTTAAGGATTCAACGTACTATATTATAAATTACATTTATTATATTTTATATTATATTATCTATTATTATTATTATTTACTATATATTATATTTTTATTTTTAAATTTTTTGTGTTAAAATAATCCTTTCCCCCCTCCAAATCAAATTCATGGCCATAAAATTACATAACAGTGATAAAAATAAAGAGCGGCAACGTTGTACAGTGAATCTTCCAAACTTTCTTGTGAGGGTTTCGGGACCTCTCCCCCTTACCCGTTTTCAGCCAAAATTGTTGCAATATATTTTTATTATGTGGGGTGTTTGGGTGAGGAAAAGGGGTGGCTGGAAGCTGGAATATGTAGAAAATTAGTGAAAAAATTGCGAAAATAAACCAAAAAAACCGGTAATTTTTATTGATTTTTTTTAAAATTTAAGGGGACAAATCCCTCCCAAATCCCCTCCCCCTTTCTACAGATGTTCATATTTTAGAACTTTTCACCTCTGTAGCCCCTCAGAAGATATTTAACGGGTTAAAATAGTTGTTTTCCCCCTCCAAATCAAATTCATGGCCATAAAATTACCGGACAGTGATAAAAATGGGGGGGGGGGCGTCCCGAGAAAACGGTGGGTGATGGGGCAAAATGGGGGTCATATTCGGATTCAGGGGGTCATTTTACATAAGAATTTGGCGGAATGGTGTCGGGGCTCGGATTTTTTTTTTTTTTTTTTTTGCAGCGCAGTGTTATTGTTGCTTGACGGCTTTAAGGGTGGCTCGACCGTTCCAGTGAAATCTAGGTAAGAGCTGAGACATCAGAAGTAACGAGGCAACGGACGGAGATCTCAGTACAGTTCCTACATACTGTTGTAGATTGTGTATGCGTCTTGGGAACGCTTCGGCTGGTCAGATTCAGGAAGACAATAAATCCCCAAGTATGAGCTCGAGCAACCAAGCCACCAATCGTTGGAACAAGGCTTTAGGCACGTACGTCATAAAATATAAAAGAGTTAGAGTAGCAAGGTCATGAAATTCACGCCACTACACGGAGACATTTTGAGGAAATTCAATGCATAAATGAAAATGAATATCATTTGGAAGATGTGATTTTCTGCTCAATAATATAATTAAATGCTCTGCAATCACGAATATTTAACCGTCAATAATCTTTTTCTTACCAAAACTAACAATCTTGTGATTATTTCAAAAACATCTTATTCTCTCCTACTCTGTATTAGGAAAGATAACGGCTATTTGAAGAATTTAAGAGGATTTAAAGGAATTGGCAACACTATTCTAATAAATTAATGTATATTAAAACGATAATTATATTAATAATTTTACAATTTCTCTTTACTTTCGATGCAAATAAAGAACCTGTTAGAAAAACATAGTCGAAGATTATAAGAAGTGCTGAAATCAAAATCAGAACAAAATCAAAATATAATTTAAAAATAAAATTCTAGCCTGATTTCTTTTTGAAATGACGTGAATCTCTGCGATTGGTTTCAAATCTGAATGATGAAGAACAGTACAAAAATGGCAGACATTATTAATTTTCAAAAATACATTTGATAACAAAAAACGAGCCAGTGGAAAATTACTGACATAACTCTATGTAAAAATATTAACGTAGCTGAAAAATGTGTCTGTCCTCTCAGTATTTATCATTTTTACGAAAGTGATTTTCTTACACTTTTCAGCAATATTAATGGGCGGTCATTTTTCCATAGTCGCAGTGGTGAACGCTGTTCAGAGAAGCACAATATATTTATTCTGTGGGAGATGTTATCTATTCATCAGTTACTTTCTTCAAGCCATCCAATGTCTGTATTCTTGGACTTGGATCCAGAGTCTGCGAAGTCCAACAGGATATCTACGTTAACTTCAAGTCAATATTTAAAAGTCATCCTTGATTAAATATCCTTAAGCCTGGCCACCTCTTATATACTGTGGCATCTAAAATGCAAGGTTTTGAATGCTGGTTACTTTTAGATGCCGAGCCTTCTGATTGAAGAAACAATCTTATGAATAAATCAGTCCTCATACGACATTTCAGCAATGATTTGACAATTCAGGGCTTACATGTGGGCAGTCAGCAAATTACACTGGTGGAATGCAAGCGAAAAACTACTAATGCTCCCATATTTTGTCATATAATTGAGCTTTGTTCTCTATGTCAATTAATTCATGCTACCTTTAACCCTATAACCGGAGCGTCTTTTGAATATCCATTTACTTAAAATATATTTCAGCAGTAACAATGAGCAGTAATGATATCCCAATCAGAGAGTTAAATGTCTAGGAAAATTTGTACAATGAAAACAATAAGAAATGAACATGGAAACTATTTTTTCTAAATAAATGAAAACATATAACTGTGTATGGCTTATTTTTTAATTAGCTGAAGTTTACTAAGATTAACAATCCATTTTCGTCATATCTACTGTGAAGAAGAATTTATAATGACATTTAAGCCACTTTCTTTCACAGAACGAATTGATTCTTTACTGGAAAAGCACTTTAACTTAGGAAATAATTCGTAATGGAAGGTAAAATCAATATACCATCTTTATTTGGTCTTGCTGAATGGATTGCACCACCATCTGTTAAGTTTTCGGTTCTAAGTCGGCAATTTCCACTAAAATTAGTATTGATCCGTCCATCAAAACAAATGAAAAATGTTTTAAGATTATTTCTGTCATAGCTGTTTAATACGAATGCATGTTTTCTTCTTATTTGAATGGAGTTTGTGTTCCATATTAATTATTTTGTAGCTCATACTACAACAAAGAGGGTTATATTTGTGCTGTGAACAACAATATGGTTAGGAGTACGGAATAATTGATAAACAAAAATATAAAAACACTCGAAGTTGCATTAATTTTGTCCGATTAAAAAAATTCTAACGTCTAATATCCCTTTTTAAAATCTACACTCATGAACGCAAGGTTTTTGAGAACATAATTTTTTTCATGGTCAGATGACGAGGGACAACGTCATTAAAATGGAAATTAAAATCGACGGTTCAAGAATTAATGACCCGCTTTTCTAAGAGCAATATTAGAAAGGACAATGCAGTTTAATTTTGGATTTGGTCTTTGAAAGTTTATTTCACATTTATCTAAAAGTCAGTTTTTGATTCACCTATTATTAGGAATGAATAGATCCTAGAGGTTAGTTGGAAGTTGTGTCGAGAAATGGTTGCAAATTAATAGTTCGGGTTATTTCTTTTTGCGAATTTTGAGGACCTTCGGCAGATATTCTTAAACATTTCAGTAGTAGGGGGCCTCAATTCATATCTTGCTTGAAACATCAACCCTTATAACTTACAAATATTGAGAAGAATATTGTTAATTTACAGTTTCATTGAAATTATCTTCTCTCTCCAGCAAAGATTCCACGCGATCAATTAAGATGCATTTAATAATTTCACAAGGATGACGAATAACTATTGCAGAATATATTCGTTTAACTTACCCTTTCTCGCTGGTTAGATTGTTCACATATTCATTTCTTTCATTAGAAACTAAAAAAGTAGTATAGCCATAGGAGAGCATGTGCAGTAGTGGGCTAAAAATGGCTCGCAGCAAAGAATTTTCGTTCTTTTAATAAGATACATCGAAATAGAGACGCGCTTACTGACCATCTGCATCCTACTACGCTTTATTCGTAAGCTTTGTATGACTGTTTCCTTGGATTGAGTGTATTTTTCTCTCTTAAGAAATATATCTTCATACAAATTTTTATACAATGAACCCCTAAGATATTAACAGTCTTCGGGTATTTCTTTTTAATCTTCTTCAATTAGGTCACTGTTTTATTTAAAACAATTATTAACATTTAAACATTTAATTTCTAAATCATTTCTTTTTGTTCTGAAATTTGTTTTGATAAATAATATTACTGTTTTTATATTCGGAGATCATAAATTAATTCATGGTCGCGATGACCTGGTGGTAAGATCTCAACTGCGGGGCCGGAGGATTCCAGGTACAAAACCCAATTCCACCAAAGATCTGAAGTGTATATACGTTAAAACCTGGTGCATCTTAATTCTGGCATCGAAGGTCAGACGTCCTCCTAGTTTGGAGAGGATGTGAGATATTTTAAGTGTCACCTTCGTCATTTGACTACGGCTCAAAATGACTCCCGCGTTGCTTGAAAAATGATAGGTTAATTTAACTAAAATCATGTATAGAATAACTCTTTAGCTGCAGGTTTCAGAGAAAATCCACCATCATAGTCCATATGCTTTCTAGCTATCATAAAGTAAAAAAACATTTGTTACATATTTACAACGTCAATGAAGTTCGTTCACGTAAGAAATAGCTTGAAATGAGGAAGTTGAGAAATACAAATAAACGTATATGCAAAAGAAACATCGTATTAAAATTTGATACGTTGAATACAACATTGTAACAGCATTTGTGTTAGTTTGCAACAAAACGGATAGTTATGATAAACGATGCAAGTGTATTTCTTTGCATAACTAAAGTCAAAAATGTTCGTTCTGTTCGATTACCAAGAGATGACGTCACCTTTTCGGCGGATAACCGCTGCAAGACATATAGGCATGGACGACACTAAACGGCTCAATGTATCTGTAGAATTTTTTTCCCATTCCTGCCGCAGATAATCTTGTAACTGTTGTATATTGCGGGGACGATGCTGGGCCATATTCCTCTTAAGAATTCTCCAAATATTCTCTATAGGAGAGAGATCCGAGCTTGCTGCAAGCCACTCTAAAACAGGGACACATTTCGTACGTAGCCATGTTTTTGTTATCTTCGCCGTATGAGGCCTTGCGTTATCTTGTTGGAAAAGATATAGTTTTCTGCACAACAATCGCTGCACTGATGGACGTATATTCAATTCAAGAACACGTATATAACTTTGTTTTGCCCATGCGACTAGGTCTGCGGCTACCATGTGTCTATTTTTACGAATATATCGACGAAATAGGCGTACTTCCCGATCAGTCAACGTTAGCTTCCGACCGGGAGCCTTTCCTGGTCGGCTATTTCCAGTTGTAGTGAAAAGTTTTATAATACTACACTGTAGATTGTGTCAAGAGGAACGTTCGGCCAATATGGCGCTGCGAAATAACATTTTGGTGCTGTTGTATGATTTGATTGCGTACTACAAGATCAGTAGCTCGTCCCCTTGCCATGCTTCCGCTTAGCACTGATAACGATCGCGAATTGCTCGCCCTTATATGCTGTTTGCTTCCTCTGACGTCACTGACAGAGAATTGTGCGCGAAACGGCTGGAACATTCTCGTTCTTTCTACTGAACGAATTTTATTGCGAAGCGTTGGGATTAAGAATACAACTTTTAGACTAAATTTCAGTTCTTTCTTTTTTTCATTTGTGACATTTGTAGATAGTCTACAACTGCATATAACTATGCATTTTACAACGTTTCGATGACCCCGCATTTTTTTAATTACAGAAACATTAATGAACGAACTTCATTGACGTTGACGTTGTATAATTACCTACTCAAGTAACCACAAAGAGAAACCTCGCCGTACCTAACCATCCGGTTAATACTTAAAAACCAGCCTCAGCGACAATTAACATATCATAACACCACTCCATGCCCCTGCATCTATAACCTTTAAGGTTATTTAAGCAGTGTCGCGGACATGAAGTGGAAGAAAAACCACACCACCGAGGGGGTGACCTCTCTTATACCTTAACAAATTTCTCTCACTGCTGTCTAATTATTAAACGCTACAAGTTTACAAATGTTATTAGGAGTGAGTATATTAGGCTGGACTGCTACTGTGCGTTATATTACTTAATGTTTTGGTATCACAGAGCATAAAACTATGAAAATACTCAAAATTACACTATTTCACATGACTAATAACTAATCACAAGCAATAACTGCATGCAATGGAGAAACTGCGAGATGGGAAAAAAAGATATTAAAATCAAAAGTAAATGCTTTGAATGTTCAAGGAAATATGAGAAATTAGTAGTAAATAATTTTTAACTCCACATGTCCAAAACATCGTATAATTTTTCTTTCATAATTTCGGAGTCAGATATACAGGACCGCTTATATAAAAATTCCAGTTGGATACCGTTACGATTCAGAAAGATATCGGCATTCCAACGAACTGAATTTCAGTTGCTCTCTACGAGAAACTAAAATATGAAGGTTTTCCACAAACTGACACTGACTTCTTTTAAGCTTAAATCTTGGTATGCGTATGTAACATATTTTTAACATTTTTACAATTTAATATAACTGTGAAGAATAAAGTTTTAAAAAATATTAAGTTCTTTTCGTAACACGAAGTTTCCTTTCCCCAGTGAATACTGCCTCAGGTTGGTTGATTGTTTGGGGTTTAATGATGCAAGAGCCATTTTTGGCTAAACTGCGCGAATACTGCCTCAATAATCGCTGTTGTAATAATTCCACAGTTATCTTTCAGTGCTGTATCAGTATGCAGTACTTGCATAGTGGGGCAATCAGCGAGTGCCCCAGAAAGCCCTGCAACAGATCCCTTACCCTTGAATTATTGCTAGCCACCCAGCGGGGGGGGGGAATTGTCAATTTGTCCGCTATTCTGGAAAAGAAGGGGGTTTCCTCTCCCCTTTTGTCTCTGTTAATACGCACTTGTTTCTGACCTGTTACTATACTACATTTACTCTTCTGGAAAGTCTAGATAAGAAAAGTTTTAAAAAATCAATACTTAGTATTCTCGATAAGCTATGATTTAAGACCCGAAGGGGGCTTGAGCTCCCAAAGCCCCCCCCTGTATCCGCCCTTGCTTCATTTCATGTCTGAATTATAACCTTAAGTTTTAGATTACAGGCTAGAGGAAACTTCAAATGCCTTCCTAAAACTTAAAAAAATTTACAGACACCTAAAAGTTCCCCTAAGTAAAGGAAGTAAACAATAAAATTTAAAAATTTAGTTGAAAATTAGCTAGCTTTCCCGGACACTATTGATTTTTTTTATAATTCCTAGTTTTAGGCATCTAAAATGAAATAAGAATTTAATTTTTTCGCAAAAAGTGGGGAGGCAACTGCCCCCTCTCCCCTGCTCAGTCGCCACCATTGTTAAAACAGAAAAGTGTTTTGACGATGAAACATAAAAGTGCTTTCCTCCATTTCAGATCATTCAAAGATAGGATCTTTTGTCCCTTTCTATCATTTTGAGATAACCTATTCTTGTCTTTGCTCATAACAATAATCTAGCTATCACATGTGGGGTGATACATTTGGACAGAAGTAAAACTCTTTATAATATGATATAAGACCTCCACCTCCTGATAGAGACGGATACACCAGAGACGTCAATTTATAGTGCGTTAGTGATACAATAATTACACCAGCTCGTAAACAAAGCGAAAAAATATGCTGGTAAAGCGTCTGTATCTCCCGGGAGCAAAAGGTTAAATATACCTCAGTAATCTTTAATAACCCTGAAGCACCATTTACTTGAAACTCATTTTATATTTATTATAAGACCTCTGTATATGATATAAGATATGATAAAATCTAATTGAGATATGATTAAGATATGATAAATCTGTTTGATAAAATCTATTCATAATGAGTCAACATTTTTCCAAGTCAGGGGTTCATTTATTATGTAAATTGTTCTGCTGTAAAAGCAGATAGTTATAATTTCTAGAGATCTATACTCTAACCGTAGCTAACACGTCGTCACTTTTGCTGTAATGTTCAGATCATTTATTGCAAATCTTTTTCATATCTCATTTCCGTAACTGCAGCTTAATGTTAAATTTCCCCACTAATAGCAACAAATTAAAATCCATGCACTTGCACTGGAAAATAAATATTACAGTAAATAATATTCTGTGTTACAAACTGCTCTGATAGTAGGAGTTAGTAACCGGCAGGAGTACTTCCTCTCGACTTTCTCTGTATAGTATGACGTGTTTTGTACTCAGCTTCGTAATATAGCGAAGAGAATCCAGTACTCTCTTTGAACCTCTTTCTGTTGACTTATTGGGTTCACAATTTGATACAGATCTACAACTTTCGTGTGAAAACCACATTTCAAATTTTAATATTTGGCTCTTGCTGCGTTATTTGTTGTTCACATACACACGAATAGACAGACAGCCAACCAATCGACAGTCTGAATAGAAAAATAGACTGTCAGCCAATAGATGGATTTAGTCTGAATCTAAAGTCTGATACAAATCTACAATTTTAGTGATAAAAAACACTATGATAAATTTGATTCATCTATCTAGTTGCGTTTCTGAACTATGATGTTCGTTTGTATATGGGCAGAGAGACAGAAAGACCGGATTTTGTCCAAAATTTAGTGTAAAAGCCATACACGCAATTTCATTCATGAAGCTCGTTCCGTTTTTCAGTTATAGTATTCACAAACAGGCAGACGCAATTATAAAAATTCGGGGTTTTTTCGAACTCACAAAGGTCTAACACGAGGATATTCATCGCATTCTTGGGGTCTAATTATTTGATGATTACGATACTTTCCCGTCTCAAACGAAATAGAAAATGCTGAAGAACACTGGATTCAAGTCTGGATTTTCCATTAATGACCACCATGTAAATAATCCACCTAGTCGTAGCTTCATTAATCCTTCAAGATGGTTTAATGTAAAAGAATTTAAGAACCTGATCGTATGAAGTTAAATCCTCTTATTGTGTTTGTGAATCAAAATTCGTAAAGTCCAATCATTAGGTACGGATTTTTTTTTTTTCATTATTTCAAAAATGTTGACACATCAAATCAAATCTTGTTTGCAACAAAACTTGACCTCATTTTCAAGATTAGGATGGAACTCCAGTTAACCATTCTTTTTTGTATAATATTAATATTTTGTTGTTGTTTTTTTAATTTCAAGTCTAACCAACAAGAAATGTATGGTAAATCTTCGCAATTTTTCTCTTTTTGATACGATATCCTTTCACACAGAACCCCATCTTCCAGTTGGAACAGAGGATAGTTTATCAGGTACGGCATATGGACGCAGATTTTGAATACCGAGCAAATTTTTTTTGCTGTGAAATTTTGTGTGAATCACACGATAGTTACTGGCTGTAGACTATCATCAACAGCCAGTTGCCTTGTGTAAAGGACTGAATCCCTATTATAGGGGATTATTCCAATCGCTCAGAATATTTTGGTATGAACGGATTCCCGGTCCGATTTAAGAGACTATAATTTTTATCTGAACTTCAGCTCCTGTAAATCACCAAATTCTGTTTTAAAAATTTTAACTGTAACCTTGTCCTAAGAATTTGTTTATGCATTTTAGTAAAATTCTGTGTTCACTTGCTATTCCAAACAACTTTCATCATCATCATCACTTGTTACTCATATTGCTGTAACCGAGAGCACAGTTCGATTGTAGAACTCTCAAATGCGGTTGGAATTTCCTTCAGTTCGAAGCAAAAGCGCCTTCATAACGAACGCAATCCACGAAGGTAATATCTGCTAACTGAATTTGTTTCTTCAGTTGTACGTTAGCCCATTGAATGAAATGAAACATAGAAAATTTTTTTTGTTTCAGACGGTCTATACCAGTTTAGGAAAACTTCTAGAATATTCGAGCTGTAAACAAACTTCATAGAAGTTGCTTGCATCCCAGAGTTTCGCAACTTAATTACAGCATTTGTTGAATAAAATTTATCTTTCGATGTTTCTAGCACTCTTTAACTGATTAGAAAATGACACTTATTGCATACTAGTTATCTGGAGCTTAATGTCGCCATAGTCATTTTTGCTGTTGAAACTAAGGTTACTTGCAGCCTATGATATGGCTTTAACTCTACTATTTTTAGTAAGTTTAATTCTTTACGTGATACAACAGAATTTATAGCGAGGTACAGTAAATTTTATTTGTTTTTTGAGATTGAATGCAACTGCATTCGGTTCTGGTATGAATATCTTAAACAGACAGAGATTTACTAATATTGATCTTCCTGCATTAACTGTTCGATCAATTAGGTGAAAGAAACGTACTAATGTGCTGGAAGACTTGTTTTTTTATTATTATAAACATCCGCATCTTATGAAAAATCAATCTATAATTTTAAAACTTGACTTTGACTAGTTTTCGTGGCAGAAACGAGACGAATAATAATATACAATTGTATCCTAGATAATGTATCGCTTGACAAAAGTCCCTTCGATATTCAAAACTTCCTCCTTGACTAAATTTTGGAAATTGTATTGATATTTTCATATATACATGTATATTGATATATTAAAATATGAATATATCAATATACATATATCTGCGCTCCTTTTAATAGAATCGGGCTACGGTCTCTGGTACGCTAATCTTTGTAATCTGGCGGCCCATTTTCGAAATCTAAGTATACTACTAGAGCTTTAATGCTCGAAAACCTCAATCCAGGGTATACAACTCTACTACACACAGAATTTTTTTTATAAAATTAACATGGGGAAGACGCACATTTCAAGTATGTAATGAAAAACATTACTCAAAATAATCAACTCCATTTATCTTCAGTGACTTGCATAGTGGAATACAAACAATTCCATTAGTAATCTGCAAATTTATTATACCACATCGGGTAATATCTTTATTATGAAATTATTAACCAACGATAAATTAAAACGTTTATCTTTATGGAAGACTAAAATTCACTAAGCCATACAGTCTTGATCTTGACAATTTACTAATGCGTTTTGACTAGTAGTTAAAACTGAATTCGCTTATTTACGCATTTCGCGCTGGCTTCTTTATTCCTAATTATGTTAAACCACATAGGATGAGTAATTTCAACAGGGGCGGCTCTTGTGTAAGCACAGCTAAATAGCAGCACCCATATTTTTCAATGTATAAATTAGTAATTCGTTTAATTTTGCACGTAATATTTAAATCCATCAATCTAACACATTTTCCTTTAAAAGCTTCCAATATTTAAAAGAAACGCAGGGAAAAAACTACGCAGAAAACTTTTCCTCTATACGAAGCTGTGCCTCTCTTCGCAGAGGAAGAAAAACTTCCCTTTAAAGGGCCATTTTTTTTCTAGTAGTGGTATAATAAACTAACTTTGAGAGTGAGACTAATTTAAGGAAATAAATTCTTTTAGCTTATTGGATGGTGTAAATTTTATTGATTGAGAATTACCATGTCAAGACACTTAGATATGGTTTGAGGTAAGAAAATCGATAATCTAGGTCTCGTCGAAAAATTTGGCGATAACTTATTCCAACCTTAAAAATTTCTTTTAAAAATCCATGAATTTGGTGATAAATATATTTTCCACGGCCTTGGAAATGGTTAAATGACCGTTTCTCCTCCATTTCCTTCTATTGTATACGTTCAGTAACGAAGCGTAGCTTGCCTTCCACGATTTTTCAGTTGAAAAGAACTGCGGCAGAATGCAGTCATAAAAATGTTAAAAACTGCGTTTTTCTACAAGCGTAAAATTGGAAAATAAGAAAATGAAGAATAGTTAATGGTAAATAACAATTAATTTTTTACCGTAATAAAACTTGATTTTTTTGTAATCAAAGATTTTTTCGATTTTTACTTAAAAATGTTGATGAACTTGAAAGAAATCGCTTTCAAAATCAACAACTAATATTCTCTTCGAACTTATGAGGTCATGACGCATAATTTAAGAAGTCCTAAATTAGAATAAAATGCCGGTAATTTGAAGATAATCACTTAAAGAATAGCAAGAATTGTATTCCCATTTAAAAATGCCACAGTATATCATAGACAGAATTTCTTTATACTAATAGAATAAATTAATCTTTCTTGTTTTTCATCTTCACTATTCATTGTTTCTACGTCTGAACCTGAATTTTGCATTTTAACTTAAACTATTAATAAAATATTTTGCGAAGAGTACTATGAATCGAGATAAGTTACATTGCAGTTGCTAATGGCATTCGATTACGCTTTATTTTTTATTTCGGTTATGCCACAAAATGTTTCGCTTGTTAATTGATAAAAAAATATTTATTAATACTTATTTTGACCCTACTCTACGCTATTTAACCCCTATTTTATTGGAAAATAAATTTTAATAATTTTTTGTTAAAATACTTATGTTTCAAGCATAAGTTTATTATTAAGTATTGAATTACTGAAAATTAATTTTTAAAGTCACAATATATATGCATAGCTGCGCCGTGAAGGATTAACACTTGCAGCACCCGCCACGATTACATGATTATATTACACGAGCCACACATTTTTTCAGATAAGTTTCATCGAGGATCTTGGGCCAGGGAAAGTCAAATCAAATCAAGTTTCAAAACGTCCCATGCTTCTTAGAAAGGCGGAGCATATTTTTTAACCACTTCAAAGAGTTAATTTATTCGAGGGTGCTTATTTAAGCTTCCCTAAGTTTCTAAGAAAAATTGAGTATTGATATATTACGTACTCTATAATGTTTTAGTATCTTGGAAATATTCTGTGTTTGAAGTAAACTTTTCCCATAAGCTTCAGGGGAATCTTGTAAAATTAATTTCATTCGCATGGTTCGAAGAACCACAGTAAAATGCACTCAATCTCGGGAATGTATTCAATTCATGCTTCCATCTAGTGGCAATAGACTGAGTTAAAGATTAAATGAATTCTTTTCCTTTTTCTGATTAGCAGTGGATCCTGCCCAGAGCCGAGAACAGGGTGAAATGGGTAAGGCTCTAAGGGGTGTATTCGTACCCTGGATCTAGTCTTGTGTGTGTTTGTGGGAGGGGAGGGGGAGGAAATGTTTCTTTAAATGGGCAATTTTAATGAGGTTGGCGGGAAAATACTATGGACCTGACGCATTTATGCTCGCTACCATATACGGTGGAACTTTCCGTGAATGAAACAATTATTAAATTTGGACTATGTAAATGAAAGTAAATTTCATTTAAATAGTGTTGTGGCTGAAGCGGAGCGAAACGTATAGTATCGTCTTTGTATTAATTATGAAAGGTATTTTACGATATAAGCTCTAAATTTTTGCAACGAATAACTATCGACTTTGCTCTCCCCCTTCAAGTCTACATTTGCATCTGAGATAGCAACGTTTTTTTGTAGATGTATTCGTTCTTATGAACCTTGGAGGGGTTACCGCAACGGAATGAGTTATCGCTTGGCGTAAAGCAATGGACCGTTTGTTGTTTTTAATGGCTCTTTCGTAAACTTGTAATGCTAATATTGACTTTCTTGTAAATAAAGCAAAATAACTAGTTAAATACAGATGTTGATATTTGAATCTGTGCTATAGAGAGAGATAGCTAGTAAGTAAAGATCGTAGAAACGATTTAGCTCCTTGAAGGAATCGCGAGAATAAGCGAAAAGGAATTTCCCTAAGGAAAACCTGCTGCTTCTGTATCAAGATTTGATGTTTACCCTGGATAAATTAAAACATGACAGAAAATGCCAATTAATTTAATGCTGTAGAAAACTGTGGCAGAATGCGTTAATTTTTCAACAAACGTAAGTTGTAGATTAATAGGAAGTCGTCTTGAGCAATATATATAAAGTTACTCTTTCACTATCTAATCCTCTTGAGCGGTTTTTCACGTTCTGTACAAAATCCTGGACTATTTTGTACCTGTTTACATGCAAAGTCGACGAACAAGTCTAAATACTTTAGCAACATAGCGAAATGGTCTTTATATGCAACACTATAATGCTGAAACTGGATCTAATAATTGAAACATGGTTTCTTATTTGTCTGGGGCAAGAGGAATTAATGTAAACTAGTTTCTTCGTGACTGGCTTCAAATATTTTCGGAAAATAAACTTGAGCTGAAATACTGCAGCCCAATTTAACTCAAACAGGCAAGTGAAATTTTGCTTTTTGAAGTTCCCGCATGCTGCAGCAGCTCTTCTAAATTCGAACATAACTGTATATAAGTCGTCTTTTTCGACTGTTCCATATTCTAAATTGTCGCTTAGCAAGCAACACCATATATCTCAATTTTTTGTAATTTCACAGAGTAAGAAAGAACTGAATTTTTCGCAACCAAACAGCGAATATTTCTGAATTTTTATTTTAAAGTGCGATATAAACATGAAACCGTACGTTCCTACCAGATGTGAAAAAAAAAATCAGAAATATTCGTTTTTGTTGCGAAAAATTCAGTTCTTTCTTCCAGTTTCGGTAGAGAAATTTCAAAAAATTGAGATAGGTGGTACTTGTTAAGCGATGAAATGCAATTCTTCTAAACCTCGATAATCTAGCAGTTTCTTTACAGGTAAATCATTAGCAAATTATTTATATTTTTAACAAATAATATTATTTTGAATTAAAATGTTAGCGGAGCGTAAGAAAGAAAGTATCGAGTATTATTAACCCCCTAACTGTGTAGTTTTTTTGTACTATCTAATCAGATGACCTCTGTTTTGGGGTTGATTTGTAGTATTGATTCCAAGTAGATGATCTTCCTTGCAACCATCTTAGCTCGTTTATAGTACATTTTAACCTCATAATCACATCATTCATCATTATACATTGATTGGCGCAGCATGGCCCATCTGGGACCTTGTGTCATAAAACAATAACTCACTCACTCAAGTACATGATCATAAAATACCTGATGCTAATGGATTACCCGTCATTTTTGTATCGAGTTATAAAGTCTATGAATGACTTAATTTTAGCTTGTATGCTTTTAAATGGCATAATTTTATGCACGAGTGGAACTTGGGCAGAAATGTTAAGGTCTGAAAAGTAATTGCTTCGAGCCTACAACTCGGAGGCCATCTAATTGCGTTTATTGATATGCATTTATAACTGTTTCCTAAAATCTTAAAATAAACTAAATGACGCATATTTTTCTATGTCAAGAATAAGGCTAATTGTATGGTGGTTGACAACCGTGTATATAAGTAATGCAATGAATCTTTCAAAAGGCAATAGATTTTAAATACTCATTATACAAATTTCGTCATCTTGTGATGTTCACCGACAAAAACTTGTCTCCGAGGGCTTGACAGACAGGACGACTTTCCATCACAACTTCAGCACATCGAACTAGTATTTACGGTGAGCAAAACGCATTTGCACACAGGCATTATTATGCTTAAATAACTATAGAAAGCAATTGTGACGAAATAATTTAATATTGCTTTATTTAAATAAATACAAATATCCTGTTTTTTTAAGTAGTAATTTAAAAATAACATTTTCTCCTGCCAAAAGTGTCGCAAACATAACATTTGTCTTAAAAATTGCTAAACATAAAATATGCCCAAATTTTCAGCAAACGCTAAGTTCCACACTCTTTTCAAACATATAAAAACTTCATGGAAGTGCCGATTCTGACAGTTTCATTTCGCATGGCGCCAGAAAAAGGGGTGAAATTTGAATACTCCTTTTAAAGTTAAATTTTAAGACCAATAGTTAAACATGTTGGTGGCCATGTAATGATTTGGGGGATATCTTACAATGCAGTGGGGAAAATGGCCTTTATTGAAGGTAATATGAATGTTAAACAATATATTAATATATTGAAAAATTATTTAAATTAAACTGCATTTGAGAATTGTAGACTCAAACTATTTTAAACAAGACAATGACCCTAAACACACTGCCAGCATTACGAATTCATTTCTTTAACATGTTTAAAATCTGATGAATACGACATCTCAATCTCAGACTCTAGCCTGTTAAAAATTTGTGGAATGTTTGGGATATGCAAGCGAGGAAAAATTTCAAAGCAAACTGATTTGAATTAAGAATAACTATAAATCGGCATAGAAACGTGTCGCCAATTACTGGAATCAATGACAAAACGATTACAAGCCGTAACTGAAGTAAACCGTAATATTTGATAAAGTTAAAAAATTTTAAAATCTTTTTCATATCTAGCGTACGAATCCTTTGGCGTTACAAATATCTATTTTTAATGTAGATGTTAAATATTTGTTTTTTTTTTATGTTGATGTTCATCATTCGTAGTTCAGTTTGCGTTCGTTGAAGTAAAATAAATAACTTTGTGTTCCAGTACTTTTCTGTTTACTGTACATTATAGGCATGCTTTAATAGGTTAGGCTTTGTGCTGTTGAAGCATAAGGGTTGAAAATAAGTACACAAGTAAGAATAAAAAGCAGTATTCCATTCGCTTATTTTAGCAGGAAACGTGTACATCTCTAAGTACAGCTTAACTAATGGTATTGATTAGAGCAAAAGTTGATGTCGGGTAATGGTACATTTAGTCGTTAAGATTTTTTCAAATGTCAAAGTGTGGATAGCGATTTCCATTTCATTTGATTTGACGCACCTTAATACGTTAGTTGCCACGACTCGCGTCTGAGATTCGAACCATCTAATTAGATGACTTCTCTGTTATCTCTTAAGTACAGAAGGAGAGGGATAATCTGATTAGATAGTATAAATGAATCGTATTTGATTCACATGGGCATTAACGTGTTAAACTTGCATGCGAGGCTCGATTCTGAGATGTTTCGGTAGAGTAAAGATCTAATTTGCTAATGTCAAGCTCTTAAGACTCTTATTTTAGATCGATGTTTAGAAACTGCAAAACACAAATACAAAGGTTTGAGGTTTTTTTAATCGCACAAATAGCATTACTATCGGTTGCCAGTGCATATAACAAATGGTATAATGCGAAGAAGGGACAAGGGTGGTGCACATGATCCGGGCGTCAGTCTTAAAAGCGTGCCGCGAAAACAATATCGGCTAGTATATATTACGGTTTTACTATCAAAGATTTCGAAGATCGGGGGCAGGGGATCCAAAAAAACTGGGCGCGTGTGTCACTTATCCCTGTTTCGCCGTACATAAAAAACACTGTTGTTCCAAAGGTGGGTTACAAACGCGCAACTTGATATCTCGAATAATCGGTTTATTGCAATGATATTTGTACACACATGTCTGATACTATGAGACAGCTGCCAATAAACTAATATAAAAAAAGGAGTAAACCTTTTCAAATTTTTAAGACTAAAGAACCAGAACACGACATTTGATACTTTACGAATCGCTTAAGCTAATAAAGAGTGAGGCCACGCGGAACAGCTTTAAACCCTTGCCCTGGGCATTAATATAATAAATGACGAGGGATTTTATTGCCAATAGTTTTAATAATTTTTCTGAATACGATGGATTTTATCCTGGGAGCTGGCAGAAGTCATGCAGTGGCTTATCCTAGAGCATCCCAAACGTGCCTAATGGGACTGATATCTGTCTGGCCATACCATTTGTTGTGCATGTTCAATGGTGGTTCAGTGGTGTTCTTCAATTATCACGCAAATTTAGGTAACAATAACAACTTTAATAAACGACAGCTTAATTTCTAACCGAGATTGAATCTCGGTTCTTGCCAGTATTACGAGGGCTGGCGTCTCCCTTCCATCCAGAACTTAGTCTGACACAATTTCATTAACACCCCCGAGTTCACAAGTGGGGTTTCAGAGGCCATCTGGTTTTTATTACCAGGGACATTTTTTCCCCTCTTACCCGTAACCAAACTCCTTTTTATTTTCTTCGGCTGCTTAGCAGCGCCCTCTATTTCACGCTTTTCAACACTCCCCACCTGCGAACTCTTGAGTTCACACAAACAAAATACACAATATTATTCAAAATTATACTCTTACACTACCTATAACAACAATCAGTAATACTAATTGAAGCACAAAAATATTAACACTCATTAAAAGGACGTTTAAATAGCATTAAAATGTTAATTACACTCAAAGTTGAATAAACTAAAATGAAACACATGAATTCAATTACTTAATATAAAATTCAAAAATATTATACAAAAATCCAAAAGCATATAAATAAACAACTTCAAAATTACACAAATAAATTCACACATAAAGGAATACTGAATAACGATAAATAGGTTATTCAAGAGGAATTCAAACTATCACAAATATTCAATTCGTATTCATTATTATTACTTCAAGATTATACAATAACTGCACTGGTCTCCTTAAGTTACCGTTTGCAGTTTTAATCAGACAGGAACGGATCTTACCATCTCTCCCAGGATGAGTTTCTATAATCTTACCCATTGTCCACGTATTCCTGGGGTAACGATCGTCATGTACAAGTACAACATCATTAACTTTAAATTGACCAGACACATTTGCTGGTGGACATATAGATCTTAGAGAAAGCAAGTAATGCTTTCTCCAACGATACCAAAAGTGGTTCAACAAATTTTGCTGATGTTTATACATCTTAATTAAAGAATTCCTAGACCCAATTAGTTCTTCTCTGGACACTCTTGTGACTGGAAGAGAAAGCAAACGTTTACCAATTAAGAAGTGTGCAGGAGTTAGTGATGAGGGCTCTGAAAGATCATCATAGATATATTTTATGGGTCTTGAATTGATCATGGCCTCTATTTCAATAAAAAGGGTTTCTAACTCACTCAAGGAGAGACTAGAAGGGCCAACAATTTTTCTAAGAGATGTCTTGATAGTTCTGAAATGCCTCTCCCAGTACCCTCCCCACCATGCTCCCTTTTCAACAATATATTTCCACTTTATACCATGGGAGTAAATCAAATTTTGCACAGATGGATGTCGTATATATTTCCAGAGTTTTCTCAATTCGACGTCCGCACACTTGAATGTTTTTGCGTTATCCGAGTATATAGTCGAGAAAAGTCCACGACGAGAAATAAATCTGCGGAACGCAAGCATAAATTGTTCTGTAGTCATAGAAGAAACAAGCTCTAAATGTAGAGCTCGAGTGATAGCACACGTGAACAGAAGTAAGTAGTGTTTATCATTGCTACTTTCGTGAAGAAGAGACAAGCACAATATCAAGTCCTGTCACGGAAAATGGTGGTGACATCAAAACACGATCAGGCTGTAAAGGGGCAGTTTCTTGTGTTCCAAGACGCACCTTGTATCTTTTACATAAAGACCACCTATTCAAGGTGGATTTTACACACTGCCGACCTTTCATGATCCAAAACTTTTCTCTAATTTGAGTTAAAGTAGCTTCAACTCCAGCATGAAGAAGCTTATTATGGGAGTCCAAAATCACAAGTTGGCTGAATTGATCCTTATAAGGCAATAAGCATGGGTGTTTTTCACTGAACTCGAAATCAGAAAAATGGAGTCTTCCCTTCAGGCGTTAAAAACCCTGTTTATCCACGAAGGGGTTAAGTGAGTAAATACTAGATGTTTTCTCGAGTAACTTTCCTTTAGACAGGTCTGAAATTTCTTTCTCAAAATGCTTCCGCTTTATAATTTTTACACAGTGGAGTTCTGCATTCAATATCTCAACAGAGCTTAACTGTCCACTTAATTTTATCGAGTTCCGTTTCATGTTATTGATAAATCGCATGACATAGGCAGTGATGCGATAAACTTTCAGGAGCCTACTGAAACGGGATAAATCTACCAGGGTAGGAATTTCTGCATTTTTATCCGAAACTTGAAGAGCGTTGACTGGCTGTGATCTTTTCTCATTCAAAACGCTCTCTTCCTCAATTTCTCTCTGCTATTTCATCGGCCAATCACATTCAGACAGAGAAAGCCAACTAGGTCCATGTGACCAAAGGGAACTTTTCACAAGATTAACTGCGCTTTCACACCGAGACAACAGATCAACGGGATTTTCTTTGCCACTACAATGAAACCATTTCTCAGGATCAGTTAGAGTCTGAATTTCAGAAACTCTATTTGCCACGAAGGGCTTCCAATTTCTACTATTTCCCTTAATACAATGGAGAGTTATTTGACTGTCACTCCAAAGGAAAGTTTTTGTGCACAGTTCAGGGAACATGCCAGTCAAATATTTTGCCAATTTGGCAGCTACTAAAGCCGCCATCAGTTCTAAACGAGGAACAGTGAGCGGTTTAAGCGGAGCCACTCGACCCTTAGCTGCAATGAAACTGGTACAATTATCTTTTTCTTTTTTGTCATGTAGATATCTAAAATATGCTACAGCACCATAGGCCTTGGGACTGGCATCTGCAAGCATGCGAAGACTGACTCCAGATTTCTCGCAACCTTTAAAGTATTTCCTGGGTAGTGACATTCTTTCAAGTTCATTCAATTCGGATCGCCAAAGTATCCATTCATTTTTAATTTGTGAAGGAAGGGCTTCGTCCCAATCCAGTCCCAAAGTCCAAATGTTTTGTAGCAAGATCTTCATTTTCATTATAAAGGGTTGCGATACTCCTATTGGGTCGTAATCACTTGCCACAGTTTGTAGGATTATTCTTTTTGTGGCTTCAGAAATGGTGTCTAAATTTTTATTTAAAAATGCACAGTTTAATTTAATTGCATCTGTTTCAGAAATCCAAATCATGCCCAAAAGTTTTGATTCCCATGTCAATCTCACTTTATGGCCTTTCTCAATCCACAAGGAATTAAGTTCCTCGGAATTAGACTTTAATTTTCTTAAATCCATCCCCGCGTCTTTAAAGATGTTAACCGCGTCTGTAGATAATCGACATGCATCTTCGATTGTATCAGAGCCGTAATACAAGTCATCTACATATAGCGAGGAATTTAGCATTTCAAAACATTCCGGGGTTATACTCTTATACCTTTTAATATGTATTTTGTTGTCATAGCCAAAATCGCAGGACTGCAACAAAGTCCGAATGGAAGACGTTTAAACCGCAATGTTTTATATCCTTGTTCATTATCTCCGAACCAAAAAATTTCAAGTAATCCCGATCTTTTTCTGAATTCCCTATCATTAAAAATGCTTTAGCTATATCTCCGCTAAAAGCAATTTCAAACTTAAGAAATTTCAAAATCATATCTAAAACAAATCGTCTCAATGCTACTTCGAAATTATTTTCTAATTGTCCCATTTCAGATTTCCATAGTAAATCTACGGAGTATCTATCGCCCTCTAAACGTATTCCCCTTTCGAAACACGCAATCATTTCCTTTTCCTAATTAGATATAGCCGAGTTCTCAGACAGGCACATAATATCTAGATCTCACAACGACCTCAATGAATCCTGTACACAAGAAGAGAAGTTTACTATTACGCTGTTCTGATTAAGAAATTCTCCCTCCCCAAATTGAAGACCTACAGGCATCCATCCGAAGATAGTTGACACCGCATATAGTTCCCTCCCCAGCTGCACATTGCATCCTTTTACAATCTGCCAAAAGTAATCGACGCCTATGGACCTTATGCACCGTTTGGGTTCGAGAGTATAAAAAAACAGCTGTGGAGGAATAAACAAAACAATCGGCCTATAAGCGACTCAGAAATAAAAGCAGTTCTGAGTCAGCTGTTTAAGATTGACCAATGGCTGCCTCCGGCAGGTCACGTGAAGGAGGATGTGACGTCACATGCATAAGGTCCATTAGAATTCCTACTTCAGTTAGACCACAGCAACTTTCAGCGGCCAGTAACCCTAGCTTTTTCATTTGTTTATTTGTAGAACTGGAAGGGGTCGTAAGGGGAGCTGCTGTTATAACGTCCGTTACAAAGCAGCAGAAATTTATTTTGTTTTCTTGTTTTTTATCCGAAATGAAGAATTCGACAACAGAATACGAGTGGGGGGAGCCTTCGTTCATTCCGAACGAGAAAACAGAAAATCTTTCTTCTCGGACAATTTTTAAGTTCAGTTTTTTTCGCCAAACTAACATGAATAAAGCTCCGCGTGGCGCCACAATCAAGAATTAAATTAGTTACCTCCATTTTATCATTACAATAAGCTAATACTGAGCATGTTTGCAACAAAGTATTTTTCTTACAAGAAATGTAATTACATGGAGTAATAGAAACCATTTGTACATTAGGAGAGTTTTGTTTCTCATCTTCTGAAGTTTCTTGCGCGTTTTCAGATGACCCATTTTTATTTTGATTTGAAACAGCTCCGCATTTCGAACAATTATTTTTATACCTGCAATTTCTACCAACATGAAATTTCCGGAACATACATAGCAGCGGTTTTCATTACGCAATTTATACAATTTTTCGCTAACACTTTTGCACAAGAAACTGAATTATGATATTTATCGCAAAAGGCGCATGTACGACTATCAACAGCATTAAAACTAGCAGCCGTGGGTACATTTCTAGAAAATTTCTTATCAAATTTTGCATGTTCAAAGCGTGGAGGCAAGGTGACTTTTTTCTTTTCACACAATAAATAAGTCGATTCGCGACATTCAATTTCATTTTTTTATAAAATCCAATAAATCGGATACACATATGTCATCTTTTGATTTTTTTCTACCGATTAAATTCCAGAACAAATTCTTCCGGAATAGATTTTAACAACACAGGTATTAATAACTGACCAAACGAACCTTTTGTTACACCTTGTAACTTCAAATTCCGAACAGCAATTTCGATTTCGTCGTATAATCTTCGCAATACTTTAACATTGCTTACACTCTTTACCGATTCTAAATTCAGCAATTTATTCATAAATTGACTCACAATTATGTCCTTTTTACCAAATCTCTCTTTTAAAGTTTTTATACACTCATCATAGTTTTTTTCATTTAATTCTAATGAAGCTACTACATTGCTTGTGCACCTATGAGTAATGTTTTCAGATACGCAAATTTTTCTACCTTATTAAGACTTTCATTTTTATCTATAATACTTTCATAACGTTCCAAAACTCCGTGAATTTTTTAGGGTCACCTGAATATTTTTCTAACACTAGTTTTGGGAGTTTTACTGAATTTTGAGGTTTCACCCTGCTTTCATCTAATTTTTTATTATTAGTTTTCTCATTTCTTAACACTCTATTAATTCTTTTTATGAAGCGGGAGCACTTTTCTTGATATTCCTCGGATGTAACAACATTCGCTTCCAAGGACTCTGTATCAATTAATTTGTGAATACTCTCGTCTAATTTTTTTAGATCTGTTTTCTTTTCTACTAATATTTCACATGATTCCTCTAAATCATCACTATCTTCCAATTTTAAACTATCATCTATTTTATTTAATAATTTAGAGATTAAAGTTCTTAAAGTAGTTCGCTTCTTTTTTAATTTTTCCAAATCGTCTGCCATTCTTTACATAAATGTACCCAAGACTGTTCTTTATTAAATCAAATACTTTAAAAATCAAACTAAGTTATTTCGAATTTCTTACCTTTTCGTCTTTTAAAAAAGTTCGGGCATGGCCTGGAACCTCAATTACTCATTAGAACCCATTTTCCGGCAATATGCACCATGTTGTGCAGGTTCAATGGTGGTTCAGTGGTGTTCTTCAATTATCACGCAAATTTAGGTAACAATAACAACTTTAATAAACGACAGCTTAATTTCTAACCGAGATTGAACCTCGGTTCTTGCCAGTATTACGAGGGCTGGCGTCTCCCTTCCATCCAGAACTTAGTCTGACACAATTTCATTAACACCCCCGAGTTCACAAGTGGGGTTTCAGAGGCCATCTGGTTTTTATTACCAGGGACATTTTTTCCTCTCTTACCCGTAAACAAACTGCCTTTTACTTTCTTGGGCTGCTTAGCAGCGCCCTCTATTTCGCGCTTTTCAACACCATTCAGCGAATACCCACTTCCTCCAGAACATGGTCCATAAGCTGAGCTCTATGGCCTTCAGTTGTTGTTCTAAAAAATAAAATCCTTGCCAATAGCTCACCGGAAAAGCGTCGCACAAGGTACTCGAACCTTATCTGTAAACCACGGTGCATTCACAGAACTCGCATCAAAGACATGCAGAGGTGCACGGCTGTTCTACATGATTTCTTCCACACAAAGATTCCATTTCCACCAAAATAAAAGATTTCCCTTTTGTTGGAGAGATTATAGCTGGCACTACGCTCTCTCCGGATGATTGCTGTGTCCAAAAAATGGTATTCCTGGCTCCAGGAGAAACGTGTTTTCTTCTGCGATGTACGGAGGGGAAAGGATGCCAGTTGTCGCAGGTGAAAAGGCCCTCCTCAGCTAGACGTATGTAAGCAGTTTGAGTAGAAATTATTGTTCCAGTTGCAGCAGCGAAACCCATAAAGAATTCTCCAAATGCTAGCTTTTTGGCATCGGGCATTTAATGTTGCGTATTTATCTTCTCCAGATATCGAATGTCTTGGCCGGCTTTTCTGGTGGATGTTATAGATAGCCGCTGTTTTGAAATAAATACTTTCTTTCATAAAAAATAAAACTAACATTTTCAACCACTTACTGTAATTATATACTTTTTCAAACTGCTATAATATTCTAAACTATTCAACCTAAGAAAAATGTGTAGGAATATTATTGTAGGAAATTTAATTTAGTTTAATTTTATACTTAAGGGGTTTTTTTTCGCTAGGATCCATAGTTTTCGAGATATTTAAGAAAAACTGAGAAATCCCCCTTTCAATCCCGTACCTCTTGAGCACCCTCCACCAGAGGGGACTTTTAGTATGTCGTTTAGGGCAATCTCTATGGCTAGTAGTCCAGTCAACGAAGGCCAAAAATCTACGAATAGAAAAAATAATGGTGTAGTTTTGAAATTTGGCACATTTATTGGGGGTAATGTCCCCAATAAATGTGCCAAAGTTTTAAATGTCCCCAAGTTTTAAATATGCACTCTTTTTTTATGAAATATTACACAGGAAAGCTTCCCCACTTGTATACATGCTTATTTCAACAATTATTTAGTCAAGAAAAATATAGTGTGTTTCTCGGTGCAGTCATTTGTGTTTTAAATCTCAGAAAATCCTTGAACGTCTCTTGTCGTAGAAAGATGTAAACCATCATGCAACCTTTTAGCTAAAAAAGGACAGTTTAGAGAAAATAGTGGCTTGAAACATGTTCATATTAACTATTCAAATTTAAAACCCATAATAATTATTTACTTTAAACCTTTTTTAATTTATAAGAGCTTTTTCCGAAATTTGCGAAATTGTTGCTTTTTTAACCAAAATTTTAAATATGCACTCTTTTTTATGAAATATTACACAAAAAAGCAAAAAGTATGCAACATTATCATTCACCATAAGCAGCATGTGGTAATTCACTTCCAGTGAAAACACAGCGAGGCTAAAACAGTCCGTACAAACACGGTGGCAAAAAAATGTAATCTCTCTACATATACACGTTGCAAACAGTATGCAACTTTAATCATTCTCCGAGAGCAGTGTGCAAGAGAACTTTTCCGAAGTATAATTAGTTCTCTGGTCTTTATTCTGTAATTTTTATTTTTACACATAGTAAATAGTGCATACAATTAGTATCACAAAAAAAGGCTCTAGCTTTCCTAAGCCTATCGACGTCATTTCTTTCATCCAGGGATTCCCTTACACGCTGCTCTCTTCTACGCAAATTGTATTTAAAAGTTCGCAAACAGTTCATTTTAAATAAATAAATTCAAAAAAAAGTCGACGATCCGAAAAAAACGTCCTGTAATCCATAAGCGATTAGCTCGGTTAGCGAAAAGCTTGACGTCAGGGTTCAGATTGGTAAACAAACTGTTCGTTGCCAACGGGGAGAAAGAAATAAAGGTACTCTTTTTGCGCCACGCATAAGCGTTTTATATAATCATCAGCAACGGCTTTGTACTGCGAACATCTTCGCACCGGCTTGTGAGATATCATCTGGTGTTGATGAGGGGTTATAAAAGAAGTCAGCAATGTTTTTATCTGATTTAGTTGATTTTTGAACAATTTAACTATAGTGCTTTGCTTTTTCTATAAATATCTGGTGTAATGTCGCAGCCACGGAATGCATGGATAAGGAGGATGGTTTGGGCAAAAGAAAGTTTTTTCTTCAGCTTTCTTGTAAAAAATACTTTAGCTTCTACTTTTTCCTTGCCAGGCTTCATAAAACAAATGTTACTTTCTGGTGGTGCCAGAGCAATCAATAACACGACTAGGTCTACGTCTTTCCCTTGGGATGAGAAGTTACTTTCTCTAACCCAGATCTCACAATATAAGTTTCAGCATCCCCTGTAGCAACTCTCGTTTCAGTTCCTTTAGCAGCCATTTTCTGTGTTAGTAATTGAACATGCCTGGTCTTATTTCTTCAACAGCAAGAAACTGTCGAACTGTGACAGACTGGTTGCGAGCTTTTAAGTTAAACTCAACATAGATATGTAGATTTAGATTATACTGTCTAAATACACTCATTTGGAGCGTTAACAGAACCAAAAGACTGAGTAAAGGGATCTAGCGGAGGGGAACGGACGTGAGGGGAGGATGGGAACACGACTGTTCATCAGATAGATTTGTCGCTCCTTCCTGATACCACCAGTACTCTCGACACATACAATACTACCCTTGTATAATAATTGTATAGGCATAAAGTCTTTCTGAGGGTTGTTGTTTCAGCACTTTTAATTGATTTTACCATTACAATAAGGAATTTTTGAAATATTCACTTTTAAATCCACCTGTATCTTCTAAACTATTGATTCTGAGAAAACAAAGTAAGACTTTTTTTGTAGGAAATGTCATTTAGTTTAATTTTGCAACTGAGTGTTTTTTGATAGAACCCATAGGGGTTTTCAAGATATTTAAGAAAAACTGAAAACTCCCCCTTTAAACCCCCTGTACCACCCGCGCATCCCCCACCGGCGGGGACACTACCCCCAACAACTGTGCCAAATTTCAAAACTACACCATTATTTTTTATTCGTCGATTTTTGGCCTTCGTTGACTGGACTAACTGTTTATGAAAGGCTGAACAAGAAACTCGAGTTTCTATTTTCATCTCAACTGAAGAGTGTTAGTATTGAGGTTCGAATGGAATTTATGGTTACAACGCTTACGAAATCCACTCTTGAATGGTAGTTAATAAAAGTTAAACCCGGAAAAAGTTCGGCTAATGCTTCATCTACATTATGCCATGAGCTTCTGAAACTTCTTCGAACTTGCTGTGATGACAAATCCATGGACGATATGGCGAATAAAAATTTTTATATGTAATCTCCTTATCACAAGATTCTGTTCCAACAAAACTACGTTTATTGCAAATCCGTATGATACGAAACAAAAATGGCACACACACAAAAAAAAAGATCCCTGAAACTTCTATGACTAAGAAATCTTGAAGTAATTTTGTTTAAAACATGGCATTTCAAATGCTTCCTTCGTCATCCCTAATAAGCACCATTATCCGTTTTCTTTCCGGCACGATATCTTCCTCTCAAGTTTTGTCAGATTCGAAACCCGATTGCACTGAAGATCCGTCGTGTATTGAGCCTGTTGCACGTTAAATCATACGTAGGAGGTCCGTTAATCAAACGTCCTCCCGCTGGTATGAGAGCGGAAGTTTGGAGAGGGGGTGACAACTCGGGTGTCGTCCTCGTCATCTGACCGCGGTTCAAAATTACGAGGTCCGTCCCAAAATAGCCCTCGTGTTGCTTCAAAACTGGACGTTAATATAACTAAACTTCCTCTTAAGTTTCTTCAGCAAGTTCGCCTCTACTTTTTATAAATCTTAATGCTTTAGAGTTATTGAATTACAAATTGTTCGAATTCGGCAGCCTATTTTCACTGCATTATCTCTTATCGAGCTGACAATTGAATATTTTCGACGAATATGGACAATTTAATTGCAGAACACGAATCCTTAAAACCATCTGGAATATTTGCGCAGAAATTTAGCAAAAGAGAAATTCAACGGATTTACTAGGATTTAGTATTTGCATAAACGTGTGTTTATAATCGAAACAGACAAATTTTTCATTTATTTGCTTTAAGTAGAGCATCATCCTACGTCCTACTACATTTGTTGAACTTGAAGCAGTAATGATTACAAATGGGTTAATTGGTACGTATTTCTCTATCCTTTACGAACGATTTTCAAATTGCGCACCTTTCTTCTCTCATTCTAATTTCCGAAATCTATTGAGTGCATTGCTCTTCGAGAGACACAATATTTTAAATGGAAATATAAATTATCATGAAACAAACCTGAAAGCGATTACTTCAAAGAAAACGATTTCGCGCATTATCTATACAAGATATGTAAGACTAAAAAAAGTAATGTCATCTTTGGAAGAAGTTAACTGTGAAGAGAAATTATTTAATTAACTTTACTTACTGAATATGTGTTCGCTGCTCTTAGCGATTTTCTGGAGGAAGGATAACCAACAGTCTCGGAAATCAGCGTCTTTTCATTCAGCATATGAAACCATACTAGAAACTCGTTCCAGCTCATGTAATCACTGAACACTAAAGACAATAGCCAAAGTTCGACATCAGAACACATCTCGGTCATTAATTAACATCCGTAATGAAGGCTGAGTTAATTATCATTAGCGGTAATTTCGACCCGGTCCAACACCATCAGCAATCAAACCTCGTATGTTACTTGAACTGCCTTTAGCTATTATGAAGGCTCAAAATGCGTTTATCCATTTTAATAGCGGAGAAGCTTGAACAGGCATCAGTGAACTCGTTAAGAGTTTTACTCGAAGTAGATACTTTTATAACGGAGGAATAACGTCAAGTGCTGGTTACTAACGTATAGTAACTGCCGATTCAATTTCTCTGACGGCATTTATTTGTATTTATTTTAACTGCTGGTGCTTACAATATGTTAACTGATGCTTTGAGTGAAAGCCAATTCAAGCTTTACAAAACGTTTATTGCCACCTCTCGACTTGCATTTAAAATCACTGAACCTAACATGTTCTTGTGATGGAGGTGGATACTGTGCATTTTGTAAAAAGAATAAAAACTCAATATGCTTTTAATAAAATTTCACTAAACAAATACGAGTAAGTTTGGGAATTGCATTAACTCATGAATTTTAATGTTATGGAATTTGAGATTTTCTGATTATCATAACATAAACATGGTTAAATCAAAATTGAATGGCGAGTGTAGCACAAACAAGTCATCGCGCGCATGACGACAATGCTTATTATCATTGTTGTCTCGATTCGAGGATGTGTGGATTGCGAGATTAAAGGTCTCTCTCATCATCTGACTGTCCTAAGGACTGCTATCAATAGATGATGTAGTTAAAATACGAATGCATATATCTAATCTAGAATATTTTCGTATCCAATCAAAAATACTTCCATACCATGAAAGTATGCAATCACTGGAGTCCCTTAGTCTTTCAATGTAAATTTTAATAATTGCCTTTGATGTAACCATTATTTTAATATTTCTAATGCATTTTGGACAGCACGGTTTTTAATCTTCAATATTTTGGTGTTTAGACCCTCACGTTAAGCTGCGGAGAATTATGCGTAGATAATGCTATTCGTGGAAGCTGATTCTTCCTCCTGACTACAGATGCCCACGACTGAGTTGATGCTTTTCAGTGACATTGAAAGGAAGGCTTTTAAAAGATACTCTCGTGTCATAAAGCTATCAATGCCTTAATTTTCATGTTAATCCATATGTAGATGGGCAATGGTTTCCTTGTTTAGTTGCGTCAAACGATGGCACGGCCTCGTACCTTTCGAAATTCTTGGAAGCTATTTATTCTCTGCTTTCGATTAACAATAGCAACAAGGAAGCTAATTCGTTGACAAAATCGAAAATATTATACTTTAGTTTCCGTAACGATATCTCTTTGCGATTTGAGCAGTGTTTAGAGGTAGTTGGGAATGTCCAAAATGGTTCTCGCAATTTTTCTGATCTAGACTTGAAGGTCTAATGATGCGTTTTTAACTATTCCGAGGAAGACTTAAAAACTTTCTTAATTTCAAATTTTAAACAATCAACAGATTGATATTCTTATTTAAGCCAAATATTGTCTTTAAGAGTATTCGGTGTATAGGTTTCTGGTTTTTCGGAAAAAAAATTAACTTGGTCATGTAGCCCTTTCCAGAAAAAGGTTTTTTGTTTATATTTTTAAGGAAAAGCTTGTAATTGGATATTGAGCCTACAATATTTCGTACAAGTGAGAAAACAGCGTGTTAGGTTCAAAGAACTATTTTTATTAAAAGGAGAAAATTTCCAATACGTCATATAGTGCTTACTAATGATAGATTCTTGAAACTTATGTACTAATGATAGATGCGGAGAAGAAGAAAGAAGAAAAGAGTATTAATGAGAGATGAATAGATTCTTGAAAGGATTCTGCATCAAAAATGGTAAAATCTAATCTTATTGATTTTAAAATATTAAACTAGATTCATCAATAAAATTAAGTGATAATGAATTAGAGTTATGGGTTTATTCTTAGTTTCGTCATCTCCACATCACTGTTTTAATCTTTAACTAGGAATTTGCATTAACACTAGAATCGTCACTCCTCGTTACTTGCATTCTCGACAGTTCTAGTTGCTGCTATTTGTAGGATTTATAAAATAAAATTTTGCATTTCAAAGATTTACTGTATTCAAAAACGATTGTGCTTCCACGCCTAATTTTTATTAAATTCAGGATCGGCACGCCTATAGTATGTCCTTTAAGAGTTGTCGTGTTGGGAAGAACATTTTCCTTCTCTTCGCCATTTTTTTTTTGTCTCCGGACGGTAAACTTACAGAAAGTGGACCCCTTCACACTCTGAGTTTTTGCAAATTCGCGGCCGGGGGGGGGGGGGGGACCCCTTTTGCATGTTCCGTTGGAGGCTTGGAGAATTTTCTCGAAGGTTGAAGTCCCGGCTGTCGTAGAGGAACCAATGGTCATTTAGTTTGGGTTACTAGGTAGTTTTTTTTGACGGAGAGGAAGGAAGTTGCGGATACAAGGTAAAGTGGAACGTAATTTTGACCGGGAGCCTTCGGGCTTACCACCGCCGGTGCGGAGTGATGAGACGCCGTAACAGTTAACCTATTTTTATCACGTAGAATGTGGCATTTTAAGATGTGAAATTATTTGTGCCGGATGAGTTATCTTACTATAATTGCAGCCGTGAAAAGGAATAAAGGAAATTTTAACTAATATTCCCGACCAGGATAAAAAAAAAATCTGTGGCCCAAAAATAAGATTACGACAAAGGTGTTCAAGTGTCAAATAGGGCGAGTGTGACATATAACAATGTCAATAATATTTAGGGCAACAGTCAATTTATTAAATACTAGCTGTTACCCGCGACTTCGTGCGCGAAGAATTTGAATTGCTACTTTTTTTAAATTAACGAATATAAATGTTTCGTTGTATGTAGAAAGGGGAAATCAAAAGTGCTCACGGTTGATAACACATAATTGGACGACTAATTTAATTCTCCGTTACTGTAAATTACATCATTTTACTCAATGGTATCATCTGCTGTTTGGAATATATCATCCACCATGATATATGTCATCTGCTTCTACTGTTTAAAAGAATACATAAGACAAAATATACCTTCCTATTCTAAAAACTCTGACAACCATATCATATACGTCAATGGACGATCCTGGTTTGTTTATTTTGGATTCATAGACCGTTTTCCGGTAACCTTCCTATTTAAGCAATCGCCAAATCTATTTGGCAACTGTATCAAGCGCCAAGCTCGAATTAGTTCTTTCTTACTAAACAAAACGTTGAATTCCGTGTTCTTTGGGCTTGTGTAATCCTTTCTATTTAAATCGGTTAAAAACAGCTCTTAAAGCATTAAAATTCGAAACGGAACTATTGTAATTAGATAAATCGTTTGGTTACAAATTTAACCGCCAAAAAAATCTTGGATGTCGATGAAAAGAGAGATAAAGAATAATATTGGCAACCTTTCCACTAAATTAGGCTCTTATTTTAAGTAAACATTGAACGATATTTTCATTTAGTTATACTTAACTTTAGTTTTTAAATTTTAATCTAAAAACTCTTGGAACTATATCATATCTACCATTATATTTCTGTCCCGGTGTTTATTTTTCAGTTATTATTCCAGAAATTATTTCTTTTCTCAGCAAGATCACGTGATACATGACTTTAAAAATAAGTCATTCCACATACTTGCGCTTTTCTGAAGGATCACGTGACATTTCATTTTGTTTACGCATTCCTTAAGGATCACACGACAGTTGATTGAAAAATAAAGTAGTAATCTTCATCGCAAATCGTTTGTTAATTATTTAATTGTTATCTGTAATCAAAAATAATGAATTTAACATGATGTCACCTACCCAATGTCCGTTCCTGGGTTTCAAGCTACAACTCTGCTAATTTTCATCCAAATCGATTTTGTAGTTTGGTCGTGAAAGCGTAACAAACAGACAGACACACTTTCCATTTATTATATTATATGGATATTTATAAAAATAAGCAAAATTTTCAGAAATAAAGGTGAATTAGTTCAAAGTCTAACCGTTGCCTAGCAACAGAGTAGCTATAAATCTTCGTTATTTCAAAATCGTCTGCTCGTATTTAAAAATTTTGGAACTTTTAAAAATTAATAACAATCGAAGGAAAAATGTCAGAGAAATAAAATTGGTATCATTAAAAAGGTAAAAATTTGAACTTTAAGATGGTATAAAAATATTTTTTGTCGGATAGTTTTCTCCAAAGTTACGGCGGAAAAACGGTTTCGGTTAATTTCTAATTAACTGTTTAATTAACTTTTGGACTTAGAAAAGTTCATAGGTGTCTTCCCCTTGTCTTAAATAATAAGTGTATAAAATTTGGTTGAAAACCGTCCATTGGTTTAGGAGGAGATGTGGAACATAGCCACATATATACCCACAATGACTTTTATTAAGATTAGTGACACCGATCTGGATCTCTCAGGTAGATTTCCCTGAAAAAATTAAAATTTCCCGATTATGATTTGAGGGAATGCAGTGATGACGTAAAAGCGGTGCGTTACTTAATTGTGATCCCAGTTAATCAGTTAATAAAAAGGGATGCACATGCGAGCTAATCTTTTGCGTGAAGTGATTATTTGTTGGAGGTGGAAGTTATTCATGGCAATGACCAAGAGTCATAAGTGCTTTGTTGTGCGGGTAAAAGAATTTTTTTTTTATTATTATTGATGAATTAATTTTGATGTGATGAATTATTTTCTGTGTTGCATGGTATGTGGTAACAAAATTATTTTTATGTATGTGTGATTGTGCAATGATCATAATTGGTACAACATTTCCCTACATTAGTGAATCTTATTAATTGTTTTTTAGTCTAGATTTTGCGATATTGCGTATTATTCAGCAAATGGCTGACATTATGCTGTTTAAATTATGTTACATCAATTTCTTTTATAATTCTCTCTATACCATATAATAAAGATAGCTAATGTGAATGCGTGTATTGTAATCAAGAAAATCAGTATCTTTAGTGTAATGTCGTTTATATTTTAATAATTTATAATAAATGTATGTTATTAAGTTCTGCATCAGGTTGATTTTGTGTAAGGACATGGCTCCTTATGTGAGTTTTAATTCCTTTTCTTCTCTTTTAAATACATCTCGCTTTTGATCAAATATTAAAATTTTGCAGTTAATGGTTTTTTTCTTTGTTAATATTCTCATGCTGACTGAGCATCTACGAGGCATGGCCTGGATGAACACTGGGTTATTGCAAAACACAACGCGCAAAGTTTAATAAAAATAAAAATTATTATTATTTATTTGACTTTGGGATAAGTAAAGCATTCTTAAGTTCCTAAGTAAAAATCAAAATTAAGACAAATAAAAAAAATTCAATACTACAGAGTTTAACACCCACGGTACATGGCTTGTCTAGAGTTGGTTATTTAAGACTTGCTATTTATATATTTCATTGACTTCATAAAAATTCTAACTGGTACTTTACATTTAAAGCTAAAACTTTTTCTTGCTAGAATTTCATCAATTTTTATCACAATATTGTGGCGAAACTGTATGTCCGCTAATAACAGGTTTTCAAAATCCCCAAGTCATTTATTATAATATAGACAAGATACCACACTAGATATTTTGCTCCTGCACCGAGAATGATATAACAAAGCTTGTTAACCAATTAGTGACCCTGTTAGAACAATTGCCAAAGCTGAGCTGCAGCTAAAATATAGTGGCTCCCAAAATGTTAATTTAACTTTAATACTTATAGAAATGTTAAAATGCTCATTAAGGAATGTATTAAGCAAGGAATTTGATGCTGCAATGCGCCAGTATTTGATATCCAAGGAAAGTTAGTTTTTTTTTAATTCTTGAATGAGCTCTAGAACTTAAATAAGTGTTGATACTCGGAAACCTGTAATTCAAGCGTCTGTAAAAGGCAAATTTCTACTTGAAATTCCAAAGAATGTTCGGCATAGTTATAGATGCATAAAAGTATCATGCAAAAGTATAAAAAGTCTGGACTAATTACAAATAAGTTTGATAGAGGGAGGAAAGGATTTCTCAGTTTAATGACTACGAAAAACATTATTAGACAAATACAAAAAAAAATCTTAAAACGAGTGTTGTAGGAGTTGCTACATCGACGTCTACAGCAATAGGAAGGAGTGTTTCAGCAGAAACAATTAGAAGAGTAGTCGGAGAAGCTAATTATAGTGTAGGGTATCCAGAAAAAAAGTCCTTAATTTCTGAAGTCAGAAGAGATAAAAGAATTGCTTTTACTGAAAAGCTTATTTCAAAGTGAAAGATTGGTGCTAAAAAAAGTTTGCTTTTAAATGCGAAAGATTCTGATTTGATAAATAGTAATGTTACGGAACTATATATTAGATGCGCTAATAGATGTTAAATGCTGCAAAAAGAGAAGAAGAAAAGATGGTACTAAAATGGTACAATTATTTTAACACTTATGCAATTACCCACCTTTTCTATACTATCTGGAAGACATGGCCAATAGTGGTAGACATTCATGAAAGAAATTACATTGCGTCGTTGCATTAATAGAAAAGAGACAAGAGATCTGGATTCCTGACTAATATGCTTTTATTTACAAATTTTTAAATCGAGTAAGTTGCCAACTTTAACAGAAAGTTTTGTCTAGGTTGGATACATCACATTAGCACCAAAAATGATCTTGCCTATGCACATAGCATGACAGAGAGATCTAGAATTCCACAATACATATGTATAAAAATATTTTCACTTTGCTGCAGACTTTTAGATTTACACAGTAGCGCTATTAATAATCAAAACACACTTCATCAAAGTATCACTCTATGCATTAGAGTTTTAAAATTGAAACACCTTATTATGCATGAAAAATAAAAATAAATCGTTTGAGATCTCGTGATATCGGTGAGATAAGGAAACTAGATCTTTTAATCATTTCCCGAAGCTGAAGAAAAACCTTGCAAAATAGCTCAGGCCAGAATTTGATGAAAGTAAACGTTCATTTTAAAATAGATTTTTTGTTTGCTCACAGTCGTAATGCAGTCTCGTACCTTTAAAATTCATAGAGAGATCTTATGATAACTATAAAATACCTTTAGGCCTACTCTCCACTCAGATGACCCGCAGTTGTTCAGATGTCATTCTTTGCTACAAAAAAATGCAGCTTGTAGTATTCATCGACACTCGCATTCTCATCTTTGGTTAAATGTGAAGATTGAGTAGCTTCAACTCAAATTCGTTGCTTCTTATTGCCTCAAAGTCAAACTTCTCTCCCATCCATCTGTACGCCTGCGAGGACGAGAACCGAATGAAAACTCACCGGAACACGGTCCTCGAGACGCACGACCTCGTTGCTCTGTGTCGTAAGTCAATATACACTCACAAAGAAAAGTCTCCCAGTCAGGGGACGCGCGGACCAGATTACATCCAAAAGCTTCCGCCGTTAAAATGGCGAGCATATAGTTCGGTGTAATGAAAATGATTAAAAACTTTGAACCATTAAAACAAATTGTATAAAAGTTAAAGCGATTTATAATTAAGTTAATTACTACAAAAAGAAAAATAATAAATTGAGAAATTTAATAAAACTTTAAAAAAATCCGCTGAGAAGTTAAAAGTTTCCACAAGACAAGAAAGAAACTTGGGTGGTGAAAAATATCAATTATTTAAAAAGTACTGGCAAAGACGAAAAGGATGTAATTGCAGTTTTGCAATCTAACACAGAGCCTGAAAATTTTTGGAATAACGTCATACTGAGTGACGAAAGTAAATTTAACGTTTTCGCAAAATATGACCGAAGCTATGTATGGTGGAAACCTAATTCTGAACCTCTTCCCCCTAACACCATTCTCACAGTCAAGCATGGGGGAGGCTCACTCCTGTATGGGGTTGTATTTCTGCAAATGGAGTTGGGAATTTAGTTTTTATCGATGGAATTATGGATAAAATGAAATATTTGGATATACTAAAGGAACATTTAAAACAAAATGCTTATAAACTAAGTTTAGGATCAAATTTTATTTTTCAACAAAACAACGACCCCAAACATACAGCCGGAATTGAGAAGTTGTGGTTAGTTTATAATTTAAAATTTTATTGCATACCAAGATGTTATTGAAAGTTTGTGGTCTGAATTGGAATCTGTTCAGAAACACATTAGGAAGAAAGAACACTTAAAAACAGTGCTACAAGAAGAATGGACAAAAATAACCCCTCAGGTGACGCAAACTCTTATTAACTTAATGCCACGCCGTTTAGAAACTGTTCTGAAAGCAAAAGAATATGCAACAAAATATTAGTCTAACTCGTTAACAAAAAGAAAAATAAACTAACTGTGTACTCAATTTTGTGACTAAGAGATTTATAACATTGACATAAAGATTATGTTAATAAAAGTATTATCAATTCCTTGTTCTTGTTTATAAGTTTTATGTCTCTTAGTGTGTTTTATATTATTCTTTCAGCTCTTAAGCGTAAACGTGAATTTAATGACATTTTTATACCTTTAATGAAGAGAGAGAGAGTGGAGTATAATCAAATTTGAGAGCCACTTATTTGATTAGTTTCCGCAAGCCCATTTCGTCACTTATATAAACCAGGCGGACTTTCTTAGATTAACGAGCAGTAATTTTGAACCGTGAAGTACATGATCAAGACGATACGCCCTTCTCCAACCTTCCACGTCTCACAAACATAGTTGAACTGAACATAACACACCTCACAAACGTAAGTCAAACTTGTAACGTAAATCAACTAAGGTGTGAGGCTTGCTTGCGCGTCGAATCTTCGGTCAAATTAAGTTTCGAATTCCAAAATATTTACCCCACACTACCATCACATCGCCCTGAAAGAGGAATAAAATGAATTCTTGCGTTTGCTTTTAATTAGTACAATTAAACTACCATGCAAATAAACTGTTAACATATCACAATGAATTTGGAATCTGTATAATCGCTTGGATGTATTCTCAGTATTTTGACAGCACATTTGGAACGAATGCATCATTTTCCTTGCAATTTAGCATAACCTCTATCTAGCGCAATTAAACCTGAAACGTATAACATTCTATGCTGAAGATTCAAGATGGCATAATTTGAAAATTAATATTTTAATAGACGTTATACGTTAATGTTGGTTGGTAATATACGTTAATGTTGGTCTCCGCATATATTTATTTATAGCTATACCTATAAAAAGGCGATTTTCTTAATTTTTCCTCTTTGATACTCTTACAGTAATAAATGTCTATAGCGAGTACCATTTAAATCTTACCAATGCAAAAGTCGTGCGCAAAAAAACCCCCGCCGGAAATGTTCTTAACTCAATTTTCGGTATGTAGCCCGACGTTTCTGATTCACATCAAGGCACTATAAGTCACATTTACATGGCGAAAAAATGGAACGCTGATAAATTATTACTTCCAGCTAAGGAAGTTAGTTAAAATTTAATAGATCTGCAAATTTTGGAAGAAATTCGATAATGCAGTCTTTACACTTATACCTAGCTCGATCAGTTTTTAGTTTCTTGTTCATGTACACATGTATATAATTCTAAAAATGGTTTTACTTGACTCGGGGAGCTCTAAAGAGTGGATATCCATCAGGAATCCAAGTTTATAGTGAATTTCGACTATGATTTTGACGACCACAATACTTTGTCTAGTTCGTATATTGGGAGATAAAGTGAACCTATGAAGTTCAACCTGATAGCAAAGACAAATTAAAATGGGCCTTTATTGCAGATTAAATATTTTCACTTAATTATAAATGTGTCTATTTAAATTACTTTTTCAAAAGATATATTCCCATCAACTATTTGGCAAAATTATACTATAATTTCCAGTTGCTAATTCCTTATCAAAATATTGTGTTCTTGCATCATTAATGGATAGAAAATGTAACATCATTCTGGTTTCTCTTGCATATACAAGAAATTTAAATTACCATTGCTTTGAATATTATGCGTCTCGTAAATTGAAACTCGTAGTTGGTATTTAAATACTCAATTTAATGAATTGTCTGCATCAGAAGCTCGACTTTTCAAATGTAATTTAAACTCACTTCCATCGAAAACTCCATCTTTACTATGTATCAATCTTTATCAATCTGTACTAATATCGTTATAGTGTAAATATATCCGGCGAATATAGATGTCGCATATGAGCCTGTACCAGATGTGGCTTAGTACTTAGATTAAGGGAAATGATCAAGTTAGCCATTAGCTGCTAGGCTAAATCAGAAATGACGTCAACGGTGATGGAGGGTAAGCATTAACTTCTGAAATTGGCATAAATTATATTTCGTTACCAGCTTACATGGATACTAGTCAAAATATAAAACCATTTATTCTCTTCACTGAAGTAGAATTTCAGATAAGGTTAATAGTCCGACTTTAATGAGAAAGTATTGCGTATTACTCGCTGAATCATTTAGACTAGTGAAATAACCATTTTAGCGATAAATGTTTGTTGCATCTATATATAACCTTCTAAACATAATTCAGAGATTTAATAACTTTGTATTTATTGGTTTTGAAGCGTGTTTAGTTGGTTTCATTGTATATTTTGTAAGTTTACGTTAACACTAGGTTTACCGAGTCGGTCATTTTGACCCATTTCGAATAGGGTATATAAGAAATGTCAGTAAACCTAGTGCTAGCTTGTATAAGCACAAATTCGAGAATATTAATATCTTAAAAAAATCCTATAAATTGTTTAACAGCGCCACTTTGATGTTAAAATGCTTATTAAACTTTAATTTTATTCGTGAAATGTTGCTTCATGCTGCAGATCGTTAATTCGATAATCCAAAAAACAACGTTCAATATTGAAGATTTCTGTCCTTTAAATGATTGGTTGTCGGAATATATTGCTTTGTAGCCTTGTCGAATCACATCTTCTTAACTTCAGGTTAAGGTTTCTTATTCTCCGTGATTAGTACTATTTTTTACCACCATCTGAAATTTCTGTGGACTGTAATTTAAACAAGCATAAAATAAAATTTAAAGTTTAACTCAAGATGAAAGGGATGGTGGCGGTCGTTACGCCATGGTAGTATATTACAAGCATACTATCATTCGCTATTGGTGCACAATGGAGGGAGTGGGAGATTTGGTTTTTATTTATTGCAACAACCACACAAGCTTCTCTAGCTTCAGCGCATTCTCGCGGTCGACAAATTAAAGCACTGAAAAGCTGGCTTTCTTTTAAAAATCCGCGAAAATTTCTCCTCCCAGATTTTCTTCGAGTTTTGCCATTCAGGGAAACACGCTGGCTTTATTTTTCATCTTTTCTGTAATCTTGAATGTTTTATGAAGCTACTAAAATTACAAAATGAGAAGAGATACAAATGAGATAGAAATTGTTTGAACATTCATACCGAAAATGTCTATTGTGAATATTTGCCCATGATGGTCTCTGCCGTATGGTTTTTAATGATTAAATAAGAGTCATAGTCTAGAGACGCTTTTAATGCTGCAACCATTTTGCATGGCGTACATATAGCAGGAATACTTCTGAAACATTTTAATCCTTCAACAATCGGAAGCATCAGTTTGCTATATGAATCCTATCTTTTTATAGAATAAGGGTTAAAAAAGGGTTTTTTCATCTTTTTTGCTGAAATTTAAGTCGTGTGGAGTTCAATACTCCGATACATAGAAATCGCTTGCTCCTTGCTCCCACTCTTCTGGATTGATGCATTCTAGGGTGTCTAAAAAAACATTGCTCCCAGGGTTTTTCCCATTTCTTTTGGTCCTAATAGAGAGTATATGAAGTTTCAGGCCTCTAAGTTAACAGTAGGGTTTGCCTGTAAAACCCTAAAATTTGCAAAAAGCTCTTAAACTATAAAATTTCTAAAAAATTTACATGGTTACTAATGTGTTAAAACTTTTTTTATCTTTGCTCCTACGGACATATTTACTTAAAATATAAACACAAATAAATATTAACTGTACCCTTACCCACTTATGACTTGAGGGGGGGAAGTATAATATGATGAAAACTTGTCCTCATTCTGCGATGTTGCTTTTTGAAAATACCATATGACAGTTGTAGTATGTTCACAATAACAGATTAAAAATTTACTGAAATGTTAAAGAAGGTTATAAAAATGCATGCAGTGATAAGTTAAAGTCTACTATTTTATTTGACAGTTTAACACGTAACATTAAAAAAATTAAACACTCTCACTGTATTTTAATTATCCAAATAACTTGTAAAAATTCCCATAACTTTCAAATAATCTCATGTCATCTCTTTAAGTACTTTAAATTTCGTTCAAAACTGGCTTCTTAAAGCAAGGAGTTTTTTCTTACTTTCTTCAACAGACTGAAGTAGATTTTGAGTCTGTCCTTCACTTTTGGTTATGTGTTGTACGGTCGACTAATTAATGATGCAAATGACCAACCCGACGGCTATAAACAACATTTAATCACATAAACAAAAGCTACGTCGGTATCTAAAACAAGGAATGATTCGAAACTGAATTGCTGCACAACTGCGCATCTATTTATAGTCACATTAAACTCGATCCCGTCAGTTCATTTCTCTGTCTGAAGTCTTGACTGCAGCGCCACAGGGCTCCCCTACGCAGTCAGTAAGACGATTAAATGGAAAAGCTCACTCGAAAAGGCTGGATCTCTGCAAGCTGAAATGCAGGTTTCAGTTTGTCGTGCTAACCGTCTGCTGACGAGATCCCACTTGAATGTTAAAATGCTTCGAAGCTCTAGAAACAACAAGATGAGGTCCACTATAGGGGGGAACCAAAGACTTAGTCAGCCTATCCTGTCGAAGAAAAACACGAGAACAATTATTAAGTTCCTTATGCACAAAAACTTTCCTTTTGCAATGCTGAGACATCGGAATCGGTCTTAAAGACGACATCCGCTGGTGCATAGATGCAAGGAAATCATTAGTTTATAAAGTTTTATTGACACTAAAAAATTCTCCAGGCAAAGTTATGGGAGTACCATACACCATCTCCGCAAATGAACAGTTTAGCGGTTATTTCATAGACGCTCGGACCCCCAATAAGATAGAAGGCAATACCAAGGTCCATTTTTCAATTGCATGAGCCCTAATCGCAGGCTTTAACTGCCTGTGAAATCTTTCTACTGAACCATTTGCCTGAGGATGGTAAGGGGTTGTATGAACCACCTTCACACCAAGTAATCGAGCAAATTCACGAAATAATCGGCTCTCTAACTGTCTACCCTGATCAGAGGTAAGTCTCTCAGGAAATCCAAATCTAGCTATCCAGTTAGCATAGAACTCAAATGCATCTGTCTCAGCTTTAATATCCTTAAGAGGAATGGCTTCAGGCCAACGTGAAAATCTTTCCACACACGTGAGAGCATATGTATAACCACGAGATGGAGGAAGTTGTCTAACCAGATCAATATGAACATGATCAAATCGGTGACGTGGAACAGGATACGTTCCAAGAGGACTTAACATATGGCGTTGAATTTTACCTCGCTGACAAGGTACGCAACAACGAGTCCATTCGGCAACCTCTTTCTTGTAGCCCGGCCCCAAAGGAAACGATCTCCACTCAACTTTACTGTAGCTTTTACTCCTGGGTGGGATAAGTTATGAAGAGTCTCAAAAATCCGCCAACGAAGCTCCGTCGGAACAAACGGGCGACATCTTCCAATCGAAACGTCACAAAACAGTTCAGTGTCCATCCCTGGAACTTTAAGAAATTGAAATTTTAAAGAATTAGTGCGAGATTTTAATAATTGAAACTCCTCGTCGGACAATTGCGCTTAAGCAAACTCTTTATAATCAATTGGCGAGGGCATTTCAATCTCTGAAATTCGAGGCAAACTATCGGCTACCATGTTAAGTGAACCCGAAATGTGCCGTATATCCGTCGAAAACCGACCGATCCAGTCAAGATGCCGAATGTGACGTGGAGAACACTTTTCATGTTTTTGAGTGAAGGCGTAAATCAAAGGCTTGTGATCAGTATAGATCGTAAAATTACGGCCTTCCAACATATAAGAAAAATGACGAACGGACGCATAAACCGCTAACAATTCACGGTCATATACGCAATATCGCTGTTCAGCCGGAATAAGCTTCCGTGAAAAAAAATGCTAAAGGTTTCCATTCACCATTTTCTTCCTGACTTAGGACAGAACCTAAAGCACGATCTGAAGCATCGCACGTCAGAGATAACCGCGCATCTGGCGACGGATACACTAAAAGAGTTGACATAGCAAGACTGTTTTTACAACTTTCAAAAGCAAGTTTTGCCTTCTCTGTCCAATTTATTACGCGGATATCATTTTTTAGCACCCTTTAGGTAATCGGACAACAGAGATTGTTCATGCGCAGCATTCTTAAGTAATCGCCGATAAAAATTTAAGAGGGCCAAAAATAGACGGAACTCTTTAATAGTTTTAGGCTGCTGAAATTCATTAATAGCTTTAACTCTATCGGGTAATGGTTCGATTCCTTTTTCGAAAATAAAATAACCAAGAAATCCAACAGATAGCTGGCCAAAAACGCATTTTTCTGCATTAACTACAAGACCGTACTTCTGAAACCTACAGAAAACCTCTTCCAAATGCTTTAAATGTTCACTTTCATCTGTAGATGCAATCAGAACGTCATCGAGATATACAAAACAATAGCCCAAATCTCCGACGATCTCATACATAAACCGCTGAAAAGTTTGTGCGGCATTACACAATCCGAAAGGCATAAAAGGGAACATCAGCAGCTGCAACGGGTATCCAATAGTACGCTCTAACAAGATCAATAGTTGAAAAATCTTTTTATTAAAGATATTATGTGCAAAGTCGTGCACATGAGGAATTGGAAATCTATCCGGTACGGTTTGAGTGTTTAAACGCCTATAATCTCCACATGGTCTCCAATCATCTTTTTTGGGAACCATGTGAAGAGGACTTGCTCATGCACTTTTCGCAGGTCTACACCAGCCTTGCGAAACCATGTACTGAAATTCACGTTTGGCCGACTGTAGCTTTTCAGGATCCAATCTCCGAGCTTTAGAAAATACAGGGAGACCACGCGTCTCAATATGGTGCTCAGTGTTATGCTTTACATGAACAGCTGGTTTGGGTTGACTCGGCTTAGTAATATCACTGAATTTCAGAAGTAACTTTACATATGGATAATCTCCTTGTACAGTAGCAACATACATAGATTCATTAGCAGAAATAGGTTTTTCAAGACCCAACAGCACTGGTGCCATCTAATAGTTTCTTACGCTTCGTAACCACTAACAAATTGTAGTGTTCAAGAAAGTCAGCTCCTAATATTGGTTTTGAAACCAATGCAAGAATGCAAGGCCACGGAAACTTCTGTTTTAATCACTTCTGTTTTAATCCTAAATTCTAAGTGATTAACTTAGTACCGAATGTGTTAATTTTAGTTCCGTTTTCTGCATACAATACAAATTTTGAAGGAACAATTTTACTCCCCAAAATTGGTAAAACGCTAACTTCTGAACACGTGCTAACCAAAAATTCACAACCAGTAATCTTATCATAAACAAACAAGCGCTTAACCAATCCCGCCCTTACCGTCAGCGCCGAAACTGAAAGCTGAACTAGTTTCCCGATTTAAAAGTGCATGACTGTTCGCATCTTTTTGCCCTATTTCCAAACTTAAAATGCCACCAACAATATTTGAGTTTGTTCGAACCACGAACCTCAGTGTTTCCCCGCGAGAGTGATCTACGCCGAACTTCTAGTCTCGAAAGTCTGTTTTCAATAGTTGCCAAACAATTCTCAAACTTACTTACATCTGAAGATTGAAAATTAGCAGACACAGACGCCACTAAATCATCTTTCGAAATCACGAAAATACTATCTGCCATGCAAATGATCACCATTTACAGACAGAATTTGCTGTATTTGAACAGATAATATTTGCATCCATAAACCCTTCAACAACTCAGGCGAAATCCCATCAGAAGCCAAACCCTTCATTTCGTAAAGAAGCGTCGAGGGCTTTTTATCACCCAATTCCATACCTGAAAGTAGTTTTTTTAACCTCAAAGATTCAGAGTCAGCATTTTGAGCAATTAACCTAGTTTTAAGGCTGTTATAAGAATCGGTCCGAGGCGGATTAAGAACAAGATCTGAAACGCAAGTTAATTATTCCTCACTATTTAAAGCTGCTATAACATAGTGAAACTTGGTAGAATTAACCGAAATATTTCCCAAAGCAAACTGAGAATCAAGCTGAGCGAACTATAACTCTGGTTTGTCACTCCAGAAAGCTGGCGTTTTAATAGCTACAGCAGATACAACTGCGGAAGAATTATTACTCTCGCTAAGCTTAGTATCATCGGAATTCGGCATATCGACTCGATCGGAAAGTCAACACGAAAAAGACACTTACCAGGGTCACGACTTGTACGGTCCACTAATTAATGATGCAAATGACCAACCCGACGGTTATAAACAACATCTTTATTCACATAAACAAAACCGACGTCGGTATCTAAAACAAAACAAGGAATGATTCGAAACTGAATTTCCGCACAACTGCGCATCTATTTGTAGTCACATTGAACTCGATCCCGTCAGTTCATTTCTCTCTCTGAAGTCTCGACTGCAGTGCCACTTGTGTCATCCTAATGACTGAAATCTTCCATTAGTTTTGCACCCCGTTCGGCTGCGTCACTTACTACTTTTAAGTTCTTAACCCTAATGCATTCTGTACATAAAATGCATTCAATTCAAATAACATGGTGTTTTAGATATGTTTGTTGATGTGAGATCAAACTGGCTCAATTTTATGTTGTTGATACCTGTTTCACCTGCAAGCATCTATTCGAGCGGAGTACAATATGCTCTACATCCGTGTCGATTTTAGGCGATTCATATCTTGAATTTCCTGTTTTAAATCACCGATTCAACTTTAATTCTTTAACTATGAGACTTGTTGGTAGAACATCCCCGCCCAACCATTTGAATTTTACAATCTGTTTTGCGCATTTTTATTGCTCGTATTAAATTGGATATCAAATCCCTTTCATTTGTACTCTTAGGACATCAACTAACCCTCTCTGGCCCGGTGATGCCGTTTGGCAACACTGGATTACTTGCTTTTAATAACGGATGTCATCACTTGCACTCATATATTCCAAGATAATTCGAGAGCACGATCTGGATACAAATTACTAATAAATAATTTTTATTAATTAATCTGTGTTTTCCGCATGCTGTTGCTTTTTATTAATCATATGCATGTTTAACTTCTCTGCAATGCTTACTTCTAGCGTCACCACCAGGCTACATTACTAATTATTTAGAGTGTGTTATGTATTCATTCTGTTTGCATCATCCGAACTGGCTGAAAACAGCCTTTTTCTTTCCTCCAAAGCCCAACCCCATCGGGACGCACTCATAAGGGGCTTATTTCTCCACACTTTTATTATCGCAATTCTGCAATATTCAGGAGGCCGCGGTGGCCTAGTGGAAAGGTGTCAGCCTCGGAGCCGGAGATCTTCCAGGTTCAAAACTTGATTCCACTGAAGATCCGTCGTGTATTGGGCCCGTCGCTCTTTAAATCATACGTAGGGGCCAAACGTCCACCCGTTGGTGTGGTGCTGAACTTTAGAGAAGTGGATACCAGCTCAGGCGTTGTCCTCGTCATCTGACCTCAGTTCAAAACTACGAGGTCTGTCCCGAAATAGCCCTCGTGTTGCTTTAAAACGGGACGTTAATATAACTAAACTGCAATATGCAGGTTACGTTAATTTAACTCGTTAACATGCCATTGTAACCGTATTCATACCAATAGTAGGCGATTCCACAAAGCTGTATATATTTTGTATATAAGAGTGAAAACAGAAGTTTAAACACTCATTCTTCCTTCCTTTTAAATTGATACAACCATCCAAGTTTGCTCTTCATTCAGTTCATCTCCAAATATGGAGTAATAATTCGGAATCTAGCAACGAAATCAAAGTACAAATCAACATTTTTGGAAGCACCGAAGAGATCTCCGCAACTATCGCAACAGGGAGGAGATGAATAATTTTAAACATGATGCATTTCTAAATTTTTTTTCAATATTTTACTTTTTGAAAAAAAATAAGGGGTGAAGAAGGTTAATGAATAGATATTAATGTATATTGTAATGATGGTTAATGTATACTGTAATGTATTGTTTTATTTTTTCTTCCCTCTTTTAGTTTATAATTGATTTGTTGATATTTCCTCATACGGTGTGTTTTTACCATTCGATTGGCTCAAGCATCGGAACAAAGTTTCTGTAGAACGAATCGAAAGATATTTGAGATTGTGAAAATCCAAGAATTTCGATAACCGCAATGATGTTTTCGTTGGTTTCCCATGTGTTAAATGTGGCATTTAATTTCAAACTTGTCACATATCTAAAATCGTATGGGAGACTAAGCCGTACACAACAGATATGAACCTCCTTATTATTATGGAAGCGGCTACACAGAACATGTGTACCCTTATAAACAAAGACGCATAGTTTTTCAATATTAGATTTTCCTCCCTCTTTCCGATTTGGAGTATTTATTGAAATTGTACGTGTTCTCTTTAAGAAACTAAAATAATCTTTTTAAATTTCTAGTTTCATTCATAAAATTTGGGTAATACTATATAAAATAGGGCGGACAAGGTAGCAAAAAATTTCCATAATCAAAAAACATTTGTTCCTCCGACCGACGCCTTACCTGTCATTGTACTATCTGATAATCGGGCCTGGTAATCAATATGGAACAGACAAGCTTACAACAAACTGTGCAATCCAACCTTCTATTAAAAGTTTTAAAAACCTCTGCTGGGAAATATGCTATTGTAACAAGACTTAGAGTAGGACACAGTTTCACACAACGCCCTCTTATACGCTCTGACACGACACCTATGCGCACTATAAACGATTGCATTTTAAGTATAAAACATATTTTATGTGAATGCTAAAATTTTAATACACAGAGACAAATTCATTTTAGAGTGCAAACTATTAATTTAAATGACATATTTGAGACAATCCTTATGCATATTTTTTCATATTTTTAAGAGAGATTAAACCGATCAATCTGACTTGAGTTATAATGGCTCTTTTAAATTTTAGTGTGCGATTCGTATACAAAGAACGCTTGGCGCATTATGGCCAAGCGTTCTTGGCAAGCACGTTTGGCCTTTGTGCTATAAACCAAGCCAACCGACCTTTAGATAAGTTTTTAGATTTTTTTTATATGAATTACTTTTAATTTCAGAAATTAATTTTGTTTTGGTTTCGGTTAGTCTTCTTTAAAAAAAAATGTTTATTTTTTTTTCATTTTAGTGCAAAAGGGCTAAAAGTAATCAATGGACACTGTAGCCAGTTGTTGAATGATTTCATTCCCTCTTTTTTATATTTTCTCCATCATTATTTTATCCCTATCTTTGCAAGAGAAACTGAAGTTGAAAAAAGCTTTAATTTCTACCAGTTTGATTGTTTGGAAATTTCATTTCAAATATTTTTCTCAGGCTTCCAAACATTAATCAGATTAACTGTGGAACTATTTAATTACGATTTTTGACTTTTTTGTAAGGAAATAAATTATTCTTCAATAGCATTCACCAATCTATCTGCTTTTACTTTTACAATGAAATGTTCCCTAAAATTCCCTGGCTGAAATGTTCGCGAACAAGGAAAATTCTCATTGTTTTACTTGTACAAATTCACTACTCCCGATTCATTGACCTTCATCGGGTACGTGTGATTGTAGCCCAGACATTTTCTTCGATTTTTGTTTTCATTTCGCGACGTAGAACAGTCTAGCTCGATTCACACCTTCACTAGTCCATTGTCATTTGTCCATTCTTGTAAATTGTCATGGATCATTTCCTGCAGGAAATGACTATTACGAGCTTTGCAGTAAACCAGCAAAATTTCAAGTCTGCTTGAAAGGGAAAAACTTCAACTGTATAGTATATTTTCTTTTTAAAATTATAATTGATCAACCAGTTCCTATGTATGCCACGGTCGAGAGATCGACGAGAAGCAGAAATGTTGTGTCGCGTGAGCTTGCCTGTGATGACAATGCCCCCGTATGAATTTTAATGATTAATGTATTTGTCAGAGGATTCGCAAGTGTCTGAAGTTCGATGTAAAACAAATCTAATCGATTCTTTGTCGCAAATTTTTAATTTGTTTTATAAAATGTGCATCTCGGTTTATTTTAAAAGTGCATCGCTTCTTCGTTTTGGAATTGTCTCCAACGAAAATGGATAACATAAAGGGGTAAGTTTTTTTTTTATTTTTATAGCAATCTCTTAAACTTCTATAACACTTGTGTACATTTCACTTCTGTCGTCGTCTTTTCACAAAAGGATGTTTACTTTTTGTATGATGTCTTTTTCCCTCTTTAACACGATGACGGTCTGTCTGCAATCGGTGATGGACAATTGCAACTTGCATTAGCTGATTCTTGGGGAGTTCCATGAAGATTTCAAACTTGCAGAATAAAATTATTAATTTTTCAAACAATTTTTTCTAAAAAATGGCGGACTTCTATAGCCGTCATTTGTTTTTTATGTATCGATTTCCCTAATACACAAAAGACGGCTATAGACGCTTGGTAGCTGTGCAGACAAAAACGATCATTTTTTGGCAATTTAACAAAAAGAAAAAATAACTTTATTTTTTTACATCAATTCAGTTAATTTGAATTCATTTAGATTTTTCTGCAATACAAAATTTAAAAAAATCAAGAATAAACACTTATATTAGCATAACGAAAATTTCGAGATACAAAATTCAATTTTGAGAAACATTTGTAAGGGAGCGTAAATGATAGGTGATCTTAATGATAAATATTTCATCATTCATCCTTGCCAGAACAATGAAGACTTTCAAAGGAAATAGATTTAACACTGACATATATTTAAATAATTTATTTATAATAAGAATATAGGACGGCAATAGCCGTCATTTGCATCTCAATCACAAGCATTGGATGTCTATAGACGTCATTTACTTCAATGTGTTAAGCGTGTGATTGCCGCGTTAAAATTCTCTAGGTATTATGTACATGAAATTAGGCAAGGGCCTGCTATTCGTGATGGCCGAGAGCTGAATGTTTCCAATGAAATTCTGAAAACAAAGGTTCGGATTATCAAGTAGGCAAAGTAACTAATTCCCTAGGGATCCCCACAACTCCGGGGGTCCTGAGGCCTTCATTGCTTTCCCCTCGCTTTCAGGTTAATTTAATTGCAAGTTTTCATTTGATTTACAAGAGCCTTGTACTCGAACTTATTCAAATTAAAATCAAGCATCGTTTAAATTTCAAAACATTAATCTTATGATTTTTTTTTTGTTTTCAAATTCGCTTGCAGATTAGTGTGGTCTAATCTTCTTTTTTTACAGTTCGCTGACTCGCAAATAAACAGCCGTGGCAAACTTTGCATTAGAGTATTTAGATTGAGTGAAAAAAATTGTATTTTCCCCCATTTTGTTTAAAACTACTTAAAAATTTTTTGCACACAAAGATACTGAAACAATTTACTTGAAGATGACCCGCAAATAAATATTTATTTCATTTCGCCATAATATTTGTTACTTGAAAAACGCTTGTGTAGAAATTAAAATAAAAATCAAATATTTGTTTTTGGAAGTTTGGCAGAGGAAGAAGGGTGGGACTTGCATTGCCTGTAGGCTCCAAGAGGGCTTAGTTTCGGCCATGTGATTAGAGTATTGTTCTGCAGATAATACTGTCGAAGTAAATATTGATCGAGTGTTACTTATGTATCAATGACGGCTCGTAGCTTGACATGCCTCAGGCATGATCAGCCTGAAGTTCAATGACTTTTAACGCAGGGAAATTTTTTTCTGCATGAAAACTTTGATACTTTCTTTCATTCTTGCAACAAATAAAATTTTGTAAAATGATGGGAAACGATATCAGTCGATTAAGCGACATAAAATAAGACATCTCTGGCATTGTTTTCATTTACCTGAACTTGAACGATTTCTTCTGGTCAATGAAAACAGATATTTCTGTAAATCAAAATTTCAGTTGATTACTTCACAACGCAAGAACTGCACAACTTACTTAGACTCTTGCAAGACTGTCGTTTTTGTTTGCTCCGCTCTGAGATGTAAGTTTGGAATAACGAAAATGGTAACTGAAAATCACAACCCAGCTTCGCAAGTTATTCAAACTTTGCAGTTGTTGTTAACCTTCTGTGAAATCTCATGACCATTCGTTAGATAGTATCGGGATAATTCTCTTTAAAAAACTAGAGGTTTTGTACCGTTATAGGTTTCGATTGAAAAATGCAACAGGATCAACGGTTCTTTTCAACTAAAATCTTCTCTAAGAAAATATTCTCAATTCTCTTGAAAGTATTTTAATTCGCAACATTAGAGAATTTTCATATAATGCCTATCTGATATTCAGGTAAATTCGCTACATTGCATAAATTGAGATTTTGGCTAGGAATACAATTGTATTCGAATAGTTTTAAATTTTAATTTAGTGTTTTTTCTCAAAGATAGAGAAGTGGTGTCGTGCAACCATGCAGTTAAACTTTAAATGTTATATAATTGAAATTAAGTTGCTTGTGTAGCCTTTTAAGCAATCTTCTTCAGGCGTGACTTGCACTTCTATGAAAATTTCTCATAGAGTTGGATGCTTGCAACTTTTAGTGTTATATTATTTATATGTTACAACAGTACATTCCATTCAAAAGTATATTCTGGGTACTAAGAAAGTGATTTCGTTAGAACGATACAAATGGTAAACGAATATATATGCAAAATTTTAAAATTGATTTGTAAGATCGTCGTACTATGGATGTCCAAAGAGAAAGCATTAATAGGTATATTTAAATTTGAAACGTACAGGCTTTGGATAAATTTTTCAGTTTACTGTACCCTGTTCTGTATAACAGCATTTGCGATTTTCCAGAAATTCAGAATAACTTCCCGTTTATTTCGCTATGAGCATAATTTTGCGAATTGATCGATGGTCGATCTAAATCTTTCGATTCTCGTTATAACTACAATCTTAACACTAAACATACAAACATTTCGCTGATATGTTAAAACTGCAATTTGAAAACTGTTATTTGACCGGTTTCTGTACGTGAAGGGTTGAAATTGCTTATCAGTTTCTAAAGGAATATTATAAGAGTCGCAGTAAATTCCAAAGTTTCATCACGAAACAAACAAAGACCCGTGTAGTATAGGTTAAAAAGGAGTTTAAACCGTCAAAATAATGCTATATGTGTATCTCTAAATAGAAAATTGTATTATCCTAAGCAAGTGAGTCTGGAAACCTAAAATTACTGAATGTGAATTCCATTTCAGCATTATACTCTCAATTTTCTGTATTAGTTACAGAAATTTTGGATTGCAGTACCTAGAAATAAATTTCGTGCACTAATAACTATAACCCATTCATAAAAATTCAAAGGAATAAAGAATAATAAAATCTGTATTCTCCCTTTGGGCTCAATTGATTTATTAGACACGCTTCTCATGTTTTTATTGTAGTGACTTCAAATAAAACTAACTTCTAAACTTAGATCGCTTTCATCGATAGAATAATTTTCTAACTTGAAGATTCTTTTCCCCAGATATTGTGAAAATAGTTAAAATAAATACTATCCAAAAAGAAAAAAAATTGAAATTTAAACCAAAGTCCTTTAAACTATTTGATTTGCAAATTGTTTACCAGGTGCTAGTTTTAAGAGTTTGAAACTATTTACACGCTTTTGCTTAACATGACTTGTTACATGTTCAAAAAGATGAAATTTTGTAATCGATTTTTTCACTTCCCCTTTTGATGTACTACAGTTCTGAACTTCTGTAGATGAAAGTTCCCGATGATAATGCGGAAGTTTAATACCTTCAGAACTTGCCACCATAAGGCGCTACGCAAAAAAAGTAAAAGATTCCATAATATTTATAACAATGCATATGAAGTGTAGAAAACAATAAATTTCTTTAAGAACACGATTTTACTAATGTTCTAATAAGTAATTTCTTTACAAAAGATATGGACGTCAAAACAAAATCGTAAGCATACGTACAATACTATAAAGAAATTAAGCCACAAAGAACATAAGAAAATATATAAACATTCATTTAATTAATATATTTTTATAAATGTTATAAAACTCCAGTTTGTTCTATTTCTGTGAGGCGTTGCATTTTTATGATTTTGTTTTAATGTCCAGATTTTTGTTTTAAAAATATTATATGTATTAGTGCACTAATGAAAGGGTGCTTTTAAGAACCTCTTACTCATCTTTAAAAATTTTCCAAAAGCAGCAGCCAACTTTATAGAAGTTTTATAGTCGGATAGCCTTTATAGCTAAGAATAGATAACATATTAAACACCATTTTAAAGTAATGCATAATTAAGCGGAAAATCGTGCGATTTCAGAAGCTTGCCGTTTCATTGAGTCAGGTGCGTTTCCTCTGTCGAATCAAGGCTATTTAATTGATATTTAGACTATCTTTTTTATTATTCACAAGTTTAAATACGCATTTCCACTATTTGCGAATCCTATTCTGTACGCACTTAAAGTAAACAATTATTATCAAAAAATGACATTTACCTGTTTAGTTGCACCATTTATAGCAAAGAAATCTCCTTTTGACACTTCTTGTTCTACCTTCGTCAACACACTATTGAAATGTATACAAACTTGTCCGTTGACGTGCGATTTCTGGACAGACGGCCTGGGCCTTTTGAAACAGGAAGTTAAGTCTCTCGACTCCGATATAAAAACATGCGCGTTCTCAGTGAATTGTTGCGGACTGCGTTCAACAATTGGATAATTTCCTTAATCTTCATTATACCACGTAAGAATCTCGAGTGAATAAAGATTCTGCTTCTTCAAATTTTTTAACAGCTTGTAAAGACGCATTTAATGGTCCTCGGAAATAGAGCTGAGAGCTTGGAATCAATATAATACCAATAAACTAATTTCGTTTACTTTCAAATTGTTCAGCACCGTTTAGTTTAGACGGGAAATACATCTGTGAACTGTATAAACGCTTTAATGTTCTAAATGTCTGTTCATAACTTTTACTTGTACGGTGCCTATGTAAGTTTAATTAACTTACGACTTCGAAATAATATCTCAGAGTCTCACTAGATGTCTTTACGAATGCATGCAATTAGAGAGGGTATAAAACAAAATTGTTTAACGTTACTTCCGTCCTTTTTTAATAAGTCTTTAAACCGTCATATTCAATCGACGATTATATTTTTATTGTTGAAAATGGATATTTATATTGTGGGAAGACAATTCATTATTGTATTTCCACTACATTAAAAAACCGGCCTAGGCCTTCCAGAGCAATGGTAGAAGATCTGGCAACAAAAATTGAAAGTTTTTGCCATGTTCAATATGATTAAAAGAAAAATATTAATTTTTACGGGGCTGCGCTATTCTGTCGGCTCAAAACACTTTGAAATATTATCCATTAAAATCATTTGCCATTAGAATTATAGACCCACACCAACCCAGCCTACCCGAAAGTGTGTAAGGTCTGAAAATCATTTTCCATGCTCTTTTCAATCATTTTCCGTGCTATTTTCAATAGTTTTTCTGTCTGTAACGACCTAAAAGTTAATTCAAAGGGGTAGGTCAATTAAAACTCTCCCTCCAGATAACTCGTGATGAGTTCGTTCCATAAATGTCCAAAATTTAATGCTCGTATAATGAAGATTCACTGACGATATTAAATCTTCAGTAATATTGCCCCCCGCACATGTGCTATAGGGTGGTCCTTATATGAAGGTTAAAAGTTTTTTTTTGTAAATTTTCTATGGAGCACCCTGTTATTTTGATCTATTATATAAAAATGATATTCTGTAATTTTTTCAGATTTTTAAGGGTTGCTACCACGGCTGAAAGTTTTTGAATTTTAGGAAAAATTAGAATCGAACTAACTTCAGTTAAACTAACTTCTATTTATTAAACATTTCATGCAATCTAAAAGATTTTCAATTTTGTTGCACAATAAACAAACCTATGAAGTTAAAAAAGAATTTCAGTTTACAGAATTACAAAAAAAGAATTACAGTTTATAACCTTTTAAGATATTAAAGTAAATTTTTTAGAGTCCGGATAGTCGCTTCTAAATTATTTTACTAACAGCAAGTGCTGCCTGTTCTCTGTCTTTTGTATGAAGTTTGTTATTCTTTTCCATTAGTGCCAGTCCACGTTCTGCTACATTATTTACAACTCTTAATGAACCAAGGGTTGCTTTACTTTGCTTCTAAGATTCGTCTTTTTCCATTCTATAACATCTTTCCGCAGAAACCCTAATGGTACATTCAAGATTTTTGAAAACCTCATTGTGTTAGTTAATATAAAATTATGTAAACCCTTTTGAAGGACTATATCTGGATAAACTCGTTTCAAGGGTTCATCATTTTCTTACCTTTTTAAAGCATCCGCCATTTTCCTCTCCGTTTCTTGAAAAACATAGTCATCGTCAGAAAACGCAAGGACATCAAGTTCGTCTTGCGGGTACCTGAAGATGGGTCTACTCGCGCCCTGCCCTATATCTGGGTCGTCTGCATGACAGCCGCTGCAATAACTTCGAGTACTGAGGCCGGAGTCCTAGTATCCAGTCACCTGTCCACGGGACGACCTCTCCCGAAGGAGGTACGTACTATCACTGGTGGAGGGACCCAAAGCCCCACCATTACTATACCCACAGGGGAAGAGAGTTCCTCCTTACTTAACCGGCAGCAATTCAAATCCGACTTCGTTTACAGAAAAATTGATGAAACAAAAAAGAAAGTAAAATCCATTAGGACCTTAGCTTTCAATAATGGAAGTGAAACACGGAATTAAATATTATGTGTGTAAACACTGGCAACGGTTTGAATCAGATTGCAACAATGAAAAGTATTGTTTTAAATTATGCTTAGAATATTTTTAGAAATTTTTTTAAATTAGAGAAAAAAAATACGACAACTTCATTGATATCATTAAAAAGATGAGTTTTTAAATTTTCAGATGGCGGCTAGTACTGATCAAAAATACTATTTTAAACTTTCGCAATAAAAGTGGAGCATTCTGATTTGTTAGCTAGGCTTGAAAAGTGAAATGAATTGGTAAAATCGGTCCAGTTGTTGAGACTGGGAACACAGTCAAGGTTTCCCCTCCTAGAGAATGTATAATAAAATAGTGTTTTTGCGATTTTTCTCGAAAATGGAAGAATTGAGATGGAGAAGCTGCCATTGAAGATGCATCTAGGGTCGTGAGCTTTCATATAAAATAAAAATTGGCGAAATCGATCCAGTGGTTGGGGGACTCTCTCAAGAGTTTTTCCCATTGAGAATGTGCATTGAAGTAGTGTTTTTCCGATAGCTCTTGAAAATGGAGGGTGATGAGGGATATGCAATCTTCGATGACATTTCTAGGAGTCATAAGCTTCGATATGAAATAAAAATCGTCAAAATCTCTCCATTGGTTGAGGCTGGGGATTGGTCCTCTTGTTTTTCAAATTATTTTAAATATATAGACTAGCCACATTCGGCGACCAACTGTTCGCCCATAATATTAATAGCTAGTAACTTGCAACTTGGTGAAATAAAGTGGCGAATTGGCGGTTGTAGAGGCTGAAGGACTCTGTCAAAGTTTTATTTTGCAATATATTTCGAAAATAGAAGGTGGTGGGTGGCATGAGAACATTGATGGCATATGTAAACATAAGTTTCCGTATGAAATAAAAATTATCGACATCGGTCAAGTGGTTGGTACTGGATTACTGGTCCACTGGTTTTGCCAATATTTTTAAAAAGCCGCCTTCGGCGATCTGTTTGTTCGCCGGGAATGGGATTTCAATTGAATCTTGCATCATTTTATACTGATGGTTCTCTTAACAACGTAATTTTAAACTTCAGATTGTGGTAGATATTTAACCTATGTTCTATTAGTGACCTTGGACCTCTTCTGTTCATTGTCTACATAAATGTTCCTAATGGAGTCAAATAACTGACCATGTTATGTAACCTCTAATTCCATGTTGTCGGCACTATCTTCACTTTCTTATTCCTCTTGTAAAATCTGCATTTGATTTAAACATTAAAATGACTCGGCACATTTTATGACTAGCGGCATGATAGCTGGATTAAAATATGCCGAAAGAGAATGAAAAGATAGCAACCATATTCATTCAGGTTAATGGATACATTTCTTAATATATGTAATATCTCAGAGAGCTTGGTTTACAGATTCCACAAAAAGTTTCATGAAATAAAATATGAAAGCAAAATGTATTAGGATATTACCTCATCTTTCAGAAATGAAAGAGAAACATGCAAATATTTGTTTAAACAATGAAAACGGTTTGAAGTGCGTTGCAACAATGAAAAGTATTGCTGTAAATTATGCCAAAAATTTTTTAAAAAAATTATTAAAATTAGAGGAAAATTTGTACGACAACTAAATTGATATAATTGAAAAGGTAATTTTTTGAACTTTTAGATGGAATAAAAATGATTTTCGGAAGTTATTAATGGAAAACGCCAAAATTTCGCTTAATTTTTAATTAATTAAAATTCTAAATAAAATTTCAAAAAGGGCCCCGAGGTGCACATTTCCACTCTCCAAAGTAGGTTTTGCCATATTTCGTATTTCTAGGTCCAGCGGTCTGCTCTGTAGAGAACCAATACATACATAGACACACAAACACACACATTCTCCTTTATCATTATTAGAGATATGAAGATGTGCATTAATTTTTTTTAAAATTTGTTAATAATTATTTTCACTTGCTTCGGCTATTATTTTATTTTGTTATGATATTTAGATAATAATCTGCAATTTTTTTCCAATATCATTGCGGTACATTTCATTTCCCAAGAGATTTATGTTCATAATTCTTCATTTTCTATTATTGCTTGTCGTTCAGTCAGACAATTCTTACTGCACCGACATTATACAAATAGCTAATTCTTACAAATAATTAATTATTATAATTAATACTTAATTACCTTTAATTAAATCTAAAATTAATTATTATCTGTCATTTTAAAGTTACCTAAATTAGAAAAACTTTGCTTGCCGCCCGTCGGAAAAGTTCTGCCGCCGCCTCTGGGAGTCCTCTTGTAGGTATCACAATAGTCCAGTCAACGAAGGTCAAAAATGGGGATGAAAAAAACATTAAATCGTATAATTTTGAAAATTGATGCACGTGTTTGTGAGGGGCTTGTGATGAACATGCTAAAAGTCCCCGGTCCTGCGGGGTGAGCTCGCGGCGCCATCTTGGATTTCATCCCCCTTTTTTAGTTTTTCCTAAATATCTCGGAAACTATTCAGTTTCAAATGATTTAACAAATTAAAAAGCGTAAAATTCCCTACAAATACATACTTTTAGTTTTCTTCCAGCTTTAATAGCCTTGGAGATAATGGGTCTCAAAGGTTGCCGCCATCTTGGAAATCCAAGATGGCAGCAACCTTTGAGACCCGTTATCTCGGAAACTATTTTAAAGCTAAAACGAAAATAAAATCAAGAATTTGTAGGGAATTTTACGCTCTTTAATTTTCTGATTACATGTAATTAAAAATTGAATAGGTTTTGAGATATTCAAGAGAAACTAAAAAGGAGGGATGAAATCCGAAATGGCGATAAAATTTGAGACCCATTATCTCGAAAACTATTAAAGATGAAAGAAAAATAGCAATATGTATTTGTAGGGAATTTTACGCTATTTAATTTGTTAAATCAATTGCAATTTAAAAATTGAATATTTTTCGGGATATTCGGGAAAAACTAAAAATAGGGAATGAAATACAAGATGGCGACGCGAGTTTCCCCCCAGGATCGGGGACTTTTACTATGTTCTACAAGAGACCCTCGAGAATATTTGCACCAATTATAAAAACTATATGATTTTTTGTTTTTCTTCAAACCCTTCGTTTATTGTATTATCAATTAAGATTTTTTTGCAAATTCATCCGTTTTGAGACCAATTATCTCAAAAACTATTAAAGCCTGAAGAAAAATCAAAGTACCAATCTATAGGGAATCGTACGACCTTTAATTTGTTAATTCACATGTAATTTCAATTTTGAATGGTTTTCGAGATATTCAAGAAAAATTGAAATGAGGGGAGGAAATCCAATACGGCGGCAAGCTTTGAGACCCATTATCTCCAAGACTTTTAAAGCTGGAAGAAAAATAAAATTATTTATTTGCAGGTAATTTTACGCTCTTTAATTTGTTAAATCATTTGTAATTTGTAAATAGAATAGTTTCGAATGAATGAATGAATGGTTTTCGAGATATTCAGGAAAAACTAAAAAAGGGGGGAATGAAACCCTTAGGGGGGGAATGAACTTTTAGTATGTTCATCATAAGCCCCTCACGAACATGTGTACCAATTTCCAAAACTATATTATTTTTTGTTTTTTTTAAATCCTCTGTTTACTGTACTACAAATGTCCAAGAAACTTGTTCATCGCTCACTTTGAAATTTCATAATTGATACCTTCATCCTCTTTTAGGCTTTTAACAGCTGAAACCAGCTATTCACGTAACATTTCACAACAAATATCGCAAATTCCTGATTATTCTTTTTCAGACAGTTTAAGCTAATCTCTGAATAAAATATATTTTCTGAAAGTAAATTGTCTTTCCCATTCATCAAGAACGATGTAATCCCTCTGGAGCTCTAAAGCGTATTCTTCTTTTGGGAACTCCGAGAAATATGATGTGAGCTCTAAACGTTCTTTTTAGTCGTCTCGATTCTGGAACTCCTCAAGCTTATTTTTGGTATCTGATGCACTATTGATGACTTTTTCATGAATTAAAACAACAGATATGGCAGTTGCAGTTTGAAAATTACTGTGATCGATTAAGCTCCACTAAATTTTACATCATTTGAACATTAGTATGTCAGGCCCTTTTGAAACCCCAATTTATTTAACAACTGCCTGAAGCATGATTTATAGGACACGATAATGACACGCCATCTAGAGCATTTATTTGTTCATCTTTGCTCAATAAGGACACATGCTCCACTTCGTAACCCTGTGATTACTGAAGCTGTGAACACTAAAACATTTTATTTGATCAATAATTCCCCAGGATTCTAGAGTTTTGTGAGTAGCAGGAGCTGTCGCTTTTCCTGTTCCTGATTAAAGTTTTGGTATTGAAAATAATTGGTCAGTGCCTTTCCCTGAAACAATAATTGGTAGTCTATCAACAGTTTCACTACCTACAGTATCTTCTAAAATTCTTCCATCCCAGTGTACGGTTAAAGGAAAATCAGCTGAAAACTCATTTTTTAAAAAATCTTGAACTCTATTTTCTCTACTTTTCATTCTGAAATGCCAAATAGGATTCGTTCACATCGTTACTCGGATGGATAACAATAATAATAATAATACTTCACTATAATAATATTTAAATAACTTTTGACTAAGCCTACTATAACTTAGCCATCAAACATGGACAAAAAAACCCCATTCAGACAAGTATAATACACTCAGTACAGTAGCTGACTACAAAATGATCTGCTTGAGTCAGGCTGAGGTTGGGAGTGTGACTGTAAAGTGCGCGAGCGTATTTAGGCATAAAACACTCCTATCTCAAAATGAAACCTGACTGGGTTGAACCTATAGTGGAGATGAGAACCAGGGGGAATGTACTCTCCTATATTCAGTAGTTGTTATTGATTATTATTTATGTGCTTTCCAGCTTGTTTTGAAGTTTATTAAAATTTATATAGTATTTATATAGCTGATTTTTCAAAAATATTGCTTGGTAGCGACTCCTAAATTTTTACGCAAGTCGTATTTCAGGCCATAAAACAAAAGAATTGCCTTTAATATATGAAAATTTTTGCGTACATATAAGTTTTTTCATATAGAAATGCGATTTTACAGAAGAATAAAGAAAATGTAACTTTTCTCTAGTTTTATTCCCGGGAGGGAAAAGGCACATTTTTGTGGATGAGAAGCTGCTCGACTCAATATCCCGGTTCTTACTTCCCCTGAGGATACAACTGTGGTGGTGTTGCGTAGTTAAGGGGCCGTCGCCGATGATAGACGTACCTCCTTAGGGAGGGAGCCATGGCATGGGCTGCGCTGTAATGGGGTTTATTTTGCGCAGATCACAATACGTGGTGTACGGTCCCGTTAAGCCAAACCTTGGCTGAATAAGCTCTTAGAGAGCTGGAAAGCAACTGAGGAATTCTTCGGAATTTGTCTCGAAAGTGAACGTGCAAAACTTCACTGCCATTTACCTACTTCGGTAACCGATATAACTCTTTGGTAAACTATTAACTATTATTATTATTATTATTATATTATTATTATATTATTATTAACTATAATTATTATTATTAGTATAAGCAACTATTTGAGCGGTCTAATCCTTCAAATCATTTTTCCGGCCATCGGACATTGAACTCGCCTTGAGTAGAACTTTACTGAACTTTTCAGTTTCCTTACGAGTAGATTCACAGCAAATCTGCGATTGATTCCAGATGGAACTTTGACTTTCATTTACGCTATCTCATCCTGAGTTAGGCAGAATTTATGATTGATATTAATTTGTATATTTCTTGTAAATAATTCAGTAACCAAGAAGCTTTAATTAAAATTAATATCCTTATATTGCTGTGTCTGGTGAAATCTTTTCATAACTCAGTATCACTGGGCTAAGACCCTACAGTAGTATTATCTGAGGCGACCGGTCATTCAGATTTTACCGGACAGGGCGGGTTTCATTATGCGATGTCTCTTTTTTCCCGCAAGTCTTTCAGCTAATTCTTTTTTATCCATTTCATTCATATAAAATCTATTTTACATAAAATTGTTTCGACATAAAGATTGAAATTTAATATTTTGCATGTAATTTATTATTTTCTACCATAGCTATAGCGATAAATAAATCTGAAATAACACACGACTGTATAACACACTATCACACTTTGAGGTCCGCGATATTTTCACTAATTATTGATATACTACTTGAGCATCAATTACCGTCCGATTACATTTGAGAAAATTAAGATAAATTTGACTTTTCCTCTGCCAAACAACTCGTGCTTTTAAAATTGTTCATGCCATCGCAGAATGCTTTGTTGGCAAAGTGGTTTTGTTCCATTCTGTCTCTGAATGAACGCTTTGCGATAACCTATGAAGTCTTCTCGTATTCTAAAAATCGATTCCCTTTTGCTGAGTAAATGCCATTCTTGAGGCGGCTACCGTTTTTATGCTCATACCTCGTGGCACACGCAAATTATAAAATTGATTTAAACTTGGATACTTAACACTTATTTTCGCGTAGCAATCTTGATTCCCTGTGTAATATTTTTTTGAAATTTAATGTTTAAAAATTCAATGAATCATTTATAAACAGCCTGCGATTCAAGTGAAAGTATGTAGTATAGAAATGTAAAAAATTTAATGATTTTTCAAACTTCCATCCATAATGAAATATTAATCAAATGTAATCAAAATGAAGGAATTAAATATGAAAAAAACTAGTTAAAGCTCCCCGGATACCTGAAATCGATATCAAGTCTTATAACTTGAATTTTCATGAGAGAATTTCTCTAGCTTTTACTGTAATTACACTTCTCGCGAAAATTAAAGGACAATCTGAAACTATACTGCTAAGTAAAGTTTCGAACCATTGTCTAATGGTATAATTAGTGAGCAGAAGTTTCCACTCAGATTATTCTTCAATTTAGCCGACTTGTCTAGTGGAGATTAAGTATAATATGAGTATTTATACGATTGAATCTTATTTTAATGAATCGTGAAAAAGGAGAAGTTATTTAGTACTGAAGGGTTTTTTTACTAAAGGTTTCACCCAAGTTGCTAAAAATACGTATGAGCTTGAAGCTGGACGAAATCTCCCCTTAACTCTCACGTGCAAAACGTTCAGCTAAAAAACACCTTCTGAGAGCAATGAATTAAGTTTTAGGAGGGAAATGTGCAAACAGAATGGTAGGGAAAGTGTTCTTGGGGTAAGTTCTCGGCTTCGGGATCAGAGAGTTCCAAGTCTGAAACTAAGTTTCACCCAATCATTCCTCCGGGTATGTGGGCCTGTTGCATATTAAATCTGGCATCGTAGGTCCAAACGTCCTCCCGCTGGTATGGCATGGTAACTTGGAGAGTAGGATGCCAGCTCAGCTGTCGTCCTCGGCATCTGGCCACGGTTCAAAATTACGAGATCCATCCCTAAATAGCCTTCGTGTTTCTTAAAAACGGGACTTAATGTAACTAAATTAGAATGGTACAAAAATATATATACCACCAGATTTTAAAGTGTTAAATGAGGGGGATTGGGCGGATGAACAAAAATGTTACCCCTATTTTTCACGTCAGGGAAATGCGAGATCAGCTGTCTTTTTTGGACACTAGTGGGTACTTTGACCTTTTGTTCAAAGTAAAAAAAAGACTAAACCTAACAATCACGCCTATGGTAATGCAACAGAGTAAATGTACAGGAGATTAGAGCTCCTTATAGACTCATTCCGCAGAGCTGGGTATTGAAATCCTGATACATTGGTAGTACAGTCCATAAAAAAGTATCCGAATACTTTTTGTTGCTCGTAATATAGAAATGTTAAAATCAAGTAAAATATATCATTTGATTTATTAATATATCCTCTTTGAATGCACGTAAATCATACTAGCGCCAGAAGCCGTCTCCATATTTATTTTCATAACAACTTAACATTTTCCAATGGCAATCCTCATCTTTTCTTCTTTGAAACAATTTCTCACATTCATAGCTCTTTGAATACTAAATTTTAAATAATTTGAAGTAAACCAACCGGACATAACTCAACATACATAAAACATTACATGGGCCAAAACATTTATCAAAATTTGAATCTGAAATTACCTGTTTTTATTTTAATTTTAATTTATGGAAAAACAGTTAAGAAAAACAAAATATAACAGTCAACAAAATTTGGATCTAACAGTAATTTAACAGTTACGATTTTTCAAAATTTTGGAGCAAAGTTACCTCATAAATGGGGATTCTTTGCACTGGTTGTTGGTTTTTTTCAATATTTTTCAGAAACAAATTCACTGGATGCAATTTTAGATATATTTATTGAAAACCTGGGTGGAAATGTACAAGAAAAAGTAAATTTTATAAATACCGATTATAATTAACAATTTTGCTTCATTTTATCCGGTCAAATCAGGATGGCGATTTAGAAATCCTTTTATCCAGTTATTTCTGGGTGTGTAAATAACATATGTATGTATTACCACACTTTCTTTGTAAGATAAATGTTTATTATCATTTTAAAATCTATACTATTAACAGGAAGTCACTGAACTGGACTACACGTTGCAACGGTCTTTCCTTCTAATGAGAGAAAACCAGGGGATCTCCATGCTTCCTTAAATGAATTAGCTTTCTTTTGTAACAAACTGTTCGCCTAGAGTATCAAAAGAAGTTTCTGCCTCTTTAAGAGTACCCTAAACTTGTGAAATGGCGTTAAATCAGGCTTCTAAGGTTCTGGAAAAAACTCCATATTCTTACAAGTCCCCAACTTCGTTTTATACACCCTAGGCAAATCTGTTCTTATTATTTAATACAATATTTTTTTTCTTATTATAAATACAAATATAAATTAAAAACCAACTGAGGTTGCTTTTTACCGCAAATTTCCATGGTGCAAAGAATCCCTCCTTTTCGGTGCAAAGTTATCCCAGGTCAGAAAAAATTCATTACAACTTAACAAATATAATTGGCATCCAAAGCAACAAAAGTTGATACTCAAAGCTAAAGCAGCGGTTTTGTTATCTTTCAGATTTAAATGCACTTGCCTTCAGAAATGTCCTACTTTCTTCACCACAGATAGATTTTTCACCACTGAAATTTTCGCTGAAAAATTGGCTCATTATCTCTTCCCTTTGTAACCTACTGAATGATTGTTATATACGTTAAAGGAACTAAATACACTAGTCAATGTTGCCACGAAGCTAAAAAAAAATCTCGGTCCCGTATCCCTAATCAGTTGATCTCTACTTCACATTTCACAAAAATTTTGCACTGATGCAAAGTTACCTCCACGAGTGCAAAGTAACTCAGTTTTACGGTACTTCGTCAAAGCAATTTTTCAAAAACTCTTTTTTATTATTTTATAGAGAACAAGGATTTCCCATAACTTTCTGCAATTCTTTAGATACCATTTTTCTATAACGACAAAATGTTTTGGTTTCAATGCGCGATAATTCTCCTCAACAATTTTCAGCTTTCGGATATTTTTTTCACGAACTGTACAAGATCTGTAACAGTTGGTAAGTCAAACTTTATCTGCATATTGCAGGTATTTTCTTATTTCAATAAAATTAATTGTTTCGGACTAATTTATTTGTGAATACGTTAAATTTCATATCTCTTTAAACTAATTTGCTCTTTCGAAGAAATATTTGGTTGATATGTGGAGTACTACGTCATTTTATGGAAATCTGCGTAGAGTACAATGATGGTAACATTATTGAATAGTTAAGGTATCCGACTGGTTTAAAATCGTTGTTTTTGATGAAATTATCAAGAAAAATTTTATGACTTAATTTTGTAGCCTGTTTAATCAGCTTTCTAAAACTGTCTCACTTTTTACTCTACATTACAAATGGAGTTACAGCTGTTTTATTACCGAACTGTAAGCATTATTTTATGTTGCATGAAAACTTTAAATGTGTTTTCTGAGAAATGATTCTTTTGTGGAAAACTGTCGACCGTAACAATGATTTCTCAAAAAGTTATTCAAGTATTGATATGAAATTTTCTGAGATTATTTTCTGTAATATGCTTGATGTTTTTCTCTAAAAACTAAGATCAATTTTACAATCAAGTATTATTTTTAAGTGCTTAAATATAAACGAAAAGCATTTTTTATGAAAGATTACCAGTTTAGTAACTATGTTCAGCTGTATCTCAAAACTATTTTGAAGTACAAGAAATATTTTAGAACATAACACAGATAACTGTCATGAAAATGTACTCCTACAAGGATTTATGCATATTTAGAATATGATTTTGTCTATGGCTGTTAGCGTAAGGTAAATATTTTAGTCATTTTTCTTTAAATTTCAGTTTTTTTAAAAAAATATTATTTTGAAAGCCTAATTTTATAATATTTTCATAGTTTTAAAACATACGCAGTTAAAAAATAACATTAAATATATATATATATATATATATATATATATATATATAAGTTATTTTTCTAAAAAATGTTTCCGAACACAGTCGGATACCTTAAGTGGATTCTCATTTAAAAATACAATCATGATTGTTTCTAACTGATCGGACTTTTGTAGCCAACGGTTTAAAGTCTATGTTCATTTCCACGAAGTTTGATTGTAACGAATTTACACGCTAGCATCTTCATTTCCTGGGAAAATGATAAAAAGGTTTTTCCCTTTTAGATCAGAAACGCTGCCTAGTTTGTATTCGAGGTAATTTCCGGGCAAAAAAGCACGTTGAAAAAAGCGTGATCTGAAACATTTTAGGTTAGTTCCTCATACGGGAAAAATACCTTAGTTCTGAATTTTAAATCCAAACTCCCTAATTTGATTTACTACCAATCGAGAAATACAAATAAATTATTAAAAGCTAAAAACATTAACATGTGATCCATCGGAATTTCTGAGTTCAATATAACGAAGATCATCTGTAAGGCATAAGCAAATTTGTAATGGTTCAAGAACATTTTCTTCAAATTCTATCTTTTCTTTCCAAAAAGATCCATATAATGTCTAAGAAATTAGTATGAGACTTTTATTTTTATCTCAAGGTAATATACGCATTTCTGAATTTGATCTCTTCAACAACTATGTTTATAAATACAAGAACTTAATTTTAATTGACTTTTACACACTAAATGATGTTTCACAATTGACATTAAATGCTAAATCTCGCAATATAAACTTCTATTTAGAAATGCAATTCTTGTTTTATGTCTCCTAAAAATAAGCTTCATTGTCTCGTATGCCTCCTAAAATACGATACATTGTCTAACATTGAACTTTGCGCATTATCTCGTACTATTTGCCTCTTACCGTTTCTCGACTTGCCTTCTTTCTTTTCTCGAGTTCTACCATTTTAATAAGCATGCAACTTGTTCAACTTTTAAAGTAATTAAATTAAACATTTAGAAATTCTACGCATTTTACAATAAAAATTTTGCGGTTGAGTATCGCCATCTGTATCATAGAAAGCAGACATGAGAGAATCGGCATCTCAAGCAAAAGTCTCCTAACACATCAATTAAACAAATATAAATGAAATTAGAGACTTTTTATTTGCTTTTACCAAAAGATTTTCTGCATCATTAGTTTCCTTCATAACAAAGAATTATTTTTTTTTTACTTATGAGAATTAAGTGTGTGCCGACAGCGGCGTTACACCTGGAAAAGGCTAATTAGATTCTAGTTGAAATTTTTTGGCCTGTACAAACAGGATAAATACAAGACATGGTCATGTGCTGGGTACGAAGCTGAAGTTTAAAAAAATTTCTCTTGTTTTTAAACATGTTAAATGTGCCAGTAAATGAGAGATGAAAATGATCAAGTTCAAAAATCCAAAAGGAAAAATAAAAATAACTGCAAGAACGAAAACTGTGAGACTGAATACCGAACCAATGAGGGTGATGTGCTCTGGGTATGTAGGAAAAAAAGAACCTCCACCAACCAATAGAACCAAAGAGACTCACCTTAACCTTCCATTTGTCGCCCCGTCTGCACGTACTTTATTCAAGTAAGTTTGTACAGGATACTTGTCTTGGATACAATAGGTTGAAACCCAATAATCATTGGGAGTGCTACAAGGGTGACGAGATCTTCAAATGAAACTGTAATGAAAAGAAAAATAAAACATATATATAAGATTAAAAACAATAAATACATACAATTTATACAGTGGACCGGAGGGAGAAATGATACATAAGGCCGCGTTCTTGCTCCAGTCCAAATTGTCCAAGGCCAGTCCTTTGGAGTTGTAGTGATCCTCCTGGGTGACACTGCAGGTTCCCAGAGTTGGTCAAGAGTCTCTTGGTGGGAAGAGAGATGAAGTCTTTACGCGATTGGCCAAACTAAGACAAACCCTTTGGGTGAGTCGGTCGGCGTGTGTTATGTATGTATGTATCCTGATGTGGACAATGTCGCCGATGCTAGTCCTCCAGATGGAAGATATCTCCTTCGTGTTCATGGACAAATTTAAGTATGGAAGAAACTCTATTGGAGATCTTTGGAAGTTGCTCTATTGGAGATGATGTGAAGGAAGGAATGTGACGGACTAATTTTGCTGCGGAGATGGGAAACTAAAGGGCAGTGTTGGGCGTAGTGTTGGATGTTGTCTGTTGTGTCTTCACCACATCGGCAAGTGCAGGCTTTGATGTTGAATCGGCGAAAGTAACTGGGGCAAAGGCCGTGGTTTGTGGCAGCTTGGGTGATGAATCTATTATCGATGCACCTGGTTGTGGAGACCTTCGGAAAGATGGCAAATGTGAAGCGTCCCTTGGTGTTGTTCCTGTCTTCCCATGTCTTTTGCCAATGCTCCAAGATTTTCTGTTTAAGTTGAGTTTTCAGGGCTCTTTCTGGAAGATTCAGGCTCAGATTGATGGTGGGCTTAGTTGAAGCTTCCTTCGCTGTCTTGTCTGCCGCTTCATTTCCTGCTATGCCGATGTGGGCTTTGAACGAATGCAGTGAGACCGTGTCATATATGAGGGCCCTGACATCTTCGGTAAGGTTGTTTTAGGGCTGGTGCTTTTTCAGAATTTTCAGTGTTCTGATACTGCCCGTGAATATGTGGCAATGTTGGGAAGGCCTGTTTGTTTTCTTCCAGAGCAGTGCCTGATGGAGGGCTGAGAGTTCTGTTTGAAAGACAGAATTACGGTCTTCCAGAGGAAACTGAAAGTCTGCGGTGTTGTTTCCTTCGATGATGTGGAAGGCTGCACCAACCCTGCCATTAATTTTAGGTCCATCTGTGAATATTGAGAAGCTTGATGTAGGGCTGCACATGTCCCACTGCACTTTGACTATTGTGCTTGGGTGGATCCAGGTTCTGTGATAAACTTCCAGCTGGGGACCTTCTATCTCCTCTCCAAAAACGGAAACGTGTGGCTGTTGATGTTTCATTTGGAAGATAGCAACTTCCAGATCGCAGTTAAAGTTGGCTGGTATTGTGCAGCAAGTAACTTGGAGTGCCGTTATGGAGGTTGTACAAAATGCTCCCGAAATTGTCAGGAGAACCTGACGCTGAATACTGTTGATTTTATAGATTTCTCGACATGTTCCTGCCCACCAGGTCGGCGCCGCATACGTAAGAATCCTCTCTAGAGCTCTTTTATAGAGGACTTTCAGGACTTTTTCCGAAAGTCCCCTCCTGCCTCTTGCGATGGTCAACCTGTTGAGGATTTTAGTTATCTTGCCTCGGATGTAATTGAGGTGGGCCAAACCATTGAGTCCGACATCTAGGATGACACCCAGCATCTTCATTTGCCTGATGAGCTTTATGGAATTGCCGGCAAAGGAGCAGTAAGGGAGGTGTTGTTGGCGCCCCTTCTTTCCAAAAGGAATTAATTGTGTCTTTTCGTAGGAGAACTCCACTTTGTCACTCTTACTCCATGTTTCTAGTTTTCTAGAGCTTGATTAACCCTTTCTTTTATTACATGTTTCCCCGTTTACGCCGCGAACACGTAAAAGTCGTCAGCATAGGCCAGGATTTCGGTGTCCTCTGCGAAATGAAGTTTTAAAACATCATTTGCAATGAGAAGTCACAGTAAAGGTCCCTAGTTGGAACTTGGGGACACCCTATTGAATTGGACCTTGTGATGGAAAGAAATCCGTAGCCCATGCTGACTTGACGGCCACTGAGGAAACTTGAAATCACTAGAAAAAGGTTCTTGGGGCAGTCGAAGCTTTTTAATTTATGAAGCATCAGTGGCCAGCACACCCGACTGCAGGCACTTTTGATGTCTAAAGAGACAACCACGCTGTGTTTATTTTGCTCTCTGGCTGTTTTAATCCATTGCTTGAGCTAGAGAATTGCCTCAGGGGCACTTCTGCCGGGCGTGAAACCAAACTGGTGTTGGTGCAGGTGGCTATTACTTAGGAGGCGATGAAAGAGTCTCTGCGTGATAAGCTGGTCTATGGCCTTCCCAAGAAAGTCCAGTAGGCAGATGGGTCTGAGAGAAGAAGGGTCCTAATCTTTCTTGTTGGGCTTGTGGAACATGACCACGTGAGCTGTCTTCCATCTTGTTCGGAAGTGGCCAGTGTTGAGGCAGCTATTGAAGAGGGAGAGGAAGTAGAGTGGGTTTGAGTAGAAGACTTCTTTGAATCCATCTGGGCCTGGCGCTTTTTTATTATTAAGGCTTTTGATAGCCTCTTCCACTTCCGCCAGAGAGAAGATTGTATCGTCTTGTGTGGACGGTGGGAGTCTGGAGGATCGGCGGTTTTTCACATGCACTGGATCAGAGTCTCCTTTATTGGAGGGGAAGTGTAATTCAAGGAGGGAGTTGATAGTTTCCTAGGGAGTTTGGGAGATGTTTCCGCCTTCCTTCAAAGTAGAACAGAGTTGGAAGTGGCGTCTGTCTGGATTTTTTGCCACCTCGAAATGAGTCTCAAAGGGCTCTTTCGGTGTGACTTTTTCACAGACTTCTGACCAGTCTTCCCTTTTGGCTTTGTTGAGTGACCAAGTGTACTCTGATTCCACTTTTTTCAATTGCGTCCTGAGGAAGCGCCTGCCACGAGAATACTTTGCGGCATCGTATTTTCTCTGCGCCCTACGGACGTTTCTCTTCATGATCTCCAGTTCCCTTGTCCACCAAGATTCCTTCTTAATGAGTTTGGGTCTTTTAATGAAGCTTCTTGAGCGAGCTTATTGATGTAGGAAATTACCCGTAAAGTACTGTTTAATCATTGCAAATGTACGAGCTAGATTAATTAGGCTTTCTGGCAATAGGCGGAGATACTGTTCTGCCGGAAGCAGCGCCATCTTTTTTCTGATCAAAACCGGAGTGCAAGCTCAGAGAGAGAGAGCAGTACTGCAGGCAACCGAAATGCTTTAACTTCTCTCGTTCCTCTGTTAATTACTTTTGGCGTTTAAGCCGCCCGATCTCCCAGTCGTAAGTAGCATGCTTCGATTAACTTTATAATGGTACTCCTTAACACTAAATACTCGGCTCTCCTCAATACTAAATCTTTAACGTATAATCTAGCTTAGCATTACAATCATGTCTCCATGTAAATAATCTTAACTTTTCTATGTACATATACCTTTTTCCCCCTGTAAATTCTCCCTAGTGTTGTAATAAATATTTGTTGTGTTTAATCGCAAAGTCTCCTCTTTTATTTTAAATAGTATTTTGTTTTAGGTTATTATCGGTTTGAATCCTTAAAATCTCCCTAGACATAAATCCCAAGCCACTAACCTCTTAAAGGTAACCCTTATGTGGTCGTTTTGTTCCTGAACGGAATCCCACATTGATGTAATGGCTTCATGAAGTTTGTCTGTTTCCAGATCTATTTCTCTTGGTGTATGGATCGTGGGAGGCTCCCATTTGTCTATAAAGTTGGAGAGTTCTCTCCTAAAAGTCGCCAGCTCCAAGTTTGCAAGTTTGGTTCTTCTTCTGATTTTTCCATTTGCTACTATTTTGCCTGTGTACAGGGAGAAGCTGATGCTGTTATGGTCGCTACATGTGGCCACCATGTCGACCTGACACTTGAAGATGTTCTCAATGAGCGATGCATCGCAGAATAAGACGTCAATCCACGAGATACCTCTTGATCCATAAAACGTGGGTGGGGAGTTTTCATCATTAAGAATTGCTAGTCCCCGTGATAGAGCAAAGTTCACAAGGCATTTGCCTCTGTCATCTTCTTGGGTGCCACCCCAGACGGGGCTCTTTGCGTTGAAATCACCGGCAATTATAGTACCTTCGTGAGGGATGTTAAGACATTGCTCTATTTGTTGGAGAGTGGTATTGATGTCTTCTGAGGGGGGCAGTAGATTGACATTATTAGGATGTTTTTGGTTCCATATGAGAATGTCGCTCCAACCACGTTGATCAAATGACTAACAAAGTCAAATTTTGCAGAAAATAACTTGTATTTTGTAGGTATTTAACTTCTGAGATTTTACATAATACAGAGATAAAAGTTCTTCAGTTATTTTACAAAATTTCTAGCAAAACGAAAGTTAGATTTTACCAGTTCATCCTGTTTATAATTTGCTCTTTTAAGTTCTTGGAAAAATTGTATGATATTTCTTATTTAAAAATTTTAAAGTGCCTATTCAGTGGAAAATCGCCATTTTTTTTAAAAGCCGTTATTACTTTTACTCTGCCGAGCATAGCCAAATTTAGCTCTTGCGCCATGAAAACCTACCTACCTACCTTATTTTTACTCGCCTCAATTGCATATTTAGTGAAGATTTTTCATGTGTTTGATTTACTTTGCTGTTTTATACATGTAATGCATCCATTGCTTTAATGGACATTGAATTACGTCTGAAACCTCCCCCCCTCCATTGGGGTCATTACGAGGTCTTGGGTGAGAAGTCGCCAGATAAGTAAGAGAGTTCTCACTTCCATGGTTGGTTACAGTAATGCTTTGTGGTAGAGTTACCTCCTTTTCCGATCACGAGACGTATCTTCTGCGGGAGCGGTTGGCCCGTGATGTTACCTAGGATTCCAACCTCAGCTTCCATGTTTGATGTAGTAACGATTATCTTTTGGATCCCCCGGATGCCAAGGCAGGGCGGAGGAAGTTCACTTCTTTTTGTGGTGGTTACGTCTAAATATGTCGTATGTAATTTTTTGTATCAAGCAATTGAGAGAAGATGGTACTTTTCCTGCATAAAATATTCCATCATTACGTGGGGCTGATTAAGTTTGTTCGAAGACATTCTATTTCAAATACCCCTCAGGGGCCCATCTTTTCCAGATGTGACTGGTCTCACGACCCCGAGGTATCCTAGTGATCCGATCTCCCTTCAGGCTTATCTTCCCTTCCAGCTTCTAATTTTCACTTTTCTATTACCCTCCGTCCACTGCAAGCGGGGGCTCTCCAAGAAAAGCTGTCGCCGATGTGTTGGCTTCTTGCCTCTCATGGAAAGCAAAAACCCCACCTGTTGACTGTACGTGGTGACCCGTCAGAAGAGTAGTGCATTGTCGGTACATGGAGTATCAATTCGGCTGGTATCTTGGTCACATATGTGGCTAATCTGCTAGGGATCGAGTGAAAAGTGGTAGACGTTTGGGGCTTGGCGTTAAGGGTGGTCAACGTTCCAGGAAATGACCCTGAACGTATATGTCCTGGCTAGCACTAACGTGTATACCGAGGCTAGGATTTCCCATAGTCGGTAATTACCTTCCCTTGTTGAGCACCATGGTGGGCGGTGCCGTCGGGGCCCGAATTCTCTTTGGCCTTGGATGGCCCATCTTCATCCCACAGATGTTCCTATTGATTCAAAATACTTTGTCATGAATACTACTAATACCTTTCACAGAGTTGCACCATTTCTAGTACATAAGTCTATCTTGTCCACTATTGGTGAAGTAAAAAATATAAAGAAAAACTACGTTCTGGTGATTTGTTAGTCGAAATTGCAAATACTTCTCAAGCCGCAGTTCTTAGCCAGTTAACTCAGCTGGGCAACTTATCTGTTACTGTATCGCCCCATCAATTTCTTAACTTATCACGTGGTGTCAATTCGGATCTAACAATGAAATCTGTTTCTGAATATGAAATCGTTGTAGAGCTTTCCAGTCAAAATCTGTGCCGCCCGCAGGATAAATACAGGGTGGCCCAAAACGACGGCATAAACTCTGCACAGCTAGATTCCTCCTTGGGAGTACATAAAAACTGCCCAAAGAAGCGTTCCTGTACGATCCATAGTTTACGAGAAAAATACGAAAAACAAAGTATGACGTCACTGCCGGTGCAAGAAAAAACACTTTATTGAACATATCAACAGCAGTATATGCACAATTTAAAGCAGATGTTCAAAGTGTCCGCCGTGCATGTCGAGGCAGGCTTGAGCACGCCGTGGAATGGCTGTCATCACACGTTGCAGCATCGCGGGGTCCACCGAAGTACAAGTAGCTTGCAGACGATCAACTAAGTCCATTTATGTTGTCACTACGTCTCGATACACCAGTTCCTTGAGATGGCCCCATAGGAAAAAATCCAACGATGTAAGATCTGGCGAACGTGGTGGCCATAGAACCGGACCCCCACGTCCGATCCAGCGGCCGGGGTATTCCATATTCAGCCAACAACGTACAGGAACTAAAGTCCCTGTATTGCCGCTAATGGTATGTCATCGAGGAACTCGGTTAAGACCTCATTGAGAAACACCAAGTACGACTGTCCCGAGAGCCGTTCAGGCAACAGATATGGTCCAAGCAGGCGATCCCCGAGTATGCCGGCCCACACGTTAAGAGACCAACGTTCCTGATGTTTTTGCGGCCGGATTGCATGCGGATTGACCTGGGACCACATATGGCTGTTGTGATGGTTGAATACCCCATCACGAGTGAAACATGATTCATCAGTCCACAGGATATGTGCAATGAAACCATTGTCTGTGTTCTGTTGCTGCAACAGCCATTCACAGAAGGCCACGCGTTTCTGAAAGTCATCTGGTTTCAGACCTTGCACGGTTGTGTACCGAAATGGGTGTAGCCTCTCAAACAGTAAAAGCCTGTGCACAGTACTTTTACTCGAAGTCATCTCACGGGCTAATGCGCGTGTGCTTACCTCGGGCGTCTCTTCTACCCGCTGTAGAATTGCATCCGCCTGTGCTACCGTCAGGCCGCTCCGCGGTCTTCCAGTATCGTGAAGATTGGCTGTTGGCAAGACGCTTCCCGTATTTCGCAGTCTGTCGTCCAGCCTGCGGATGACGTTGACATCAGGAGGACGGCGGGACGGATATCGACGGGCATACTCCCTAGCAGTTCGTAAGGCATTTCCATTACATCGGCCGTACATCAAGTACATGTCGCAGTAGTCACGAACGGAATACATGGCCACCATATGAAGACTACCGATAGCTGCAAGATGCAGCCTTTTAAATAGTACCAGTTCAACGGCGGCTTAACGTCATTCCATGGCGCGCGCGCATGCATGACGCGATAAGCGCGGCGAACGTTTTAAACATTATCGTCTGGAAAGATATGCAAATACTGTTGTTGATATGTCCAATAAAGTGTTTTTTCTTGCACCGGCAGTGACGTCATACTTTGTTTTTCGTATTTTTCTCGTAAACTATGGATCGTAAAGGAACGCTTCTTTGGGCAGTTTTTATGTACTCTCAACTAGCAATCTAGCTGTGCAGAGTTTATGCGGTCGTTTTGGGCCACCCTGTATAAGGCGTGACAGCCGTATAATACCTACTCAACGTGGCGTTCTTTTTCTACCCTGGAAGCATCTAAATTCGTCCGAGCTTGTTACATACATACACTGCGATGTTCGCAAATATGTTCCGAATCCTCTTGGTGCTTTAAGTGCCAACTATTCAGACACTCTCATGCAGCTTGCCGTGGTACACCAGCATGTGCCAAATGTCCAAACTTTAGTCATGACACAGATTCTTGTATTTCTGACACATTTAATTGTATAAACTGCTCTGGACCCCATCCAGCATATTCACGAAATTGTTCAAAATGAAACACTGAAAAAGAGATATGTTACAGTAAAACAGTATATCAGTAAAGTCAAACAAAATATATCCTTCTCGGAAGCAAGAAAAATTATTGCAAGTCGAACACCAAAGGATGCCATTTCATATACCTCCCTTCTCGAAAAACCTTTTTAAACGTTGGTACAGAGATAACCTTTGGATATCTCTGCACCAACTGAAATTCTTGACCCTAGAGTACCTACAAAAGTACCAATTTCAAATGCTTCGAAAAATTCTTCAGAATGTTCTACCCCAATTCAAATAAGTCTATCAAACCTTCTAAGCCAGTCTCAAGTTCCTCTACATCTAAATGAAATGCATCTCACGAACATAAACCGCAAAAATCCTTCAAAAGCTCAAAGAAAAACCCGACTTTAGAAAATGTAAAAGAAACAATATCTGGAAAAAGATCACATCAAACTGATCGTCCTTTAATGAAACACGGTTTTCTTAAGAAATCAAAAATCGATAAGTACAGCGACAGTGACACTATGTGTGCAAAGCCGTCAGAATAGGACGAAATGTCGACCATTGACATAGAAATTTTAGCATCTTCTACTCCTGATATGGATGGAGAAACTTAATTTATACCAATCCTGCATCTGCAATTAAAAGCTTAAAAGAAAATCCTCCAATGAAATCCTAAAAATTAATCTTTTTATTTCATATAACTGCCGTAGCTACAGAACAGAAAGTGGACCACATTAAAGATCTTACTAATGACGAGCATCCAGTTTGCATTACGTTTCAAGAAACCCAGTTGAAATCAACGGATACAGCTGAGATCAAAAAGTATAGTACCGTGCTAAAGGATTATATCTCTGACAGAGCCTCGAGAGGTATTGCTATACTTGTTTATCACGATGATCCTTCATCCATTATTCCATTGCATTCGAAACTACAAGTTGTGGCTGTGAGGGTTTCCATAAACTCGCCAGTTATGGTATGTAGTCTTGTAACAAATGCGCTTGGGCACTAAGAGCAGCTCCACGTATGGTGGTAAGGCGTCAGCTCTAAATGACTCGGTTTAGGACTGTGAATGGAGGGAGCGAACAATGTAAAATCCTAAAAACCTTTGTAATTGTTAGAATTACTGTAAATATTTAGTGTACGTGTGTTAATGTTCGTGCTTAGTGTTTGTAATACATCTTAAATGCCCTTGTTATTTTGGCTTCCAAATTGGAGCCAGATATTTAGACACAGTGCTACAGTCTTTATTTACCTCCCTCTATTCCCATTCCTCGGAGAGAGCTCGTGGAACTGGTTGTTGAATTGCTGCCTCCTTTTATTATTTTGACTTGAATTATCAAAGCCCACTTGGGGCAATGAGTTTAATACTCGAGGGCTGCAAATCGAAGAATTCAACAATGATCATTCTCTCTGCCTATTGAATAATGGTGGATACCCTTATTTTATCAAAGGAATAGATCATTTCATTCTCTCGATCTCTGTTTAAACTCCATCTTTGGCAACTAATTTCCAGTTTTAGAGTCGGAAATGATGTGGTTGAGAGCAATCACTTCCCTATTTTCCTGGAGTCCGTTCATTAGAATGGTTGTTTGTTGCAACGTCCCTCCCGTTTTGTTTTCCAAAAGCTCTATGGGCTGTATTTTCTATTAAAGCAGCTGTTACAAAAGAAATGTTAAACCCAGAGAATATTAATTCTGCAAGTCACCTTGTTACTGCCATCCTGATAGGATCTGCAGATTTGGCTACCACGAAATCTGGGAATTGCTTCCCGACTCTTTGGAGAGCAAGATTGTACGAAAGCAAAGGATACAGAGGAAAGGGCATGGAATAAGTTCAGAAGGTGTCCAACAAACAGCTAATCTCCTTGTTTTCAATGAAGCAAAAAATATGGCGCGACTAGTTCGAAGGCAAAGAGGGAAAGGTTCTTGGGTAAAGTTCGTCTTCAGAATACAATTCTCTGTCTCGGCAAAAGAAATTTGAAGCAGGGTAAAGAAAACATGTGGAATAATATATCCTGATGTTTCTTTTTCATTTTTAAAAATTAACAATAGAGAAATTTATACCAAATACTCTTGCTGAATCATTTGTCTCAGTGGAAAGGTCCAGAAACTACAGAGAAATTTCTTTCAATTAAATATCAGTTAGAACGCCTCCCTCTACGTTTTCACACTCCAAGATCACTGCCCTATAATTCAGAGTTTACCCTTTCTTAACTGCTGAATGCTTTATCAAATACGAAGCAAACTTCACCTGGGCCTGACGGAATCACGTACGCAATGCTTAAACACCTCTCCCAGGATTCGTTTATTAATATCTGGCATATGTTTTATGGAATAAGGAAAGAACATATTTTACCTAAATAATGGAATTGTAACCATCCGCTTGTAGTCTGACTCCATAAATCATTAGACGATGATGGATAACAATAAACTTTAATAAAATTCAACAATAAAATCAACTTGAAAAGAAATAAGGTTATCAGAGCTAGATGATACAATTCGAAACGATGTTTTCCTGGATCATTATCCACAAATGAGAGAATCTAAGTAAAATCACATTAGACTCATTCTGGCTGGGTTCAGTCAAAACTGCATGATGACTTTAGTAGCAGCAGGAAAACTGGAACTGCATAACGAAACACTTCAGCAACCGCAGGAAGCTGAGTCACCGTTCAGAATCGATAGCATCTGAAGACTGGCGCTGAAAGTTGAAGAACTCAAACTCGAAATGAACTACTTGTTGTCTAGTCATTATGGCCGGATTCGATGGAGCTTAAATACTCGATTACAAGGCATCATTTCACTTTAATTCTGATAGAAAGAGAAGCCATCTCACGGCCGCTACAGGACTCCCCCTCCAGTCTGCAACTAGAAATCGGAAGACGAAAACGGACGTGTCTTCCAGATCTTGTAGTTGTGGACGATACAAGAGATGACCTAAAAGGACCACGTTCTACAAATGGGTCACGCAATATGTGGGCTGGTTTTAGACGATGAATCGAAATCCACTTTTTCTGCAAACCAATTTGAGGTTGGAAAAACTTCGTTTTTCTTCCTAGAACCTTAAAGGGACCATCAAATGGTTGTCGTAACGTGCTCTTAGCCATGTCCTGACGCACAAAAACGTATGAAGCATCAGAGAGGTTTTGTGCACGAAAAACAATCTGCCGCTGTAGTCAAAGGTTTCTTTGGGATGGATCTCTCTAAAGTGCTCGCGTAATGTTGTCAGGAACTTCTGGTGACTCCTGAGACCTGAAATAGAAGAAAAAAATTCTTCAGGTAACCGGAGATTAGTGCTATAAACTAACTCTGCTGCTGAAGATCCAGTATCCTCCTTTAGTGAGGTTCGTATACCGAGCAATATTGTTGGTAGTTTTTGAACCCACTTTTCGCTTGATTCAAGATTACACTTATGAGCTGCTTTTAACTGTCTTTGGAATCGTTCTACAATACCGTTGGCTGTGGGATGGTATGCAGTCGTTCTCTGCTTACGGATCCCTAAACATTTTGCCAATGTTTAGGGATCAACAATCGCTTTCAAAATTCCAACTTTGGTCAGTCATTATTGCCTCCGGTATCCCAAATCTGGAAATCCATCCTGAAAAGAAAGCTTCGGCTACTGTGCTATCCGATTTATTCTGCAGTGGGAAAGCCTCTGGCCGGCGTGTGAAACGATCGACAAGTGAGTAAGAAGGTGAAACCGCAGCATATATGGAAGTGGTTCTACGATGTCGAGATTGACATGACTGAACCTACCACTAGGTAAAAAGTATTTACCAATAGCAGATTTAATATGTCTATTAATCTTCGATTTTTGGCATGAAATACAAATCTTGCACCAAATAGTACAGTCCTTGCGTAATGACTTCCAGATATACCTACGCCTCACTGCGTCAATAGTTGCTTTAAGACCAGAGTGTGCTAGGTCATGTATACTATGAAATAATACGAGACGAAATGTTTCTGGAACATATGCATGCATTTGTCCTGTTGAAACATCACACTATAAAGGCAAATTGCTACCGGGAAACTCAATCGTCTTAAAAGAAAGACTAGAATTTTTCTTTGACTCCACAAGCTCTTTATCCGCCCGCTGTGCCTCCGCCATGGCAGCATCAATCGGCTAGCACAGTTGTTGAAGTGATCCCTATATCAAAACCTGGTAAGGATCCTCAAGACCCCTCCAGTTATAGACTTATAGGCGCTAACTAGCTGCTTGTGTAAACTTCTTGAGAAAATGGTTAAATGTACGCTTCATCTATATTTTGGGGGCAAATGAATTTATTTTCCCGTTTCCAAGCGTCTCTCAAAAACCACGTTTCATCATTGATAATCTGATATCCATGGAAGAAAGATATCAGAACTGCCTTTGTTAAAAAAAGCCCTTGCTGTCCATCTTCTTCGATATAGAGAAAGCTTACGACAGAACTTGAAGATTTGGGATTTTAAAGGATTTGTTTGATTTTAACTCCAGTGTACACTTACCTATTTTTATTGAAATTTTTTAAAACCACAGTCTATTTAAAGTACGCTTGGGGGACACCTTATCCTACGTATATTGCCAATAAGAAGGAGTTCCTCAGGGAAGCGCATTGAGTGTGGCCCTTTTTATCATAAAGCTCAACCAGATTTTATCATTAATTCCAATCACTGTACATAAAATCATTTTTGATGACTTACAAATTTATTATTCTGCTAGGGTTATGCTTTTTACAGAACGGCAATTACAGACTTCCATAAACATTGTAGCCTGGTATGAATATAATGACATTTCATTTTCTATTCAAAAAACAGTGTGTGTCCGTTTTTGCTGAAGGCCATTACATCCAGATCCGGAATTGACACTCAGTGGTGATCTTCTGACAGTGCTGCATCAGCATAAATTCCTTGGAGTTATATTCAACAAACGCCTGACTTTCCTTCTTCGATCATTGAATTCATATCCTTCGAGTTTTATCTGATACTGCATAGGGTGCCGATCACACTTCCTTGCTTAGGGTATATCGTAGTTTTATTCTTTCCAAATTAGCTTATGGCTGTATGGTGCATGGTTCAACTCGACCTTCTCACTTATCTCGTCTCAATAATGTCCATCACCATGATCTTCGGATATGCTGCGGTGCTTTTAGAACATCGCCGATTAGCAGTTTACATTATGAATCTTCGCTATCATCTAGACGGAGCATGCTCTCCGCATGTTATTATTTTCGCATTCTATCAAACCAATCTCACCACTTAAAAAAGTATCATTTTTAACCATAGTCACATTCGTCTGTTCAATTCCCGAAAATCCTGTATCCCTCCTTTGGGAATACTTATTTGGCAGTTACTACCTAAAATTTTTCATGATTTTGGAATTTATGATAATTTCTTCCATTCTTCGCTTTGGTGTCAAAATAACATTTTGTTTCACCCATTTCAAATTTTTTTAAAAATTCGAACACTCGATTCTTCCATTTATAAGACACTTTTTACAGCTCAGAGACAAATGTTCAGTGACTATATTTCCATGCACACAGAATTTTCCAAAACCGAATCTCACGTTGGATATATTTTGCTTATGGCAATAATATTATTAGTCACGAACTGCATGCATTTCTTCAGTTTTTACACCGGAGATTACGTAAATATACCTCGTATTACAACATATTGCAGAAAAAACTTTAAAAAAACAATTTGTTCCGAATCTTGGAGTTCCCTTCAATCCCTTACCGGCAAGCCCCGTGACCATGCTTTCATTCTTGATATTAGAAGTTTGCGTAATGATTTATTTCAAAATTGTTTTGAAATTCTTTTTTTGTTGGATCCCTTCCCATGTAGGCATCCAAAGGAATGAGATAGCGGATATTGTCCTGAAATCAACGAATGATTTCTTCCAACAAACAATCCCTTATACTGATGTGCGGTCCCGTGTTCGTAAATGATTTCTCCATAACTAGCAGAGCCAATGGAATCTTGAGACCGAAAACAACTACACACTGTGAAACCTTTTGTTGCACCGTAGTCTTTTTCTCCCTAAACCCCTGGTGTGATATCATTTTGACACAGTTACGTATTGGTTATTCTCGGGTAACCCATTAGCATATACTTTTAAACAACCAAGTCACTGACTTACACATTCTTATGGAATGTAATGTTTTTAACTTTCAAAGACACTTATTTTGATGTCACGCATCCTTCCTTGAAGGGTCTGATCCTCCATATGGTAATTTATTCCAATATCTCAAAGATATTGGCTTTTATACTTCCATTTGAGATAAGTTGGATTTTTTGGGAATTTTCTTTTGCAATTTTTGTAATTTATGGCTTCTGAATGCCTGGAGAGGTTTTTTCTTTCGTTTTACTAATATTCGATGTTTTTACTTGCCAAGATCTGGCGCGGTATAGCTTAACATGGCTGTTGTGCCATAAAACCCACAACAAACACCTACTTGCAACCGCCGTGGAGATAGTTTGACTATGCGACATATTTTAGTGTGATGTTTATCTCTCAATTCATTGCGTCTTAAACATTTTAATTCAGTCGTTTATGGTCTCCCATCTTTAATTGGTCAGGAACCACGTTTAAATCTTTTACCTTTTTTAAAAGATGTTGGTTTTGTCAAACAAAATATGTTGACAGTTTATTTTCTAATCGTTTTCTCAACCTTGTAATTACATGCAATACTTGGTTCATATTCAGGTTTTCGATTTTTTTTCCTTTTATATAATTTAGTACAATGTAGTTTTAAGGATGTCACCTATTTTCAGAGCAGTTTATTCAAAAAGTGGATATTGCACCAAGAAAATATTCACATACTACTTTCATGTTTCAAATATTCAAGCACAGTGGTTAAAAATGCCCTTAAAGGCAACAAATTAATATGATAGTTGAACAAAAGACCAAGTCTTGTATTATTTGCATGTGTCTGACGGTGCCGCTTTTCATGCTACATGTAGCGTTCCAACGCCATTTATGGTTTTTCAAAGCGCTGATCATTTTGCGATGTGAAAAGGGGATTATTTCCATTCTATATTTTATTTTTTTTATTTTAACAGTAACCGTGTAGTGTTGTAAAGTTTAGTTAAATCGCTAAAAGTCAATTAGAATATTTAATTGTTAAATTCTAAAAAGGAGTGAAAATTAAACTGTATTTATTGTAAAGTTTAGTTAAATCACTAAAAATTCAATTGAAATATTTATTTGTTAAATGTTAAAAAGAGATGGCATTTAATTAAATTATGTAAAGCTTAATTAGAATATTTTATTTATAAAATTCAAATTGACTGTTGGAATTCTAGAAGATTGTGTGTCGTAAATTAATTAACTACACAGCCGTGTGTAATATGATGAATTAATTAACTATTATTTATTTTTATTTCATTCCTTAAGTCGATTTATTGTATCCTTTGATTACTTACAAGAATGATAAAAAGTCTGATACGCACCCATGATGTTATATAAATTAATTAATTATTCTTCTTATATTTTTTATTATTAATTGATTATTCTTTTTTTATTTTATTCATCCAAAATCAATTATCTTATTCTTTTATTATTCAAATAAATAAATAAATAAGAAATTATTATTAAGGAAAATTAATTCTGTTTAAGTAAAAGTTCAGTAAGGATAGGCCTCGAAGCAGAGTGCAATGAACCTTTGCAGCAGAATAGAATTCCTGCCATAAGCTAAGCATCGCCTCCCACCTTGCGAAGCATCAGAAAAACACAAGCCCGAGAAATATTCCTTCGCTCCGTCTGCCCAGTTTTCAAACAAATAACGATAAATTCTTCACTTTCTTATAAACAACGGATGAGCTTAAGCCCGAGAAATGTTCCCTCTCCCCCTTTAATACAGCCGGTGGATATAATTCGTGGGTGTCCTTTTTAAAATTGTCGGTAAAATTCTGATTCACACACATTTCTGCTGTTGGCATTCAGTAGTTAAGAAACCTTTGACCCTGTTTTGGCTCATTTTCCGAAATTTCTAAACATTTCCGACAAAATTATTGCCCTTTTCCATGACAAGGAGTTCTCTTGTAAAATTCCATTCTAGAAGTTATTACTTCATTGCGAGGAACGAACGATTTTTATTTCTTCACCTTTGACCTGGGTGCGATTCGCACGGGTGGTTTCTGTTTAGTAGCTGTCAACACATCCATAATCCCTTTTCGCTGAAAAAAGTTCAGAGAGCCACGTGGGATATTGCTAGAAGATGCTCTGGAATTAGCCGGGATTGGACAGAAGGGCTCTGGGAGAGTGAATTAATCTAAGGGGTTGCATAATTTTGAAAACTTTTAACCAATGATAACTTAATAAGTTGGCTATTTTGGCGTAAAGGCCATTCCCAAGAGAAATTTAAAAAGGGGTGTTTGGGATTTAGAGGACACGCAGAGACTCTCTCTCGATTTTGACTGAAAATAGGAGACTTGAAAATTTTGAAAATGGGGAGATATGATTTGGTGAAAATAAAAGGAAAGCGAACTCGATAGAGAATCTTCGGCTTATGTTCGAGCGATGGGCCTAACGCGCGGCGGAGGAGAGGAGAAGCACGGTGTCCTAACCAGGCTGATCTGAACCTGACCTGATCTGACGGACTCTCTCTCCAATTTTGACTAAAAAGAAGGGACTTGAAAATTAAAAAGAGGAGAATTTTTAGAGAGTCTGACATGGAGAAGAAAATGTAAAGCGTCTAGCTAAAAGAGATGAGAGGACTCGAAGTAGTATCCCCGTCATCGCTGGGCGATTTTTTTGAACTGTCGAAGTAAAAATGTAAAGATATCGTTTGGTGCCGATTGCCGAGAAGTGCAGAAGGTAGCAGTGGGTAATAGAGATTAAAAAAGGATTTTTCCCTTGCTATCAGAGTTCGGCAAGCTATCGTCCCAATGTTTATGAATTTTATTTCATGCCGAACGATTGACCTCCAGAAGATATGTGGTAAATCGTCCTGCGTACAGTGTTGTGATTCATGCGGTGCGGTTGATGTCCCGGCAGAAGTAACTACTAAAGAAATATATAATCCGCTATTAGCGGTTTACTCGTAAAATCCACGCAATTCCGGCGGTGAGCTCTGGGAAAAATACGTCCAAAGCCGGTCGAGCTAAAGATGTGATGAATGTTGAAGAACTGTTGTTAAAACCAACCTGTTGCAGACATTTATCTTAGATCGCCAACTGAAGTGTGCCAAATGATGAAAAAGGAACCTTCCCGCCGTCAACATGAAGATAAGTTTTATTTAAATTATTTTTTTGAATGAAGTAACTTTAGGGATTAAAAGGGAGGTCGAAATTCTTAGTTTTAAATACTGAATTATTTAATTTGTAAGAAATGAAATGAATGAGTTTAAATATCAAATAAAATAAATTTTTAAGAAATGCAATGTAAAATTTTAGACAACAAGCATTTATATTGAAACAATTGTAATGTATAATCTTAGATAACAAAATTATTAAAAGAAAATTAGAATAATGAGAGGATAAAAATGTTAAATTTAAGATAAAATAATGATGTTAGAAAAGTATAATAATGTAGTATGAATTAAAAGGTTTTTAGAATGCTGAAATCATTATGCTTCATGCAATTTTTAATATTTTATGATTATTTTGAATATGTAAGCAGATCCATAAGTATTTCATCAGTTTCGAATATAGAATATCTAAGTTATTTACAGAAATGTTTTTTTGTGGAGTGATTTAACATCAGTAAATGTGTATTAATCAATGTGTGTTGTTTAAAAGTGAAGTTACATCCATAGCATATGAATAATTCACCAGTTATAATGAGAAAGGTTATGAGTGTTTAGATAAATTTTATATATTGACTGAGATAACATTTTATGGGGTAAATATTTGTAATAATCTTGAATATCATTTAATTTTAAAATTAGAGATGGCCACTCATATAATCCTAAAAAATGATAAAATTTGATATTTTAGTAATTGAATAGGCTGTTAGGGTAAAATTTGGAATCTTTAATGAACATTTAATTAAAAATCTATTTGAGTAAGGGTCGACCCTTATGCTGATATTGTATTATTAAGTGATGATATTGATGGCACAGCATTTGAATATTCTTTTGTTTTATCAATGATTTATATATTGAAATATCATATGATTGTTTAATAAATGTGTTAGTTTAAGAAATTTGGCTTTGTTTTTCTTGTCAAATACTTAAGCACTGTGTAAGAAATGAGATTTTAGGGTTATTGCGGATGTAGTTTCTTCTAAATACAACACAACGCATATAGTTAATCACTTTCTAATTTATTGTTTTTAATTGTGGATGTTATTTAAAGGATATTTGAAATAGAAGTTAAGTAGAGAATGCATCTATTGCCTGTGGCTAAGAGTTTCATTAAGTGGAGATATGAGTTGGTTGTTTGTGGATCTGTTTGATATTAATTGAAGTTAAAGTTATGAGATTTAAAGGTTACTGATATGTGTGAATATTCATCTTGAGGTTAATAAGCAGTGAATTTTGAGTTATGATAAGCAACAGGTGTAGTGACATTCTAACTTATTGAAACTTCTAATTTTTGAAGGTGTAAATTTCTAATTGAAATTCTTAATTTACTTAATCTAATGATTTGATTAGTAATTTTTAAAGGCTCTTAATTCAATCAAAGGATTTCTAGAATCTAAATTTGGATATGCATATGCTGAAAATTGAGGAAGTGTGAATTACATAAATGATTTTATTGTAAAGGAGTATGTAGTATATAGATTTGGATATAGAGTAGTAAATTGTAAACAATCTGTTAATTCATCTATTAATTCTTCTAAATAATTTCTAAAACCAAAACTCCACGACAGTAGGCTTCATTGTTATTGTTCACAATCGGTGGCGGAGTCGTAATGAATGCCTACGTGGGAAGGGATCCAACAAAAAAGAGTTTCAATCCCAATGTCGTAAATTCGCTGTCAGCTTTGCACTGCGATATATGTCGAAGAGATCTCGAGAACCCCCTCCAAGGGTCTCAAGGTACGAGGCGAGTGCTTCTAGCGTAGGGATAAGATAAACCTACCATTTTTTTTGTTTCGGTTAACTGGTTTTTAAAGTTATTTTGTTCCGGTTATAACCGGTTATTTTTTAACATCCAATAACCGGGTAAAAAAAACCGGCCCGGAAAATAGGGGCGCTTTTAGGTTTGATTAGACTAAAATTTACCAAGTTATGAAGCTTTGAATTTCATCATCTTAGGCCAATCAATCTTCCAAATGATACTCATTTTCATTTATGCATTGAATTTCCTCAAAATGTCTCCGAGTAGTGGCGTGAATTTCATGACATTGCTACTCTAACTCTTTTATATTTTATGACGTACGTGCCTAAAGCCTTGTTCCAACGATTGGTGGCTTGGTTGCTCGAGCTCATACTTGGGGATTTATTGTCTTCCTGAATCTGACCAGCCGAAGCGCTCCCAAGACGCATACACAATCTACAACAGTATGTAGGAACTGTACTGAGGTCTCCGTCCGTTGCCTCGTTACTTTTGATGTCTGAGCTCTTACCTAGATTTCACTGGAACGGTCGAGCCACCCTTAAAGCCGTCAAGCAACAACAACACCAAAAAAAAAAAAAAAAAAAAATTCAAGCTTCGATTTGAAATTTGTACTGTAAAATGACCTGAATCTCGAATATGACCTCATTTTAAGTCCTCATCACCAGTCTGCGGGGAGCCTCCATTTTATACTGTCAGAATATGTGGTTACGAATGATTTGGAGGGGGAAAACAACTATTTTAACCCGTTAAATATCTTCTGAGGGGCTACAGAGGTGAAAAGTTCTAAAATATGAACATCTGTAGAAAGGAGGAGGGGATTTGGGAGGGATTTGTCCCCTTAAATTTAAAAAAAAATCAATAAAAATTACCGGTTTTTCTGGTTTATTTTCGCAATTTTTTCACTTATTTTCTACATATTCCAACTTCCAGCCCCCCCCCCTTTTCCTCACCCAAACACCCCACCTAATAAAAATATATTGCAACAATTTTGGCTGAAAACGGGTAAGGGGGAGAGGTCCCGAAACCCTCACAAGAAAGTTTGGAAGATTCACTGTACAACGTTGCCGCTCTTTATTTTTATCACTGTTATGTAATTTTAAGGCTATGAATTTGATTTGGAGGGGGGAAAGGATTATTTTAACACTTAAATTTAAAAATAAAAATATAATATATAGTAAATAATAATAATAATAGATAATATAATATAAAATATAATAAATGTAATTTATAATATAGTACGTTGAATCCTTAAAAAGTTGTCTAATCTGGGGCCCACGAAAATTCCTTCCTTGATTTTAGACTCACTAAGACGAGGAAATTTAGTTTTCAAAAAGTTAAATCCATCACCTTATCCATTGCTTTCACAAACTGTTTGCTTAATCCGAGTTTGATCTGCAAAAGCGACAACGTTGTACAGTGAAAGTTCCAAACTTTATTTTTATACATTAATTTTATTTATTGTATATTATATTTTTATTTTTAAATTTAAGTGTTAAAATAATCCTTTCCCCCCTCCAAATCAAATTCATAGCCTTAAAATTACATAACAGTGATAAAAATAAAGAGCGGCAACGTTGTACAGTGAATCTTCCAAACTTTCTTGTGAGGGCCTCGGGACCTCTCCCCCTTACCCGTTTTTAGCCAAAATTGTTGCTATATATTTTTATTATATGGGGTGTTTGGGTGAGGAAAAGGGGGGCTGGAAGTTGGAATATGTAGAAAATAAGTGAAAAAAATTGCGAAAACAAACCAGAAAAACTGGTAATTTTTATTGATTTTTTTTAAATTTAAGGGGGAAAATCCCTCCCAAATCCCCCCCTTGTTACAAATGTTCATATTTTAGAACTTTTCACCTCTGTAGCCCCTCAGAAGACATTTAACGGTTAAAATAATAGTTTTCCCCCTCCAAATCAAATTAATGGCCATAAAATTACCGGAGAGTGATAAAAATAGGGGGGGGGCGTCCCGAGGAAACGGTGGGTGATGGGGCAAAATGGGGGTCATATTCGGATTCAGAGGGTCATTTTACATAAGAATTTGCAGGAATGGTGTCGGACCGATTTTCATGCAACGCAGTGTTATCATAATTTACGCATATTAATATACTCATTATTATACCAAACAGAAACCTAAGCATTTAAAAATGGATTAAAGCATGCATGTATGTAAATGGATTAAAACTTTATTTGAATACGCATTTCTTCATTTTGCAGCTGAAAGCGCCTTTTAAAGTAAACGATGAGATTGCGACCCCTACCGCCAACTTCTGTCTTGTACATCTTGTCATGAGACTTCATCGTAAGAATTGCTGTTACAGACCCTGGAAATTCATCTTATTACTCGGGTGGATAAAAGGTATCGTAAATTATTTTAGTGTGTAAATTTGTCAGGTCCACATTTTTGTCCTCTTGGTTACATTTACCAAATTTGTTTGAATGATAACCCTGAATTCTGTTTACCTTTCTTAAATCCGATCTACGTTATTTTGAGTTTCTCTTTAAAGAGGGCTGTGTTGTCAAATCCTTTTTCCTTCTACAAGATGTTCAATGGATTCCAAAAAAAATTGACTTGCCATATCTGACGTGTATCATGTCAGCATGAAAAGACTCCATTATTGCCATACAAATCGATTTGAATTCCTGAATGACACTAAATTGTGTTTTTTTTAATTTACATCAAAGAACCCGGAATACGAGAGCATTAATCCATGTTTAAAGCTTTATGAAGTGGGCAGTTTGAAATGAATGTTTCAAATCTGTTAACAGTTTTTGAGGCACCGAATTTTAGAAAATAAAGACCCATGTTGCACATAAATTTTATTTGTTTTTAAATTGAACAAAGTTGGGTTTTTTTATTAATAAAGGAATAATATATTATAAAAACATAAAATAATAATTTAATTGAGTTTTTTTGTTATAGGGTGGGACTCAAATAGTCCCACCGTGCTACATGGGTTCATGAACCTCATGGGTTCAGGTGGTTCAGAAAATATCCCATCATGCATATTTACGCTTCAAAAAGGTGGGACACTTTTAATACAGACGTACCTCAAAGAATTAACCCTTTATATCTCAACAAAAAGTATTTTAAAAATTTAACACGTTAAAATAAAAATTTATTGACAAAAGTATTTTTTTATTTCTGCAACATAATGCAAAATGGTAGGAAAAATTCAAATATTCAGTTTTTAAAACAGTTGTTAGTTTTGTTATAACAAAGGTCTTCACCACATTTCTCGCAAATGGATGTGTCCACTCTTTTTAACTTCACTAAATTCTGCAGTAATTTCAGGAGCTTTGTCGTGAAAATGTTTAAGTGTCAATTGAAATTCTTTTTAAAAAATCATCTCAGTATCACCATCTGTTGGGGAATATATGAGCAATTTGTGTTAAATACACTGCGACAGTATAGCAGCAACCAATGAAATCGACTTGAAGAGCTTACTGTGGGAAAGACGGTGACTTTTGGGTTTATTGCAGATATGCAACACCATGATATAAAGGAACGAAGTAAGTTGGTGATTCTCAACCAGAAGAATACAAAGCAGTTTTCTTAAACCATAACTGTTTGCAATTTTGATAGTCCTTTAGGGGGATCTTGCGGCAGGAAAAATCAAATGAATTTTGATTGTTGCGCTTGGTTTTCCTGTGTGAATTTCTTTCTGTCTATTTTGAATTATTTTGATAGTCTTTTTCAAGGTTTCAAAGCGGGTTTCTTATTAAATCTTGTTTTGAAATAGTACCCATCAAAAGAACTGCAAATTTTCTTCTTATGGAGGTGGTATCATTGTAGGTTCCAAATGGAATTTTCAAATTTTCGGCTATCGAATTTGTTAGTGAAACCGAAGCTAATGACACAGTAGAAGATAATCAGTACAGATTTTCCTCAATTTACCACCGAATTTCTTTCCGACTGACATCATGTAAGTCTATTTATATTTTCATAATAGCCGGACTTTTTCGACATTATCTTCATTCAAAAGGGTAATGACAACTGTACATAAAACACACATTCAATCTATGTATGTATAATTTTAGTTTATAAGGTTGAAAAAACATTGATATGTACTCCATTGTACGTACTATAAACAAAAATACAACTTAATTTTATGTTTCATTGCTTAATTTGTAATTTATTATTTGTAGACTGTAGTAAGTCAAGGAGAATGTGTTTATTTTTGTGTTAGCAAAGCGATTTTTAAAATTTTCTCATGTAGTTTGTCCTTACTGGAATCAAAGAGTTCTGGCATTGAAACTGGACCTTGGGTTTTCAATTGAAATGAATGATATATGAACCTCTTGTTGGTCATTTTCCCCCTGAGTTTACAAGCTTGGTTCATTTTTTCGTTGGTCTTTTCCTGAACAACTCTTTACGAACCACGAAAATGTTTGCAGGTTTGATGGTCAGTTTTCCAGCATTCAAGACCAAACATTTATGTATCTGCATTAGAATTCAAAAACCCTACTTTCCCTCCCCCCCATGCACAAAAAATAGAATGCTCTAGATTATATTCAAATACTGTTAACACCTCAGAACGGTTGGCACGTTGTTTAGGGAAAAATATTTCCTTTTGACACTTATATATTATCAAGCTATGCTAACTTTTGTCAGCATTTTTGGTTGCGACAACGAAGGCATCTTTTTAACAACTCAGTTGAAGCAAGTCTTTAATATATTCTACCTCGAATGTTATTCATTGACAGTGTTTTTTACGTTAGTTTTATAATCTACATTTGATATGATGAGCTACTCCAGAATGAAAAAAAACACCAAAATTTTTTTTGACGCTTGGAATTCTGCTGCTGTTTTTTGTTGGTTGATGTAACTATGGGAGAGTAGTAGAAATTGCAGTTTTCATAGTAGAGGGTAAATGAGGTTTCTAGGACAGTTAGGTAAGGAGTACGAGTTCCGAGAGAGATATCTCCTTCCCACCCTTCTCCTCTATTCCTTTCTCACCTCTGGTTAATCTTGCCTACTGTTTCGGACCCTGAATAATTTTGACTGCGCGAAAATTTTCTATTTTTTCATAAGAATTTTAGGACGCTGTTCCCTTCATTCCAAACTCTTCTCTCTTTTGAGACACTGCGAAATATGGAAAGCCTGCATACTCTAAGACGCTAATAAAAATGAAAGATATTTTTAAAATTAAGTCTTTTTATGGGTAAATCCTGAAATTAATAACATTTAACATGTCTTTCTAGGATTACTTTTAATTTATTTCTTATCATTATTCTATCTATACGTTATTTTTTAGAATCAATTTTACTACACAAGTATATCTGACAACTTGCTTGCAATGAAGACGATTATAAAATATTTTTTCAATAAAAATAATATTACCTGCTGTATTAAAAATTTTATAAAAGTAAATGAGTTTTTCTACCATAATAAAATTTGTTGAAATTATAGTCAAAATTCTGATTTTCTATCAGTTTCAAGAATATCAAAACTTTATGAAAATATATTGAAGTTGAATACCTTGGCTTGGCAAGTAAAAGAAATATCAATTTTAGTTTTTAGACTTATCACAAAAAAGTTATATAAATAAACACTTAGTTTTAGCTTTTCGAGATTAAATTATTTTTCTTAAGCTTAAAAATAAATTTGAGGATATATTAACAAACAAGCAATAGAAAATTAAAAAACATTAAAAAAAGAAAAACTAGCAAAAAATATATATAAGAAACAGAAGAAGTACGAAGTATCAACGATGATAACAATACACATTTTTGCGCGCCCAACGCAGCAGCAACCAGTGATTGCATCAAATACATTTTACTACAATTAACCAACCAATCACTAAAGAATTAAACAACAAAAATTCCCAATAATAAAATAGTTAAAACACAAAAAACAAAAAATTAGAAAACAAAAGAAAATACAATCAAAATGGAAAAATTGGAGGAGAACTCAAATGGCGAACTTTTTCAAAGAGCCACCCGCCACAGGAGTTCTAATTTGGATAAATTTTCTGCCGAGGGCAAGACTTACAAAGTCAAGAATATACTCTCTGTGGCTCTGAATTTGTCCACTAATTGAAATATAAGAAATAATCCGTTTGAAAAGAATAAAAGAAAGACAGAAGCATAATAAAAACCTTTATAACATATCCAGTAGAAACTTGAGAATGTGAAAAAATAATTCATCTTCAGCCGAGATAGATGCAAGAAAAGGACGCCGACTAAAAACGAGAACAAAGGTTAAAAAAATATTGGAGGCTAGCACACCTAGCTCCATCTATGAAGAAAAATTCGAACCAATAATACTAGAACAAAGGTGGGAAAAATATATTGGAGGCTAGCACACCTAGCTCCATCTATGAGGAAAAATTCAAAGCAATAACCAGAAGGAAAAAAAACTGTTCAAATTTTTTAAATAAGCTGTTAACATTAAAGAAATTATTTGGGTAGCCGTTATCTTTTAGAATATTTTTTAAATTATCTAGAGCTTTAACAAAAGTTGAGTGGTTATTGCAAATGTTTTTTATTCTATTGATTTGAGAAAAAATGGAATTTCTAATAATTCTATAGTGAAGGTTTGTCTGATAATCACAAAGTGTTATAGCTTTAAAATTAAATTTTTTTCTTTTATCGTAAATGCCATTGGAGACTCCTGAATTCAAAATTTCAATTTCCAGAAAATTGCATTTGTTAAATTCATTATTAGTTTTGTTTAATTTAAGCTCTTCTGGATGGCAATTAAAAATAGAGTTAAGACTGTTTTAATTAAACACTAGAAGGTCATTAATGTAACAATAGTTATAATTCTTAAAATTTAGCAAAATTAATTAATTAAATTTTTATTTTTATTAAAATAAAAAACAATAACATATTTTGCATTAAATAGAAAGGCGCATATGCAGCCAAATCTAACGAAATACAAAAACAAATAATAGAAATTTAAATTAAAAGAAAATAAATTAAAAGAAAACAATGATAAAATGAAAAACAATGAAAACAATAGACATTTTTGCGTGCAAACGCAGCAGCAAAAAGCAATTGCCGCAACAGAAATTTCTTCCAAAAATACAACAAGAACTATAGAAAAACCGAAATTTACCAATACTTAGAACAATTTGTTAAGAAATTATTCAAAATGAAAAGGAACTAAAATGGCTCACTCATCAGAAACTACACGCCATTTTTAGTTCAAAAAGGAACAAGATTTTCTGTGGAAAGGAACGACAAAAAGTCAAAATTTATTCCTTCCTGTGGTCTGAATCTTGTCCGGCCACCAAATAAAGAACATAAATCCAAAACTAATAATGAATTTAACAAATGCAATTTTTTGGATCTGGAAATTGAAATTTTGAATTCAGGAGTCTCCAATGGCATTTACGATAAAAGAAAGAAATTTAATTTTAAAGCTATAACACTTTGTGATTTTCAGACAAACCTTCACTATAGAATTATTAGAAATTCAATTTTTTCTCAAATTAATAGAATAAAAAACATTTGTAATAACCACTCAACTTTTGCTAAAGTTCTAGATAATTTAAAAAGTATTCTAAAAGATAACGGCTACCCAAATAATTTCTTTAATGTTAACAGCTTATTTAAAAAAGTTTGAAAAGTTTTTTTCCTTCTGGTTATTGCTTTGAATGTTTCCTCATAGATGGAGCTAGGTGTGCTAGCCTCCAATATATTTTCCCACCTTTGTTCTAGTATTATTGGTTCGAATTTTTCTTCATAGATGGAGCTAGGTGTGCTAGCCTCCAATATTTTTTAAAACTTTGTTCTCGTTTTTAGCCGGCGTCCTTTTCTTGCATCTATCTCGGCTGAAGATGAATTATTTTTTTCACATTCTCAAGTTTCTACTGGATATGTTATAAAGGTTTTTATTATGCTTGTGTCTTTCTTTTATTCTTTTCAAACGGATTATTTCTTATATTTCAATTAGTGGACAAATTCAGAGCCACAGAGAGTATATTCTTGACTTTGTAAGTCTTGCCCTCGACAGAAAATTTATCCAAATTAGAACTCCTATGGCGGGTGACTCTTTGAAAAAGTTCGCCATTTGAGTTCTCCTCCAATTTTTCCATTTTGATTGTATTTTCTTTTGCTTTCTAATTTTTTGTTTTATGTGTTTTAACTATTTTATTATTGGGAATTTTTGTTGTTTAATTCTTTAGTGATTGGTTGGTTAATTGTAGTAAAATGTAGTTGATGCAATCACTGGTTGCTGCTGCGCTGGGCGCGCAAAAAGTTGTATTGTTATCATCGTTGATTACTTCTTCTGTTTCTTATATATATATTTTTTCTAGTTTTTTCTTTTTTAATGTTTTTTAATTTTTTAATTTTCTATTGTTTGTTTTTATATTTATTAGAATTTGCTGCATATGCGGCATTCTGTATAATATAAAGGGTTTAATTAATTTTTCATTAATTCAAAATATTTTAATAATTTTTGTAAAATTTTATTAATTGTAACTGTTAACAAACAAGCGTTTGAGTTAAATCTTATTCCATCTCCCGTTTTAATTGTGTAAGCATAAATCAACGCTCCATCAAATTTGTAAATTTATTTTCCTTTAACATAAAATTTTTTTTGATAGTTTATATTAATGATTATTTTAACAATTTGTAACATTCCTTATATTAATGAATTTTTTTTACATCCCCACATTCTTTTTTCAAATGATTTCTCTCGGTTTCGTGCATTACAAGACGAAAATGAATGTTAGAAACCTATGATTGCAACAACTCTATCATGAAGGTGAATATAGGCTATTGATACATTTAAAGCTAATTTTAAATAAAGGTAAAAGAATTGTAGTGTATCTCACATTTGATATTATGAATACGTTGTATACATAAAATCTTATTAATTGAGATGCTGTTTCGTGATTACAATCATCTGACAGGTATCTACTGTGGAACTGCGCATAATCGCTGCAATATAAAATTTTAAACTGTTCAATATATCCCTATAATAATTCAGAATTTACGAAACTATGATGCACCTTCGTTGTTGTAAGGGATAGGAACATTAAAAGAATAATCGATTGTAATTTTTAAAATAGTGAGAAATTTTTCATCTTAACTTTACACTTTAGTGTCGTAATGAAATTAATGATGATATTAATCTTTTATATGATATTATTATCAGAAATACAATTTAAGAACTTTGTTTTTGCAAATTTATAAACTTTAAAATTATCTGCCAATCATACCTTTTTACTCTCAGTATCTAGTTATCTCACTAAACAATACTCGGGTTTCACAACTCACTTACTGACTGATTCATAAAAATTTTAGACCTTAAACATATTTACATTTGAAAAGCAAGTTTAATAGAATTTGATCACATAAATAACTAATTCATTTCCAGTTACAATCTAGCATTTAATTTACAACTATACTCAAGCATTAATAATCAAACTGTTATTATGATGAGTGAACCTTACAACTCACATCAATCAAATTGACACTTAGACACTGAGTATTAGCAAAGGCGAGGCTTCATTTAATTTAAGTTTACAATTTACCCCTGAAACAATATCCATATTCATTTCCAAGTAAAACTATATAAAAAAATCATTGCGTTGTGTTTGAATATATGTTTAGATGTTATATTTTTAATATTAACCCAGGTTATACCAAATAATTACCTCCATCAGTGTTATAGGGGTGGCAAATAAATCAGACCAAATCACTTTAAACATATTTATTAATATCAAAATTAACCCTATCATCTTACAAACATAATTTTCATATCTCATTTGCCCTATGATCAATGTTAATACATCACATAAATATCAAAATACAAACACTAAAACAAATAGGAATAAAACAATAAAAAATACACGATTCAATATATCATGTATTAATTATGCTTAGGGTCGACCCAGTGTACACAAAAGGATTTTATTCTTAGATCTCAATCATGTTTAATACTCAATCAAATTTTACTGCATCTTCTACATTAAATATATAAATTTATCTCACTTATCATCTGCTCATTATAAAAGAAATTTCAAATAGTGGCCACCAACCATTAATCTTAATTTATTCTTATTTATCCTATCCTTAAACATTTTATTAATTGATTTTTGCCTCTCATTAATCCTTTTCCACATTAAACATCCTACAACATACAATAACATACAACGAATAACAAATAGCAATCAGCTAAATATACTCAAATGTAATTTGAATACACCAATACATATATGTTTTCTCGTTTATTAATTTTCTTAATATAAGGTAAAGCTTTATAAGAAAGTTTTACACACATCATTCTTCATCAAATTAATTGTCACATATATTTCAATTTCTTAAGAATTTTATTAACAATATGTTCTGCTCTTTTAAAGCTTATGTCATCAATGAATTAAAAGGGTATAGAAAATTATTGCACATCATTTAATTTTCAATTAAGCTGTTATAATAACCAATTAATTTAAATATTTCACCAAGTCAAAATCACATGTAAAAATTGAATCTATATGGAATTGAACTTGTTAGGTATTATTATCTATACATATGTATATACAATCACTTCCAAAAGTTAAGCACAATTCTTAAGATGCGAAAAAATTGGAGTTAATATGAATACTATGGTTCGCAATTAGTTGCGGAGAATAGTGGGGCATACTATCGTCGTAACTCACATTTTATAGTGAAGATTCGGTCACGAGGGCAATTAGGGTGGCCACCAGAAAGGGATGAAGGCGAAAATAGAGTTTGACCCATCTTGTTTCCCAGAAAGCTGTTAACGAGATGTAACTGTTGGAGATTATCGGTCGTGTCGTAAGGTAACTCAATTTTCTGATTATTCCTGTGTCGCAAGCTGGAAATTTGTTTATCAGTATGACGTCATTTTCTGTATTACGTCATGATGTTGGCGTATATAAAATGCCCGTGTTTTCGCTGTGTATGATTCGATTCGATCATGCTTCTCTTTCATTCAATCATGTATTCACTTGTACCAATTGAATCGATCATATGAAGCGGTGTGTGTATAAAATAATTTAGTAGTTTTCTTTAAATATTTATCGAGAAGATAAAACCAATAGTAATAAATGCATCTTATTAGCAGAAAAATGGACTCTCTCGTTTTTATGCGTACTTTGTTGTCTCTCTGTTTTCCAACAGAGAAATTGGTTATGGGCCTTTAACCTACAACGTTGCACATAAATTTCCTGGACTGTGTGAAAGAAAGGAAAAAACCCTTCGTCTACAGCATGTCTGAATCTACAGAAACTTCAGTTTTCGCTTTTCCGAAGCTTAGCGACTTCAACTATGGAAGCTGGAAAACAGACATGAAGGTATTGTTGATGGAAAAAGGATGCTGGCAGTTTATTCTTGAAACTGAGAAATCTTGCTCTGAAGGAGCATCCGATCGAGAACGGCTGGCGTATGAACTTAGAAAGTAAAGGTCCTATACGACGATATACATGGGAGTTGAAAGGAAATATAAAGCCCTAATTGCTGATACCGAAGATGGAAAAACAGCTTGGGATACTCTAAAAGCAAATTTCGAACCAAGTTCAAGAGCCCGTCTTGCAAGTTTAATAGATGATTTCTTCAGCAGCAGATTCAACGTAAACGAATAAACTATTGGAATCTACAGCAAGAAAATCGTGGAGAAGAACCAACAGATAAAAGAAGCGGGATTCGAAATGCCTGACATTCTTGTATGTTCTCAACTAATACGCTATCTACCTCCGTAATACGGCAATCTAGTCCAGATCCTATATAGAGTAAAAGATGAAGAATTTACGGTGGATAATATTACGAAGCAACTAATAACAGAATCCGGGAGAATACAGCTAAAACTTAAAGACGAAAATAGAATTCAATCAACGCCTATACAGCAAGAGTAAGGAAACCTGAGGAAAATCGTCAGAAGCAGAAGAACACAGCGACGAGATCCTATGGCAGTGGAACCGTGATGGGCCCTGGTGTAAGAAGAAATAGGAAACCAAGCTCAAATTTCTACAAATACTGTAAAAGAAAAGGTCACTCAGAAGATGGATGTTTCAAGAAAAAAGAATCGCAGGACAAATATTTCTGTACAGAAAATCCAGGTTCAAATCGACTAGCTGAATTGAAATGATTCGCATCTTCAAACGTGGAGACAACAGTCACCATAGAAAGACCAGCGGATTTCCTCATCGATTCGGCAGCTACTACTCACATATGCAATCAAAAGGACTGGTTCTCAAATTTGAAGCAAATTTACCCAACTGAAGTTCTCGTGAGGGAGAGAGACTCTTCTGCAAAAGCCGTAGATATTGGAGACATTAAATTCACAATCTTGGACATTAAAGGTAAAGTAGAAATAAATTTTAAAAAGGTATTGTATGTACCCAAGATAAGACGAAATCTGATATGTGGTGCCCAAATTGATATTGTTGGTAATTATATTGAATGGGGTAGTGATAAAATGATTGTATACAATTCACGTAAAGAATATATGTTTTCGGTAAATAGAGTAGATAAACTGTATATTGTGTATGGCTATCCAAATAAATATGAAGTTAAATTTAAGGATGTTGCATTAATATCAAATTTGAAGTTAGATTTTGTACAGAGAAGATTTTGTCATGTAAATATTCCTTTAATCCAAAGTATGAGTAAGAATAATTCTGTAAAAGGTATTGAACATATAAGTAAGTCTAAAGTTGAAAATTGTGTTAATTGTAAGATAGTTAAATCTACTAGATCATCTTTAAAGAAAAATTATACGTATTGTAGAACTACTCAAAGGTGCTTAGATAGAGTTCATTGTCATTTAAGGGGACCTGCACCAGTAAATTTAATGTCGCAATTCTCGAATGGTTACACATTCGAACACTGGAAGATTGTAGTTGATATGATGAAAAACTAAGGATTATAAGATTAATCTATCAAATACTAAGAATTCAAACTTAACTTGTTATACAGATATTGTTATTGATATTGCTAAATAGGGATGCAATTTAACAAACAGGCACTCTACAAGTGGATATTTAATAAAATTTGGAGATGTAATTTTCACTTGGCGTTCGAGCAAACAAAAGTGCATTGCACTTAGTTCTATGGAATCAGAATTTGTAGCGTTATGTGAAAATTTTAAGGAATCAGTTTGGTTTTCTCAAGTGATTCATGATCTTGATATTCTTTCAAATAAAATTATTCCTTAGATTTTCTGTGATAACCAAGCCGCAATTTATTTTTGTAAAAATAATTGTGAAAACTTTAAAACAAAACATATAGACATAAGATATAAATTTATTAGAGAATTAATTGCAGAAAATTTAATTGAATTGTGTTTCATAGAATCAAAGAAAAACCTGTCTGATTTCTTGACAAAACCTTTGTTAGTGAATAAGTTCAGAGATATTTTGAAACTTGTATTTAATACCACATAATTTAACTTACACGACCATGGGGCATATGTTGGAGATTATCGGTCGTGCTGTAAGGTAACTCAATTTTCTGATTATTCCTGTGCCGCAAGCTGGAAATTTGTTTATCAGTATGACGTCATTTTTGTATTACGTCATGATGATGGCGTATATAAAATGCCCGTGTTTTCTCTGTGTATGATTCGATTCGATCATGCTTCTCTTTCATTCAATCATGTATTCACTTGTACCAATTGAATCGACCATATGAAGCGGTGTGTGTATAAAATAATTTAGTAGTTTTCTTTTAATGTTTATCAAGAAGATAAACCCAATAGTAATAAATGCATCTTATTAGAAGAAAAATGGACTTTCGTTTTTATGCGTACTTTGTTGTCTCTCTGTTTTCCAACAGTAACTTTCATCAATGGTTATGTTCGATGTGCATAATATTTACAAGAATTTTCGTAAACACAGCAGAAATATTCGGGAAGATATAAAGGTTTTCTTAGAAAATCCTAAATTTTCCCGCAAGTTTTTTGCTTATAACATGCAGAGTTTTCCACCAAATTGTACGAAACTTACAGAATATTTGACAATATGTAATAGAAGCATTGTATTAAAATTTAAATTAAAAGACTTGAATATTACAAGACATATGAGCATTTGTAGTAAATAATTGTTTACTGCGCATGTGCGAAACGTAGCGTAGTTTTTCTTTTATATCTTCAGATCCAGATATATAGGGTAACTTATATAAAAATTCCAGTTCAATACCATTAGTACTCAGAAAGATATCGGCATGGCAACTTGGAGAATTTCGGTACACTCTAATAGAAGCTAAATGATGAGGACTCTTGCACAAACTGTATTTTTAAACTTGAATCTTCGAACAGTAATATTGAATTTTATGAAATATGGATATCCTGAATACTCATGTATACTTATAAGTTAAATACATAATTTAAACTACAGTTCGATTATTACTATTTGAAGATTCAAGCTTAAAAAATATGAATTTGTGCGAGAACCCTCATCGTTTAGCTTCTCTTAGAGTGTGCCGAAATTCCCCAAGTTGCCATGCCGATATCTTTCTGAATACTAATAATATTTAACTGGAATTTTTATATAAGTTGCTCTATATCTCTGGCTCTGAAGATATTAAAGAAAAATTACGCTACGTTTCGTACATGGGCAGTAAACAATTATTTACGACAAATGCTCATATGTAATGTAATATTCAAGTCTTTTAATTTAAATTTTAATACAATTCTTCTGTTACATATTGTCAAATATTCTGTAAGTTTCGTACAATTTGGTGGAAAACTCTGCATGTTATAAGCACACAACATGCGGAAAAATTTGGGATTTTTTTAAGAAAACCTTTATATCTTCCCGAATATTTGTGCTGTGTTTACGAAATTGCATGTAAATATTATATACATCAAACATAACCATTGATGAAAGTTACATCTCGTTATAAGCTTTCTGTGAAACAGAATGAGTCAAACTCCATTTTCGCCTTCATCCCTTTCTGGTGGCCACCCTAATTGCCCTCGTGGCCGAATCTTCACTGTAAAATGTTAGTTACGACGCTAGTATGTCCCACGATTCTCCGCAAATGATTGCGAACCATAGTATACATATTAACTCCAATTTTTTCGTATCTTAAGTATTGTGCTTAGCTTTTGGAAGTGAGTGTATATATTTTTAGCACATCTTTGAATCCTATATAACTTAATATTATCATATATTGCTTGCAATTATATATATATATCACATGTAATTTATTTAAAATTATACATAGCAGCAACTGTATGATTGCCATTAATTGTGACTTCTATATATCAAATTAACCTGTAACATTTGAGCCTATTGGTTACAATAATAAATGAATGTACATCAAATTATCCCTTCTATAGTTCCTCATAATACTTCCAAATGCCAATTTTTTATTTCATCAATTTATCTATTATCAATTACTATCCCTTAAACTATAATACGGATTACCATACCTATTTTTACATTGTCAAGATAAAATGTTATATGTAAAACACCTATCTGATCAAATTCCAGGTCGGACATGGCAGTGCACTGGATACCAATTTCCTTAGTAATGTCTGCGTAAGAAAATAAATATAATGCACTGTATCTGTAGTTTCATAGAGGGTATTGATGAGCAAGATTCTGCAACTTGTCTTCAGTTCAGGACAGTCCGGACATGGCGGAGCGCCAGTTCTATATTCGTGGGTTATGTTTGGCTAAAACACGTTATGATGAGGTAATACAATGGTCTAACTCCGGAAAGTCCGAAGGAAGGTCCAGCAGAACTCAGACTTAATGGACTCGCTGAATATCGATATGAAAAATGCACGGCTTCCCTCATCATGATTTGCTTTTCTTTATCTTCCGCTCAATAAGCGTCGCAGTATAGGTGTATCAGTCGCCACGAGGTTAACCAAGAAAATGCATCTCCAGCCCGGCTTGACAATTATTCCGCAGCAAAAGCTCCAAATCCCGGAAGAGGCAGGGCCCTCACCGCTCCCCTCTGTTTTTTGCGTTTTCCTTTTTTTAAACTAAAAATCTCCTCCACCCAAGTTCCTAGTTTTTTAAACTTAATTAAAAAAACTTAGCTAAAAAACCAAAATTATGCCAAACTAGATGATCTCTCTTGCAATTAATATTACAACCTTAAAAAGACTAGGATCCAATAGAGCACCATGACAGATTTATTCCCTTTTTACCGGCGCACAAGTAATCCTCGACTCGACATCGGATACATGTCGAAAAACATCTTCAGGAATCCGTCGACATACAGTTCGGGAACCCTTCTCAAAACACTGCAATTTCAAGTTCAAAAGGTCAGGAAAATAGGGGTGAATCCTGATTTCTTCATGGGAAATAGCAAATTTAGGTGGCCAAAGCAATAAGTTTGTCGCAAAGGATTATATAAGGATTTCCACAGCTGAACTTTGCAAACATCAAAACCCATTCTTTCCAGGGATACGAATCCCTAACTCCCACGAAGGGACTTTTCTTCGCAGTCAGTAATTTTTTATTATTATTAGGAACGGGACACACTGTCGTGAGGGGATAGGCGAAAACAACCACCCAAGATGAAAAGGTGAATGACCCACTCTAGACGATTCTCCCAGCTTGAAGTTGGAAAAAAACTTTATCTGATATTCGTTTTCGCCTTTAATTTCGTATTTTACAAAGCTTTTAAATAATATTAGTAGTTAAAAAATTTAAAACAACTAGAATATAACAATTTATATCAGAGTTTAATTAATTTTGAGAAATTCCTAATCCAAGAAAAACTCTACACAACATCAGACTCGTATCAGTTTTTAAACACTTCTTTAAAATACAAGTGCAACAATTAAAAAGATGATCAATTTCGTCTCTGCAATACTATTTTCAAAACAAACGCAGAATTTATTACAAAAATATATTGATAGACACATGATTATTTCGATTCATTTTCGAAATTTGGCCAAACTCATCTTCCACCTAAATCATAATTCTTTAATAGTTTAAAGAGTGAGGAAGTATCAGAGGAGGATTAAGCATTTTAACTTATCCTCGGCGGCATTTAAGGATTTAGGATGTATTCAATATGCACACACTCGGTGACTACCATGACTTGTACGTATTTCGAAATCTCCTTCTTGGGGATGTTTTCGAGAATTTCAGAGCTTTGAGATTGAACTCTTACAAAATAGATCCATGATACCTATTCAGGGTGTCCCCGAAAAGTGGAACAAGCATTTATTTCTTTAAATTTTGCTCCTAGACATATACATCCAATTACAGAGGATCATCAAATAAGGTTTGAATTTGTATGAAAACACTTTGTAGGTACTTGTGGAGGTTATTAATAAAACGTTTTAAAAATTAAATTTTTATACTGTCTCCATAGAGTAAAAGTGTCAGAGAGTGAAATGTTCCTCTTGCACTCATTTATGTATAAACTAAGTTTTGCGATTTTATCTGCAAAATTTGAGGAGATATATTTTTCTAAATTTAAAGGGGCTTCCTACAAATTTAAATGGATTATTTTCTGCAGAAGTATAAATTTATTGAACACAGAAAAACTGCGGAATGCAAATATTTGTCTAGTAGTACATTATCCAATCCATGTCATGAAAATAATTTGCTAATCGCGCATAATGTTACTCAGTTTCATTGGTCGAGAGTTGTAACTAACGACTTTATAAAGAAGGGAAGGAAAACTTGTGTCACAATACTTTAGACGTAAGATCAACAAATTAAATAAATTACGCCTACTTCAGTTTCCATGGGCCGGGAGCGCTGTTGAGAGCTGGGTATCCACTTTCTGAAATATAATTATTGAATCCATATCTTATTCAAATGAAGAGAAAGCCACTGGAACGAACACGTCTTTTATTGATGGTGGCGAAATCTTCCCGCACAAGTGTAAACAAACAGTTTCCACTCAACTATAACAAAGCAATGGTTATTTACATGATGATTAAGTTTCTATAAAAATACACACATTAAGAAAAGTTTGATTATATACAAAATTTCACATTGAAGAAAGTTCGAATATCCATTTGCACACATCATTTGTCTTTGGATTATTTTCCCACCAATTCTCGAATAATATTCAAAGAGTCCTGGCTGAAGATGCCTGCTCTGGATTGGTGGAAAAGTTCAAGCGTCCAGTTACGTCACTCGTTGGGAGAGAAGTCGCGACAACTTCAGAAAGTGAAAATTTTAGACATCACAGGAACGTAGCCTAATACCAAACAAGAATATTAAATTATTTGCTCTCAGTGGTATGCGTATTATTAAGCTTTTCCTAAAGGCAATTTCGGCTCGTCATTTAGGGCTGTTGAGTTGCAGAACCTCTAAAATTATTTTAGAAATTCGAATTTTCGTTTCTATTCTTATTTTCTTACTTTTCCACTCCGAGAGTTATATGATCGACGAAAATGGAAAAGTAAAAAAAAAATGATAAAAGAAGACAGAAAATGTGAATTAAAAAGTAAGACAGACATATGATGGGGCTTCACACCAAATAGATTTGGAAATAACCAAAAATCGCTGATTGCGCGCAACTAAGTGATATGAAGGACGAAGGCGAAATACTATCCTTACTGCCTTTGAACTTACGCGTCTATTCGGGTGCCCCCGGTTGGGGTGGGAGACGTCACTTTTTCTGCACCTTAACAACGGGAAAAGTGACGTCCCCCCCCCCAACCGGGGGTACCAGAATAGACCCCTTAGCCAGAACTGGAGTTTCGGATGCTCCTGTCTGACGTTAGACCAGAGGTGGCAATCAGAGGTATGAAAAATTGGTCTAAGTTAATAAATTTGCCTTCTAATATGTCTGTTTTTCAGACAGAAGCGTGCAACTTTGTATGTTCATAGTTTAATGTAAGTGGAACATTTTACTACTTGACATTTTTACAGTATGGAAGCCACATAATTTTTTAAAACTTTTTATCTCCATAGAAACCAAAGTGTTTTCATAAAAATTCTAACCATATTTGAAATTTTGTAATTGCAAGTATTTGTCTAGGATCAATATTTAGGGAAATAAACGCTTCTTCCAATTTTTTGGGACTCCCTACATATTGCTCCTGGAACGGTATGACGAGCATTCCTGAGAATGGCAGAAGGCAAAACTGGAATTATTACATGATATTCACATCTATTTGCTCTTGAAAAAAGAACTCGTGGAAGCATTGCTAAGGTAAGTCGTCGCATCGCTACTACAAATAATCCCTCATTGCTGAATTATTTTCCAAGCACTCCCAATTCTTTTATTATGTATCGGTTCACGATCTATGATAAAGAAACTGTTAGTAAATTACATTTATCTAAATCTGAAGCTTGAGAGAAATCGATTCATAATCTAAGAAATAAAAGTAAATACCTCATTCCTTATAAAAATTTAAAGCTGTATGTTCATTTAGGAATAAAAGTTTTAAAAAATGTATAGAATTCTAAAATTCAGACAGAGTGCTTGGCTAAAAATATTTTATCTTTAACACTGGGTATCACGAACAGGGACCTAACAATTTTGAATAAAATCTTTTCAAACTTTTAAACATTGCTGTTTTTAGAAAATCAATGGCAAATTGGAGCAACATAGTTCAATTGATTTAGTTATGGATGAGAAAAGGGTAAAAAAATTAGTTCCATGTCCGGCAATCTATACTTATAAAAATTACAACTAATGAGCATGTCTCGGTACAAAGAAAAATAACTTCTCTTATTAAAGAGATATTGTTATGAAACTGTAACGTCGCTTCCCTTCCATGATAGTCTTAAGGTTGGAAAGAGAAATTTAGGGGATTCATATTGGATGGAAGTCAATGACCTACAACCTTGGCGACAAACTTGATGACCATTTTGTTAAATTTGGCGACAAGATGAAGATTCTAGAATTTTCGAGAATTATGGGGCTATCTCCCATTGGAACCAATATCTGGATTTTTTCCACAGAATTTCACATGACGTCACTCCCTGTTGGAAGATCTATAAATACCGGGAGGCTCAAAGGATAGGGGGATCTTTTTGGAGAGCGAGCTGGTAAGCTGAACGCTATTGAAAGTGTCTTTACTGTTATCATTAGGGATTTGTTGTCTATTTGTGTTGCTAATTTGTACAAGTGCTGTTTTTCTTGTTTACTGTACTTCGTGTTTTCCGGAATATTCATGAACAAAGCGTCATTCTCCATTATCCCCTTTGTTGGATTGCTTTCACTCTACATCCATAGGACGATTTTCGAAACAATATATATGCAGGGTTTTTCTATTCCAGATATTTCAAAAATTTTAATGTGTGATTTTCACTATAACTTCATTAAAATGTATATTTGTAACGATATTTCAGAAGACGGATTTATTTGATACCGGAATGATCCTAAGAGTAATTTTCTGTATATCTCGATGAATAATAAAGTTGTTGGAAAATGAGATGAATTAAGTGAAAGCACAGCAACTGAATATTTAGATTTAAAAGCAAAAGCGTATAGTTTAAAATCCGTGAATATGGGAAAAAATTGCAATAACAGAATATCGGCAGTTATGACAGCTAAATCGATCAAGCTTTTATCATAAAATAAAGAAATTTTGGTCCCAATAATTCACAATATTTTCTTCTTTTGAACATGTTGAAATAAACAACCTTATCTCGAATCGTGCTCTTTATTATTCCATTTAGTTTACTGAACAATGTGGCCCCTCTCTCAATGGAAAGAAAAATCGTTGTTTCCTTGTCATCGACTATCAAGAAATGTTTCGGCTGAGGGCTAAGAATACTGTTCTCTGAATGTTTTCAGATGATTCTGAAATCTTTCGAAGCAATGTGCCGCGTTTAATTTTATAGTGGATAAGTCTTCATCTTAACTTTCAGTTTGAGGTTGAGGTTTGACCATTGAAAGAGAATCCGTGGAATTAAAAAGCAAGCAAAAAACTATCAACCTTTCTTTTTATAAAAATTAGACAATATATCTTGAGAAAACTGCAGTTATATTGATTGATAATATTCACATTTTCGAAGCACTTGAATTAAATTTAAAAGTATGAATCTGTTGAATCCGACCAGAAAACTGAAGCATTTTGGCATGTATGGGATAACATATTGAACAACTTCCGGAGGTGCACCGAAACATTCAAGCCACTTGTCAGAACCGTTTCATCTAGTGAAGATGTTAAATTTATAGATTGGTTTATGCAATTCTTTTTACTTAAGTCCAAAGAAGTCAAATCGGGCTCTCTAGAAGAAGACTTGAGGACTGGTTTGCACAGGTCAGACATGTCTGGAAACTTACAATTTTACCAATAGATAGCTTCCGATATAAGATGTGTACTAAATACATACTGAAATCATGCATATGAACATATTTCTTGTGCTAGTTCGTCCATAAAGTCATAAATAGTCGCATTTGGAATCTGATTAAGATGGCTTTCTCTTATCAACATATTGTCATACAGTACTGAACCAAGCAGTTTCTAAAGATGCCCCAAGGTGCTTTATTAGAAAACTAATTCTGATCAGCATCGCGTACGATGAATGAATTTGCTACTCCCAAAGTTGATCATTTTGACGATTGTTGTACGATTTTATAAGATAATTTCCTGAAAGCGGAGATGTTCAGTTTATACTTCTTATTGAACAGAAAATTTAGAACTTAGTAATTTTTATAAGGCACTGCATGCATTTCTTTGTGTGTGAATTTTATGAATTTTTTCAGGTTCCACATCTTAAAAATGCAGGGATGGGAGAGACTAGTTTGTAGTGCCTTACGAGAAAACCAGATGGCTGTTTAAGAGTGTTCAGATTTCCCATGTGCGGAAAAATTTTGATCGTCCTGTAAATTTTCCGCCATCAGATTCATTTTAAAAATTCCTCTAACTATTTTAACTTGGAATCCTATCCCATAATGCAACTTTGAGTCTTCATTTCTTCATATTTTACAATTAGTTTACTCGAATATTAATATGTATGAAAGCAGTGTTATGTATAGGAGGTGTTTAAACTTTTTTTTATTTGCGAAACCTTTGAGGGCGAAAGAAGATGAAGAATGAAAAAAATCCAATAGCACTAGCGTAGTTAAGGGGGACAGAGTCAAGGGGGCTTATTGTTCTAGCGCCAGTCTTGTGGGAAGGGGCGCCACGAATGCTTAATATTACACCTATTATTTCACTTTTTAAAGCCAACAAAGGGAGATATGTAAAAATAAAACTTTTTCCGGATGTCGTTTACTCTTGCCACGGCACTGCCCAGAAGATAAATCAAAGTTAATAAAATAATTTTCTGAATTTTTCATAACTTTGACCAATTTGACAAAAGTACATGTTATTAAAGTGTTTAAGACCCAAATTGGGATGAAAACCCTTAGTTTAAAGTTTTAATATTGGCAAATACGGAGTACGTTTGCAAATGTCTTCGTTAGGTTATTATCTGTTTTGTAGGCTGTCTCACATAAAACAATATTTCTTAAATTTTCGAGATTCTAACTACGTTAATTTAAGGAAACGAGATGAGCATTCATGAAAAATCAAAATAATTTTAATGTAAACGTGTTATAAAATATTGAATTTTGTAAAACGATACAGTAACAATGAAAAATGAGTTAACTATTTCAGATTTAGCTAAAATGCGTTCTACTGCTCGGATTGTGACAAAATTTAAGTTTCAAATAATTCAAATGATGCACTATAGATACTTGTGAAATAAAGAATATTAGTTCAAAAATTCACTGAAAGGTAGAGCTATAGATCATTGATGTAGTCAATAGGCTTAATGTTCAATATACTTGCTCCATGTGCTGTAACTGTAAAATGTCTGTCTCCGGACAACTGTGTAATAATTTTCTATTAGATTTTATAATCCCAGGATAGCATCAACGCTCATGCCACTAGATGTAGATGCCAACGTAAGCTTCACTTTCACGCACGTTGGTGCCCTCTCCCATATCGTTTGTTCAATGGAAAATTTATTAGAGCAACAGTTCACTGTGGCATAGGTGATCAGCTGTTATGTCACTACATCTTGTCCACATCACGTTCCTGATATTTCTCCATGCGAGTTTTGCGCATGCGGTTTCAGAAAGGACAACGTCTTCCGTACTTGACCTGAATATTTTCAGCTCTGGAAGGTACAATTCGTCGCACGTTCTTGGATATTCAAGCAGAACCAATGCACTCGGCGATGGAAAATAATGACTTTGGCGATTAGAGAACCTTATTCTTACAAAAAGGGTGGGGTACATTCAGCAATCATATGGAACTTTATGTACGATCATATCAAGCGTTACAATGTACAAGTCTACTGAGTGCTTATTTGTGCGCTTCAGAGCCACCATTTGGCAAATTTCTGTACTTAAGCTTTTATTCAACAAATGACTAGCACATCATTTAAATTATATGCAGTTTAAATTTTATCGCATTCGAACAAAAATAGAATACTATTCTGTAGAGCTCAATCTAGAGCCCTCTGAGGTGGGTAAGTTATATTTTGCTAATCCTGTATATGGTCTTAATATTTTCGCTTATTAATGCTGAAGAATTTAAAACGAGCACCTATTGACGATGTTTTTTGACAACCCTAAAGGTTTATGCATACGGTTGGAATTCACAACTTAAACCTTTATATCCTGAATTAATTTACCAGCAATTTTTTACTTGCATTTTTGCATTATTAGATAACTTTTTGTGCAGAATAAGACCAAGAAAGAAGAAAACACTTTTTTAATTAAAATAATTTCTTCTTTCATCTGCCATGTACCTCCTGCTATCGGAATTACACTCTTCATGTCCTTGTGAGTACCGTGAGGAAAAGAGGTCATATTACGAAGATATAATCGTTTTATTAAAGCAATACTTTCAAGTACTGTTAGGGTATAAATGGGTTAAGAAGCACTCAATAAAGTTCCACTTTGTGAACTCGTGTTTTGATACAAATGGGCAAATATTTCTGAATTGATTGGATGCGCTTTGCTATTTCAGGTGGCACTGATATATATGGGATTATCTCACCGTTATTAAGTGTTTAATCTTCCATAATGGAGTGATTTTCTTTCTGCAAAGATGTTAAATGCATAATTGTAGCATGAAGGTAATATAATTCATACCAAATACATTTATGATAGCAGTATATTCATTATGAATAAATAGGCCAGATAAGTTGATTTAAAAATACCTGTACACACAACTTTATACAGAGCAACGTTACTTTTTATACGGGTTTTATAAAGAGTCAAATTATGTAATTTCTTTACTGGGGGAAAAGGCCTTTTGTTTTATAATATTTACAACGAAAATTTCCCAAAAGTACATGGATTTCTTCCCAATTTAGAATCATCCGCAGCTGAAAGCCAAATCGGGCGAAGAGAATAAAGAAAAATTGTTAAAAATATTCGCCATATAAAACCATAAAGATTCGTAAGTGTGTGTGTGTGTCATATTATATATTTTAAAATCTTAGTTCTTAGTAAAATGCTAATGTATTCCTAAATCACTTTTCTTACACTCCAGTTTCGTTTTATTTCCCGCGCTGGAGATAAATTAAATCTCTCGCTTTGGCATATTTATTACTAAAAGAATATTTTAATCGCTTCCACGGGCACACATAAATCGTTCATACCTCAGAGGAAATTTTCCCACCTTTGATTGTTACAGAACTATCCCCTCCAATCTCATCCCTTATGTCAGAATATTCTCATGTCTTCTCTAAAAATAAATATTATGTAGGGAAAATTATAATGGAACCCTCCAGAATAAATTTGACATCAGACCAGTTTCCCAGAGAGCATACAGGACTTCAGATACTGAAGAAGTTGAAATAAATAAACAAAAAATTTATTGGCTGCAGGTTTAATTAAAGAATCAAATAGTTGTTACTCCTCTCCTGTCACGTTGGCTTACAAGAGAGATGAAATGAAAAAAACTAGATTGTGCATTGATTATCGAGAATTAAATGCTATTTGTAAAACTGATGCTGAACCTTTACCACTAATTGACACATTGTTAGACAAATTAACTAATGCTAAAATATTTTCAACTTTAGATCGTGCAGCAGGTTATTGGCGTATTCCCCTTCATGAAAAAATAAAGAAAAATGAGCTTTTGTTACAAATGAAGGTTTATATGAATTTCAAGTTCTCCTTTTTGGTTTTCGGAATGCCCCTTCAATATTTAATCGTACCATCCGTAGAATTTTAAATAAACATAAATGCTCAACTTTTGCATGTCATTATTTTCATGACATAGTGATTTTCTCAAATTCTTTAGAGAAACACTATGCTCATTTAGAACAAATATTCAAAATTTGTGAAGAAGAAAATATGAAACTAAAATTTTCAAAATGTGTTTTCGCTAAAGATAAAATCACTTTCTTGGTTATGAAATTAAAGAGAGTTGAATCACTCCTGATAATCATAATATTGAAAGTATTAAAAAATTGCAGCCTCCAAAAAATGTTAAGCAACTTCAGGGTTTTCTTGGTTCAGTAAACGTTTATAACAAATTCATTGATTCATATGCTAAAATTAGGAAAGCTTTAGATCAACTTTTAAAGAAGGATAAAGAATGGCATTGGACTGCAGAATGCCAAAAAGCTTTTGAATTGTTAAAAAATAAATTAGTAACTATACCTGTATTGCAATTGTATGACCCTAAATTACCTCTTCATGTGTTCTGTGATGCTTCTCCTCAAGTGGCAATTGGGGCAATTTTGAAACAGCCTGATAATTTTGGTAATCTTCACTCGGTGTCGTACCATTCTAGAACTTTACGTAGTTATGAAAAGAATTATTGCATCACGGAATTGGAATGTTTGGCTATAGTAGATGCTCTTGATAAGTTTTATTATTATTTACATGGTAAAAAGTTCATAATACATATTAATCATGCTGCCGTTGTTTGGCTTAAAAATGTAAAAAATTTAAAGGAAAGTTTGTTTCTTTGATCTTTCAGATTAAGCATATTTGATTATGAAGATAAATATTTAAAGGGAACAGCAAATGTTGAAGCTGATATGTTATCAAGGCATCTTACTGCCTAATATATCCAACACTCTGTACATTTACTTGAATTAGATGAGATAAAGAAACACCAAAATCTAGACAATTTAGATATTGCTAAATATAAGTAAATCAATTATGTCCTCGTTTTTAAAAAGAAAAATTTATTTAAAATAGTTGTACCTTTCTCGCTAAGGTGAAAAGTTTTCCAAAATGCTCATGAACAATTTGGGCATCCGGGTACTCAAAATATGATAAATCTAATTATTCCTCAATACTATTGGCCTCACATTAACCAAGATATTTCAGTATTTGCCAAACACTGTGATGTTTGTCAATTAAACAAAAAGAAAAGGCATAAAAGATTTGGTCTTTTACAGACTGTGCCACCCACAAATCGATCTTTTGAATATCTTTCGATCGATACAGTTGGAGGATTCAACTACTATAATTCAACTTTAAAATATCTGCACTTAGTAATTGATCATGCAACTCGTTATGTTTGGGCTTTCTCTTCCAAAAGTGAAACATCAGAAACTTATGCTAATTGTCTAAAACAAGTTCTTAAAATTCAAATACCAACTAAATTGTTAAATGATAGAAATGATGCTTTCACCTCATCTAAATTCAAACACTTCCTTAGAAATTACAATGTCAAACACTTATTAACATCTTCCCACCATCCACAAACGAATGGAAAGTGTGAACGAGTGAATCGGTCCATTGTAACCAGAATAAAATGTAAAGTAAATTCTTCTCCTACCAAAACTCCTTGGACTAAACTTCTGGAACAAGTTATTAATGAGTATAATTTAACGCCTCACTCCGTCACAAAATTTCCTCCTGCATATTTGTTATTTGGCACTTTACCATATTCCCCTCCATTAACTCAAAATCAATTTTAACCTTCAGTTGCCAGGAAGAAGCCAGGAAATTGGTAAACAGAATACAATAAAGTATCATGATAAAAACAAAATTGAAGATAATGGTCGTTTTATTGACTCTCCTTTTAAAACTGGTGACATTGTAATGTATGAGGAATTTAATTATCCGAATCGCAGAAAATTATCTCCGGTTTTTTCTTTCTGATGTAAACTACGAAATAACCAAACCAAATGCTTTAACTAAAAAACCCACTGAAATTGTTCACGCTTCAAAATTAAGAACTTATTATCCCCCTGAAGAATTAAAATTGAGTCACGCATAAAAAGTATCTCTACACATAAAAAAAATTCCTCTTTTTGCTTCCCTTTGTCAGGTTGAATAGCCGTTTCCATTCTAAATGTTTTTGTTTTTCCTCGATGATGTTGTGAAATGTTTTGACAATAAGAAATAGAACAAGTAGTAGATTTGCGAGACAGGGTCAACTTCCAAACTCAGTTCACTTTTCTTCCTGGTATCATCTTGAACATTTTGTTTTCATCTTTGAAGAAATGAATGCTCCTGGATGGAAGTAGGGAGAGAATTGGATTATTACCTCTGTCCTTAGTGGCTGAATGGGACTCAGTAAACCCAAAGTCACTAATTTTAAAGTACTGAAAGATAATACAGTACAGAAATTTTTTATACACAAATACACGAACAAACTTACACTTTTACATAATTTGTTTCATTGCTCGTGTTTTACAGTATAACAATATTTTGAATCTTATTAGTTTATAGTCCCATTTTAGTGTTCATTCTTATTTTATTGATATTTTTTTATAAAGTTGTGAATTTTTGATAGACAGTGTATTCAACATTCCTATTTACAGTAGTCTAGATTTTCAAAACTGTGCCATCAATACTAAAGAACTGTGCCATCTGAAGATCTATTTTACAAGAATTTTGTATTTTAAGTATTTTTGTTTTATTCATGTTTTACGTAAATGATTTCATACACATAATTATTATTTTATATATTTATTCTTACACATTTATTGTCTCCATTATTTTCATGTTTATGATAAAGTGAAGAGAAAATTCTATAACAATTCTAGTTCAAAAATAAATTTTAATTTCCTATTTGGGCATCCCTGTAATATACGGGTGTGTGTCAAGGGCCCTGGCGTACACAAGCATCTTGCGGAGGGGGGAAATTGTAATAATATCACTTAATTTTACTTTAAATTCTCATATTATATATTTTAAAATCTTAGTACAATATTAATGTATTCCAAAATCATTTTTCTTAAAATCCAGTTTCGTTTTATTTCCCGCGCTGGAGGTATATTAAATCTCGCGTTTTGGCATATTTATTACTAAAAGAATATTTTAATCGCTTCCAAGTGCCCACACAAATCGCAAAATCAGTTACTTGTTGACGCCATACTTTTTCCTAGAACACTTACGTAATTTTACTAAAAATATCTAATATTCCCTTCACTTTGATCACGTGTCTATATGTTAATTCCCTATCTGAGAAAACACAGGGAATTTCGTTCTCTTTTGGCTGAAAATTTTCATACAAGATGTACGTATATTCCGCCACTCTCCCATAATAAATAAAAATAGTTAATAACTCGGACTCTTCCTTACTTAACGACTACAACAACGAAATCATTGTATATATATATATACCTTTACTCTCCACTAAACCACACAAAGTTTTTGAGTCACTACAGAAATTTCCAACAGTTTCAGAAAAAAAAGTCTTGCATTAAAGGAATATAAGGTTCTCAAGAACTCGTTTCTTTTCTTTATATTATCACTCTGTTGATGCAAAAGAGTGAGGGAACTTTAACTTTAAGAAATTGTTGTAGAGTTTAATTAAATCATGAAAAGCTTAATTAAAATATTTTTATTTGTGAAATTCTAAAAAGTAATGGAATTCTGGAAGATTATTTTGTTTAAAATTAATTACAGCAATGATAAATGTCTGGTACACAGCCATGATTTTACATAAATTAATTTATTATTATTTTTCTTATTTTTTATTTTATTTTTCAAATCGATTATGTTATTCTTTTATTATTCAAAAAAAAGGGAAAAATCTTCCCTTAAAAGTAAAATTTTAGGGCAAAAATTTAAATCCTATTTAAGTAAAAGATTTAGTTAAAGATAGGTTTCATAGCAGAGTGCATTCAACTTTTCCTAGAAGTAAACACTCAGATCTCCCTCTTACTGCCTGTCTCTATGGGTGGTAAGTTTACAATCAGGAACAGCTGTGTGGCATTCCCTGGGTGTTCAAAAATGCAAGATTTAGAAATTTTTCTATTTACTACAGCATTTTTGCAGACTAGCAAACATTTCACTCTCGAACCTTTAACCTTTGTTAGATCTTTACACTTTTCAGACGTCTGTGCGGCTGGGAAAGGTTCGAGTTTCCCAATATAGAAGAATCCGTTCGACAGAATTATTGCTTTTTCTACGCTAATTCCATGAGAAAATTTCAGTTGTGGAACCCCTTTCCCCAAAATTATGGCTGTTTGCTGCGAGGGAGCGACTTTTATTTCATTCACCTTTGAACCCATCTGGTAAAAGGGCAAGAATATCACATGATGGCTGTTGAATGTTTAAAATAGCGAAGCAACTTTGACGCCATTGAAAAAAACTTCTAATATTGTGCTGATAATTAAAACGCTGAAAAATTGCCTAACTCTTCGTCACGCGACTGCTTCGCCCAGTGTGAATCATCCCAAAAATTTACCACCTGTGTTATTCATCGAAAAGTATTCTATCGTCATGCAGCAGCAAAGCAGCTTCGTCTCCATTGAATATCATCGTAAAAACAATAATATAAGAAACAATCGGGATTAAGTCTGCCTGAAAAGGATGCACCCTGTTGTGATGTCAGCTAAGATCAACCCCAGATAAGTTATCCTTTTTATAACAAATTCTCTATTCTATAATAACCAGCTTGTGAAATGAGTATCTTATCCGAAAAATCATATAGTTTTATATTTTCATTTACCAGGGATTCTGTCATAAATGATTACAAGATTAAAATTTGAATATATATATAAATATTTGTGTTAATAAGTAAAATGGAAGAAAACTATATCATTACTTTGTTTATGAGCATTTAAGGTGTAATCAATAATGAGTGTGTATAATAATAATAAATGATAATCATACATTAATTCAATAACAATGTTATCATATTTACCTTAAGTTCGAAATTTGATTATACTGCTGATATTCCTCAGAAGTTATATGTATACACTACGAATGCAAATATAATTTTAAAAAAATTGAGATAGTAACTTTCTCATTTGTTCCTTACATCATGATAACTATTGTATGCCATGAATGATATTTATAAAATATTAACGTGTTTATATGAAAGTAATTATTGATTGATTTAGAGGTTCTGGTCTAATGATTAATATCATTAAAAGGATGAAACATAGGGTAAACACTATTGAAGCTTTAATTGTGGTGGCCACTAATACTAATGCTAAAATTTCTTTAATTATTTCAGGCTAAACTAGTGTTAGGAGTAATTAGTAGATTGAAAAATTCAAAAGAAATGTAAATAAATAAAAATGAGGTATTCTATTTTCTATGATATTAGGGTCGACCCTAAAAAATGGATTATCTGATACAAAAGTTGATATTGATGTTATAGCATTGTGAATTTTATATTTGTCACTGATTTTATGTGTTGGTGTTTAGTAAATCTGGTTAATAAACTAGTTAGATTTAAAAATTTGGCTATGTTTCTCTTGTCAAATAACTAAGCACTGTGAAAGATTGAGAGCCAGGGTTATTGAAAAATTGATTACACTAATTAAAACACAACGCAACTGTACACATAAATTTTGTTTGATAATTATATATGCTTACATTCTCCGAATTTGATTTAATAACTTTCAGAAATAAATATCAGTGTAAAACATTATGCTCAATTTTCCTGTTGCTATCTATCAGTATCTAAATTTTCTTATTGATGAATTTGAGTATGAGATTTTACTCAGCATATGTGATGATAGATAAATTTTAATGTTGAAGTATGGTAGAAGGACAGTCTATAGATGGTAAATAAAGATATGTTAATCGTTTATGTAACTTAGTACTATGAAAACTTGTTTAGCAAGAGTAAATGATTAGAAATAAGAAATCATTTGTGAGATCAGTTAGAGTATGAGATGAGCAACAGGTGTAATGTAAATCTAAATATCACAATGCTAAGAATTGTTAAATGCAAATTTAATAATGAATTAGTAGTTAATGAGCATTTATATAGTAGATTAGAATACGAGCAGCAATGTAAGTAATCAAGCAGTAAATATCAGATATATTTACAACAAAATCTATTATTTATTTACGAATCTTTATGGTTTTGAATGGCGAATATTTTTAACTTCTTTTCTTTATTCTCTTCGCCCGATTTGGTTTTAAGCTTCGGATTATTCTAAATTGGGAAGAAATTTATGTACTTTTTGGAAATTTTCATTGTAAATATTATAAAACAAAAGAATCAAAAAGCCTTTTCCCCCAGTAAAGATATTACATAATTTGACTCTTTATAAAACTCATATAAAAAGTAATGTTGCTCTGTATAAAATTGAGTGTACAATTATTTTTATATCAACTTATCTGGCCAATCTATTCATAATGAATATACTGCTTTCATAAATGTATATTTGGTATGAATTATATTTTCTTGATGCTACAATCATGCATTTAACATCTTTGCTGAACGAAAATCACCCCATTATGGAAGATTAAACACTTAATAACGGTGAGATAATCCCATATATATCAGTGCCACCTGAAATAGCAAAGCCCATACAATCAATTCAGAGATATTTGCCCATTTGTATCAAAACACGAGTTCACAAAGTTAAACCTTATTGAGTGATTCTTAACTCATTTATACCCTAACAGTACAGTATTTTATTATATATATATAACCAATTAAAAACAATCATAACAGAATTGTAAAAGCAACATAATCAACATAAACATTCATAATACAAAATGTCAAGAAAAAAAATCTGCGGAAAGAAAATGCCGAGAGTGCTTATAGAGAGAAAATAAACAAAAGGGGGATATATATATAAAATAACATTCCCAATAACATTCTGGAAAGATCTTACAAATTACTATATTTACAATAACTTTATTTTCAACGGGGAAAATATCTCAGCAAATTAAAGGCATCCCACAGGGGACCAGTTATTCATCTCTACTTGCCAATTTATTTCTACACTTTTATGTACAGAATATCGCTATTAATTCGAATTCAGTCTTTAGATTCATTGATGACCTTATTATTTTTAACCATAAAGATTTCAATACAACTAATAATAATCTGTATCCAAATGAACTTAAATTAATCCAAACCAATAGCTATGAAGAACCAGTATTTTTCTTTACTTAATTATTGATTGCCAAAATACTTTAAAAATAGATATTTATGACAAAAGAAATGAATTTAAATTCAATGTCATTAAATATATTTTTTGGAACTCAAATATCTCTTCTAAAATTTACAAAAACGCTATCATTAATCAACTCATAAGAATTAACAAAACATGCAGCGATAAAAATTCAATCGAGAAGCAAATTCAGTACCTTATAATTAACCTTAATACTAATAAAGTTCCTACCTCCTTCTACGAATCTTTAATTAATGGCTTTAGGATATAAGTAAAAGATTGCATATTAGAGTTATGCTTACGGCGCAGTTCTAATACTGTGGTAGGGTGTCTCAAGCCAGACAGGTCTAATGTGATTACCTCGAAAACGCATCTTTCAGTCGCTTATTAATGGAATTCAAATTCAAATATTATTTAACACTTACCGTTTCCACCTTAATTTTTAAATACACTCTTTTGTTATAATTTTCCCTTTTCATTACCGTTTTCTCCTTAATCCTTAATTTTTAAATGCACCTTTTTGTTATCATTTTCCTTTTTTATCATCATATCTTTAATCTTCATCGTTTTCTCAATGTAGATCGCTTTGATCTTTGTTTCCATCGGTATCTTAATCTGAATCGAAACTCCCCCCAACCTTAGAAGTTTGGCGCAAAAGAAAGTAACTTGATATTTCTTAAACATCCAGACCCTTCATGGCGCGTTCAGTTCATTCCTTTGTCACATCTCCCGTTGGCTGCATCCCTCAGTTTGAGGTTCGTAAAATTATTTCTAATAGCTTTATGCTATCACTGTTCGCAGAAAACAGTATGATTTCTCTAATGACATTGATATATATATATAATACAATATAAAATAACATTTGGATTTTCGTTTCGAGAAAGACAAATCCAGGTCTTTAAACGTCTTTTGGTGGAGAATAAAAGCAAGTGTTTGTTAAAATATCAGTGTTCTAAAGTCTAAAAGGTCCTAAAGAGTAGTGTAAAATTCGCAGAAGAAATTTTTGTTTTTTCCGGTTTTCTGAAAAAAGATCTTGTATAATGGAAGCATTACTTGTAAGATGATAACTTGTATTTTAAGTTTTAAAGTTTGAATCATAAGATTTAAGATCACCTGCTAATGTCCTGGATGATAAAAATAAAAAAATACTTTTCTTCTAACTCACACTAAAAGTTACGAGTCGGATTTTATCTATTTCTTCTTATTTAAACGCTTTCTCCGGACAATGTAGAAAACTCATCTCCATTACATTAGTCGGGGTACGATGTTGCGCCGTATGTAAATAATATCTATTGTAGGATTTCTTGTATATGTTTCTAGAGTAAGTTATTTCAATTTGTGGAGATATTTCATTTCGATTACTTCAAAAAATTTTAATACAATCAGCACTAATAAGACAGTCCAGAAAAATTTAACCATTTCAAAACAGCTTCATATGAACTTTCAAACGAGAATTCTGATTTTTTTTTTGAAAAAATTAATGTATTCCAAAGGTCCTCGGTTTTCTATGGGACTCTGTTTACGAGATGAGTTCCCATACCACACTGATTCCAACAATATTCATTCAATTATACCCTTCCTGAATTCGGGGATTTTAAGAAATATATACAACTATGCATTTCTTGTTCATTACACTGATGTCTAAAATTAAGTTCCCAATATACAGGAGAGGAGACTCAACCCTTTGGTTTTAGAGCTTATTGCAATTCAACGAGAGAGAACACCCTTGTTAGATGAAGGCCAACGGGTACCCAGACCCAGCTTAGACCTTTATTGAAAAATCAAAAAGTCACACTATTTATACACACAGCGAAGCACCGTTTATACTTTTCACGTTTATACGTCGTTTACATTTGTGATACGTTTCATTCATAACCATTGCAATGATAAAATACTTTTATACGACGCAAAGCTTCGGCTATACGTCATTTTCCTCCCTTCTAAAATTCGCAAATTTTCTTCAGTCATTATTTCGCAGTTCTTATTAAGAGGGAAACTTTAATGAATGGGGATAACATGGTGAAAAAGTTACTCCGCCTTCTCTTAAAGAACAATGGACTCCATTGAAAAACTTCGAACAGATTTTGTTTGTCATAATACTAGTGAAAAAACATTCAATGAACTTAATTCGATTCATAATGCTGTTCTTATACTCAAAGACAATTGACACATCAGAAGACGATTAAAGATGTTTTTAATTAAACAGGGCTACCTGCATACACATAAATCGCATAAAATAAGAAACGCATAATTTGTCCAATATACGCAACAAAGGTAGGATTTTTCTCACTTTTATGCGTAATATTTAATTTTAAGATTTAATTATTGTTTCCATAATATTAATATACAAGTTACTATCTTAATCTTTAAAATGCATTTGCACTTAAAAGTTAATGCATTAAATGAATTTCCATTAGTAGCATTAATTTTGTAATAATCAAAGTTGTTTATCCAAATTTCTATTGTGTCTTTTCATTTACAAGTCGTTTTATGTGTGTCCCATTAAAGACGTATAAACGGTGCTATACTGTATATGGTTCGATGGCATGTTGATCGATAATTAACCAATAAATGTTGAAGGCCAAGGCCATTGACAATTTAATTATTAATGTAAAGTTAAACGGCTACCCTGGATATTTCATTAAAATTGAGAATTGAAGAATTTATTAATTTCTTAGGCTTTATTAAATTAATTTTTTACTTCTAGAATTCTCCATTGTGCTGGAAATGGCTATAATACTCACGCCACACCTTCTGACATTTAGCTCCCCTGCAAATTTCTTTGAATTATAAAAATAAAAAATGAAAATAAAAATTATAAAATGCATTAAAACAATTAAAAAAATTAAAATACTGAAAAACAAACTAAAAACTATAAAAAAACCATATAAGAAACAAAAAACAAAAAAATCTCAGGTTTTCAGTTAGTGCATCCCTTACTATATGGAGATAGGTGCGCACACCTATAAACAAAGTTTACTTTTGAGCGTCGTTTCATTCCACAAGAAAGAGAGGTAAGATATTTTAAGCCTTTTTTTAAACTATGTGTTCTTGTGTTATTTGTGGTTCAGTGAAAATTTCGTTAATTCTTAATTCGTTAATTCTTTATTTAACTAACAATAGCGAACATGAATGCAAAGCAGGATATATGCAGGCGGACATCACAAAGACTTAAGCGACACAAGCTAGCAGTACTACATCGTACCAGGCCTTAATTACATCAGAATCACAGAGATGTGATCTAAATCAGCTACGAGTTAAAAAATAAATGTCTAAAGTTCAAGAGAGTTGCGCATGCGCTGTTGTCCAAGGTTGGAATCTGGAAAGAAAGTGTTTTTCAGACCGGAACATCGCGGTCCCCGTTGGACGGTTATCCAACCTCTGGCAAAGGAAGAGGAACCACCTTGCTGATGGCTCTGCGAAAGACTCCTGCTGCTGTGTTGACTTCGACGAAGGGGACAAGACCGTCCTCACCAGGGATAATCTTGTTTATCCGGGCCAAATTCCACTGTAGTGGCTTGTTGCCTTCTTTCAGGATGACCAACTGCCCTTCTTGTAGGTTGGGTTGAGGGGATCTCCACTTTTTTCGAGGCTGGAGTTTGCTGAGATATTCCAGGCTCCTTCTGCTCCAAAATTTGGCTTTCAAGTCCTGTAAAAGGTTTCACCTAGAAGACAAAGAGCCAACAGCAGTATTTTGTTCAGGAAAGGATAATAATGAGGATCCAATCAAAAAATGTCCAGGAGTTAAGGGCTGGAGGTCAGTTGGATCAACTGAGAGGGGACACAAAGGTCTAGAGTTCAGGATTTCTTCAATTTGAGTCACTAACGTGGTCAGTTCCTTAAAGTTCAAAATTGTTGTTTTCGCTACCTTCAATAAAATTTTCTTCATAGATTTTATATTCGCCTCCCCCCAATCCACCAAAGTTTGGTGAAGCTGGAGGTATAAAGTTCTACTGGATGCCTTCTTCTGTACTAAAATTTGGTACAGTACTTGATTTGCACATTTTGAATAAGGGATTTAAAATGGCATTAGCTCCTTCTGAAATTCGTCGCATTATCGCTCCAAATAATTGAAGGTCTTGATCGTCTTAAGCAGGCTAAAAAGGCTTCGGTAGTTAGGTCCGAGACTACCTCGAGATGAGTAGCTTTAGTGGCAAAACAAATGAATATAGAGCTATGTAAGACTTTATAGTTACTTTAGATCTTTTCAGATTGGGGTTAGTGATAATTGGACCCGCAAAGTCGATTCCAACTTTATCGAAGGGTCTAGATGGCACAATTCTGTCTCTAGGCAAATCATCTATTATTTGGTGAATAGTCTGATTTTTGATTCGAAAACAAGACACGCACTTTTTAATTACGCGTCTGACTCTGACTAGACCAGAGGGTATCCAATACAGTTGTCGAATCAGAGAAAATGCGGTTTGAACACCAGAGTGTAGCGATTTCTTATGGAAATAATCTATAACAAGATCTGTAAAATGGTGTGTTTTAGTTAAAAGTAATGGGTGTTTTGGGGAATCTGGAAGTTCAGAAAGATTTAATCTTCCGCCTACTCTCAAAAGATTTTCTTTATTAAGGAATACATTTAAAAACTTAAGAGCATATTATTTTTTGGTAGATATTGTTTCTTTTTTAAATATTCTATTTCAGATTGAAATTCTTTCATTTGAACACTTTTTACTAACAACTTCGTTGCAATTTGCAACTCAAATACACTTAAATGGTCTTTCTTTCTATCTTCAGAGGTGAGTTTACAATTATGCAAAAACCTTAAACACCACGCAGTAACTCTAATTAGTTTGTTGAAAGATGAATATCTCTTAATGAGATAGTCTTCTAATTGATTTTCTGATACCGTAGTTGATTTTATTACAATGTTCTTTTTTAATTCTAAATTTTCTATGTTTTTCTTTACGTTTGAATGATCATTTGTTTTTGAGAATCCAGACCAGTTATTTTTGTTTCCTATCAACCAACTGGGTCCCTGCCACCAAATTTTACTGCTTTTTAATTCATTTATTGTAAGACCTCTAGATATTATATCAGCAGGATTATCACAACCAGGGGTGTGAAACCATTCGCAAGGATCGCTAAGATTTTATATTTCTTTAACTCGGTTTTTCACAAACATTTTGAATCTCTCTGGGTCGCCCTTTATCCAATAATATACAATAGACGAGTCAGTCCAAAAATATTGAGTTACTGGAAAGTTTAAATATTTTGATATTTTAGAACTCAATCTTGCAGCCAAAAGGGCACCCATAAGTTCTAATCTTGGGATTGATAGTGTTCTCAGAGGGGCAACTCTACTTTTTGATGCGACAAAATTTGAAATGATTCTACCATTCTTAAATACGACTCGAACGTAAACTACAGCTCCGTATGCCCTTTTAGAGGCATCAGAGAAGCAGTGTAATTGAACATGGTCTACTTCATTGAATTTTGCTTCCGCTAAATAATAGCGAGGTATATTTATAAGGTGTAAATCTTTTATCTCCTCACACCATTCATTCATAGCGGTGGTCAATTGTTTTGGGATAGGGTCATCCCAATCTAATCCTAGACACCATATTTCTTGAATCATACATTTTATTTTTATTGTAAAAGGCCCTAAAATTACTAACGGGTTGAAAATACGACCAGCTACTTGCAAAATATACCGTTTGAAATAATACCGTCTTCTTGAAAGGAATTTCTCTAAGTTATGTGAGTCAAAATAGAAAATCTAAATCGGAATCTCATGATAATCCCAAAACTTTACATGGAGTGAGAGCCGAGTTGTCATTAACTGAGTAGTTCGACTCATCTGTTTCTAATCCTTCTTTTATCCATCGATCGCGTAGTTCGACAGAGTGTTGAAAAGCGTGAAATAGAGGGCGTTGCTGTGCAGCCCAAGAAAGTAAAAGGGAGTTTGTTTTACGTAAGGCGGCAATTCATCTGACGTCCATTCCATTCCATTTGTCCCAAGATTGGTCTTTTTTCCTCCCATTTTAATCGAAAAATAAAGGCACGCCACTCACTTGTATTTCATTGGAGTGGGAAGAAAATTTTGCAGATAGGGAAAAAAAATAGGGATTTTCTAGCGTCTGGGGAAAAACGGAGATTTTTCAGCCCACTTGACATATCAACAAGATTCATGCACGCGCTGTGTAGTTAAAAATTGCACGCTTAACTTATTATTTTTGTTCCTTTGCAGCTAAAAGTCTCATATCACAGATTTATTAATCGATATTTGGGATTAAAAATGTGGTTGTCAATGATTTTAAAAACGTGTTATTAAACTGAACGTACCATCAGATTTTAATGCGATTCCGTGTGAAACTTGTGATATTATTTTTAAGGAAGGTATGATGCTGGAAAATATTAATTGTACATGTAACATTGATTTTGAATTAAAATGTTACTTAAAGCAGTTTTTCTTATAGATATTGTGATTTATATTTGAGACATAAGTTATCTTTTTCTGTATATAACTTTTAACTAATAAATAAATTAGCAGTATTCTCTTGTTATGATTGTTTTATCTTGTACAACATATTCAATTTACTACCCTATGTATTTTATTGCTTTCTGAGAAGCTAGTACATTCTTTGAAGAGAAAAATCTATAGAATTTTGTTTTGATGCAACGATTGAAATGAAAATCAACTTTTAGGAACCATTTTTATTCTGTTCACATACTTCTATTCTTGAATGCAGACTTTTAAAAATGTTGTCTTGCTGTTAATGGCCAAAGAAAGGAAAAATTCTATTGTAACTTCAATAGTGGCAAAAACTTGTGAATGAAGGATTTGATGAGACAATAAAATTCATTTGAATTTAATTTCAACAATAAAAAGCATTGTTACATGTTGAAACTGAATTTTGTTTTGAAAAGTGCAATGTAAACAATAATGACACATTATTTGCATAGCCAAATATTCAAGACTTTACTTCTCTCTTCTTATATGGTAAAAATTCTTTAAATAATTCCCATTTATATAAATTAATTACTTCAACATAAATTAGTTTTTATCTCTGTTAAAAGCTTTTTTGGAAAATTAGAACTAGAAAACCGGTTATTCACTGTTAAACTAGTTCAACTATTTTTAAGAATGAAATTCACTGAAATTATTTAAAATATATAAAGAAATTAAATGAAGCTAAGTGTCATAATAAGTCGTTAAGAAAGTAAGAATTATTATTGAACCATGAACAGACGAATGATCAACTGTCAATTGCTGTTACATGGTTAGGCATGCGGGATACACCTGTCCCTTTGTGTTGTCTTATATCTCATGCACTAACCTTTTGAGATTGTGTGATATTGTTCCCGAGTATTTGAAGGTCAGGTACTGAAAGAGTGACCACTAAACAATGAATGGAATTTAAAATGCAGCGTTTTGAAAACTAATGGGGGACACCTGTATCCCGCACAACTAATTGAGGGTTAAATGATTTTGAGTTTTTAATTTTGATATTAGCTGATTACAATTTTTTTTAATAACAGAAGAGTTTACTTTTTTGAATGATGATTCTGAAGGGTTCTTTAAAGTAGACTATAAGTGAAACTGATGAACCCACAGACAAAAATGATGCAATACCATAAATATATTCAATAAGTATTGATCTATAGTATAAAAATAGTAAATTCTTTAATAAACAAAATTAAGCTGGACAATTTTGTAGTGACATTTTTTATGCAAAATCAAATTTTCTACAAATGAAGTCTACAAGGAATTGAGAATCTTAGAATAACAACTTTAATTTTTATATAACATATTGTAGAGAATGATGCACTAAAAGCATAATTTTTAATTTTATAAAATACTACAATGGCTTGTAATTTGTAAATTCATATATAAAGCAAATTTATTTAACAGTTTGCTAATTATAACTAACGGTGATAACTCTATTTAAAAAATCATGAAAACTAGTTTGGTATAAAAATCTGACAATTTTTGAATAATTCAGCATGCTTATGTGTTGCACATACATACATGCCTATTTTTAAAAATGACTGGATTTTCACTAGCTTATTGAGACAAGAAGTTTTATTATTTTACTAGATATTATCTAAAAGTTTCAAATCTTTTCAATATCTTAATGATATATTTGTTCTGAATCAAAACACAAAATAGGTGTCTGACTTCTTCATTTCGCAGTTACAAATTTTTTCCATTGTTTTGTTGAATGATATTCCATATTAGGAACATTTAGCTGGCTTATTTAATCATTTGAGAGTACACAAATAACTGGCATTTGGGTTAAAAATCAAATTTAGCACTCTTAAAGAGAAAAATTTTAATAGTGGAGCATGATTCGCAATACAGAATCTGTTCGAAAACTTTTTAGACGATTTTGTTTCGCCGTTGAAAATATTTGTCTCCATGGAGAAATTTATTTTCAATTACATTTTCGAAATTATACGTTATCATCACCGACCTAAAATTTTTGTATTCCATGCAAAATGAGGCTTTTAAAGAAACGATTGTTGGAAGGCTAAGTCTTTGCACTTTCCGAAGAGAGTTGTTCTTATTCAGTTCTTGAATGATGCTGTGAAAGCCACGGTTTTCCAACATCTTAAGTTGCTATAGGTAATATTTTTAATAAAAGAGAAAAAAATTTTACAAGTGTGGCTTCAATAGGCAAAATTGTTTCAAATACATATCCCCAGTATTTTGAATATTGCGAAGATGAAATATTTAAAGTTAAAAAAAAAAAAAAATCCCCGAAGTCAAAGGTTTGTTGCAAAATCATCTCAATAAAATACTTTGCAGAATTCTTTATGAAAAAGTACTTATGAAGGGAAAAATTGTCAAAATAGATGATGTTTGGGTCTATTTAAATGACTGCAAAAATAAAGGATCAGTTTATTATCATCAAAGTGGAAAAAAATTCTTAAAAAATGGTTTAAAGAACATACAGAAAGTTTTTTCAAGATATTTATGATTCTTTCTGGTTTCTCATGTAATGGCAAAATAAAAGAGTGGAGAAAAATGTCAAACTCAACTCCACATATTATCAGGAATATATTTTAAACCCAATTTTTAAATATGAAATATCTCTTTATCCACAATTCCATCAATCAGTAGAACTGCATGAAGACAAAGCAAGCAGGCACACATCACAATCCACTATTAATTTACTGGAAAAATAAAACAAGGAATGGTTATCAAGACTGTACCCGTCTCTGCTTTTCCTGCTAAATCCATCCCACCTATCAATGTTTGTATCACCCATGAATTTTTGGAGATTTAAAAAGCACATTATCCTAATGTCGACCTACCTTTGCAGGCTTTGAAAAGCTGCTCAAGAGGAATGCAACAAAATACCTCTTCCGATACTAAAGACATTATCATGGAAGTTACGATGTAGAAAGATTGATAAAAATAAGGCTTATCAAATTGATTATTTAAAATACAAAAAAATATGTAAAATAGTTCTGTAATTACATTTTAAAGAACCAAAAAAATGTGTAAACAGCCTCTGTAGATAAAAGTCTTTATGAAATGATATAGTCTTTTAACAGTCAATAAATAAAACTTTTAAAATAACAAAAAAGGAAGTATTTATCGTATGAAATTGGCTGGTGTAGTGAAATTTAAAAAGTCATTTTTTATCATATGTATATATATATATATATTCTTTTTCTGCTCAGCTGTTAAAAATTATTACATTTGCAATTATTTTTTTCTCAATGTGATTTTGAAACCTTTGCTTTCATAAAATAAAAAAGTAAAATAATTTCATAAAATAAAAAAAAATAATTTTAAATATGCATTTTCATCCACCGTAGGACAAAATCATTTTTTTCTAATTTTAATCGAAAAAAAAACATTTTCTTGAAAATTCTTACATACAGAAATCTTATAAAATTCCCATTGTATTAGGTTAAAGTAATAACAAGCATACTTGAATAACTTTCATATTTCTAAAGAAAATATGTTTGAAAAATCCTAAACTAACCAAAGGTAACCATATTGGGCACTTAAATCAATCATTTTACCTAAATGAATGCAAGACATATTAAAATCACAGTTTGATGTAGGATTTATTCATATAGCTGAGAACAATCGTTTGCTCATTCTTCAATGTCATACTTATTGCATTACATAAAAGCTAAAAATAATCAATTTATAATTGTATCAACTACCAGTGCGACACTTTATTATATTGTTGTTGTAACCTCTCTCTTCATATATTGATGGAATTCCAATGTAAAAAAAATTTCAAACTCGGCTCAATAAATAAATGGAATTCCTACTCAAGAAAGAAAACTTAACTGCAACTATTAATAAAAAAAATCTTATATATTCTGTACAATAGTTTACAGAAAAATATTTCAAGATATTCTGACTAACAAATCTAGCTCTAAATACTCATGACACACTATAATCACATTTATAAACATGACAACAGGTTCAAGATATAAGAGTATATATATATAAAAAAAAATGGCCATTTTATTTTTATAAATTAAAACCTTCCTATACACCAATACTATTAAAACAATTTTACCAATTAATAATACAAATTATCACAAAATATTTTTATGAAATTGATCCATTTTAAATAAAAATTTTATAAAACGACTGCCAAAACTTTTAATCAGATGTAATACTATTCTATTATTTTCTAACCTTAAAAAAAGTTTGATCTTGTCCTTTTTAAATTTTTACTAAATCTGCAATTTTTTCAAATATACTTTCTAATTTTAGTGCAACATTTAATACAATTTAATAAAATAAAGGTATTAAACTATTTAAATTTATTTTGAAGTGTCTCTGTGAAAAGACTAGTAATATTTAAATCTACAATGTATTTTTTTTTCTTTCAGATATCTGAACTTTTACAGCTCTTTAAGAATATTTTGTCAAGAATCTAATCAATTACTTTATAAAACATAATTTAACATTTTCAGTGTCTTTCAAGTTCATTTAAATCATAATTTTAATCAAGGTGATTATCCCAAGTATTTTCCACCAGATGTTATTTATTAAATTAGTGATCAATGACACTGAAGAAAGAATTGAAATCTTTACTGCTACTTATACAATACTGCAAATTAACCAAGAGACAGTTCTAGAATAAAAATAATAAATATTTGGCTGTAAAATTATTTATAAAATTCTTTAGTTTTTAGATATGAATTAAGAAACACAGAACTTAGCTTAAATTTTTTTCTGGTTGCATAGTTAAAATATACAGAAACACAATAATTAACAAACTTTATGAATTGTCAAAAAATATTTTTATTATATGCAAACAATGTTTACAAATTTTCAACAGATGACACATTCAGCTTTAAACTCGTATATATACATACAACTTGTCGGTGCATTTAATTTACTGCAAACCAGAGATCTTAAAACTCTGGATGCAGGGGTGTGTCTTAACGTAAAGTATATTTCATTTCACAACACTAATAAATAACATGTAAAAAAACCATATTAAAAAAATCTGTCATGAAATAAAATAATACATTTGTGAACTTCGTTTTTCTTTCTCTCTTCCGAGAGAACTGGTGGTCTTGCTTTCACTGAGGGTTTCCAATATCCACTTCTTCGTTACAAACTGGAAAACCCACATGTCTTTTGAAATTAACACTATTAACAAATTTCATCACTAAATTACATTGATTTTGAACTTTTAAAATCCAAGCTCCTACTTTTCACTGAATGTCCGGGCATAGTTCATACATCCAGTTCAAACAGAATATATACGAAATCTATAAATGAAGAATAACAACTCATTAAAATTACGTAATAAAATTTCATTACTTAAAAACTACAAAAATAATGCCCATATGTCATATATTAAATTTTACAAAAAATTTAAAGTTACAATGAGATAAAACTAAGCAAAATACACTAATTCCTAAATATGCTATATGAATTTTGCACACAATGAATTAAGATAAGTGGATAATATTTTAAGAGATAAAATAAGTTAAATATACTAAGCAACATTATAACTATTATCCAAGAATTATTCAGACACACTTTAAAGGTTTAAATAACACTGTTTCACTCACATTTATAAAAAAAGATAATATAAGTTTCAATTCATAACAAAAGTTACAGCTTGTGCAAGAAACATTTTATAACAGGGAACCTTTCAGCAATGTCTTTAAGAACTGCTATCTTTTGAATTTATCATAATAGAAGTAATAAAGTAAGTACTAGTTTAAAAACAATCTTAGAAGAATTCAAATTTAGTAATAACATATAAATATCTTGTGTTTATTATTAAAAATTAATATATAATCTTGGGAGACTTAGCATTCAAAAAGAAAACATTGCTTTGTAATAACGTATAATTTTCTTCTGTCTATTATTAAAAATGAATATAATCTTAGGAGACTCGGCATTTTCAAAAAGAAAACAAAATGTCCATAGTTTCAGCTTTTAATAAATGCTTTAAAACACATTACATGGATGACATTTTAAAACATTAATGAATTTTAAAAGCAGATTTTATTTTATGTGAAATGAAAGGTTAAATTTCTTTCAGAAACTCTTTTAAACATATACTTATGAAACATTTGTTAGTAAACAATCCTACTCGCAGCATTCGATTAAATTTTCATACATTTAACAATTCAACTTAGCTAACAAATAAAAACATTGTATTAATGTAATGATTGTACAGCAATTTTAAAGTGAGTAAAAGCATTCAAAATTAGTATTATCAAGTGGCTTTAATATCTATATGAATCATTGAGCTAGGCTTATGAACATGCAGAGTTAAAACATATTCTAGTGATTTAAGGGGAAAATAAATAAATATTTATACACTTACTTTTCTAAAATGCAAGATGACAATCGGTAAAATCTTTCTCCCGACACAACAATCATGGCGGACTTTTCCCCTTCTCAATTCCCTCGGCGCAGAATTTTCGTTCCCCGCACGCTCGGATTTCAGTCCAGACGGAATTCCAAACATGACGATCCGTTTGGCTCATTTCCTCAGGTTTGATGGGTTTTTCCGTCCCGCGTTCCAAAAATCCGTGAAGTGAGTGGCCGCCTTAAGAGGGGAAAAAATGCCCTTGGTAATAAAAAACAGATGGCCTCTGAACCCCCACTTGTGAACTCGGATGTGTTAATGGAATTGACTTAGAATACGTTCTGCATGGAAGGGAGTCGCCAGTCCTAAAAATACTGGTAAATACTGAGATTCAATCTCGGTTGGAAATTAAGCTGTTGTTATTGTTGTTTATTAAAGTTTGTTATTGTTACTAAAGTTTGCGTAATAATTGAAGAAAATACGTACACCACTGAACCACCATTGAAAAATGCACAACATGGTGCATATTGCGGCCGAGAAATCGTTAATTAGCGGATTCCAATGTGTAATTGAGGACTTAATTGTAACAGTGTCCAGGACATGCCCGAGGTTTAAAACACATTAAGGTAAGGAATTCGAAATAATTTAGTTTGATTTTTAAAGTGTTTGATAATAACAGTTTTGGGTACATTTATGTATGAATTGTAAAGAATGGCAGACGATTTAGAAAAACTAAAAAAGAAGCGAACTACTTTGAGAACTTTAATCTCTAAATTATTAAATAAAATTGATGATAGTTTAAAATCGGAAGATTTAGCATCGGAAGATAGTGATGATTTAATGATTTAGAGGAATAATGTGAATTATTACTAAAAAAGAAAACCGATTTAAAGAAATTAGACGAGGAAATTCATAAATTAATTGATATATATTCCTTGGAAACGGATGTTGTTACATCCGAGGAATATCAAGAAAAGTGCTTTCGCTTCATAAAAAGAATTAATAGAATGTTGAGAAAGGAAAAAAACTAGTAATAAAAAATTAGATGAAAGCAGGGTGAAACCTCAAAGTTAGGTAAAACTTCCAAAACTGGTCTTAGAAAAATATTCAGGTGACCCTAAAAAATTCACGGAGTTTTGGAACAGTTATGAAAGTACTATAGATAAAAATGAAAGTCTTAATAAGGTAGAAAAATTTGCGTATCTGAAAACATTACTCATAGGTGCAGCAAGCAATGTAGTAGCTTCATTAGAATTAAATAAAAAAAACTATGATGCGTTTATAAAAACTTTAAAAGAGAGATTTGGTAAAAAGGACATAATTGTGAGTCAATTTATGAATGAATTGTTGAATTTAGAATCGGTAAAGAGTGCAAACAATGTTAAAGCATTGCGAAGGTTATATGACGAAATCGAAATTTCTGTTCGCAATTTGGAGGCACAAGGTGTAACAAAAGGTGTCAGTTATTAATACCTGTGTTGTTAAAATCCATTCCGGAAGAATTTGTTCTGGAATTTAACCGGAAGAAAGAAACGAAAGATGACATATGTGTATCCGATTTATTGGATTTTATAAAAAATGAAATTAATATCGCGAAGCGACCTATTTGCTGGGTAAACAGAAAAAGGGAACCTTGCCTCCACGCTTTGAACATGAAAATTTGATAATAAGAAATTTTCTAGAAATGTACCCACGGCTGCTAGTTTTAATGCTGTTGATAGTCGTACATGCATCTTTTACGATAAATATCATAATTCAGTTTCTTGTGCAAAAGTGGTAGCGAAAAATTGTATAAATTGCGTAATGAAAACCGCTGCTATGTATGTTTCCGGAAATTTCATGTTGGTAGAAATTGCAGGTATAAAAGCAATTGTTCGAAATGCAGTCTGAAATCGCATCATGTGTCAGTATGTACAAACAATTCTAACCGAAACAAAACGGTTTCAAATCAAAATAAAAATGAGTCATCTGAAGACGCGCAAGAAACTTCAGAAGATGAGAAACAAAACTCTCCCAATGAAAAAACGATTTCTGTTACTCCATGTAATTACATTACTTGTAAGAAAAATACTTAGTTGCAAACATGCTCAGTATTAGCCTATTGTAATGATAAAACGGAGGTAACTAATTTAATTCTTGCTTGTAGCGCCACGCGGAAATTTATTCATGTTAGTTTGGCGAAAAAACTGAACCTTAAAATTGTACGAGAAGAAAGACTTTCTATTTCTACTTTCTAGTATACGAAGTATACAAAGAGAAAGTATTGTAATCGTCAAAAAATTCGAAATCTAGATTTTGACGAATCTCCACGTTTTAGACCTCCCTGAGTCCGAAAAACACAATTTTGGAATTATGTCTGTCTGTGAACACAATAACTCGAAAACTATTAGAGCTACGGGGATGAAATTTGGTATGTGGTCTTTAAACATAATTTGTAGGTTTCTATCAAATTTTGGACAAAATCCGTCAACGGGAAGTCTGTCTGTATGTATGTTCGAGGTCATGCGAACGCTATAACTCAAAAACTTGAAAAGCCAGATGGATAAAATTTTATACACAGTTTTATCGTCATGAATGTAGGTCCCTATAAATTTTGGGCCAAATCCGTCAAAGGGTTGACTGTCTGTCGGTCCGTATAATTACTTTTGAAGAGAATCCGTTATCTCCACGCGAATGCGTACTGGGAGAACGGAGAGGAATTTCATTACGGAGTAGCGAATTACGTCAGTTCCGAGGGCAACGCCTGAACCCCCACTTGTGGACTTGGGGGTGTTAATGGAATTGAGTTAGAATACGTTCTGCATGGAAGGGAGTCGCCAGCCCTAATAATACTGGTAAGAACTGAGATTCAATCTCGGTTGGAAATTAAGCTGTTGTTATTGTTGTTTATTAAAGTTTGTTATTGTTACGTAAAGTTTGCGTAATAATTGAAGAAAATACGTTCACCACTGAACCACCACTGAACAATGCACAACACAGAGTTAGTTTTTCATTTCCTTAAGTTCATGCTCGCATCTTTCAAGATGCTAAAGGCTTCTAGACTTGTTTCAAACGCGGATTTAATATCTTCTCGACCAGTAATAAGGTTATCAACATACAATGAATTTTCTAAGAGTTTACATGTCATAGGAAATTGTTCTACGTAGCTTTTCAGATGGTACTTGATGGTGGCTGCAAGTAGAAAAGGACTGGAACACACCCCAAACAGGACCCTGGTCATTCTGTAGATTTCTTCATTGTCGTATTCAGGGTTATTACTTCAGTAGAACCTGGTAAAGTTTCTGTCCTTTTCGTCGATGTTAATCTGCAGGAATGCTTTCTGGATGTCAGCCGTTATCGCCGCTGAGTGACTCCTAAATCTAAACAAGAGACTAAACAAATCGGGAATTAAATTTAGACCAGTATATAAACAGTCATTTAGAGACAATTGTCCTTTTGCATGGGAACTTGCATTAAACACGATCCATACTCGTGTTGTGGAGTGGTCCTTACGTATAATTGCCCTGTGGGGCAGATAATACGTGTTTTCTTTGTTCTCGTCTGAATCTTTGATCAGTTCTATAATGCCTTCACGGAAGTGTCCATCGATTACCTTCTTAGAGTCTGAAAATAAGGATGGGTCATTAATAAAGTTTGACTTTAGCTTAGAGAATCTTCTAGACGCAATATCTTTCATATTTGATTTCCAAGGAAATTTTACTTTGTATCTATTATCCTGGTACTTAAAACCCGCTTCAAATTCCTTCATGATATCTGCGTTGAAAGAATGCTCTTCTTGGGATTCTGAACCAACTCATAAATTCTCGAGTTTCCAGAATTGCTGTAATTGATCGAAAATATTTCTTTTGTCAACTACGATTTTCAAAATTAAGAAATCGTTTGTTAAGCCAATATATCCCTTTAAGCACCAGCCGAATATGGTCTCAGTAGCTGCAAGCTTATCATTTAATCGTTTTAGTCTGCCTGACACAATTTCGTAATAGTAATCTACCCCAATTAATATTGAAATATTTTTTATCTTTATTTTTAACGCAATCGGCGAGTTGTAAGCCTTTTAATTTGTTGAATGTTTTACTAATATTATTAGTTAAGTTTTACTAATATTATTAGTTAGTTTATAATTATTAGTTTTGGGTACAGGCAGAGTGGTAGCCGAAATCTGTTCTGCTTCTAAAGCTTCTATTTCAATGTGTAACGATGGTTCATCACGATTTTCTAATTTAATTTGTACGACATTAGAAGATTGTTCTTTTGCCTATTTGGCGCCGAAGGCATAAACAGACAAAGATTCCTTTCCAATTACATTTAATTTCTTAGAAAATTCGCGAGTTACCAATGTTCTCATGGTACCATTATCTAGTAAAATGCGAACTGGTTCAATTTTATTAGTTTCTGGACAACGAAGAATAGCAGTGCATGTTTGTAACAAGACACTGCTACGAACAGCCACTTCTAATTTATTATTTGTATTGATTTCGTTACAGTGCGAAATCGCTGAAACTATTTTTTATCTACAATTTTATTAGGTTTATTTTCTAATTGGGAGCAAATTGACTTATGTTTTTTACTGCAATTTTCGCACCACTGTCTTCTTCTACACTCGTTTATTCTGTGCTATTCTTGGGTTTTAAGCAGAAATAACAGAGAGATATTGCTTGGGTTTTAAGCGGAGATAACATCTGGCTTGCTTTTTCGAAACATCTCTCTTAGCATCTAAATCTAACTGCATGCAATTCTCTGAATCATGAAGTTCACCGCAATATATGCATTTAACATTTCTGTGAACAGTTCGTAACTAACGTACGTTCGTTCTAAGTGTTCGTAACTACGATTTCTCTCTTGGCCTTGATCTATCAGAAGCGTTATTCTGGCCTCTAGTACTGTTAAGAGGAGGGCTTTCTTTTGACTTCGAGAAAGAGCTTTGATGAGCTGTCGGTTTTTGTTTCTCTCCTTTTGAGTTGGGAAAGAAGGCCGAGCTTTCTCTGCATTCTATTTCAACTCTTAAAAAAGTCAATAAATCAGTTACATCAAATTCGGTGTTTACTAGTTTATCTACACGTTTCCTATGAAGTGCTAAATCTTCAGGTATTAATTTGATTAAAATTGGATATAATAAATGGCCAAACATTCCGGAAGTAACTTTCCAGAGATTCTAAATTCCTGATCTGAACTTCAACGGTATCCTACAATTTTCTAAGGCCGTAAATGTTATTCAAATCGTTCACTGGAACGAGATTAAGTATTTTTGCCATAGGAGCGTTTATAACGAGCTCTTCTCTGCCAAATCTTTGTTTTAACAAATTTAAAGCTTGATCATAGTTCTCATCTGAAAGTGCGCAACCGTTTATAGCATTAGCGGCCGCGCCTCCCAGCAAACCTTTTAAATACGAAAATTTATCGACTTTGGATAGGGCTGTATTATTGTCAATAGCATTTGGGGACCGATTCCAAAACTCTAACCAAGACATGGATCTTCGTAATATTTATCAATAGCAAGTTTAGGCAGTTTGATTGTCTTTACAGAATTATTTCTATTGCCAAAGGCATCAAATGCGATGGTTCAACTTCCAAGAGTATTATTTTGTTCATCTGTAGTCGCTTTTCATTTATTCTTAAAGAAAAAATATTTGACGACGACTTTATTTTGAATGATTTTTAATTGCGCTGCAAATAATAATTTTTTGATTATATTTTATGGCAGCTTCATTTTCTGAATCAAAATCTTGTTCATTTTCTATAAGTTTTTGTATTTCATTATCAGAATCTTTTAGTTGTTTCTCAATTGCTTTTAGATAAATTAAGCTTTCTTGAAGCATGGTTACAGTAAATGAATCTAAGTTTTCTTTGAAATCGGCTTTTATTTTATTAAGATATTTTGTAATGGAAGTTCTAAGAACACCTCTTGATTTCTTTAACTTGGACAGTTCATCCATCTTTTAATTTTTAATCTTAGATATTCAATAAATCAATAATTCAAATATATTCAAATAGGAGACTTCCAAATGATAATTCATTTAGCAATATTGAATTGAATCTTATATAACTCTAAGTTATTCAAATAGACATTATTCAATCAAGTATAACTTAAGAGTTATTTCTAATATGTATCTTTTAGATATTCAATCAAAGGTATCTATCAATAAAATTCAATTAACAAGATATCGTCTAGGATAACTTTAAGTTATTCAATAAAATGCGATTCCAAATCAAATATAATTCAAATTTATTTGAATTGATTACCTATTGACATTTAAATCTAAATCCTTAAATCTTCAATTGCATATTTTGAATGTCAAAAGGTTTCAAGAATAATCAATCTATGGAAATATCTTCCTCACCCTTTTTTGGTGATCCATCAATAACCCGAGTCTCGCCGTGTTTCGTGCTTGCATTCCATCATAGTTCGCTTTTTTTACTTTCTCGTATACGAAGTATACAAAGAGAAAGTATTGTAATCGTCAAAACATTCGAACTCGAGATTTTGACGAATCTCCACGTTTTAGACCTCCCTGAGTCCGAAAAACACAATTTTGGAATTATGTCTGTGTGTCTGTCTGTCTATGAACACGATTACTCGAAAACTATTAGAGCTACGGGGATGAAATTTGGTATGTGATCTTTACACATAATTTGTAGGTTTCTATCAAATTTTGGACAAAATCCGTCAACGGGAAGTCTGTCTGTATGTCTGTCCGTGGTCATGCGAACACTATAACTCAAAAACTTGAATAGCTAGATAGATAAAATTTGGTACACAGTTTTATCATGAATGCAGGTCCGTATAAAAGTTTGGGCCAAATCCATCTAAGGGTTGGCTGCCTATCGTTCTGTATAATTTACTTTTGAAGAGAATCCGTTATCTCGACGCGCATGCGTACTGGAAGCAATCTTCTGTGCACGCGAAAGGGACGGAACGGAACGGAATTTCATTACGGAATAGCGAATTACGTCAGTTTGTCCTTGAGCCGGTAAGAGAGGAAAATCGGTACGCATCTCTTTGACTTTGATTCTTTACCTATATATTTTTCAATCACTATAATGAAAAACCTTATGATAGTCATTAGATTCTGGTTAACAGTAGGTTTGAATTTTTTTATCCACGCGGTTGAAGGGGAAACGGCACCTTTTTGGGGAAGTATACGAGAAAGTTTAGGGGAGAACACTCCCGCTGGTTTATTTTTCTGACTAAACTTTTCGATTCGATTGTTGGACGATGCACCATGTTCGTGTCTTATTTGTGGTTCAGTGGAAACTTCGTTAATTCTTAAGAATTTTATTTAACTAACAATAGCGAACATGAATGCAAAGCAGGATAAATGCCGGCGGACATCACAAAGACAGACTGAAGAGACACAAGATAGCAGTACTACATCGTACCAGGCCTTAATTACATCAGAATCACAGAGATGTGATCTAAATCAGCTACGTGTTAAAAAATAAATGTCTAAAGTTCAAGAGTTGCGCATGCTCTGTTGTCGAAGGTTGGAATCTGGAAAGTAAGTGTTTTTCAGACCGGAACGCTATGTTTAAAAGATTGTTTTGAATGTCTTCTTTGTGGATAAATGTTTTCTTCCTTATTTTGTTTCCAGTTTTTCTGGAATAGGTTCTGGCCTCAAAGGAAAATTTAATTTCGACCTTGAAGTCGTTTTTCCTCGACAGAAAACCTATTCTAATTTTGAGTTTGCATGGATGGAGGCATCTGATGAAATCATCCATCGGATTCTTCTTCCTCTTCGTCCTTTTTCATTCGTTTTTTGTTAATATTATTGTATTTTTGCATCTATCACAGTTAAAACTTTCCTTAATTTGTTTTAATATCTTAGGTGTGATCCAAATTAAACAGGAGGTGTTTAGGCACATCCTGCGCAAAAACTATCGACTGAAATACAAACAACTGTGCACGCACTCTTCTGAGTATGCGGTTTCGATCACAGTAAAAGAAAAAAATAGTTCATATTTTGGCCGATAGGAGGAAAATAGCGCAGCGGTGATGGTAATTTAAATAAAATTGAAAGTATTTGAAATTCTTCTGCCTATATAACGATGCATGAAGCATTTTTTCATTAAACTACAATTTTAGTGAACATGACTAACTTTAGTAGTTCGAGCATTACTCGTCAAACAGTTCAACCGGAGAAATAACAATGCTTTTGCAGCACTCAAGGCATTTCGGCAGGTAAATGGTTTGCACCCAGGTCCTTTCACTAATACAAACCGTCGGCGTGTTGAAGAGACTGGAACTTTTGCAGTTAAACCAGGACGGGCCCGCAAACCAACTGGAATACATAGATCTGAAAAAATTGCGACTGCAGTTGTTCAGCAAACAGCAACAAATGCACATGATGGCTGAAGAGCCCTGGCAGTATCTCAGGGTCTGGGTATTCCTTATACAATAATATGGAGAGTCTTGCATAATGTTTTAAAATATTATCCATATAAAGTGTTCCATACTTACGAAAAAAAGAAGCTGAACGAATAAAAGTGATAAAGAGGCTCGAAAACCGTTTGTTTTAATGTTCCATGTGCAAATGAAGGTAGATAATTCTTGGCGTTGGCAGATTTTGTGGGTCGATAAGGCTCATCTCTATCTTTAGTCCAGTCAACGAAGGGTTTGATAAAAACATTAAATCATATAGTTTTGAAAACTCGTACACAAGTTCGTAAGAGGCTTCTGATGAACATACTAAAAGTCCCCGGTCCGGGGGGTGAGCTCGCGCCACTATCTTGGATTTCTTCCCCCTTTTTTTTTAGTTTTTCTTGAATATCTCGAAAACTCTTCAATATTCAAATTGCACGTGATTAAACAAATTAAAGAGCGTACCATTCCCCTTCAAGCTTTAATAGTTTTTGAGATAATTGGTCTCAAAGTCGATGAATTTGTAAAAATTCTTAGTTGATAGTCCAGTCAACGAAGGGTTTAAAAAAAAAACTAAGTAAGGATGCTAAGTATTTATAATTATATTAGTAGTTGTTTCTATAAAGATTTGGAGGAAAGCTCCGAAAGACGTACTAAGCACAACATGCATCTTATGTTACCATCGTGCGCATTGTTTGTGAACTTTTTATCAAAAGCCTTTCTTGGTGGGGTCCCGAACTTGATTACCTCAAACGAAAACGGTTCATGAACTGTTCAACATGTTGCGTCCGGCCGTATAGAAGGCTGTGCTGACGAAGAACAGTGTGGTTCATGAGAACAATGTTCACATTGAAGGCAATCAGTGTGAAAAGAATGCTACTCACAAAGCGTGGTATTTTATTGCCCTTTCGCCTCTGTGCTTTGCAACCCCTTTCTTGTACATGAAATATATCGAAAGAGAAAGTATCATGATAGTAAAAAAAATATGACTTCCAGATTTTTAGGAATCTCAACATTTTAGACTCCCCGAATCAGAAAAAAAATTATATCTGTCTATAAGAATACGATAATTCAAAAGCAACCAGCTATACGGATGAAATTTGGTAATTGGCTTTAATCGCCGACGTTTGAAACTATTAGTTTTTTCAATTGCTGATTGCTTCTTCTTATATTGCGATTAATCCTCCTCCCAAGTTTGAAGCTATTCCGGTTGTTATATCGAACTATAAATGACTGTGTCGGTCTAGTTATAAAAACTATATAAGATATATTTTGTTGCTTTAAATTTAAAGCACACCTTAAAAACAGGCAAAAATTAGATTATGGATGGAATTTTTATGTTTCATGCATAATCCACTCTTAAGATATCTCCTTACGTAAAACATTACTTCCCACATTTAACATACAATCGAAAAAGAAAGTATAATATGGTTAAATTTGTGGGAGCCTAGTTACGTTGCATTTTATTGCAGCGAGAATTTGAAGCGAAAAGAGTTTACATTTTTAACGTCTGGAAAGTTATCCGAGTTTATATTGTCCAGACAAGTAAGAAAAGTGCAGTGGTAGATAATATATTTCCCCACGAAGTTTTTTTATTATCTGTTCGTCGATATCGTGTATAAATGGTAACACTGTGCAGTTAAATTTCTGTTTTTAACAAAGTTGAAACATTAAATGATTACGTTTAGAGAGAATTTAAATCACTTGCATTTAAATAACTAAAGATTTTGGTATTATGTAAAATTCTAAATTTCGTTGGAAGGGAGGTACGGAAAAACTGGAAGGCAAAATAGAATCTCAAATCAATGCAATACAGAATCATGATAAATTATAGATTACTGCTAGTTGTATTCACTGTATTGTTGAATCTACCAAAAAAATTAAATCAATGAATTTGAAAAATCTCGAAGAGACTTTCAAAGAAGGGTATCTTGAGTTTGGTATCCGAAAACAAATGGGATGGGATGCCTTATAGATGGGTAAAAAAAAAAAACAACGCTGAACAATTAAAAAATAAGATAAGATTTTTTTTTCCAGCAAATCCCAGTTGCCAGCAATTCTCTCTTTTCGAAATGGAAACGTAGTTTTTTGTAACAGACGCAAGTGAATATTATCTATTAAATATTAACTGCTAAACTTCGCTGACTATATTTTTTTTCAATTAGGAGGGTGGAAAACCGCTGCACTTGACATAATTTGATCTTTCATTCTATACCAGATGTTTTTGCCAACTGGTGTTACAGACCGTTTGAAGAAAATCCCATTTTCATGCAACGGTTTGTAACATGCATTTTAAAAATCTTGGTAGGGGAAGAAGGAAAAAAAGCAAAATTTTCCAACCCTGCTATAAGATGTTTCAGAGAGAATCATTGTTCTTGATACTTCTGCTCATTTTGAAATGTACAAATATATTTACATTGAAATTGGCATTAGCAATCCAAAGGCATTAATTGGAGAAAAAATAACCCTTTTTATTACGAGTCTTAACTCGATCAAGTGTTTTCCATCCATTGATTCAACCCATTCTTCATAATGGTTTGAATAGGCGGTAATGATCGTATGTGTTTTAATCCTTTCTAAGGCCTTCGGATCTATACTTACCATCAAATTCATCTACATTGAAATGTCCATGATAAGCTATTTTACCACATCTAATTAGAGCTACAATCTCTTAATGACTTTAAAAACCACAAAATATATTATTAAACACTTTAATTACATAATGTGGTTTTACTAATCAAATATAAATTATTATTATTTTGAGAGAGTAATGTGCCAACATCTAACAGTGAAAATCAGATTGGCGTAAGTTCGCTTCAAATCTTTTGATAAACAAAAACCTAGATGTTTCAGTTTTTTAACTCAAACTATGACGAAATGTCTTGATTAGTGAATTAATCATTCATTAATAAAATGAATTAACAAATCAAAATTTTATCTAGTAAACTGAATGGATTTCTCTTTTTCTAAATCGATCTCAACCTCAAAAATGTTTATAACATGACATTACTAGAAAAAAAATGGCCCTTTAAAGGGTTAAACAGGGCCCGGGGCAAAAGAATGGGAAATATTTTAATCTATTTGATTAAATTTGCCATTCACAACAGCTTTTTAAACCGTTATTTGTGTAAAACGAACTTATCGTTTATGTTTCTGGAAAATATTCAAAAGCTCAGTAGCAATTAGCGTGTATGAATTTTGCCGTTGTGGAAACGTAGGGGAAAGTGGGGTAAAACCGGGTACCTTGATTTTGGCGTTATTAATTCTTCTTTCTAGTGGACAAATTCTGAATGATTCTCCACTAGTGAAGTAAAAAGAATGGTTATAGTTGCCATATTGTTGCTGAATTCACTTCGTCTGTGAAGGTTTATTTGTCTTATGACATCAACTCTCCAATGTTCGTTTCTTTTTAAACTATCCTTACTTATTAATCAATAGAATTATAAAAACTATATTTAGTCCGGCTTATTAGATGTTTACTAAGGATTTATACCCTATCAAACAATAAATATTTAGTAAAACATTTGGGTGGTTCGTGTTTTATAACCTCTGCACTCGGAGTAAAACAAGGTACTTCTTATGAGGTAAAACCGGGTACTAGTGGAAATTATGGATACCCGACCCAAGATAATTTCCTTAGGTTGTGAGATAGTTGGTAGTTTGTGAGGGCCATTCCTATTTGAGTCAAATAATCTGATGGAAATCATTTCCAATTTATTCTGATTTCCAATATTTTCTTTTTTTATGATAATTTCAATCAATACAAAGAATTATTTTAGTCAAAAATTTAAAAAGAATTAAAATTTATTAATTTCATTATTTCCTCGCTTGCAAATAAACGATTTTTATTCATTTTTTCTCATATAAAACTGAAAACGCATGTAAAATTAAAAATATTTTGCTTGAAGTCTTTGCAATCGTTTGGTTTTATTTAACTCATCATCATATCGACTGAGCTCGACTCTTTGTTAATTTGAATTATGTAGAATACACTTTTCTTCTTTTGCTTTTGGATTGGATTATTTTTCTTATGCTTTTGGATTCGGATCATTCAAATAGTAAGGTGTATTACGCTTTTTCAATTTCTTGTTTTGTACAACATTTGCTAGATTCTTACATTTCATTTTGTTGTTTTTCTGTTCTATTTTAATTTCCAAATCAGTAGTGTTTCAAGTGACCTACAGCTTTTATCACTAATTTAGATGCGAATTTTACAAATATTTTTTAATTGTCTTTATTATTAAATTATCAACTATTGTAATTTTTGTTAATTTTTTTAAACCATCGCTTTTCTTAAATTGTCAGATATTATAACTATTGTTAAATCTTAAAAAATTGTTTTATTCTTAAATTGTCACATAAAATAAAAATTTATGCTACTTTTCCACTGAAAATCTAGTTTTCCATAATTTCCCATAGCGTTAACATGTGTACCCGGTTTTACCCTACTATTGGGTCTAACTGTGTTTAACTAAATTTCTTTATCGTTAACTAAGCCAGTGAAGCATCATTTTTCTTTCTTGTATGTGCACGTGTTGTCTTGAACTTTTTTCGTAATCAGAAGAACGTCGAGACTAGAAGTCATGCACAGAAGCCCTGCTTATAAAATGCACTGGTTTCCAAAATGAAAGCGATATCTCGAAAACCAGTTGGTTTATTATATTGCAATATTTTCGGATATTGCGAAACAGTCTATAATAACATAAAATAATCAGAAGAGTTTTATTTCTGATGCACGCAAATTAGTCCAAACACTTAATATTTAACATGTATAGGAAGATCTGGCTATAAGTAGTGTGGCCACCCTGTCGAATTTTGAGAGTCACACAACGGTCCCTTATACTGAACATGAGATTATCGATCACAGCTTGTAACAACAAATCCCATTTTTCTGAAAGTGGGGTTTTTATCGGCTGTGTTGCTTGGAGAGGACTCTTCATTAAGCATCTACAATATGCAGTAGTGGAATTTAGATTCTTCAACTTCTCAGCTGGCGCATACGACAAATACTATATTTGAAAACTGAGTTCTATGTGACATTGCATTAGAAGTTAAGTACTTTTGGATAGCTCCCCGGAATTTTTCGCATAAGTTCTAGGATCTCATTGTAGTATCGCTGTACGGTCACAGTGATCGCTTCGAAGATGTGAAATGGTGAACGGTCGTCCAACACGGTGCTTACCCACCCAATGATTCCATTTTCAAGAAAGCAGTTTATTTCAACTGTGGCCTCAGACTCTTTAAGAATCAATTTGGGCACTGAATCTTGGCTCACCATAGAAGAGAACACAAACATAATCTTGCTTTGACCAAGAATGGTATTCTGAGTGCAAAATGCCTTCTTTTTCCTATGCTACTTTTTTAAAATTTTGCATAGAAATTGTTGTTCCTACGCAGCAGTAAAATCCTGAAAGCTATCTAGACATCCATTTCTCTATTGCATTGCACTTAATGCCACTAGTTTTGCATATGCCTAGGCCCTTAGTAGACCATTTCAGAATCTTCTAATGATGATATCCTTTTTTACTTTCTCGAATACGAAATATACAAAGAGAATGTATTGCAATCGTCGAAAATTTCGATCTTGAGAATTTGATGAATCTCTGCATTTCAGGCCTTCCTGAGTACAGAAATCCCATTTTTAGAATAATATGTATGTGTTATGTATGTATTTGTCCGTTTATGTGTATGAGAACACAATAGTTCAAAGACGGACGCCAGCAGGACGAATGAAATTCAGCATGTCTTTTCGCTATATGAAGAAGCTAAACTCCAAAACATCATATTGTAAAAATCTGAAGAAAAATCGAGCGGAGAATACGCTCGATTTTTCTTCTTAGATTGATAACATAACCAGAATACCGAATTTGAAATATGCGAAGTCGTTCGATGATTATACAAGAAACAGCCGCGCTTTAAGCTTACCGATGGTTCTCCATTTCAGTTCAACTATATAAGACTCCAAGAACTCATTTTCACAAAAATAAATCCGTGTTACGATCCACCTACCTGAAATACAATTTTGCAGACTATATACTAAAATAGGAAAATACTTACTTTTTTTTTATTAATCACTCCTCTTTAATCATTTAACAAACAATGGATTCTTACTCTGTATTCGCCGTTTCTTAAATTATGTACAACAATTTTTTAAAACTATTGGTGTTAATTATTCTTAATCATTGCAAAAAATGAGTTTAACTTTTATTTTGGATACCAAAATTAAATTTGTATAATACGAAATTTCAAGTTCTTATAGTAAGAAATTTAATGAAAAAATAATAACTTGTAAATAATTTAGAAAAATGAACAATAATATTAAGTTAGAAGTAAGACTTTAAACTATTGAAAGTTATTATGTAGCGAATCGTACGCAAATTGGAATGCAAAATGAATTGCGTAAACTATCCGAGTTGTATTCCTCCTTATAAGAAAGAGCAACAAACTTTCCACTTAAAAAATTAATAACCAGAACAATCCTTCCAAGATCTGAAAAAAATATTTTAATATAAAATATAATTATTCGACAGGAGCAATGGTGATGCATTCACTTATTGAAATGTTCAATTTTAATTGAAAATTATAGTAAACAATGTTTAGACTATTACATTAAAAAGCGTAAAAGTTCAATACTTAGTACCCAGTAATATTAAATCAAAATGAATGCCGAGAAAATAAAAGGAAAATCTTTCTTTAATTTTATTTATTTAAGAAAGGAAAACCTATTAATTTGAATGAATTTGTTGTTAAGATTTGATTATTAATTGCATAAACATTTATCTAAAGTCCCTCAGACAATAATGAGTTATTTAACTATTCAAGTAATTTGATTAAAATATTACTCTTTTTAAAACTATGTGGATAAATTGGCAGTACGTATATTTGCTCTTCCAAATTATAGGTGTTTTTAGAAGTGAATAAAGGGGTAAAAATATAAGCGTTTTTAGAATTGAAATAAAGCAATGTTTCCTAGACTTTTTTTGTTTCTTAGGAATTTTGGGTCCCAAAAACATTGCAAATGTGTGTTTTTATCAAGTTCTTATTGTTATTAACCACTATTAATTTAGAAAGCTATTTTTATTTGAACATTTCGTTATAAATTTATAAATGAATATTATCTAAATTTTTATCATAAATCAACCTAATTTTCCTCTTTTTTTATTTATATACATTTTTCTTGGCCTGAAGTGGAAGATGTTTAAGAAGTTGAGGAAAATGCAGGACTTCTTAAACTGATACCAAATGTTCTTGCAAGAAAGAAATTTCGGGGCGAAAAGACATTGATAGGTAGTACTTATGTTTGATTTTTCAACATTAACACGCAAAAGTAATTGAAATAACTGTCTTGATTTGAAAATGTTCCAATTTTACAAATATATTTAGTTTATATTTATAGTTAATAAGTACTTTATTGTCTTGTTCTTTTCTTCTCTGTATGTGCGTTTGCAGGCAAGAAAATGCGTTTCAGTTTATTGAAGGGCTCGCGATATAAAACATGAAAGAACCCCTGGTATAGATAATTTCGAACAGGAATAAAGGATTTTTCAATTATTTCAAATTATACTACAATCTTTTTTAAAATTTTACAAATGTATTTAGTTAAATTTATATTTGTTTTTCATTAATAAATATTTCATTTTCTTGTTTTGTTTTTTTATGTATTTCACTGTTTGGAGGCGAACCATTTTTTCGTTCATAGAACTCGCGGGCATAAAACTTAGCGGAGCCATTAGCGGTTTATCATTAGGCGACCGCCTAGGGGTGCCATAAAAGTTGAACGTTTCGTCAATAGATATTGATTCATATTTCAAAGATTTGCGAGAGCAAAAGCACGAAAATTTAATTTCTCATAATAAATAGGAAATTGCATAACATACTTAACTTTGATTGTAAACATATTATTAAGTATGTTAACGAATTATTAATGTTTAAAATACAAGTTATTGAAAATTATTGAAAAAAAAATATTTTTTGCGCAATTTAAATCTGTTTGGTTAACTATAAAAAATCCATTAATATTTTTTTTAAAATCGTTTATATTTTTTTCTTAAAAAAATTGTTTATATTTAGCTATGCAAGCAAATATGTGAATACGTATTCATAAAGAACGTTTGAGAGTATAAGTATTTTATTTATTATTTTTTATAAGTGTTTTAAAATTTATGTTAATTTACACTTCAATCTTCAACTATAAGGTAAGTGCTCCAGTAGTGGGCCACGTACCAGAAGTGGGCCACTTGAATTTTTAAGTTGAAAAACAAGAAATTCCAACATTCCAATGAAATAAGAGATCTGCCTCTGGTAGGCTGAAACCCTTATCAACTAAATACCAAAGGCCTTTATTTCCTGTTTAATTAGGAGCTAGAAAGTTTGTTGCTGAAGTTGGTCTCTGAGAGAAGCATTTTTAGCTTATTCTTAGTGATTTCCTTAAAAGGTAACTCTTCATTCAACTATTTTTTAGCATACATTCTATTTGTTTTTAAAATGAATTGTTATTGATATTATTTGATTATATAATGAATGTATTATAAACTATCTTTAAATTAAATAATATTGATAATTTATGGATAGTGAAGGGTGGCCTACTTTTGGATCAATGTTTTACTAAATGCTCCAGTATTGGGCCTATGGGGGCCAGTACTGGAGCACATGCTTTCTCTCAAATAGACTGTTACGTGATGTTTAATAAGAAGGTTATAGCTTGTAAAGTCTTTTTATTTAATTAGATTTGCTTTATTTTTATCAGAACCAGTAGTGGACCACATGGCCCACTTCTGATACACTAATGGTCCACTACTGGTACACTAATGGAACATTCTGACCAATTACTTAAATAATAAATATTTTATAGTACTGTTGAGGAAAAGACTGATATTAAAGAGTTAGTTGGGCTCTGTAATGAGGCAGACAATAATAACTATCGCATTGCTGGACCATCGAAAAATATTTCATCACCATTTAAAAGGGCTCTTTTCTGGCTGCAGAGCCAAGATGATAAAAGAAAAAAAAAGATTTATTCAACATAAAGTATCAAGATTTAGTATCCATAATGCCCCAAACAGAACTTAAAATGAAAGATCGATAATTAGCATATACCTTTAATAAAAAATTGGCTGTTAGAGAAAAAATGTAAATCTCATGTGACTAGAATCTATAAATAAAAGATTTCACCTATATCAAGCCATTTTTATTGCATTTTTATAATGTATAATGTTAATGTATTGTTATTATTACTATATATAATGATTTTATTCTTTTTTCTTTGGCACAGTTGACAAATCTGGGTGTCCCACTTTTGATATACCCACTACTGGTACATCAAAAGTTTGCTATGCCCACTTCTGGTGCATAGGAGTGATCTAAGTTTTTAATTTTTAAAAAATTATATTACAATTATTTTGATATTTCAGGTGATTATTATTTTAGGTAAAAGTCTGAACAACCATAAAAAAATATAGATTAGCGAAACTTCTCAAAAGTTTAGATGATAATTGAGGAAATACCCTTAAGTGGCCCACTACTGGAGCATTTACCTTATATTGTTACAAAATTTTACAAATGCATTTAGTGTTGAAATTATCTTTAACACATTCTGTGCTGGATATGAATTGGATGCAAACTCAAATAAAAAGACAAATCGTAACTGTATGTTTGTTCTAGACCAGGGGTTCCCAACCTTTTTATTTTCGCGTACCCCCTACATTCATACCCCCCCCCATACAACCGTCCGTCTATACAAAGAAGTTTTTATCAATAATGTTAAAGGTCTAGGTAAATTTATGAGTCAAATGACTTGAATTTATAACATTTACAGGACTTATTTTTGATTTTACATTTTATTCCATTTTTACAATAGTATTAGTTCAACGTCAAAACTGATGAAATCAGTTTTGTAATAATTTCGCATTAACTTATAAGGATAGCTAAAAATTACACTTCCTTCTGCTTTCTTTTGTCTTATTTTGAAGGTAGGTTTAGGACTTGCACAACTTTCACTTTTACTTTTTACACGAACTTGAGGAAACAAAATTCTGTAACATTTTTAATCAATTATGTTTCCTTGTGTCCGCCATTACCGATTTTGAGTTCGCGTACTCCCCAGGGGTACGCTTACCACAGGTTGGGAACCTCTGCTCTAGGCAATGTTTATACTATAAAAGAATAAGTGGACGTATTTCTACAGACATCCATTAATATGTCCAACTTAACATCTCCAACTAGTACGCAAGGAAAATTCTCGAATTAAAATTTGATGTCGGGTAATTCGAGAAAAACGTATTTTCACGTTTCCAGCTTTCAAAGTGTTAATAAGTGCTTCGTTCCCATATTTTATTCATTTATTTTACCTGTATATTCCTTTGGTGTGAAAAAAAAATTCATAGAAAAGTTCGCGAACATAAACCAACCCCTAATATTAATGATTTCAGAATAGGAATAAAGAATCAAGCTTTGCCCCTCCTCCTACCCTTCCAGTAAAATTAACAAAAAAAGATACTTCAATTAAAACCTATCGAGGAAGAAATGGCAATACAACACCGACGATTCGCGCCTCACCCACCGGGCTAGCTTCGCCACGGTTTTCCTCCAGTTACCAAACATACGAACTTGCTCGAGTTTTTACGCTAATTTGACATTTCTCTACACGTCTTCCAGGAAGACGTAAGTGCGGCTTTGAGGGTGCTCTTGAAAGTGAGCCATTCCTCTCATTTCTTGCAAGGAGAATCCATGCGACGTTTGTTTCTCCTTCACCAGATGGCTCTGTCGGGCGTCCTTTTTCCCTCCCCCTACTTCCTTCCTCCCTCCCCTTTGGATAAGCATCGGTGCTCGTTATAGCGGGCGACGCCGTCAGGAGAGACGTTTCCATCCGAGGTTGGATTGAGAGAACTGATGTGTGCCGGATACACCACTCTATCTCTAATGCTCACATTGTGCACCGTGTCGAAGATGACTTGAGAGGCGCACGGGCGACGGTTAACTTCACTGAGGGGCACCTTTCTCAAACTTCTAATACCCATAAAGATAAAGAAAAAATATCTCGTTTTTCTTATATATATAGAAACAAAAAGTTATCACCGACAAATATTACTCGAAATATACTCATAAATAATTTTTCATGTTTTTTGGTGTGAAGTGTAGTGTGAGACGCAAACTGTTCTAAGCCCTAGTTGTCTTAAATGGCGGTGGTCCGATTTCCTACAGTGGTGGACAGTTTTCTACTTTGGTGTGTACACGTGCTCTGCATTACTGCAATCATCTCGCAAATAGGTAAGTACAACGAGTGTACATATATTTGTTTTTCCCCCCCCGCCGAAATTATTAGCGCAGGTCGTCGCTGTCCAAGAACTAGCCGTCGCGATTTGTACAAATATATTGGTACTGAGAACATTGGTCCTAAATTAACTATTTATATAGTATTTTTAAGTCCATTCATAAATACAAAACCAAAAAGACGGTTAATAAGAGCTTGGTTCTGACTCGCGGCGGTGCGCCGAAAAAACCGGCGGTATGACGGCGGGAAAAACACTCCTGATTTCACCCGCATGCCCATCCTAAAGAAAATGCTCAAGTACCATCGTTTATTTCTATATTTAAGTGGCAGAAATAATAAAACACTCAAATTAGCCGATCAACTGTACATGAGCACATTGCTCAATCATATTTTAAAAAAATAGACGAAAAACAAATGAAAATGGTAGTCAGTAAATATTATTTATCATCGAACACGAGCGAAAATAAGACAGAGTCTCCAGACAGAATGTTTTGGCTATGAATGACTACTATTTTGATTTAATTGAATAATTTTTTATGTAAATTGAGGGTTGAATGGCCTTTTCGAAAATCGAGACGACATTTTTTTTTTTTTTGATGCGCCAAAACGCCGGTATAGCACGTTTCAGTTGAAACTGGGTTTATTTTATTCTAATGACGAATGTGTCTGCGATGGCTATGCAATATATTTCTCAGTAGTTATTTTTCATTTGTGTGAAAAAATTATGTCTATGATAATCTATTTTTGCTTTAATTCAGAAATTCAGAGTTGGAAATAATGGATAAATTATTTTTTAATTGGATATTTTGCTGTTAATGACAAAATGAGTCAAGTTTCGTAAATTTAAAGCAATTTTTAACTGCTTATCGTTAAGTAATGAACTGAAACCGGAAAAAACCACGTTTTTTTATTAAACGTTTTCTATTATGAGATTTGTAATATCCTCATCTGTAAATTCTTTCATTCATTAAATGTGTGTCACGAAAATCAAATTTAACATTTCGTGTACTTTCTATGTAAATCCAATTATTCCTATTTTACTTATTCTTTTGAAATTTCTATATGCTGAATATACGGAGTTTATCATTTGTATGTAATATAACTTTATTTGTATGGTGTCTGTTTTATAATATACCTAATTCTAAAAAAAATCTAACTTTTCTGTAGCGAATTCTAAATGTTCACAACTTAATTAGAATAAAATTCATATCGACGGTTGAAGTATAAAGCTGATACACAAAGAACTTAATACTTTAACTGAATCTCAAGCATAAAATATTGTATAAAAAATAAACTAGATGTTGAAAGAACTTGCAAGCAAATGTTCCTTAACGTGTTTATTTTAAAATAATTTGAATTGTGTGATGAGTTTTTTAAAATAATTATCCACACATTTTTATATATTGAATTGTAGCAGCACACATCCAATCAAAAATTGCAGACAGATTAATTATTTTAACATCAAAATTGCGTAATAGTTTAGAGGGAAGATCTATCTTCATCAAAATTTTAAAAAAATTCTAAATTTATTTTACAAAAAAAATTAAGCAGAAATTGCGAGTGAAAAAAAAATTGAAACTCCATTATTTTGCTGGTATTGTTATAAAAATAGATTATATGTATTTAAACTTAGATTTTTATTGTTTTAATTGATATTGAATTCACTTTTATAAAATGTAGTCGAGATTTACATCTAGGATAGGTTTTCTTTTTCCTTTAATTGAAATATTTAGTGTAAAATTATGATTATTTAATATGCGTATGCAATTAATGTGTTTTATAATGTATTTTAGCTGAATAAATTAAATAATAAACATTAAAATCTCTATGAGAATTAAAACTCTTGAGTTCATCAATAATCTGAAGTGGTCAGATTTTTCAAATAGCAATATCAACACTTTACCTAAATTATTTAGAAATCGCAAGTAATGATAAATTGTGTAAACCGATGCATGTGAAATAAATTTAAACACGCGAAAGATTTCTAGCTCTGTTTTTGAATAACTGAAATAAATTATAATTATTTAAAATTTAATTCCTACATGATGTAACTATAAGTTCTTATAATCACTGAATATGAATATAACAGTTGTTCGTTTAGTGCTATAACTTTTATATAGCTACGGAAATTTTTCTATGATAAATTCAAATTTGCAAAAACTTAACAAAATACCGATATATTTTTATTGATTTATTTCTATAGTTTAGGGAATGGCATTATTGAACGTTGTTCTAAAGTCTATGAATAATAATATAGCTCAATAATTGAATGTAAATTTAGCATGACATAGTACACTATTCAAATTCATATACTTAGTTTCAATATTTTTTTTAAAAGGCAAACTCATGCTCAATTATTTAATTAATTACTTAAAAGAAATGCGTTCTTGAGATAAATTGAAGGAACTCTCCATTTTAATTCTTTTTCAAATCAACGCAAATGAGCTATATAGAAATCGAATTCCTTTGGTTAGTTCAAACACCTTGTGAAGTATTTTAGGCCAGCTTTTCCTCTTTTCCCACACTCCGTTGAAAATTGGATTGGAACCCAAATCTAGCACACGCTTTTCAAGTTTGACTCTCAGAGCACGGGTAAAAGTAACAGTCTGCTGGGAAAATCCCAGCTTTAAATTGTACCAAAAACATTAATTATGTAAAAGATGGACTTTTTTTAATTTCTTTCGCTTTGAACAATAAAAGTGTTTCTGAAGATGTTCCGTGATTTCTAATTATCTTTCCGATAAACCTTTCTCCTCATTAAAATCATTTTATTAAATTTTCAAAAGTTCCAAAATGTTTCATTGTGTTTTTCTTGCGCTGTCAGCCCTTTCCTTGACTATTAACTGGATTCAGTGTCATATTATGTGGTATTTTGTGAGCTTTAAAAGACTTTAGCACTGCAAGGTTAAGCTCAAAATGATTATAATAAACACCTCACTGTTTGCGTTGAAATTTTCACTATGTTTCTTCCTTCATCAAAGTGACTTTATGCATTATTTTGAATAATTATATTTGGATAATTTTTTCCCCTTAACACATGACTTTTTCTTTATTATGGACTTCATTTTCATTATTAATATTTCACACAAGAATCCTGTAGAATAATTTATCTAGTCGGCTCACGTTTGTACGACAGGATAAAACACTCAGAAATTCTCCGCTGTTGACTTATTACTGTACAATAAGCCTTGTTGGTTTGACACATCGAACGGGATTTACATCTGCTAAAGTTCTCTGGACGATTTCAGTCGTCCATTCAGAGGGAATCAGGGGACATTCACCTTCTTTTTGAGAAGGAGGGTGCACAGGTGGGTTCGGAGTATTTGTTGACCCACACCATAGGGGAGAGATAGTCTCTCTAGCCACACCCCTGAGGGCTAACGATCTTCCCAGAGGATTTTCGCCACGACACATTTTCGGTGCCTCCTGACCGTTCAGACAAAATACCACTAATACATTCATGCCTCGCCTTCAAAGCCGGTCTCGTCAAAGCTGTTGACCCGGTCACCTTTTCATAGACGTGTTACGTCTGTGTGGAGAATGCGTTAAGAGTTTTGTGATAGTGCTATTTTATTTGTAAAAGATCGAGTTATTATTTTTTTTGCAGATAAATATTGAAGAAATTTACAAGCATTTTTTAAAATTATTACTTTATTTTTAATACATTTTTACGAACCAAAATATGTGGGAATTTTGCTATTCCAAAAATGACTATTTTTCGCTTGTAAATAACTTCAGATGTCCTATAAAATGATGAATTGCCGTGTCGAAATCGGGTTATGGGTGGATATCTATATTTTTGCACCGTGTTGCCATGTGCCTGTTAACAAAATGCCGCGTTCCAAGAGTGTTGAGTATATCTGAAGAATGAAAAACAAAAATATATATTTTTTTTCAATAAAGCTTCGTCCCATCCGTCACCTTACCTCCTTCTTTAAACTTCATTCATTTTTATAAGGATTCAATTATTTCTTGATATCCCTGGATTTATTATTTCATGCATAATTTTATGAAATTTAATAATTAACCTGTAACGAGATTTTAAAAATCATAGCGGTATTAGCAGTTCAAATTTCTATATATAATTATATATTAACCTTTTTATTTTATTTTTCTTTGTCTGGCAGAAAGAATGCTTACAAATTTGAGCTCTGTTGCTGCTAAAAAAAAATTGTCTGTGTTTTTCTATCTTCTGGCCATTTTGTGTTGCAATATTATTAACTTCATGACCAAATAAGCGTCATCTGATCATGATTCAAAGTTACGAAGTCCGTCCCCAAATAGTCCTCATATTGCTTCAAAACGGAACTAAATATATAGCTAAACTAAACATGACCAAATAAACTGTAAAACATTTTCTTATATTTTGCCGTACTGATGAATTTTTCCAATTAATAATATATGTTGTTGTTTGCTTTGTATCTGAGGTTTACTGTCCGGTGCAGTCCAAAGTTTCAGCACAGCCTTTTGTCTTTTTTAGCTGAGTGATATTGTTGAACTAAATATTTCATGAAATATTTATCGTAGTATTGTTTTAAACAGATTTGTATTAATTTATTTATATGATTGAGTGTATTATTTATTAAATGTTTCGAGTTGCTATCTACTTAAACCATCTGTAAGCAAATTCTGTTTATTTAAAACGAGATAAGTCATATCCCAACTGCGTATCCGAATAAAGCAAATCACACACTGTTTAATAAAGTTTTTATAGAAATTGCGTCTTTTGAACTTTCTAATGCTCGACACTTCCTCTGAATCGTGATTTCAACAAGCCTTACCATGAACTTGTTAAAATCATAAATAGATACCTTGAGTGATAATCATTCATTTTGAGTACAAATTCGACTCGTGTATGATGAAAAGAACCGAAAATCCGTGTATTTCAAATTTATCATCAATTTCTGAAAGCAGGAAAATATTTGTTGCAATTCTTTAAATTGAGCAATTTTCTACTCTTTTTATTTATTAATTTTCTAACCAACTATATACTTCAATCTATTTAAATTTAGGGCGGACAGCAATGAATCTGACCATGGAATCAGTTTTTTTTTGTCTGTTTTGTTAAATTTAAAAAAATATTTCTTTTCTATAATTTTTGCTTGGGTCTTGATGCACTGAAATTTCACATAATTCATTTTTGTTTTACATAAAGGAATTTCTTTTTATAAATTAACTGAATTCTTCATGGTTAATCAAATATTTACTAAAAGTTAGCACAGGCAGCTCAATTTCAAAATTTTCCCCGTAGGAGAGCAGACCTTATTTACTAATTCATGCAACATAAAAATTTGTTATAATTATTTATTTACTGACTGTAATTGCAATGCATTAACATGAGGTCTAGTTTCATCATAAAATGGATACTAAAAAAATGGCACAGAGTCTAAACGAAGTACGGATTTTCTTCATTTCCTGCAAGGTTGTATCGTTAACCGTGATTTTGCGTGCCTGTGAGTTGTTGCTCCCCATGTAGCTACGTTACGCATTTCGAAATGAGACTATCTATTAGGACGTCATGTTGAGCTGACTGAACCGTTTGCAATCGCTACAATCTGAATGCACAGCTTGCAATTAATATAGTATTTCTCATAAAGAAACTCATGATGCATATCAGCTTCTGTGGCATATTCGTCATTTAGAAATCATATTTATGAATGAGATATAAAAAGGCTTGTGTTAAATTACAAGAGTTTCAAGAATTATCTACTGTAATAAATTTTTGAATCTCATTGTTAGCAATATATGGGTAAAAATCTATTTTTGAATAAACTCAAAGCAAGTATAGGTGCAAATACACGTGTCCTTTCAAATTATTAAGGAAGAACTGTATTGTTTAAAGATAAAAATATTATGCAAGCAATCATTAACTCGCATCATCACTATGACAAATTTGAATTGCCCTTTATTGCGTGCCGTTATTTTCTTGTGTTGGATCTTGATTTGTTTCTGAAAAACGCATTTCTTTTTTTTTTTTAATGTGCATTTTTTCCCTAGCCACCACAAAATTTGTATTTTTTGTGGCCCTAGAAACCATGAAACTATGTTCATCAATCTATTAAAATTTATTTCTTTAAAAACTGAATTGAAATGTTAACTCCAAAATCTCAAAGATTTTCCTACAAATTATCAAGAGAATATAGCAGTCTATGTTCTCGACGTAACAATGTTGTATAACGCTAAGTGGCGTACCTGTATAAAGTGACGCTCAAAGCAAATTCCAAAACTGCGCCCCTCTCTTGCTTCTGAAATGCAATCCTCATTTCCTTTTCAGAAACTTTATACCTGGGAGTGAAAAGATTAAAAGTGCAAATAAACTTAAAAAAATAATGTATAAAACATTTTCGAGTTATAGGACATTTATTTACACATAATTTTTTTTTTTACAAAATTTCGATTCATTTTCTCAGAAAATTTGGTGCATTCTAACTTTAAACCTTTAAATATGGTTCAAGTAAGAATTCCAAAGTTGTTTATAAGTTGTTTATAATATTCCAATGATAAGAAACTTTGGATATATTTAAAAAATACAAATAAAATTAATTGACTCGTACTTGAAAAATAATATAAAATCAGTAAAAATCTCTTAATCCATTGAAAAAAAACCACACACTTACGAATAATAATGAAAAAAATTATTTATATTACTTCTTTACCCATAGACAGTATTACACATACAGATGCATTACGGCAGGAATTGAATTTCTTTTCTTTAATTATTAAAGAAATCGCTTTGATTTATCTTGATTTTAACGCCAATATGGACTGATAATTTTTAGTTGCAATTGCAAACTTTATGCGGTCTTTTCTCTCTCTTAATTTTTTTTTTTCAGAACAACTGCATTTAGGTTTGCGAAATAAAATTTAAAACAAACATTGTCGTATTTTCAGCGTACAAATTGTGCAAATATTCAGAACTAAAAACAATGTAAAGATAGCTAAGTAATAGAGTGAACTTAGTCTTTCAAAGTTTCTGGAGTGTTCTTACACTAAGCCAAAAATTGGAGGTATTTTTTGCATTCTTCACTCACACTCTTTGCTGACTGGAAATAGGAATGACACATTTTTGCTAAACATTTATCACAACTTCCGAAGAAACCGATATCCATTCAGTATGAATCAGGCTTGCCTTTAGAAACCATAAGAAACCCTGCGGTGATATTCCATTCCTAACTATCTTCCCTTATCTCCCACCCCACCGAGCTGGCGCAGCATAGCCAAAGATGGCTCTTGCGCTATTAAACACAAACCAAACCCACCCCACCGAGACACAAATTTGTGTCTGTGGGAGCTCTAAACGAGCTTTTCATTTCACGATGAGGGTTTGGTCTGCAAATCTCTGAAACATAATATTATTTGTTACTTTGTCGCAGGTTGAGGCTTCTGGGTTGCAAAAAAGATTGCGTTTCTTAAGATTTTCCAACACTTTGTTGAAACCATTTCAATTTTTACGATTAATTGGGAATAAGAGCTTTCAAAAAACCTACTTTTATTTTAAATACAACCAATTGATTCCTTGATTTTGCGCCCCCTTGTGATTGCACCCAGGGCACATTCCCTACCTTTCCCACCCTAGTTACTCCACTGACAACGCTTTCAAACTTTTCAAAAATATACTACTGTAGTTAGGACAAAAAAAATCTGACCAGTACAAGAAATATTTCGAAAGCATTCGAAATCTTTCTTCCGATTACAGAAATATTTTTCCTCGTACCTCTTCCTTATGATGATAAAGCTGAGCAAATACGCTTCTTTTACAATTGATACATGTTTGATCAACATACGTTTCCAATTGATTTTCGGCGCTCTCCCTTTATAGACTTAACCTGCAAAATAACGTCCCCGGCGTAAAAGTTTCCGATAAAGGTTACAAAAACCGAGCTGTTTCTTAATATGTTTTATCTTTATCTAAAAATATGTAATCCTAAAAATATTTGAAGTCGCATATCCAAAATAAACAAGTGCAAAAAATTAGCTTCAATATAAATTTCAATAATTCCAATCCTTTTTATTATGTAAATTAATTACACAGGGTAAATAATTCATTTAGTACACTTAGTTTCAGCTGAGGTCATCCTCAAAGGTGCTTTATAAAAGCAATATCTTTTTATGAAAAAATAATAAACTTTAAGGTATTTTAAACTTACGAAATAAACTTTGTTTGAACTTAGAAAATACGGTTTACTTTTTACTATTCTTCTAACCTGTACTCCACTACATGTTCGATTTTGAGAATGCCTGGTAACTGCACATATTGTGCTTGTGATATTTCAGACAAATAAGAGGAATTTGTTTTATTATTGTAGCAACAAGTTTTCAGTTAGTTAATTAAAAGAATCAAAAATAAGAATATATTTGTCAGCAACTTAATGCAATTTGCTCTACAGATCTCTCATTCTATTATTGTAGCAACAAGTTTTCAGTTAGTTAATTAAAAGAATCAAAAATAAGAATATATTTGTCAGCAACTTAATGCAATTTGCTCTACAGATCTCTCATTCTTTGAATAGTGCCCATATTATATGTTATAATACAGTTAGAAATTAAATTTTTATGTGTGCACTGGTTAACCAGAAATTGGATTTTTCCTTTCTAAATAGAGGATTCATTCTTTTCCATTTCTACATAGAATGAATCTATCAAACGAGGTCTTTTATTTTTTAACACATAATATGACACTTTTCCTATTCATATTAAATAATTACTTTTTAGTAACATATTTAAAATGCGCCTATTGCAAAAAACTGAAACAATATTGCAATCATTTACAGCCGAATCTCTTAAGAATACATTCTCATTTTTGTACAATTAAGCGTTAAACTGAATTACCGCAAAGAAATGTTATCTAAAACTAGTCATCAAGATCCTACTGAATTAAAAAAAAAAGTCCCTCATTTGCTACAACGTTGGGAATGTGAGTAGTTTGCCCCTTTTCTGTTAGTGGAGATGGCTCCCCTGCTGCGATTAGTTCCAGCTCATCTCCTCTCCATAGGATTGACTCATTTAGAGATGCCATTTGAATGTCCGTTTGAGTTGCATTTCTCATTTCAGCAATTCTGGACGAGGCTCTTCCTACTTTTGCATAGATGGCTGGAAACGATACGCTTTTCTGATTCCCTCGATCATTAGAAATGTCTACAAAATGACTATGCTAGAGATAAAAACTTTTCGAAAAGTAAATGGAATCGGACAGACTGAAAACTGACATTTCGATTTTGAAATGGTTTGCTGCTTGAAAAATAATTTAAGGCAAAGGACTGTATTTCGAGCTCAATAAAAAGGTTTGAAAAACGGAGAGTAAATGTTTTCTTTCAAACTGCAAAGGTGATGCCAGTTGGAAGTTGTATTCATTCAAAGGAAGTAATCAATCCACGGCATGATATCGTTCACTGAACTTGGAACTTGTCCATCAACTTCATGGGGTCCATGAATGAAGAGCTGTGTATAAGTTCTAAAAAATACTTTGCATTGCATTTTACAGCTGAACGATTATGGTTTCCCAGCACAGGAGATCTAGAGATGTTATAAATGAACTTATTTAGAGATGAAGATACTTATCGAAACTTCGCCAAAGGAGTAATGTCGGAAAATAATCGGAGTTTGAAAGTTAAAAATTAAATCAATGATTATATTTGAGAGCAGTTTGTTTGTCTAGTATTATATGATTATGAAATAAGTTTGGCTTGGTTTATTTTGATTATATAACCTGACATATCCTACTCATAGTATTGTTTCCAGACTATCTATAGCTCTTTGGTTTTCTATTTCAGTAAGTTATATGAAACACTAATGATACATAAATTACCCGCCGTAACCATGTAACTTTACTTATAATGGCGATTACTAGTATATCTAAAGTTGATACATGAGGATTAAAAGCGTGTGTCTCCCAATTACTTGTTTTAGGTAGTAAGGCCTAAATATTTTGTATGTGTCAGATGCAAATTATTCAGTCGAATATGTTACGATACATTGTATGGCGAATGTGTATCTTCTATAATTTCTGAACAAATAAAACAAAAAAGTGCTCTATTTAAAATATTTCCAGGAACTAAATCATCACTTTTGCCGCTTTATATGACGTTTCTCTTTCGCAAGTGCCTCCACAGAGTATTTCACAAGCTATTGAAATCGAAATCCGACAGAATTTTCATTCCAGTTGAATGGACGATTTCGTTGGAGGTGACGAAGCAACTCTGGCTTTGGAAAAATCCAGAAATGAGAGACGTGGCGAGTCGTCTGTTGCGCCTATCGGACCTTGCGAAAGAAGATAGATTCTCTCACTCGTTCCTTCTTGGGCCATTCTTTTCTTCTGCGTTTTGAAGAAAAGAGTACGGGTAAATATTTTAAACCCGAGTAAAAAATACCTCCCCGAGAAACGCGGCGTCGACCTCCTCGAACACGGTTTTTTTCCAACCATCCATCCGGCATTCGCGCTTTTTTCAACTGCAGCTACCCGCCCATTTTAACAAGGCATCTGCAGGCAAAGGTAAGGGAAGAAATGGGAAAAGAAGTGAAGAAAAAAATTGGTAGACGTCAAGGTCGTCTTGAGCTGTGCGGAAGCGGGGGGGGGGGGGCCGCGATCTTTATTGCAACGAGATGCGATTTAGTTGGGGATGGCCTTATAATAATCCATCCCGTAGAGGATGGAATGGGGAGACGGGTGAGGGGTTACAGACCGGTTACAGAGAGGTACTTAGAGTGGCCAATGGATAAGGTGACTGCGAGTTTCTCAAGCCAACCATAAATGAATGTATCTTGTTTTTATTATTTTTTTTACCTGTGCTTTCCCCCTGCGGTTTCGAGTCAACTCAATGAATGTGGATGCGTATTCTTTCGCTCTTCGTTGGGTTACATTCCAGCATTCGATATCTAATCGCTCATCTCGCACAGAACTAACAGGGTCGAACAAAGAAGACCACAGTATACCGTGTCTGCTGAGAGGCGGCATTGAGAGATATACATTTCATCTGACATTCCTTCATCCTTCCCTGGGTGCCTTGAAGACTCGCAAGCTAAGCTCATATTGCTAATCCCGAAAAAAAATGGCGAGTACTAGGCTATGTAAATTGCTTGATCGAATTGATTTGTTGTAATGCCTGCACACATACCTGTGGATTTTTCTGATAGCATTCAAATAAAATACACAGACATGAGCTTTGTATTATTTTTGTTTTTCCGCTTGCACAAGTCTGCCCAAGGCCCCGACTTCTCTTGTTTTTTGAAATATTCATCGGGCTCGTTTGTTGCAGTTCTTTATACTTAATTGAATGATTCTTTTGTGGTGTATCTTTAAAATTGAGAGTATAGTCAATCGAAATGAACATTAGAAATGATCAATGAGTCTGCATGTACTTTTCTCCTCGATCAGTTTTAGTTCTAAAGAGTGCTTTAATAATTAAATTAAATTATTTATCGTATCGTCTTTGTTTATATCTCGCATCAATTCTAAAAACACAGCAATAACTTGGGGAAATTTTTAATTATAAAAGTTTTAAAAATAATCAACTAATATCCATAATTTGCACTGCTTTTTTTAACCTTTTTTTTATGAAAACTGAAAAAAAAAGAAAACTTTTACTTTCCATTGTGTGTTTGATAGTTTCTAGTTTAAATATTTTAATAAGAAGCTCATTGAGATGAGTATTTCATGAGTACATTGTAAAGAAATATTTATTATTTCAGTTTTAAAAATAATTGATGTATTTTTCGCCAGGAAACTTACCAGGAGAACAAAACTATAAAATTTCTGATAAAAATGCCAAGTAATTCAACAGATCCTTAGTATCTACAGACATTGTAAGGAAAATCTAATTTTACAAATTTTAATGATACATACAAATTGACTATTTTGCAAGATGCTTTAAATATTTAACAATTAAATAAAAATAAATTAGTTTTCAAATTTTTGAAATGAAAGCTGTATTTATTCAAGTGATACTCAAAATTATTTAAAATTTTTATAAAGGGGCATACGAAAGTCCCATTTGAGAAATCTCTAAATAAATCGCTTTCCAAAAATTTTCTAAAATCATATTAAGAAAGATAAACGTGGTCTTAATTTCATTAAAACATTTAACCAAAGTTCCAATATTCTCTTTATGCTAATAGAGGTATTGCAAAATCTCTGAAAAATTGTAAAGATTTAAAATTCAGATCTTAAATTTTAAAACTTAAATTTAAAAAAAAATTAAGGTCGGTTCCTTTAAGGTTTTAATATGATACTTACAATAATTAAGCACTATACAATGAGATCTCATCTTTATTCATGAAAAATAAACCGAGTTCCCGTTTTCTGTACAATAAACATATTGAGCCATCTGGCCATGGAAATTCAATTGCCTCGTCTCAAATAACTCCTAATATGCCCCGAACGTTTTTTTCTTTATACAAGGATATTAACTTTTGGGGCAGCTTCTTCAGGATTGCCTAACTAGCCTAACGATAGTACCCAATAGTACCTGAAATCTAGACACGTGTTATGTTTGCGAGAAAGTATTTTGTATATTAAATTGGCCGTTGCATCGTCTGCAGTATTGATGAAAAATGGAAGGTAGTCATTAACGGCGTGTTTTGGATTGTCCGAGACTAATATGGGGTGAGGTGGAAGGTTATATAGACAATCTCCCATTTTCTCGCAGTTTTTTTTTTCCTTCAATCATATCATTAAAATTACCGTTTCCTGTAGTTTAAATGGCTTGTTTTTTTAACAACTTCCTCTATTATGCGCCAAAAAATCTGCAACGTAAACCAATCTCCCTCAATTTATTTCTAATTTTTCAGTCTGTATATTACACTTTCCAAACTCTTGCATATTTGAAGATGTCTCATTTTCTTCTTTCGCGGTAGGATATTATCTGGGTAGGAAACAGCTAGAAGAAATTGCATATTGTACATTGGTTGCTAAAATGTAAACGAATTATAATGAAATTACATTTTTTGTAATTTAAACATTTGAATAATCTATATTGATAAATTACGTTTCGTGTGTTCCCTATTGTAGTCTTCACTAGTCGAAATTACTTAAATAAGTTAACCATCGTTTTGTAAATGATTCTAGAAATATAAAGACGCTTTAATTCTGTAAAAGTAGCGGATATTAAAAATAATCCTAACTTTTTATTTGTAATGAAGTTTAGAAAGTTTGATTGACGGAGATAGTAATTTTTAAATATATGAAAAGTCGTTGAAATTTTTTAAGAAGTGCAGTCGTTCCTTTCAGCATTAAATATATTTTTTTGAAGTTTCGAAAGATGTTTAAAAATCAAAAGGTTCAATTTTTAGATGAAAATTCAGCTATTTCCAATCCATGAACCTTTGGGAAATATTGGGTGCGAACACATCATATCACAGGTCAACGTCAAATTAGTGACGAAACATTTTCGAAACAGATAAAACCTTTGCTTCCGAATGTAACAATTAAAATATCAATATTTTCACTTTGAAAGGTACGGTCGAAAAATAATTTGTTATATAAATACTGATGCTATTATTCCAGTAGATAAGCATGTTTCTTATTTGGATTATGTGTATTTTAAATTAATGTGCAAAATCTTATCGTTTACAAACTATTTTGATTTCTAATAATAATTTTTTCAAGGGAATTCCCTTGATTTTAAATATTGGCTTTAGAAGCTGAAACAATTCCATAAACCTGAAGGTTACACCATGAATAGAAATTTCAAAGAAAAACTTTCAACTTTAAGAGATGATTGCAAAATTCACGAGGTAAGAGTCATTAGAAAGCTTTTTACCATTTATTTAATGGTTTTAAGCATCTTGACAATGCTTATAAGCATCGCAATCTCTCTTCACCAATTATACCAAATATAACCATGACTAACCACATACCCAATTACCGGCACATAACTGGACGCGCTGAAGTTGCGAAGATGACTAGAGAAGGTGAAATTTACCCAACTTTTCAGGATTACCCTGAGTGAGGTTGTCAAATAGCATGGTGTGCACAGGCGTAAAATTAGAGGGACTAGACCTTTATTACCAACGTCCAATGTCAGGGTAATGGAAACTGGTTTTCTCATGAGTGACTATCTTGATAATCTTTAATAAATATTGGAGATGAAGAGAAAGGAGGAAAATTATAGCTTGGTTTTCTGTTATTCTTGCCTTTGGCGTTCGTTTTGCGAAATGCTGAATTTTCTTTTTCGAGAGTGTCTGTAAAAGATTTTTTTTTCTTTTTTGCAACTGACGCGTTTTTCTCTACTTCAACATAGGAGAAGACATTTTAGTGGTTTTTTTTTAGGATTGTTTATTTTCCAGATGTGCAAAGTTTGTTTAATTAACTAACAGAATGTCAAGTATTATTCTGCAGTAACAATATAAAATGCACTTCTGCAGGCCAAGTTATATAGAGGACAGCGGGATATCGCCACAGTTTTCAGCAAAAAAAAAGTTTCATTATATATATGTAAAAATGGTTTTTCATTGATAAATTTACTTTGTTTTTTAGTGTCTCTTTACATAATAGAGAGGGCAATTAGTAGATTCCGATATTATAAAATTTTAAATTGCTTTTAATTACTATTATAATTATCTCTCGTTATTAAAACCTGAAGTAGTTTAAAATTGTTATTTTGTAGACCAAGAAATCCATACCCAACTGCATACGAATACGATTCTAAAAAAACTGTTCTAGAATTGATAGCCGTCTTGGCGGAAATCAATTTTGTTTGATAATTTATATTTTCTAATATTTTTATGTATATTTGGTTTATTTCATACTGTTGGTAGAAAAATTTATCAATTTTTGACTGATCAATGATAATTATTTTGCAGACGTATCCAAAGAATTCATCCCAAGTCTGAGGGCCGTCTTTTGCACTCTATCTCAGAATGATCCTAAAACGTCCATCTTATAAAACAAAAATATTTATTTTTATCTAATAAAATTTCAAAAAGTGCCTTATTCTTTTTTAGTAATCAAGAGTTTGAATGTGTTTATTAGACAACTTAATGATCAATAATGATTTTATGTTCGATGAATATATAATTTTTGTGATGAAAATATCTTTTCGTATATTTTCCATGAATGTATTGAAAGAATATGTTTGAACGATGAGGAATTCGTTCCCTTTAATACCCTAATCCTATATTTAAAGTATTAATTTTGAATTAAAATATTATATAGTAATAAACAAACACTAGAACAACTCTCAGCTTAACATTATTAATGAATCCCTTTCAAAGTTTTCGTGTATAATCTATCTGCTGAACAGTGATTTCGTCACTGAACTCAATAATTCTTTTATGGAGCTTGCTAAATAATACAGCGCAACTCTATTCATTAGTAAGCTCCATATATTTTTTTTTATTTATCCGATTATTACGTGAGAAATCCCTACTCAAGTGAATTGTGAACCTTTAAAATAAAATGTTCGCATAATCATTATAATGGTGGTACTATAATATTGTCTGAAATGCATGAAAATAATTTTACTTCTCCGCGCTGTAAGTAACAATTTAAATATTTATTGATTCATACATGTAACTAACATGCGCATTATAACTCTTATTAGAAGCTTTTAATTTATAAAAGCTTTACCTTTAAAACGACCAATTTTGGGTGCTTATTAAGCCCCGTGATTCCAATAAAATGCCTCAGAAGGGTGATTTTTAGTAAAAGAAACATTACCATAATTTTAAAATCATTCTGGCGACCGTTTTGCGATAGCATTATCGATCGAAAATACTTTGAATTCCAGGACATGAGGAAGGAAAAAGATGCGAGACATAATTTTTGCCATTTCTTCCGAGACTCCAAAATGAGTCTCGATTACTTAGTCTACTGTCTTCATGCTGTCTTAATCCAGCAACCATCTCGCTCAATTTTTAATGGTTTTTAATTGCATTACCTAATTGAATTCAAGATTATTCCTGTGAGTGCTGATTCCCAAGAAGCTCTTTGTTGCTTACGAAAAATATATGAAGTTGTCTAGACTCGCCGTTTTGTAAGAAGGCCGTCTCCACCACTTAGTTATTTTTGAGTATGACCGTCTCAGTTTCACTCAAAGCTATCGTTATGTCAGTCTACAAAAATAAAATGTCTTTAATTTTATAAAAGTATTTGGATTTTTAATTCGTATTTTAAGTTCAGTAGCAATTTAAGTGACTGGAAATGAAGCATGGGTTCAGTGCATATTTAAGAGGTAGACATTACAAAAAGTCAATACAATAAAAGGTGTTTTTATTACCAAATGGCATTACGGTGTTATTATGTTTTATCGAAAGGAGCGAATCGGATTGGCTTTAAGCGACGAAGGTCGGCATGGCAAGAAAACTACCGATGACTTTAAGTTTCTGTAGCAAAGAACTTATTTAAAATATTACATTCAAGTTTGACCTTTAATGAAGCTGTCTAGAATGGAAAAACAATTGTTCAGTACACGACAATCACACGTTTTTTGTCGTTGTAAGTGTAATTAAAAAAAAAACGATTCAAGATTTATCCCTTAAGACATAATCGGCAAGCGTTAAGGAATGCATCCCATCTTTAAAATGTTGTATTAATATTCAATTGTTGAGTTGGACATCGAAATGAATGAAATGTGAATCTTCAAAATGTGTCAACAAAGTGAAATTCGTTTTTTCGATTCGATGTCATCTGAAGGCATGGCAATTCTCTTTTCAAGAGAAAAAAGGAAGTTATTCAGCGTTCTCTAAACGATTTCCTAATCGCCGTTCCAGATGTTCGAAACAAGGTCGTTGAATAATCCTAGAAAGAAAAGAAAAATAAAAATAATAAAAAAAAAACGCTTTCTGTTCGCGACTGGCAATATCCCGTTTCTCCCGTCATCAGTAATAATAGTTATGAACTGACTGTTGAATCATTCAGAGTAAAGATGAAGCCGTCAGTTTTCACATCCCTAAATAAATATTTTAATAAAACTTTTCAAGCAAACATACCAGAAATTGCTAGAAATTTTTGCTTTAAAGACTCATTAGGGTTATTTTCATTAGATGTCTCATTTCTTTTCATGTTGAACAATCAACATTTTTTTTAAGTAGACAAACAAACATTTATTCAAATACAATCTTTTAATTAAAATTTATATTATCTTCTGTGTTAAATTTTAAAGCCTGTATTTTAGATCATTTAATTGTATAGGAACACTGTATGACGGGAAGTGTCAGCCGTGTGCTGCAACGGATATGCTAAATGCGTCTGTATCAAGGTTTCTACTCGCGACGCCATTTCAACTTCAAAATATTTCGTGATATGCAAGTGGGAAACTGACGTAAACTGAATACTGAAGTGATTGTAAAGACAACATTTCCATTAAACACTCATATTTGTAAAATTTTAATGACATTCTTGAAATTAATTTGCCTTCCTACATTTCTTTTGCTTTTTACTATTGTATGTCTTGATAAAAGCACTTTACGAGAATATTTTCCTGATGCCACGCCTTGGGATGGGTACCCATAGCTTAAGCATAGGTATATGGTTGACGATCATAACCAAAGATTATTTTTGGGATATGAATTATTTTCTGGTCAGATCGTATTTTAGCTGAAATGCGGTAGAGCGTTCTCGGTGCCCTAGAAATTAGGTTCATCAAACATTTATTTGAAATAGAATTTATTTAAATTTAATATTCAGGATTTAATTTCTTTCACAACTTGATCCCTCTAATAATTTTGCGTGTCACTGTGACTGTACACGATTCCTCCGGGTGAAATCAATTTTCTATAAGTAATAAATCGCCAAGAGTAACTTAGAAAGCTCTGAACTATATTACAAACTTAATGTGGGTTTTCAGTGTCGTATTGCTCAGGCGTGTACCATCATCCTTTGTAAAATCCTTTGCGCAAATACTTCTTTCCCTTCAATTATTTATGGTCGGAATTCTCCCTTTGGCGTTTCTGCCCAGCTGTCACTCAAAACTTGCGTTATATTCCTCGGTGCAAGAAAAATTCAACGAAGTCAATCAACAGGAATATCTTTTCCAGGAAAATGGAGTAACCATTGAAAGAGGCTCAAGCATCATGTCAGCTAACAACAGTGGCGGATTTTGACAATATGAGGCGAGAGGTGCAAAATTATTTTGAGGCCCCCTCCAAAAAAAATCTCTATTGGCGATACAAATGTGTAAAGTAAAATAACTTACTTATGCTTTTAATTATAGGTCTATGTTTATCTTTGTTATTCAATTTGAAGCCAATTCTTGTATTGCTCTTTTTCTGATTTCTAACATTTATTTCCCTCATTTTTACAAAGAATATACTTTACTCTTGGCAAAGTATATATGCTACGTCATTTTTCATAACGTTATATGTAGGGTTGTCATAATTTCCAGGTATTGATACGGGACGTTTAAGTGCTAAATAAATAAAACATGAAAAAAGTGGGTATGTAATGGTTAATTTTACCCTGATAGAAAAGCAATAAAGCTCAAGCAATCTAATAAAATGAACACGTAGAATAATAAAAAAGATACATTGCAATCCATTTTAGTCTAGACATATTTTAAAGTTGATTTTACTTTCTTAATTATATTATTTTCTTCTTGCACATAATTACAAAATTGGACGCAAATCATTTTTACAAAATTGCTTCAGTTGTCTCCGCTGACAACCATTTTCTTTCGTCCGACTATTGAGTTGACATTAGGGAAAATATTCTCTCCATATTTGCATTGTGGGCTGGAAAGGAAAATACGTATTCGCACAGCTTTATTAGACATGACTTCTCATCAATATACTTTGTATCTGCAAAAAGCTTCATCCGTTTCTCTTGCAAACTCAATTTCATAATTGCTTCTCAATTTTGGTTGGTATTATTTTGCTCTAAATAATCTTTTAGTTATACAAACTGGTTGAATGTGAATAGAATCTCAGTGTTGCCAATATCGATGTTTCTTACCTATAAAATTGCGATAGTACGTTCTATTTCTTCCCGGCAGAGTTTAGGGAGAAAACGGGACAAATAGTAATACGTAACTGAGTAGTGAAATACGGTGACAGGCCCGTATATACGGGACGTGTGGCAACCCTAATTATATGTATATATAAAATAGATAGAGAAATTAAAATACCTTTGCATCCCTTTATAATTTTTCATTTTACTCCAAACAGAGATGTTTTTCGTTTGATAATATAAAATATTTAAGTAGCAGTGATTTGTTTCGGTTTTTGCATCTATATAGATGGGTTTTACATAACAGTGTCCAAACATTCAAATTTTATGTTAAATAGGAACAACATTTCAAAATTGTTTTTAATTTTTTTTCTTTTCTTACCTTTAATAAAGGAAACTTATTCAGTTACAATGGAGAAATGAGCTTATAAATCACCAACTTATATTTATGAACTATAATAAATTTTACCATAAACTGAGAACCATTTTATATTTCTTCTAAATTTCGAGCTCGAATGAACTCTTTGTCATTGAAAAGAGTGTCAACTCTTTTGTCCTAAAGGACAGAATGGTATAATCTAATAAAAATGTAGGCAATAAAAAAAATGGGAAATAATAAAATTATCCCCCGAAACTTTATTTAAAAACAGCACTTTGAGATGAATTAACATATTTTTTTTGAAAAATTATCTTATCTAGTTTAAGCTCTGTAAATTAAATCATTAAAATCGTTTTCATCGTTTCTTTTTTCTAAAAAGTGATCTTGTTAAAAAATGAAAATGCGAATCGTGAAATGAAGCAATGACTTTCAAATATAATATAACTAATCAAAAGTTTAGGTGGGTGACAGAATAATGTGAACACTTTTGAATTTACACATTTTTTCAAATATCCCCGAAAGACTAAAAGGATTTTCCTAGAAGTTCGACCATGTAAAAAAGAGGCTTCAACTCACAGTTTACAGGGAAGATTCGGTCACGATGATATTTAGGGGACTGACAAGAAATTGATGAAGAAAATGATTTAGGACTGACCCCATTTTACAGAAAGCTGATAATGAGTTGCAACTTTCACCAATGGTTCGCCTGATAAGTGCAAAATTTTGTAAAAAAAAAAAAAAAAAAAAACCCACGAATATTCAGGAAGCTATAAAGGTTTTCTTTTCCCGCAAGTTTTTTGCATATAACATACAGAGTTTTCAGCCAAATTATACAAAACTTACAAAATTCATGACAATATGTTAGCGAAGTTTTGTAATAAAATTTGTAGTAAATACTTTGAATATTAGAGGAAATATGAGTATTTGTAGTAAAAAAATTTTTACTGCGCATCTTGCATAACTTCAAAACCAGATATATAGGGCAGCTTATATAAAAATTCCAGTTGAATACAATTAAAATTCAGGAAGTTATCTACATTGCAGCGATATGAATTTTAGTTGCACTCTAAGAGAAGCCAAATGATGAAGGTTTTCTACAAATTATATATTTTTAAAAAATTTGAATCTTCGAATAGTTATCCGTGAACTGAAATCTAAGTCACGTATTTAATTTATAAGTATACATAGGTATTCAGGATATTCAACTTTCATAACATTTAATATTACTGTTAGAATCGATTTAATTTCTATACAAGATGTTTAAAAGTTACAAATATTAAGGCAAACTGAAATAGCAAAATATTTAAATGTGGATCACATTCAGGAGAGTTGGTGTTTGTATCTTGCTAATAAAAAAATGCAAAATCTTAATTTAGTAAATAATTTTTTAAAAAGTAGTAAAAAATGTTTTTGTGCAATCTAAATATTGTAGTACAAAGTTTGCAAGGATTGTTGAGTCAGACAGCTAACTGCGAAACAAACTGGACCACACTGAATCTGCAAGCGAATTTGAAAACACCAAAAAAAATCCTAAGAATGACGTTCTGAAATTTAAGCGATACTTGATTTTAATTTAAATTCAATTCTAATACTCGTTTCTTAAAATGAAATGATAGTATTAAATTAAATTACCTTGATAATAATGGAAAAAAAGTATTACGATAGGTCTGGCCCCAAAAGTTGTGGGGCCCCTAAACAGTTAGTTACCTACTTTTCCCTGCACAACTGTGAAATCAATTTACAGACCATCGCGTCTTGGGTACAATGGACGGAGCATCAAAGGAATGTCGTCTTCTTCAGATCGCATTTTCTATAGAGCACATTTCTGTGGGACTAGCAGGCTAATTTGTCAATAATGATACATATTAGTCACACTAGGACTTAATTTCCCCCAGCGTTTCGTTTGGCTATTTTCATTCACTCATTAATTTTTTCTTAAGCAAAGAGGGAGAAACTTTTCAGTAAGAAGAGGATTATACTATAAACAAGGCTGCAATGTCGTAAATCCGCCGTCGGCTTAGCGCCGAGATGTTCCTCGCATAGATTTTGAGGCCCCCTAGAGACTCGATGCACGAGGCGGCCGCCTCTAACGCCTGTGTGGAAATTCGCCACTGTCTAACAAACAAAAGCCTGATCTGTTTTGCTGCAAGCTTTTCAAGACATTTATCCTTATTATGAAGGTGTGAGTATACAAATATAACATGACAAAAAGCCGCGGAGCAAATTTACCGTAAAATTTGCTTTTCTGAAAAGTTGGTATATTGCATCTGCAAGAATTGGTGACAATCAAAATTTTGCACATTTTTTGGTCAAATGAATTTCAAATAAAGAGGGAAAAAATTATAGGTATCGCTACAATAATATTCTTTCATAGCTGTGTACCAAAAATAGCATACCTGAAGAATGATGCTGCATTATGATTAGGTTTATGTCAAGATATTTATTTTTTACTGTGGAAAGCGAAACGGAATGGGTCATGCATGAAATATTATCAGCTTATTCAGTTTCTTAAATTAATTCGCATTTTTCTTTGAGGAGTAAAGGCATTTAATTATTTTTATTGATCTGACAGATATACTTTTAATTCTTAACCTGACTAAAATTCCAGTTAAATAAGTCCACAGTTTCTCAAATGCCTTCATCCGATTGGAGCAGAAAGACTGAAACTTCCTTTGGAATGGTCATTCGAAATGGAAAACTCAACAGAAGGAAATTCGAAGCTAAAGAAACCGAATGTTCGATGGAGATGGTTTATTCTGTATAACTGACTTGTATCTGATCTCTAATGTCTCTGATATCAAAGATGGTAAAAACAAAAAGCTCTCAAAATATTTTTCCCAATTTCCTTGAAAATCTAGAGCAAATAAAAAAGGTGAATTAAGAAAGTCTTCCGGAAAATATTCCCCCAAGAAAACTTTATGGAAAAGATAATACTTCTTTTCCAGATCTTGCGTTTCTGGCATGACTGCAGTTAATCTTCTACTATTTCATTACATGGAGAACGTCTTTCAGAAAAGTAGTTACTTCTCGACAAGCATATTAAGGTTAACTAGAAATAACATAAGTAACCACGTAATTAAATGATGTTCAGTGTTTGCTTTGTCTCTTAATGTTGAGTGACATTTGTTAATTATCATGTTTAATCTCTTTATGGGCCATTCTTGAAGCATATTTACTCCGACTTTTCTGTTTTCTTAAGCAAGTGTTTAACTAGTGCTATTGGAGCCAATATTTTCTCTCAAACAAATTTTTGTTCCTTTCCAACCACAGTACTCTGTTTACAATAGATTGCATTTAAAGAGCTATGACACTTTCATCGGGTACGGTATAGGTAAGGCAAATGACAATTTTTGAGATTCGCGAGTGCAAGACTATGATACTCGTTTAATGATAATTAAACGAGTATCATAGTCTTGTTTTAATTGTTATTATTCAATGACTTATTTCCAAATTGTCTCTCTGAAATTGCTAAGAAATTATTATTTAATACTTGGTTAATATTGCTGACGACATCTTGAAGAGCAGACTTTTGTTCTCTCGATTAACAAAATGGGGATACTATTAGGTGCTCATTGCCACAACCTAAGCAGATGCAGAGAAAGAATCTGCACAGGCCCCAGAATTAAGTTGGGACATTTCAAATTCTCATAATTTGTTCTGGTAAACGTGATCCGAAAAGATTTTTCAATGCCAACGAAAGGTACATTAGGAACTGGATCCATGAACCATTTGTTACAAGGTAGATACTGGATTTGCTTGTTAATTAAAAATGTTTGGCACTTTTCGATTTATGCTGATTTAGTATAGTTGCTCAGTAGATTATATTCTAACTAATTCTGTCTTTTTAACAAAATAAAACGAAACGGATCTTAATGTTTCGTAGTGGATTAAAAAGCTCTGTTCCGAGGCTTGGATCTTGCATATTGAATGTGCATGTCACACCTTCATTGTCAAAATCTCGGACTTGGTGGATGCTCACCTGGAATTTCTCATGGTGACTCCTAATCTCGTAACTTCTCCATCTCATAATTAATGAAGACCGTAGAGTTTCTTGTTAAGATATGTTTTCGACATCAGAACTCTACAAAAGAAATATCAATAATACAGGAAAACTGAAGGAGTCAGAGATCTTTGGAGTTTCGTATGAGCGAGGGATCTAAGTGGCCTCAGACTACCATGAGGCATTTCACGAGCTTTTATATTTCCCTTCTTAATATCATCTTCGTGACATATATCATATTTTGAAGGGAATGGGAGGAGAGGGGGAAAAGGCAGACAACGAAAGAAGCAGTTTTCCTTCGCTTCGCTCCTATCAAACGTATGGTTCCTCGGAGATAATAAATAGCCAAGAAAGACTGGAAAATTAATAGAAGAATTTATAACTTGGATGAAATTCCAATGGCTTCGCTTTAAATGGTGAGAATCGTTTCATCTAAAGAAGATTTCTTAAAAGTTTTGTGAAACTTATTCTGGAGTGTTTTGAAAAATTTATTTGAATGTCTAGTGAGAAATAGTCACAAGAAGGTAATTTATTCACTGAGCTAATCAGTTCCATGTATTTTTCCTATTCATGCAAAATTTGAATAACGCCTTTTAAACTGAATTTCTTCGGTAGGACGATCTCTGGATCCAAACCTACTAACATTTAATATCATTTATAGAAAAATGAAACCGTTAGTTAAACAGTTAACAAAATCGATTCAATTTGCATGATTTAAAATAATATTCTGAAAGCGCTTATGATTGCCTTTTATACTTTGTCTATAAATTGGATGCTAGAATTATAAAATCAAACTCAATATGGTTTATAAAACTCAATATGGTTTTTCAATATGGTTTATAAAACCAAAACTCTTAAACTTCTTAGCGTGTGATGTTTTATAAACGAGTAAAAAGCACAGTAAACTAAAATTATGCATTTGTATGCGAAAAGGCAGTTCCATATTTTTTAATCCATATCTGACTGAGACAAGTCTGCGAAGAAAATTCTTTCTTTTGGCCGAATTTATTTTGTTTTTATGAAATCCTCAAGTATAATTTGAAAAACGCGTCTTCATGAAAAAAGTTGACCAGGTTTTTTTTTACCATGCCTTTTACGAAATCATTAACGTCAGACGCAGACGACAAAAAACAATACGTGAAATATTGTGTCTGAGAAATGCTTATTATCTTCAGAATTTCATGATTTCGATATTTCTGGAAGTATTTACGCCACATTTTACAAAATAATAGCTGTATCACGAAACGTTCTTGACATGTTTTATTATTATGTTGTACAAATATATCTCATTATCTATTTGATATCACTGTGCTTCAGTTTGAATTACAACTTGTTAAAGTTGTTATCGACTTGATAATTTGTCAAAATGTTTATATTTCACTTTTCCCACTTTTGAAAACTGTACTAAATATCTTCTCTTAGTTTCGTGCTGCTCTTCGTACTTTCTATCAATGTCATCATGAAACTTAAATAAAACATTCATTTCCTGTTCTTCTTTATTTTGCCTCGGTGATTTGGTGGCAGTTTCGGCTTCGTAATCAGTGGATCGTAGATTCGAGACCCAATTCCACTAAATATTCAACGTTTTAGTGCACATTAAATCCATCGGGGTTCCGCTTGTGAGAGCTGGAAGTTTGGATAGGGGTGCGGGCTTAGGTGTCATACTTTGTCACCAATCATGGTATCTTCCAAACATATGTTTAAATCAAATCCTATGTTGTTGTTATTCGTGGGCAGCCATAAATGTGTGAAGGAATGTTAAACAATGAAATGAAAAGATATAATCAGTACTATCGATTTATTTGGTACATTGGAGGGCCAATGTACCAAGAAATCCAAAAATGGCAAGAAGTTTAAAGCATAAGTGGTTTGGTTAAAATCGCTCCTGCTTATGAGACATATGACATTAACTGTATTTATAGCTTGCATTATCCACTTAGCATGTTCCGCTAGTCTGGTTCATATGTAGATTTTCATTCAAAAACACTACACGAAAGAAACTAGTTGTTTTCTGATTACTGTATCGCTGTTGTATCAAGAAACATATGTGATAGTTCCGCAAGTGATTCTGGAAATCTTCTGATAGCAATTGAAAAGGTTCGGCAGCTTTTTCTCAAACTGCTTAATGTTTTTATTGCAATTCCTTGTTTAAGCCATCACTGATTTTGGAATTTTTTTTCTCACATAATCCTTACATAATTGGCGCAAATTCTAGAAATCATAATCGGTGGAGAAAAGAAATCCTGTCAGTTTAAATTTGAGAATACTTAAGCTGACATTTGTTTTCCGCAAGTGTGTTCCACTTGTCATGCCAGTATGTAAACTATCATTCATGAACGCACAAGAGAAAAAAATTTTCTGACCAGCTGTTACCCGCGACTTCGTGCGCGAAGAATTTGAATTATTATTTTTTTTAAATTCAGGAATGTAAATGTTTTATTGCATTTTGAAGGGGGAAAGTAGAAGTTCTGACGGTTGATAATACTTAATTGGACGGCTGACAGGAGTGTACTGAACATGTATGCTGATATAGTTATGTAAATTTTTCAGAAAGATATATTATGGAGCTATAGAGGCTTACCTTCTTTTTGGTTAGGTTAGGTTATATTAACGTCCCGTTTTGAAGCAACACGAGGGCTATTTAGGGACGGACCTCGTAATTTTGAACCGCGGTCAGATGACGAGGACGACACCTGAGCTGGCACCCCCCTCTCCAAACTTCCGCGCCACACCAACGGGAGGTCGTTTGGCCACTACGTGTGATTTAGCGTGCAACAGGCCCCATACACGGCGGATCTTCAGTGGAATCGGGTTTCGAACCTGCAACCCTCCGGTCGAGACCTTACCACTAGGCCACCGTGGCCACCTTCTTTTTGGAGTAGGAGCATGGGGCAATATATTAAAATTAAAAAAGATCAGGGATTCCCTAAATAGTCTACAGCGTAGACCACTTATAAAAATAACCAAAGCATACCGTACAATTTCTACGGAAGCTTTACAATAAAGATAAATTAGTTGAAAGTCTAACCGTTTCCTAGCAGCGAAGTAGGTATAAATTTGCGTTATTTCAAAATCGTCTGCACGTAAAATTTAAAAAATTAATAAAAATTGAATGAAAAAAGTCACAGAAATAAAATTAATATCATTGAAAAGGTAAAAGTTTTATCTTTAAGACGGTATAAAAATTATTCGTATCGGACAATTTGTTCCGAAGTTACAGCGAAAAAAAGGATCACTTGATAGTTGATTTTAAAAATAATTTATTCCACATGTTTTCGTATTCCTGAAGGATCACGTGACTGTTGATTGAAAAATAAAATAATCATCGCGAATCGCGGAGTCAATGGGCTTTCTTTGTTAATTATTTAATTTTTATCTGTAGTCAAAAATAATTAATTTAACATGATTTCACCTACCCTATGTCCGTTCCTGGGTTTCAAGCTACAACTCTGCCAATTTTCATCCAAATCGGTTTGGTAGTTTTGCCGTGAAAGCGTAACAAACAGACAGACAGACAGACACACTTTCACATTTATTATATTATTAAGGATTGCTGAATCCTAAGTCTGATCAAAGAACGCATGTGATACTTTCGCAAATGAGCCGGAAAATTTTCTGATAATTACTGAAATGTTCTTTAGTTTTTTTCTGAAACCTCTCAACATTTTTATTGCAATCCTTTGATTAAACTACCATTGTTTGGGAACTTTTTGTCACATAATCATTACATAATTAGTTTAAATTTTATAAATCCTAATCAGTCGAGAAAAGACTACTTTAGATTGACTTTCCTTTTCGCATTTGGGTATTATCGCATTTCTCAAATATCTGACTACGTGCGGAAACGAATTTTTGAAAAAGCTCTTTAATGTGCAATTTCTGTTCATTTTTTGACTCAATATGATTCAAAACAATGATTAATGCCAGTCAGGAAATTTTATGTCACTTGAGATTCAGTAAAATGGGATAATTTAGGTAAAAAAATGGTGAGAATTGGAGCAAAAAGCAAAACACTCATAACATAAATTCTAATCCATATTATTTCTCGCCACATCACATTTCCATTGACACTACGGGGCAACCCTGCTTTTGGGACTTTAAGTGCTTTCAATGCCTTATGATCTTCCCGTCATTGTATGCATTTTCAACAGAATGCACCATAAAACTGCTGGTCGCCGTAATGTCTTGAATAATAAATATCCGCTCACCAACGGTCTAGTGGATGATGGCACGGCATAACTGAGGAACATAAATTGGAGGAAAGAGGTTATGGGTTCTACCCTACGGCTGTGCTCTAACCAACATTTTTCAGAAACTGGTAGACCGATGTGCACTTTAGTAACAAATTACTCTGTACCGTAGGGCTCTTCTTCAAGCGAAACATAAATGTGGGCTAATTTCTCCTGAAAGTCCCCGAGGAAGCCTATCTACCTTCATATGCACTGGTGTGCAAAAATTAAGGACCGTTTCATAAAATGCGAGAAATTTGCAATTAATACTAAAACTATGGTTCGAGATCAATTGTGGAGAATCGTGAAACATACAATCGAGTATCGTACACTTTTATACTGGAGATTTGATTCTTTGAGAGAATCAAATCTCCAGTTAATTGGTAAGGGTTTTTCCACAAATAGATACTTTCGAAACTTGAATCTACGAACAGTAACATTGAATTTTAGGAAAGTTGAATATCTTGAATACCCATGAACACTTACGATTTAAATTGCATTTCGTCGTTAACCATTCGAAGATTCAAGTTTATGAAATATCAATTTATGCAAAAACCCTCGCTACTTCGCTTTTCTCAAAGAGAAATTTAAATTCATCTCACTTGATTGCCGACATCTTTCTGAATTTTAACGGGATTAAACTGGAATTTTTGTATAAATTGCTCTATAAAACTGGCTTTGAAGTTATAAAAGAAACATTACGCTACGTCTCGCAGTAAAAAAAATGCGCAGTAAATCTCGCATGCGCAGTAAAAAAAATATTTAGTACAAATACTCATATTTACTCTAATATTCAAATTATTTATTACTTCAAATTTTAATACAATACTTCTGTAACATATTGTCGAGTGTTTTTGGATTTTCTTATAATTTGGATAAAAACTCTGCAAGTTTTAAGCAAAAACATGCAGGAAAATTTGGGATTTTTTAAAGAAACCTTTATATTTTCTCGAATATCATGCTATTTTTACGAAATTGCATGTAAGCAATGAGCATATTAAGCATAATCAAAGATAAAATTTATAGATCATTATCAGCTTTCTGTGAAACAGGATTAGCCGAAATCTCTTTTCGTCTTCTTCAATTTCTGGTTGGTCCGCCCTCGTGACTGAATCTCTAGTGTAAAATTTTTACGATACTCGATTGTATGTTTCACGATTCTCCACAATTGATTTCGTACCATAGTTTTCGTGTTAATTGCAAATTTCTCGTATTTAATGAAACGGTCAATTAGTCCTTATACACTGGCGTGTAAAGTTAAGTCAAATTTCTGCATTAAATGCTTTGGGTAGCTTTGACCAAGAGAAGATGTCACACTTTTTCTTTAACGCTTATCCTTGACTCATAGACTTAGCTAGACTAAGTTGGATTAGAACCACTGTAATGGAATTTTATTTATGCCAAGTAAGTAGTATGAAGGAATTTAGTTTTAATGATATAGAGTATAACAGATGAGGAAAATCATAAGCACTTTTTTTAAAAATGGCTTGCATATTTTACTTATCTGATGCATTTATATTCTGCTGAGATGCATTTTCAAAGTATTCCTAAGAAGAGAAATTCTTACGACGTTGAAGGAATAAATTTCATTTTAGATGAAGCGTGCAATGCGATAGGCTCAAGAATACTCAACCAACATTTTATGATAAAATTTCATCTAGTTTCTAAAAGAAAATACATCCATCTAACTCAAATTATGTTTTTAGCTACATTTATTATTCTGCAGAGTATTTAATTTTATAAAAAAAAATATAAAACTTGCCGTAGTATATAATCCAAAATATATTATTCCATCTAAATAGTTGATATTCAGATGTTTAAAATACGAACAGATGCTCTTTTCCCAGGCTAAAACATGGCGTCTTTCTAACATTTTGCAGTAATTGCCTTGCCAGAAAATGTATTTCGTGCATGCTGAAAAAGTGTAGAATTCTATTTACCCAGCCCAACTTCTAGATTCTTTTATTTCAGCAGAATAAAAAAAATTAATTTCGCTTAATTCATCCCTTATTATTTTGTGACACATCGACAAATTTTACTTTCTCATGCGAACTTGCTTCGAGGAAAGAAAAAAAAGACTATTATGCATCTGTCACAACCTTCTGGTTGACAATGTTCCGACTCTCCTGTTTTTCGCCGTAAAGAAAAATGCGAAATGTCACGAACTTCATAACAAAACTTCCAAAACATTTTAAATTCAAATAATTCATTCCAAACATTTGCAGTTGCAAATATATTTCATACAACCCTTTTTAGCTCTTTCATATTTTATCTGCATTATGCATATAGGATCAAGAAAAATTTGAGCGAGACAAATAATTAAAATGTATTTTAATTTAAATCTGAATTCGTCTGGTGTACCTTCTTTTAACCAGACTGACACATGGCGTTTCAGATCTTAATAAAGTACTTTTTGGTATTATTTATGCTATTTTTTTGCTAAAACTTTCAGATTTTAAATATTTCCATTTTTTAGGTGCAACAATGATTCATATTTATACAGAGGAGCGCGAAATTATTATACTGTTATGAAAGATAATAAGAGTTCTTTATTTATCATTATTTAGTCTGACCTCACCTAATGGGTTTCTTCTTTCTGCTTGTTGTGAAAGATATATTTTTTAAGAGAAATATATTATCTTTGACAGTGCCCCTACCTATCGTTGATTTGAGTCAACTTATAAGAAAAGGGTGTCAAGAAATTGATAATAATCAAAACATCTATGCAAAAAATGTATTTGAAAATAGAAACTCAGACTTCAGGAATGTGTTAATGCTGAAGGATGGCAATTTGAACACGTAGTAGATGGAACTTGATTGCAGTTAGCATAAGATTCTTACAGTGACTTTTATTCCTCTTAAATCAGCATAATCTGGAAACTTCATCATTACCATTTTCCCGTCAACTCTGAATTCAAGATTCCTGCGTCTGAAAAAGAACCAAATTGCTCATAACCCCAATGGTTAACCACTAATTCACCACTGGTACTAGTATAAATGTTTATTCTTTTAATGCTTCTTGCATTAAATTTGAGTAGAAATGCTTAAGCACTAAAACTCTACAAGTAAACTGCGATTTGATAAACCTATAGTTTTTATACTTTCTCGTAGACTGAGTACATAAAAAGGAAGCGTTGTAATCGTCAAAAAACTCGATATTACGGTTTTGATGAATCTCTGCTTTTTGGAATTCTGTGTCTGTAAACACAATAACTCAAAAACGGATCGAGTTATAAAAATGAGATTTGGTATGTGGTTCTGTATCAAATTTTGGGCCACATCCGTTTACGAATTGATTGTCTGTTGGTCTGTCTATTCGGTCGTAAATGTGAATGCAATAACTGAAAAAGGCAAGAAGCTACATAAATCAAATTTGGTACCTTGTCTTGACACCAAAATTGCAGATCTCTCTCAAATTTTAGACATAGCCGGTTAAAGGGAAGAGGTCTAAATTACATACTTTTCACTAAACTGCGAAGCTTAAGACAAATCGAGCCAAACTTTGTAAGTACAGTAGAACCTCGTGAATCTGAACTAATTGGGGCTGACCTCCGGTCGGATTCCGGGAAATATCCGGAATATTCAGTAAAATACTTTTGATGTACCAAATGCAGTAGAGTATCTACTGTGGGTACTCTGTAGAAGAGTACGGAAAGAGCTATCGGCAATTCACGTCGTCGAGCAGGTTTAGTTCCTTTATCGATAATAACCGATTTTGTTTATACTAATTAAGGTGCTGCATTCATTCGTGTATACCCATCTTTCTTTCAAGTTAGGAATAAACGTTAGCTTTGTTCCTGATTCCAAATTGTTATTTTCCTTCGTTTTTTAATTAAAAATTAAATTTTTTCGTAAAATTAAAAAAAAATGTCCGGATTATCCGAAATTTTGGATTCCTGGGGTTTGGATTTCCGAGGTTCCTTTATATACGAGAAAATCCGAGGAGGAGAAGACTTCCGTTGATTATTTTTAAGAAACAATATTTATTTTTGCACCCTTTTATATTATCGTTATACGTGTTATTGATCAAAGGAATCATCACTTTTCGCAACTGATTTGGGAAAAAATATCAAACGGTGGTTGCTGTTTTTTTAACATTCTTTAAGGAAATCAGTGAGCATTTAACTGTTGATCCAAAGCCTGTTTTTTTTTTTTTTAAATTTTCCCTACTGTTTCTTTACAGAGTCCAATTTCAGAACCCTATATGATGTTAATCCTTTAACCCTTGAAGACTGCTTGGGAGACAGCAAATTCTTCCAGCCACGGTCTCTCAACATATTTCGCACTTTTGTACGTCATCTAAACTGGTTCTGTTTTGCCATCATTAATACAGGGTGGTCACAAAAAAACTTGCCCTGTATATGAACCTCTAGCGGCTTATCCGCTCAACCAATCAAAATGAAATTTCAGATATTGTTATTTGAAGGTATACGCTCGAGATTGTGATGATTGAAAACAACAGAGCTCTCACGGTTTACGGTTACAGTGAACAAATTTCGAAATTTTCAAATAGAAACACCTACTTTTTTTCATGGAAATGCGATCCTCGTAGAAAAAAACTTAAAATGAAGTTGGAACGGTATTTTTAGGGCAAAAAACGGTGGCGCTAGGCAGAGACAAAAAATTCTTCTAGCTATTATTTACTATTGGTTATTTTTGCGTTTTTTCTTCGTCTGCGTAACGCTGCCATTTTTCGATCTAAAAATACCGTTTTAACTTCATTTTAAGTTTTTTGCAGTGAGGATCCCGTTTCCATGAAAAAAAAAAGTAGATGATGTCTTTTGAAAATTTCGAAATTTTATCATTGTTACCTTAATTGTGAGAACTGGACTATTGTTATGCCCATCATTCTTGAGCGCATATGGCATAATGCTTGCATACAAAATTTTATTCCCCTCTCTATAACGGTACGCTCGCTAGGGGGTCGTATATAGCCTAGCGGCGCCATTTTTTAAGTTAAAAATACCGTTCCAACTCCATTTTAAGTTTTTTACTGTGAGGATCACGTTTCCTTGAAAAATGCCTGTACTTGCCCTGCTGTCTTTTTCTTACGATGCTCTATTTAATTGCGTAACTGCGTATAAAACTATTTTTATGCGGGAAGAGAAGTTTTTGTTGAAAAAATATTTCTGAATTTTTACATATAAACTGACTAGTTATTTCACAGAAATATCAAATACGTAAATTTTGCAATCTCATGGAAATTTTGCTTTGAAGTGAATTTAAAAAAAATATTAGTTTCTTATAACATTGTAGTGTAATAAAAACTTATAAGCTTTGATTTAGGATGACTAAAAAAACATTTCGATAATTTAGCTATTTAATGTTGGTTTCTTTCGATTTTGTATAAATTCCTTTCCAAACATTGGATTTTGATTTTTGTTTCTCATAACTACATGTGATCTTGTGCTTTCTGCGTTAGAAAGAACAACGTGGCTCTTTCTTCGCCATTGATTAGAAATCGTAGCATCCGGTAATTATTTTTCTTTTTCTACTTTATCGAAACAAAATATCGCTAACGAGTGGGATTTTTTCTTCTACCAATGTTCTTACGAACTTATTAAAAGGAACTTCAGCGTGAGAAAATATTTTCTTTGTTTTAAAAGTTCTGTGCGCTCTTTTTACGTTTTATTATAATTTGAATTAGTTAAGTTTTAATTGCTTCAAAGAAAGTCGGGAGTAAATAAAGGATCATTAGCAGGAGTAGTATACAGGGTGGCCCAAAAAGGTGGAACAAGCGTTTATTTCCTTAAATATTGATTTTAGGCATAAACTTCGAATTAAAAAGTTTAATCAAATAAGGTAAGAATTTGTATTAAAATACTTTGATATCCAAGAGGAATGATAATAAAAAGTTACAAAAATTAAATTTTTATACGGCCCCCATAGAGCAAAAATGTCAATTACTAAAATGTTTATTTTACATTCATCTATTCACATACAAAGTTGCACGCTTCTATCTGCAAAACTTATAGATATATAAGAAGACAAAGTTGTTGACTTAGACCACTTTTCCATACCTCTCACTGCTGTTTGATCCAGTCTTTCGACGTACATTTTAGGGATAATATGCATATTTAAAAAAATCATTTAAAGGGCAGCATCAGGAAATAAAAATGTATTTGTTAACTCTTGTTAAATCTAAAAACTATTCAAATAATACATTAATTGAAGTATTTACAAAAATAGTTCATCTTGTGAACTTTCAAAAAATATTCACGGTGACATATCAACAGTGAGGCTCATCCTCCCAGAAACGTGCAGTGCTATAAAAATATTACTAGAATACAATTGAAATACAATTTTTCAAAAATAGCTTTCCCTTCACATAGTTCAAACATTGTAGTTGTAATTATCTAAATTGTATGTTAGATAATTACAGTCCTTTTTTTTCTGGTGAGTACCGCTCTAATAAGAGAAATCGAATATGTAGGAACCAGCCAAGTTCCCGTTGAGGTAACATGAAAGTGAACCCGAAACCTAAAATCAGCCAATGGAAAAAAAATCAAGAGCGCAAAGGCAAACTAAGGGCGAGATTGAAAAGGGAAAAAAAGAGAACATTAGTTGGGTTTTAGCCTAAACCAGGGTTATCCGAAAATCCAGTTCTGACTAAGTTCTAAGACAGAAAGAATAGCTATTCGCCTTCGTCCATTATGTCACTTAGTTGTGCGCAATGAGCGAATTTAAAGGGCTTTCCAAAACTATTTGGTGTGCAGCCCCATCCTGTGTCTCTCTTGCTTTATCATTCATTTTCTGTTTTCTTTTCTCGTTTTTATATTTTTTCGTTAATAATCGAACTCGCAGAGTGGAGAAGTAAGCAAATAATAATTAAAAAAATCCGAATTTTAAAAATAATTTTAATGAATTCTGTAACTCTGCAGACCTAAAGGACGAGTCGCCACAACTTTTAGGTAAAGCTTAATAATACGCACAATGCTAAGAGCAAATAATTCAGTATTCTGGTTCAATATTAGGCTATTTTCCTGTTATACCTTAAATTTTCATTTTCTCAAGTAGTCCTTCCATTCTTTATAAAGTCGATATTTCCAACTATATGCAAATGAAACTGAGTAACATTATGCGTCATTGGCAATTTTTTTTTCAATCCATGATGATTGGCTGATATACTACTTGACAAATATTTGCTTTTCGCTGTTTTTCTATGTTGAATAAATTTACATTTCTGCAATAAACTTCTTCATATAAGTTTGTGAGCAGCCCTTTGAAATTTAAAAATCAACATATCTCGTAAGTTTTGCAGACAGAATCGTGAAAGTTAGTTTATGCATAGATGAGTGTAAGAGGAACTTTTCACTCATTGGCACTTTTGCTCTATGGGCACGTATAAAAATTTTATTTTCTTAACTTTTTATTTTCAACTTCCACAGGAGCAAAAGTGCTTTCACACAAATTCCTACCTTATTTTCTGAAACTTTTTAATTGGAAGTATATGCCCAAAATCAATATTTAAGGAAATAAACGCTTGTTCCACCTTTTTTGGACACCCTGTATAAAAACCTTGTTATGCAGCCGTATATTAGCTTAACATAAAATGCAGTTTAAAGATGATTAGTGATTGATTAAATTTCATAAAATAACATTTTTCTGAGCGTACATTTAAAACGGGGTCGATTCATGCTAATGTGGGTTTTCGGGTCACGAGGGGTTAAAATTTTCGACATTTGTCGGGCCCTTCACAGAAAAAAATCCCTTCCCCCCCTTTTGAATCTTTACAATGGTGTGACCCTTGGTAATGTGCCTAGGCCGGATTCCAAACCATTTTGAGTTAGTGTTTTGATTTTATTTGCTTAGTTCTATTCTCACGTGATAAGTGTCGTATACTCCGGGTTAATTTAAATTTGGAATTCAGTGTCACGGAACAAGGATGTAACCTGACAACGCAGCGTTAGACAAAGTGTAATAGAGGTTAAATAATATGCGACCTTACATTTGTAATGTGACTGTAATGTAACGTGAGGTGATTCCACTATCAAACCTAGTCTAAACAGACAATCGCTTCACTTTTATCTTTATAGTTTTAGAAGAATCAGATTTATATTTATACAGTATTACCTCGCGTTTATGATCTTATCTGTAACATTTTCCCTTCGTTAACAACGCTTTTTGTTGGCCTTCTTAGATTTCCAGAGGCCGCGGTGGCCTAGTGGTAAGGTGTCTGCTTCGGGGCCGGAGGGTTCCAGGCTCTAAACCCGATTCCATCGAAGAACCGTCGTGTAAGCATGTCCGCGTGCAAGCTAAATCTGACGTCGAAGGTCAAACGTCTTCCCACTGGTGTGGTGCGGAAGTTTGTAGAGGGGTCAGCTCAGGTGTCGTCCTCGTCATCTGACTGCGGTTCAAAATAGCCGTCGTGTTGCTCCAAAACGGGATATTAATATAACTATATTAGCCCTAAACTGTCTCTTAGGTTTCCATCAGCATTTTTACCTTTGTAAGTGGTTTCCCACAATTTACACTTTCGCCCGGTTTACACTATATCTCTGGTCCCACGGAACATGTAAAAGAGGGGCAATACTGTATTTAAAATGTAGCTTTGGTCAGGTTTGAGATTTCCGCATAGAACAGTAGCAACATGGTAATGCCTCTCAATGCTAGCAATTTATTTGATTATACACACTTTAGGATAGAATTGTTGTTGCTCTACAAAATAGATTACTGTTTGTTTTTTCAGACAAAGTATTGTTGCTATGGATAGTGGTGTAAAATGTTTAATGATTCTATTTTATTTCTAAATGTGTATTTACCGATCTTTTTCAGAAGTGCAGTCAAAATTTTCTACAAGACTCTCTGGATAGAATTTAATTTCGTTTACTTTTTCTTATTAAAATAAATATTTAGAAGATCGATGGATTGTTTTCACAAAAAATTATTGTTCATATGATCGTTAGCAAAAAAAAAAAAAAAAAAAAAAGACGATGGAAAATTAATGAATTCTAAATCAGATTCCTTTTCATCAACTCAGCTTTGTTCACGACAGTGTGAAAGTTTCATTCTTCTATCCGCTACACAGATCTAGTTTCGAAGTATAATATACTTTGCATATTAACTAGAGGAAAAATCTTTTGTGATAGACATCTTATAATTCTCGGAGATATCTTGAATAAGATATCCTCTAGAATTTTTTAAAAGCACAGATTCATTCTAAATGATTGCATAATATGCTTGCTTCGTCGATTCACTTAATGAAAACTGCGTAATCCCAAAATTTTTCATGGCCAGAGCAAAGCTGTCCTAAAACTGAGCACACAAAGACGTGCCTGGATAAATGTTATCCGAGAGATGTGCTTTACAGAAAAGCTCAGAATCAGCATAAGTGTGTTCAAATGCTTTGATCTTTTATGATTGTTTTCCGAGTGCTGTACGATCATAAAAAGCATACATAAAAGTCTTAACTCGGGGAAAATTCGAGAATGTAATCTAGTCAATGTACCTTGGATGATATTGGACCGAGTATGCACTTTCCTGCCATAACTTTATCGCTACCAACATTTTCTGTGCCAGTAATGAGAAACTTAAATGTTTTATTTGCATCATAGTCATTCATTCTGCGTTTGGCATTTGTTTATAAAACGGCTGTCAAATATATTCATCATTTTACTATAGTACTAGTAGACTTAGGATTTTATGACCTAGAAGGACAAAAGCATTTGTTTTTAACTTCACACTGAGTCGCACAAGTGCTTAAATAGTTTCCTGTTACTTTCAATGCCTAAATAACATTTTGTTGCGAAAATCGGTTATTTCTTTTCGGTCTCCATCAGCATTTTGAAATCATTTGAAGGAAACAAATTTCTAACAAAATTATTAAACAATTCAAGTAAAAATTATTTTTCGGAAATCTTTACAATTAACTAAGGTGGCCAATCGTCCTCCTTTTGTAAGTGTTCTGTCCTCCCTCGAAAAATGTACAATAAATGTAACAAATGATTTTATTATGCATTTATCATATTATAGTGTATTCTGTAATTATGTTGAAATGAATGAATTATTTCTTTTATTTATGATATTTTTTCATCTTCAATTTATTTGTGCCCCCCCCCTTTTCATTGGAAAAAAGTTGGTCACCTTACACTTAATGAAAAATTAGTTTTTTACACGTTGATCGCCGTGTGAATGAAATACGATTCATACCTAAAGTCTGATTAGATGACCCCTTATTTATTGTAGTAAAGAGATAGCAGTGAAAGGGCATTCTAAATAGATAAATAGTTCGAATTTCAGGCGTGAATTATCGCAGCGAACGTGTTAAATCAAAAAAGTTTCTTAATGTTTTACTAGTCGAATGTGAAAGTAAAGAGAGTGACAATATTGGTCATTCTTTTCTTTCTTAATTTTTTATAGACATCTTTAAAACTGCGACCAGATCGAATACAGTATTAGCCCTCTGGCTTTGGGAAATGTAGAAATCGCGTCTTAATTGTCTATATAATTTGACTATAATGGTGTTGCGCTTCATTGCAAAGTTATTTGGGCTTATTCGAAACAACTGAATATAAATAGTGATTTTATATAACCCTCAATTTTTTACAGCAAAAGTGAAAAATCGTACGCGTTTGGGTAATTAATATTCTATAATGAGGAAAAAATGTAAAAAAGAAATCTTTACCTAGGATGAATATAATTTTAGAATTTTGCGATGTGTGTAATAAGAGCATATTCAATTCCTGCCCAATTGTGTATTTGATTATTGGACATGTAGGCAGAGAACTATTTTATAAGAAATATTTACTTATTTTTTTAAAACAAGAAAGCCAATAAATTGCCTTGATAATACACTGAAAATACTCTTTAGCGATACTTCTTGCTCAGAGTTGAACTGAATATATTACACCATAGCTTCCGCCGTAAATGGAAATCATATACAATATGTACTGGAAAGAATTTCTTGATTCATAAAATAATAATTCCTATACCATTTAATGGGGTAGTTTCCTAAAAATACGTTCGCCTATTGATTAGTGAACCTTACTATTCCAGAATTTCACGAATTGATAAATCTCGCTTCCTAAGTTGAATTTTTCTCTCTGGCATATGTCGTAGGCAGATTGCATTAATCTGGATAATTCAATCAACCTACGACACATGCAGCACAAAGTTTCAGCATTTAGTTTAACATAATATTTGTAAATTCTTCTGAAATTTTTTAGAATTAAACTCGGCGGAGCATTCAGCAATATTTTTTCCTCATAAAACATGACGTCACTTCTTTCTACTGAGAGATTTTCATTCTTACTCTCACTTTTTTGAATTTTCTCAAATTCACTGCCCAGGACATTCTGTTATATGGGACCAAAACTTAAGTTAAACTAATCTATTGATTGATAATTAAACTATGAAAATATTAAAATATTGTGTTTTCATAGGGAATACAAAATTTCAAACGCTTCACACATCAAAGAGTGAAGAATCAACTACAAAATTTCATCTCTATAAACATAAAAGAAGTCAAATGATGTAAATAAATTTTTTGGAAAAAAAACCAAGCTTTTATCAGTGTATTAAAAAATTCGGGATGAAAATAAAAACATTGAATCTTGAGGCGCAAATAGAAGCGTTTATTTTATAATTCATTATCTCTACTAATAATAAAGCAGATGTGGTTTAGTTATATTAACGCCCCGTTTTGAAGCAACACGAGGGCCATTTTGGGAGGGACCTCGGTCAGGTGACGAAGACTACACCTGAGCTGGCACCCCCTCTCCAAGCTTCCACACCACACCAGCCGGAGGGCGTTTGGCCCAATACACGACAGATCTTCAGTGAAATCGGGTTTCGAACCTGGAGCCCTCCGGCCCCGAAGTCGAGACCTTACCACTAGGCCAGCGCGGCCTAAAAGTAACGCAGAATGTGTGTATTGACGCTCTACAGAACAGATCGCTAGACCTAGAGCAACAGAATTTGGCACAGACATACTTTGGAGGGTGAGCCTTGGGGCCGTTTTTTAAAATTTAAATTAGAATTTTAATTAATTAAAAATTAAGCTAAATTTTAGCGTTTTTCCTTAATAACTTCCGAAAATATTTCAGAACAAAAATTATTTTTACAACATCTGAAAATTTAAAAAATTAAGTTTTCATACGATTTTTTTTCTCTACTTTTAATAAATTAAAAAAATTATTTTTGGCATAATTTATAACAATACTTTTCATTGTTACAATGAAATTTAAACCGTTTTCATTGTTTAAACAAATATTTAATTGCATGTTTCTCTTCCGTTGTTGAAAGCTAAGATAATATCCTATTGGATTTTACTTTCTTTTTTTATTTGACCAATTTTTCTGTGAAATCTGTAAAAAAAGTCCTTAAGATAGTAAGTATATTAGGAAATAATCCAGTAAACTGAACGATTATGATTGCTATATTTTAATTCATTTTATCAGCGTGTTTTAAGCCAATTAACATGCTGCTGGACATAAAATGATGTTGAAATCAAATTTGTAAAATTAAAGTTCGCATCGATTATGTACAATTAGATGTTTCTTGACTCCATTAGGGACGTTCATGTAGACAAGAAACAGAACAAGTGCAAGACTACGCAAAGAACACGGGCTAAATGTCTATCGCATTTTGAAGTTTCAAATTACTTTGTTAAGGGAACCATGAATATCAAATTATGCATAAGAGAGGCAATTGAAATTATATTCCTAGCGAACAAGTTGGTCGCCGAGGGCGGCTAATTAAAAATATTATGAAATCTTGCTATTAATTTTTCCGCTTTACTACCAGATGGTGCCACTTGTATAGAACCAAAATTTAATTAAATTTATAGATTAGCTCATAATTAAGTTCTACAAATATTAAAATAGTGTATTTTCATTAAGAATATACTACCATACACGATTTCAAAAATCTAACATATCAGGAAGTGAAATAAATATCTGTTAGAAAAAATTCATCATTGCAAACATGAAACAAATCAAGTCAAATAAAAGCGTATAAAATTAAAGGTATAGAACCAAAGAAAAAAAAATTCGAATATGTATTCTTGTATATGGACGGAACCGCTGGACAGAAGAAAGCAAAACAAAGACAAAAAGGAAAGGATAGAAAAATTTACAAGAAACGGTGAAAATAAAGTACTCCATCGCAAGAAATTTAGTGTATAATTTCCGTTTTCCTTCAATTTCATTTTAATCAAATACTATCACTTAAAATAAACAAGTTTCATTCAGTATTGTTTTGGCAGCTCTCAAATACAGAAACTGATCCAGTTGTCGAGTTTGGAAGAAATAAAATGCCATCCTATTGTGTGTAATATTTTTGACTTTGTTTCATTGACAAGCTTTCCAAAATAATTAGCTTCGAGTCGTCAATGTTGCAATCTGCTGCGTTCGCACTTGAGTAGGATAAAAAATGAGCAATTTCTTAACAATACTTGCGATTACTCATTTAAACAATCCTTCTTTCTGTTTACGAAAATGATGAATTGGTGGAAAGCTTCTATACTGTTGCGATAAATAGTTGTTGCAAATTAAGAATAAATTAGAAAGACACTCAAAAATACTTTTTACTTCCCAAGTCCTTTAGAATTCTTTTAAACAAAAGAAAATAGACTTCATTGTTAAAATTTCGATGATGATGATTACATTGTCAATTAATGCTGTTTCTACCCATTATTTAAATTTTTTTAAAGCCATTAAATCTATTTAATAAACAATAAAAAATAAAGAATAGATAGAATATTTACCTTTAAGGAATAAATCATTAGGGATCATTTTTCAATTTTATAGTTTCGTTAAGAGCCTTTACTTTGTAATCGTTGCATAATTTCCTTTTACTAATATCACATTTCCTGTCGCTAAACAAAAAAATTAACCTTTTTATCATATTGCAATTTTTCATTTATCGCATCACATATATTATTTACTATGATATTTTGAAGCAATGTATTTGTTTTCTGTAAAACATAATATGATCTGTATCTGTGAGCTAAATTTTTATTTCAATGAATGGATGAAATTAGTCGAATCTCTTTTCTTGGTGTTTTAGATTTTTATTTTTGTTTAATATAATCTGAATTTAATTGCTGATTAAAAGCTGAAATTATACGCCATCAACGAAGATGATGTTTTCGAAGAATTTGCCTCATAGTTGAAGAAAATAGATATATATTTTTAAACTATTGTTGTAACTTTCAAGATTATTTTGACATTTTTTTCTGTATTATTCAAATTACTTTTCTATTTTTAATAATTGAACTAAATATATCGAGTTTTTAGTATCTTATTAGAAAACTACAAGCTCAGTTTTTAATGTTTTGTTCGTACTAAAAGTTAAGTGTATACACACATAGCTCGATTTTTTTCAAAAGTTTAGACAGAAACTTCGTAAATATATATAAATGAATGGGAAAAAGATATAAAATTGAATTTGAACTTAATTTTTTTAAAACTAATTATTTAAATATGTAGAATTATTTGATATTTTCTTTATTAAAAAATTGCTGCTTTAACAAATGCAAGAAGTAAATTATTAAATTATTGAAAATTAATTTCAAAACGGCAAATATGCATCACTGCGCAGGGTAGTGTGTATGCTGAGTTACATTTATAAGCTAAACGCTGATTTTTTTTTTTTTTTGCTATTATTCTGTTCATATAAATTCAAACTTCAATTTTCAGTACACCCATTAGCTGTTAAAATGCTGTCCAAAGTTACCTTAACGTATACAAGTTTTTTTATTCATATTTATTTTATTGAAACAAGTTTTGATTGTTGTTCTTGATTGTTCCGTCCCATTAGTACGTGCTTTTTTGCTGCTCACTATTAAATTCCCCAAGCAACCCATTTAAAAAGTGCAGCTGTCGGCGGTGCTACCAAATGTGAGCTACTCACTTATTGCTACAGTCAGAATAGTTACGCTTCTGTGGGAACAAGACAGGAAAAGGACTGGGTTTTCCCAACTGTAGTAACACAGCCCCCACCCCAGTATGAACTGAACAAATAGCAGTTTGACCTTTGATTTTTTTTTTTATTATTTTTTCTTTGATTTGTTTTTTCTGAAGGTGAACACATGACTCGGATTCCCGTTCCACGACCTTATCACATTAACAAGAAAAATATTGCCTTCAAACACGATTCTTCATTTCTGACAAAATGGCCAAATGACAGAAAGCTGAGTTAGACGGTTGAGTGACTGCCGTTTAACTCACAAAGGGTGGAGTGAAATCTAAATTCTACTTGCGAAGTGGTGTTTTTGTCTTTTTTTTTTGCAAAAGAAACCGCTGATTGGTGAAAGCTCGAACAATACTCAAATGATACCTTTTCATACACCTGTTAGTTGTTTCCCGCAACTCTTTCAACGATGCGCATCCTTCAAAATGGCTGATTGATGCTTATGCAAGGTCTCTGCCGATTAATGTTGCTGTTTTATGTGTGGTTTCTTATTTCGCAACTAAAAGCAACGCATGACTGATTCTTGTGATTTTTATTCCTATTATTACCAATTTCGTTTTTGAATTGTTTGAATCCATTTAATTAACTTCATAGCATGCAGACACTTTGGTAGCTTCGTAGTTTTTTGTTTAAATTATTGAATTTAAGTGGAAATGTTTTTAATATTCACCAATTATGTTTCGTTATGAACTTCAAAAACTCATTGGATGGATACGAAAATTGCAATAATTTTATAAATAATTTGCCATTTCGGTAAAATTTGAGAGAATATTATTTGAAATCAATAATTGCTGGAAGCACTTAAATAGCACTTGACTCTCTTTTTAGCATTTTCGTCAGAAGAAGCTTTCGCAACATCAAATATGCTACGCAAGATAAAAATAAACACACAGATTTAATTTACTATTAATTACATGAAATTTAGCTTTGTATACCTAGGGAAATATTATAAAACTATTAATATTAAAGGCTTTTTAAGTTATTTTTGCGTATTGAAGAATCTTACTAAGAAGTCTTCGTGTTCCTGCAATGATTTAAAGATTGAATATATTAGCGTCCTGTTTTGAAGCTACACAAGGGTTATCCGAGAATGTACCTCGTAATTTTGAATCGTGGTCAGATGATAAGGCTGATTCCCAAGTCAGTAGCCCTTTCTTATCCTGACCGTTTGAAAAAGACATCAAGTAGCTGTAAGTGTTAAGACGATTTTTTAAAGCTGATGTCCAAGTCATTATCTGATACAAACAGAAGTGAATATTTACCTAAATGTTGCATTACAGGAGTCTAATATTAACGTCTACTTATTGATGGCAGCAAGATGTTTATCAAGAAAATTGAAAAAACACATACATTTCGTTAGTTGAAATTGAATCTTCTTGTGTAGCAATGATATTTTCTTTTATGTACTTTCAATTTTGCAAAAATTTCGGCTTCGGAAACCTCCTTCGTATGTTAAAGAAAAATGAGCAACTCCCTACGTATGCTTTAATTACTCTTTCTGTAGGTTTTCGTTTAACACAACTTATATAATGTATGTACAGAGTGGTGACAGGAAACGATTTTAAAATAAATTGCGTCAGAGCGCGAAGTGTTTTAAGAGCTCCACTGATTCAACTGTAAAAATGACTCAAATCAAACAGTACTTCACTTCCCAGAATTTTTTCTCTCCGTTTAAGGTACAGAACGACCTAGAACAAAAACGTTAAAAATTCATTCTCTCGTGTACCTAGATTCACACACGTACTAAACTCCCATTAAAGTAGCGGTTCCTAAAGTCTGCTACGATGTCTCCGAGTTTTTGCTTGTTCAGCTGTATGGCGCCAGTCACATGGTCTAGATGTGACAGCAGGCCATTCTCTCAAATGAAAATGCGATTTAAAGAAGACAAGTTTTTAAAAGAAAACTGCCCTAACTGTTTTTATATTGGATCTTTCCAAGGTTAGAACTCTCGACACCGTTGAGCATTACATTAAATGAGCTGTAACAGTAACTTATTTATTTTTACCGTTTTGTATATTCCGTTGAGAATGAAGCCGTGTGAATCAAAGTAAAACAATGTTGATTTCTCTCTGCTACTCATTTATAAAATGTATAGTTTCTTTCAAATTGTCCTATATCGTTTCTTCCAAGGACTGTGTCTTCCCTCCGGACAGAAACCTGAAGCGTTGCAAATAGTTGATTTGCCTTCTTGAAACAGACAGAAAGCATTACTGTAAATGATTCATTGAACTTGATTGATTTGATTCAGAAAATGAAGATGTGTTCTTCCAACAGACTAATTTTCCGTTGCGTGGGTTGTAATTGAATGAAACGAAGACTTTTTTCTAGGGTGATTCGTTTCTTGCGTCGTTATTTTTACACGAGACTTGATTTGTTTGCTTTAATGTTCAAATCGAATTAAATCGGATCTTTCTTTATTTTTCCTACGATTTTTTTTCAGATATACAAAGTTCTATTTTTTATTCGCTGGAAAAAGCAGGCGACATAAACACAAAAAATGTCTAAGCATATATTACGTGACAAAATTCTTCGGTTGGTTCAAAAATACATATAGCATTATTTCTAACATGCTACCATGGTCAATGTTTATTCATCCAACTTGGATAAAAATTATATTAAGAGTTTCGAGATATTTATCATATTCTGTCAGCTACATCAGGCCCAATTACTTGTCTTTGACGTTCATCAATAACTCGAATGCGAGACAGTTAATTTAGAACACTTTCAAAATGTAGAAAATAGAGTTATTTTAAAAAGAATTTTTTTTTCAATTTTCTCTAAAATAAGATTTGACAATTCAAATAGTGACTTAAATATCATTCATCCATTTTCTTGAATAACTCATAGACTAGTTGAACTTCTTATTCAAGGAAAAAGTGGTTAAAATTTATTATTTTTGAATCTGAACATAATATGCAACAACAAAAGCTGTTTCTTTAAATGACAGGTTGGAATTTAAGGATGTCATTTCAACTCTAGATGGAACTTAAAAAATTCTTCCAAGAGTGGTATTATCGGTGAATGAACGCGTTTTTGAAGGTATTTGGTCTGCTAATGCATGGTATCCACTTAGTTTCTTACATTTTCAAGATTTTATTAATAAAACTAAGGAATAGACAAATAGGTGAAAATTATTACAAATTAGGAGTAAACTTCATTTACTACACTAACATTTAACTGACATTTACTACACTTCTATATAGGCACCACTATTTGCACGATGCATATCAAGACAGTTCTCAATTTCTTGCTACGTTCTCTGTAGCCTAGCGTCATCAATGGTGTCAATGGCATTAGTTATCTTTGCTTCAGGTTATTAAGATCCTATATGATGATTAAGATCCTGTTTGATGTACTATAGCGAACAAAGATAAGGAACAACGCTACTGAATACAACACCAAACATACTGTGCCCTTTCTTAAAGGGTAACCATATTTTGCAAGTGTATATTCAACACAGTCTCTACCATGCGAGTATTGAACTTTAAACACATAAATACAGTGTGACCACAAAGTTTGAGAACTATTTAATACTTGGGACAAATTTAATTAACATACATCATCTACCTTTTTGCCTTTTTAGTATTTTTTTAAAAATTGTAATGTGACTTTGTGGGGGCACACTGTATATTTTTGTCTTCAGTTTATTTACTAATATATTCAATTATTTCCCCTTCAGTTTCATGAATTTGTTATTCTGATATTGGATGCCCATATATCAATTATCTCGTTAAAAAGGTTTAATATTTCAGTTTAGGCGTCTATTCTATTGAATAAAAAATTTTAAAAATTAGACTTTTCAGGTATAAATTAGTCCTGAGACATTTTGCACTCGAGACCTAATTTTTGTCCAAAAAATTAACTGAATTAAGCTTTTATATTTGAAATAAACTGAATTAAGCTTTTATATTTGAAATAAACTGAATTAAGCTTTTGTATTTGAAATAAACTGAATTAATCTTTTATATTTGAAATAAACTGAATTTATTTAATTGAAATAAACTGAATTTATTTAATTGAAATAAACTGAATTTATTTAATTGAAATAAACTGTTATTTACTTTTTAGCTCAAATTCATTTAAATGTATCCTTTTTTCTAAGTAGTTATGTTTCCCAATAATAAAGAATCAGAGAATTGTACAGTTTTTTACTCGAAACCAATTTGATGTACCACCTATAATTTAAAAAGTTACCAAAATTTGCTTAATTCCGTAGTCACTTTTAGTACCAAGGAATTTCGTATGGCATTCAAAAATAGCTCCCTTTTCTTTGACCACTGTATTTTGTGGATTTTTCTTTTTCAGAAATGCATAATCCCAATTATCCTAATCAATCGTGTAGTACAATACATTAATTCGATAAAATCTCTTCGTAGAAACTGTTCCAAGTAAGAAGTGCATTTTGGCAAAGATGCAGTCACGAAAAATATATTAACAAAATCATTTTCCTTCTAGTTATATTTAATTGCTGTTTTTTAAATAAACAAAAGATTTTTTTCAAGTGTCTGATAAATTGATGGATGCGATTGAGTGTTTACTATGTACTTTACTAAACTTCTTTTTCCCTCATGCTTGGTTTTTGTCGTGAGGAAATGTTATGAGTTTTGGATTTCTATAAGAATTTTAAGTCACGATTTTAAATTTATTTTGATTTTGCTCCCATATTTAATAATAGGATTTGTTTAAAAAAGTAGCCAAGTCCATGAATTTTGTGGTTGCTACTTTAGTTAATAATTTGTTGTTGCATTTAGAGCCTTTATTTATAGAAATTAAGATGTCCCATAAAGGGTTCGAATTTCTCGTATGCCCTATAAATTTTTTGAAGTATAATATGCGATATATGTGGGAATTACTAAATCTTAAAATGCAATGATATTGTTGATAGTACCTATACTTATAAAAGACAATGTTTGTGTGTGCGTGTGTGCCTGCGTGCGATGTCCAGAAGAATCTATCGCACTTACAGCCTTGAAATTTGGTACAAAGGTAGTCTTAATGGTGACTCAATGCACCTCGGAATTTTAAAATTCAATCTAGAAAATTTTTTATTTAATGTTTTATTTTGTTTTGGGTCATTTACGATATATAATTTCGCATTACATTTTTTCTGATAATCGTAAGAAAAAAAAATAGATACATTATCGGAAAGAGCAAACGATTTCCGTTCTAATGAATTATGTTTTGAACTTCTAACTTAATTCACTGAATTTTGAGAAATTTTTTAAAAATAGTCCCTTTTCTCTGAAATTTTTCCTTCTACATTCTTACTTTCGCACATCCCACGTTCTAATAACGCTATCATTTAAATTCTTTTTAAGGTAGTAAATTGAATATTTCTCCCTGATTTAAAACAAGAACGATTAAAATATATTTTTTCTACGATTTTAAATTAATTTTTTTCCATGATGGGATCAGAGAATTTTTTTCGAATGAAGGACGTGACCAGAGAAATAATTAATGACTTGACCCGTAATTTATTCCCTGCTTACATTCCGCTCGGTATAATTTGAAATCATTTCTCTGGATGCAGTGGTTTAGTTGCAAATCAAGCAATGCCGGAACGTTTTGGGCAATATTATTGGAGCGGGGGGGGGGGGCTTTTTGGGGGGGGTTTTGGGGGGGGATAATTAGGGAATCACTTCACGGAAAAGATTTTTTTACATTTCAAATGTGTAATTATTTTATCTAGGTATTGAAATCGTTAAATTATGAAATGCCAATCTTTTTGATTAAACATAAACATTATATATACTGCACTTCAAAGCATGATTATAATGAAGATGTGAAAGTATGGTTTTTTTTTTTAAATGAAGTTCATTTCGTTATAAAAAAAATGAAGTAATATCAAAGTAAAATCTTGACAATGATAAATTTAAACTCATAAAAAGAAATGATTGTGTGTCATTCTGCGCTTTTTTTTATTTTGTTGAAGTCATTGTACCACGGGCAACGCCGTGCGCGTACCGCTAGTCTATTATATAAAACGCTAAGGCGGAAATAGACGTGGCGGAAAAAAGAGGTGAATTTCTTTTCTGCCGATGGCAACTACCGGTTTGTTTACAACCGGCAACGGTCGAAACTGATAATTCATTACAAGGGGATAACAGCCTTTGTTGCTTCAAATCACATCTATAAAACGCTTATGCGTGCCGCAAAAGGGACCTTTATTTCTTTCTCCCGTTGGCAACGATTAGTTTGTTTACAAATCTCAACCCTGACGCCAAGATTCTTGAATTGGTTTGAAGTCGGAAACAACGGAATTTTTTTTGAGTTTAGTTCATTTGAATTAAATATATCGAATGTCCTTTTTAGCTAAAAGTTTTTGGAAAATTGGTTTATTCATCTCTCGACAGCTCAAATTTTCTGAGTTCCATCTATCCAGAGGAAAATAGTGGAGTGAGTGTGTTTACATGTGCGGAAACAACATTTCGTTTAAAAAGTGCATGTTTAAGATTTTGCTCGAAAAAACGATGCATGAAAATTTTGAAAAAGGCTATCTAATCAATTTTAAAATGCTAAGGGTAGATAATTATTATGGGTTTTAATTTTGAATAGTTAATATGAACATGTTTCAAGCCACTATTTTCTTTAAACTGCCCTTTTTTAGCTAAAAGGTTGCAAGATGGGTTCTGCGACAACTAGAATTTTCTGAGATTTAAAACACAAATGACTACACTGAGAAAAACACTATATGTTTCTTGACTAAATATTTATTGGAATAAGCATGTATACAAGTGGGGAAGCTTTTCTGTGCAATATTTAAATGAAAAGTGGGAAAATGTTTAATATTTTGTTGTAAAAAGCAATGATTTTGGAAATTTTTGAAAAAAGCTCTCTTATCAATTATAAAAGGCTAAAAGTAAATTATTATTATGGATTTTAATTTTGAATAGTTAATATGAACATGTTGCAAGCCAGTATTTTCTTTAAACTGCCCTTTTTTTAGCTAAAAGGGTTGCAAGATGGGTTACATCATTCTGCGACGACTAGAATTTTCCGAGATTTAAAACACAAATGACCATACTAAGAAAAATACTATATATTTTTTGACTAGATAATTATTGGTATAAGCATGCATACATGTGGGGAAGCTTTTCTTAACTACATTTTATTGTATATAGGACATATTTGAAATTTTCGTGGAAAAAGCAATGTTTTTAAATTTTTTTTTGAAAATTTGGAAAAAGACTATCCTATCAGTTTTAAATTTAAAATTTTGTTGAAATGAAGTTATGTTGAAATAAACTGTTGAAGAAATAGTCAAAAGTGTATGCCAAGAAGTTTTAAATGACTGATTTCTGATTGATGAAAATAATTTTGATTTTTAATCATCTTTGAATTATAAATATTAATATTCAAATTTCTTTCTAACATTTATATACATATATGTACTACCAGAAGATTTTAATTGTAGAAACTGATGAAAAATTAATTTTAGAAGTTCATGCAAATTCAAATAATTTAAATTTACTTTTACTAATTGAAGTACTTATAATTTCCTAATACTAGCAGAAACACATAACTGCATGGCGAGCGAAGTGAGCTGGGATCAAACAGTGATCCCGAAAGAATCACAATGTGATTCTTGGAGGCTGGCGAACGGAGCGAGCAGGGGGGGGGTAATATATATATATATAAAGATTTTACAACAACTGTGCTAGGACACGCAGTGTCTTCGTGTAGCGAACAAGGTTTGCGTAGCAAACCCCGGAAGATTGCAACGCAATCTTCCTGGGGGTTGGCGAGCTTTAGCGAACAGGGTGAAAAGCCCCATAGTATTAATATAATATTAAAGATTTCCTAAAGGGTTTAGTTTGAATATTCATGTTATTTCATTGAATAACCCTAAACCTGAGATCCTGGTTTTTTTTTTATCTTCTATCCCTTTTCTGAAGGGAGAGAAAAACCCTAAAATAAGATATTCGTGATCCGAAACAGACAAAATAATCAAAGCTTTAATAAAGAGGTGAAAAAAAATCTGCTTAATTCATTTGATTAATTTTAAATAAAAATTGATAATAATTTACATTTGTTAAAATTTAGAGGTTACTTATTAAAGAGACTTATTCAAACGTAAAGTTTTATGTAGCCCCCTTAATGCTCTGCGTATTGCCAGTTAGTTCCCTATCCATAGTTTAACACTAGGTTTACCGACATTTCTTATTTATACTTATAAAAGGCAATGTTTGTGTGTGTGTGTGTGTGCGATGTCCAGACGAATCTATCGCACTTACAGCCTTGAAATTTGGCACGCAGGTAGTCTTAATGGTGACTCAATGCACTTCGATGCCGGAATTTTAAAATTTAATCTATAAAATTTTTTATTTAATGTTTTGTGTTGTTTTGGTTGATTTTTCGCACTAATTTCTCAATAGAAGGGTTTTGAATAATTGTACGAAAAAATAGACACACCATCAAAAAGAGCACACGATTTCCGTTCTGTTGACGTTAGTTTTGAATTTCTAACGTAATTTACTGAATTTTGAGAAATTTTTAAGAAATAGGCACTTTCTCCTTTTTTTAACTGTCAATTTTTGTTTTCTCGCATCCAACGTTCTAATAAAGCTATGATTTTCAATTTTTTTTTTTTTTTGTGGTAACAACAGAAATATTTATCTCTCATTTAAAACAAGAAAGGTTAAAATATCTTTGTCCGTTCATTTTTAATAATTTTTTTTCTTAAGGGGTTAAAAAAATTCTTTTCGAATGAAGTTCTCTTCCGAAACGGCCAGTTTCTCCCTGGCTACGTCTGGCGCCATCTTTCGGAATTATTCCCTCCTCACTTTTTAGCATGTTTCGCTAGGAATAATTTGAAATCATTTCATTGGATGCAAGGGTTTAGTCGTAAATTAAGCAGTGCTGGGACATTCTGACATGGGTGATAAGTTGGCTTTGAACTTTTAACGTAATTCGCTGAATTATGAGAAAAAATTTTTCGTGATGAGGTAAAAGAGTTTCTTTAACATCTACGTAAAATGTGCCATAGCTTTTTGCGCAAGCTCCAGGGGCGAAGGGGGTACTTTAGTGACCTTCGAAGGTAACGGTACTGTGGTTTTACGATCCAGAGAAAAGACTGTATTGCATCAGCCTAACTTAGATACACCATTGCTGTATAATAATGATTTTCACGTTGCAATTTTTCAATATTGTTTTGGATTAACGTACTCTGTACTGTTTTTCTACAGTTAAAATGTCATTATCGCAGAAAAAATAAACGAGAAAATCAGTAATGTGTATCTTTTGTTTTTATTAGATGGGGGTTGTTAATTATGAAAAATTAATGCAAGGTAGGTGCCCAATGTTAAATTTCAATTTAATATATATGTATATTATTAAATTAATACTGGGTACTGAAATATAAAACACAATAATATGCAATTCTAGCTACACTCATATAAATTACCTACCTTTGCAGACCTGAAAAAATTGGCGACTAAATTAAATAATCTGAAAACATTTAGTACATTGCAAATTGTGAAATCAAATTAGAGAAATTAAAACAGAATCAAATTAGAATTTAAAATACTGTTTATTTAATAATCGTTAAAATTAAGTTTTACTGCCATGTTTTACAAAGGATATATTTTGATTAAGATGCACACAAATGGCAAAGAACAATTCACATAAAATCACAAATTGAAATAGCTGCAGCTTTTAAAAAGAAACAAAAGACAATAGCGCTATCATCCATAACTAATTTTTTTTATATAAAGAATTTTTTTTAGCTCCATCAATTTTCAGAGCCAGTGTAGAAACAGGTGAAGTCATATTTCTTTGTCAAGCTTGTAGTTGCAACGAAAAATCACAAGATTTCAAACATATGTAATAGGCCTAATGTTGCCCAATAAAACTGTAGATTTGGAACGCACTGGTAGTTAGCCAGTTTGTTGGCTGTAATGCTTTACACACCTTTTATTTCACTATAGGATTTTTGGCGATGAACCGTCGAACATAAGCACTGAAAAAAAACGTTGCTGGCTTACACGCCTGAATTTCATCAGATCACATATATTGGCGGACGTCCCACACTGAGCCAGAACTCAGTTGCGATTTTCGCCAGAATTTTCATGGCTGATCTTGCAAAGAACACGACTTGTAGGAAATCTTTTTTTAAAAAATGACGCTGCAGATTACTACCAAATTTTTCACTTCTCCTGAAGACAAAAAGAAAAAACAGCAAGGGCTAGCACCCAGAAGGCCTAACGGCCCTCCAGGAGCCCGCAGGTGCGACCACCTCTTCTCGTTATTTCAAACCATAAAAAAAAAAGAAAAACACACAAAGGAAAATGCTTCCAGTGAAAGACGCCAAAGCCTAATAACATATAAATTCATCCGCAACAAGATGACGAGTAAGTAGTCCCGTTGAAAAATTTTGATTTATAAATTAATAAAGTTGAAACATTAATGGAAAAGACATCAAAAGTAAAGACAATTAATATTTAAGTCGAATACAAAGTAAATAATTAAGAAAAATTTAGATATTTAATGAAACTGCTAAAAATTACCGTTTGAATTTCAAAAGTTGTCAGAAATGCCACAAGAGATGAAATTAACTTTGGTGGCGAAGATTTAAATAATTAAAAATACTGATAAAACCGAAAAATGATTTAGATGCAATTTTTGCAATCTAACATCTCCCTCCCCAACGGGAAAAAAATTTTGCTGCTACTTAACTGGAAGAATTTTCCTGAAAACATTTTCAAAATTTACTCTATAAAACATATAGAGCATTATACACATTAAGTTTTAAAAAATTACATTATTATATACATTATATTTACATTTTTGCTCTGTCTTTCTCCAGTCTCCCCCGAGAAACTACAACAAAAATTTCAGAGCACATCATTATACCTTGTAAAATTTATGCCATACAATTTCATCCACAATACTAAATGTTTTTTCACAAATTTATTCATTTATTTATTCACTTAAAAATATTTCGAGCATTCAAAACAATAGGAAAACATATATGCACTGATACAGAATTGAAACTTCCGAAAGAAAACACAATCAGTTGTGATGAATATAGCTTCAAAAGGCTGCAAATTCATGCAGTATAATTTTTTATATATAAAATTCCTCGCACTTTCACTCCTATCAAGAACTATACCCTATTCACTACATTTTCGGACCAGCCTGACAAAAACAGTAAAATAAATATCAAATGGAATACAGTACCATCAGATACGAGAATATCAATCTCAATAAACAGAATGAAAAATAACAAGAAATCTTTGTGAAGCCATGAATTACATCTATTTTTTATGTGTGCACACTTTGCTGATTGGCATTTATCAATACAAAATGAAGTAAATAAAATTCTATACCATATTTAAATTCTAAAACAATTGACATAAATGTTATTTTCAAAGAATTTTTTCCCTTTTCACAACAATTCTTTAATTCCTAAGGTTTGGCCTAGGCTGCTCTTGTTTAAAAATTTTACTAACATTGATTTTCATTGTTTTATTGTCCTTAAGACTATTAATGACATAGTTATTATTTCTTAAAATCTTTATAATCTCAAAAGGTTCTTTATATTTCTCCTGGAACACTTGTGGATGAGAAAAATTCTTAACAAATACCTTGTCGCCCAAATTAAAATTTGGCACTTTACGACCCTTGATGTGCGGAGCATTGTTTTTAAAATATTGTTCCTCATTTTTTGCAAACTCATTTCTTATGGAACACATATTACTTCTGATATTTTGATTCATTTTCAGCAGTTACAGGTTCAAAAAAGCTATCAAGAGGTAAATTTTGCTTTCTGCCAAAGAATATTTCTGCTGTAGCAAATTTTGTTACAGAATGAATTGAATTGTTATAATACAATTTAAAAAACAAAAGTTTCTCTGATCACTGAAAAGTACTCTCACACATTGATGCTAAACTTTCTTTCATTGTTCTGTGAGCTCTCTCAAGTAAACCATTTGCCATTGGATAGTATATTGAAGATTTTCTATGCTGAATATTTAACCTGTCTAAAAATTCTACCATCTCATTTGAGATAAAATTAGTAGCATTATCTGTAATGAAAAATTTTGGAAGACCAAAATTAGCAAAATATTTGTTTAAACAATTAATGATAGTTCTTGAAGTGATGTTTTGTAAAGGATAAGCTTCTAAATATCTACTATAGTGATCAATTATAGTTAAAATGAAATTTTTGTTGTCGATGGATCTAGGAAGTTTACCAACAATGTCAATAGCAATGCATTGACCTGGTGCAAGATTTCTTTTGAGAATCATTTTTGTCTGAGTTAGTTTGGCTTTTGGTTTGTTTCCCAGGCATTTTTCACAATGTTCACAAAAATCTTTTGTATCTAAGTACATACCACTTGTACTTGTGGCGAATGAAATCAAAAGTTTTCCAAACACCAAAATGTGGAGCATGTGCAGTTTCAATACAAATTTTTATCAAAGATTTTGGAATTACAATTCTATTTACAATTTTCCTTTTATTTTTATGTGCATTTTTAATCATTAACAAACCTGAATTTACATCTAGAAAATATTGTTTACATTGTTTGTTATCAGTTAAATCATTCATAATTTTACTTAAAATTGCATCCTGTTTTTGTTCAAGTAAAATATTTTACATGGAAAGTTTATCATTAGGTTGAAAAAGATTGATGTTGTTTACATTTAGAGAATTTTCCTCCACAACTCTGGAGAGAAAATCAGCGGGATTTAAACTACCAGGTATATGAGTTGGAGTAAATGAAAAAGTGACTAAATACAATAACCACCTAGTAACTATCTCAGGCTTTTTGTCCAGACTCTGATATTCAGTTAAAGGTTTAGCATCAGTTAAGAGTTCAAAATTTTCCCCCAATAATTGATCATGAAAATGTTTGACAGAAGCATAAATAGCAAGCAATTCTCTTCGTATCGAAGGATATTTACATTCTGCTGGTGTTAATTTTCTAGAAAAAATTCTAATGGGCAATACACATTGTCTTTTTTTTTGCAATAATATACCACAAATAGCAATTTTACTAGCATCAGTAATTAATGAAATGGGCAAATTTGGATCAAAGTTTTTTAACGTAGGTTTTTTGAGAATGATTTCCTGTACCGTGTTAAAAGCATTTTCACGTTCAACTGACCAAACAAATGGAGTATTTTTCTTTGTTAAATTTACCAAGGGTTCAACAATACCTGCATAGTCATAAATCAAACCTCTAAAATAATTTAGCATACCCAAAAACATTTGTACCTGTTTTAAATTTTTTGGCCTAGGAAAATTTGTGACTTTATTTATGTTTTGCTCTGATGGAGAAAAACCATTAGAATTGAGATCAAAACCTAAATATGTAATTTCTGATTTGCACAACTGCAATTTTGCTGGATCAAGAGTAAGATTAAATTTTATGAGTCTATCAAATACTTGCTGCAAAGTTACTTTAAGTTCACCTAAGGAATCCGCTGCAATTATAATGTCATCAAGAAAAAATTGTACATTTTTACCTGTGATACCATTTAAACATTTTGAAATTAGTGTGTGAAAATATGATGTACTATTTTTTGAGCCAAAAGGAAGTCTAGTTGGTTGAAAATTTCCTATTTCTGTACAAAATGCAAATTTTCTCTTATCCTCATCTCTCAATTTTATTTGAAAGAAAGCTGACTTCAAATCCAAAACACAATAAATTTTCCTACCTGCAATGTTTTTAATAATTTCAGAAATTTACAGATTTTAATTAATAATTTTAATTTATTTAATTTACAGATTAAATTTGCATGAAGCACAATGATTCAGTACTTTAAAAACCTTTTAATTCACACTATATTATACATTTCTAAGATGATTATTTTTATTTTAAATTTACATTTATTCTCATCATAATCCATACATTTCCTTTTTACAATTTTGTTATTTAAGATTGCATTACAACTGTTTCAATTTAATGCTTGTTGTCTAAGATTTTTACATTTTTCACTTTTTTATAAATTTATTTTATTTGATATTTAAACTCATTCATTACTGTCTTACAAATTAAATAACTCAGTATTTAAAACAAAGAATTTCGACATCCCTTTTAATGGCTATACTTTTTAATTCAAGAAAAAAAATTTAAAACACTTATCTTTCATCCTTCTAGTCCGTGTTTTGCACATGTTGGTTGCTCGGCATCAGATTGGTGAATCAATTTATTTTCCTTTTACTTCATGAAATCGGATCAAAAGTTTATGATGTCGCTGATAGTGTCACTCTGGGCGCTGGGCTTAGGCAATTTGTCGTCGGTGAGCGTTGAGCATTGTTTAAGGATGCTATTTTAACATCAAAAGTTCGTTTCACTCTGGAAGAGGCCGGAACCGTGGAGTAAAAGTTTATGAAAACGCTGAGAGTGTTGGTCTGGGCGTTAGGCTTAATCATCCTGTTGTCGGTGAGCGCTCAGCATTTATTAGGATGTTTTCAACATCAAAATGAGGACGCTTTAGAGTAGATGGCATGTTGCTTCGTCAGGATAATGTGCACGGGACAAAAGATTAATTAGGCAAATTCCCTTCACATCATGGTTGGTAAAATATGGTCCACGCAGCTTGTATCATAGCTGTTTCCTCTCCTCCACCGCGTGTTAGGCCCAATGCTCGAGCACAAGCCGATGATTTTCTATCGGATTCTAAGCAACGCTTCTTGCATTCTCTCCAAAAAATTTCACGTCTTCTATTTTCCGCCAAAATCGGGAGAGAGTCCCTGCGTCCAATCACTCAGGACAGGTCAGGTCAGATCCGATCCGATCCGATCAGGACAGATCAGAGCCGGTCCCTCTAAATTCCCAAACTCCCATTTTTAAATCCCTCTTGGCGATGGCATTGACGCCAAAGTAGTCAACTTATTAAGTTATCATTGGTTAAAAATTTTCAAAATCATGCAACCCCTTAGATTAATTCACGCCCCCGACTAGAAATATCCATGCGTGGGTTTAACGAAAAAAGGATTATGGAAGTGTTGACAGAAATTGAACAGGGCTTCCGAATTGACGCGAAACCGCACACAGGTCAAAAGGCGAAAGAAATAAAATGCGCTCCCTCGCGTCATAATTTTTAGAAAAGGATTTCTGGACCGCAATTTTGGGTGGAAAAACCCATAATTCTGTCAGGGCTATGCAGAACGGATCCCACTATTGAATTTTTCTCAGCGGCGGTTTTTTACCTCAAAGGAAAAGGAATGTTTCTCAGGGTTGTTTCGATGCCTAGAATTAAACTCAGCCCAAAACAGGGTCAAAGGTTTCTTACTTACGTTTTACAGCTACAGAAAATGCGTGTGAATCAGAATTTTACCGACAATTTCTAAAAAGGACACCCACGGCTGTTTTTAAAAGTGGAGAGGGAACATTTTTGCATTGGTCTTTTTTTGTTTTTTTGTTTTTGTTTACAAGAAAGTAACGAATTGAGAATTCTCAGGCTTCTCTTCGCGGGCGGTGAATGCCCATGGCAGGAACGTCTATTTTTCCTGTAAAGGTTCCATGAACTCTTGCTCAAACTGAGATTTTTATTTACACGAATTTAAAATATTCCTTAACAATAATTTCTTAATTCTTCATTTATTTAGTTGATTACCAAAAGAATAAGATAAACGATTTTTGAAGGATGAAAATAAAATGTGAGAAGAATAATTGAATAAAATATAAAAAGAATAATCAATTAATTTACATAACACCATGGCTGTGTATCAGACCCTTATCAATGCTGTAATTAATCAAGGGATACAATAATCGACTTAAAGAATAAAAATAAAAATAAGTAATAGTTAATTAATTCATCAGATTATACACGGCTGTGTAGTTAATTAATTTACGACACACATCTTCTAGAATTCCAACAGTCAATTTGAAATTTTATAAAAAAAATTCCAATTAAGCTCTAGATAATTTAATTAAATGCCAACCTTTTCTTTTAGAATTTAACAATTAAATATTTCAGTTGAATTTTTAGTGATTTATCTAAACTTTACAGTAAATACAGTTTAATTTTCACTCCTTTTTAGAATTTAACAATTAAATATTCTAATTGGCTTTTAGTGATTTAACTAAACTTTACAACACTATTTCTATGCAAAATGCAAGTTTTCTTTTATCCTCATCTCTCAATTTTATTTGAAAGAAAGCTGACTTCAAATCCAAAACACAATAAATTTTCCTACCTGCAATGTTTTTAATAATTTCAGAAATTTTTGGAAGACAAATTTTGAATGTTTCAGTGATGCTGTTAAGAAGTCTATAATCTACAACCATTCTAAATTTAGCTTCAGAATTACTGTCATTAGGATTTTGTTTTTTCTTAATGAAAATTACAGGAAATCAATAGCTCGAAGAAGATGGTTCAATGGTACCTGCCTCCAAAATATTATTAATTTCCTGCTGAGCATATTTTTTAGCTATAAGTGGAATAGAATAAGGTTTTGTTTGCAGAGCAAAATTATGCAAGAGAGAAAATTCTGGAGTTATTGCTGTAGTTTCACCAAGAGTTTTGTAAGATTTTGAAAAAACTTTAAAATTTTTGAGAAGCAATTCTTGCATGTCTTTTTTATCTTTATCATTTAAATGATCAAGTTTAAAATCAGATTTGAGTAACTCGTCTCTATGCATTTTATGAATTTCATTTAATTTTAAGTTGTTAATTTGATAAATATCAGATTCAGAAGGAGACATGATGTCATTTACATCAAATGTTGACAATTTACCCATAATTGTATTCTTTCTTAGATGAATAACTTTGTTTGTTTTATTTTCAATTATGGTGTGAAAAAGATTGGCGTTAGTAGGAACATTTAAGGATTCTTTGATTACATAACCCAATTTATTCTTTTTTGGAAAAAAATTAGATCTTTGTTTTTTGAGATGTTTCTTGGAACTTTTAAATTTATTATTTCTGTTGAAAAAGGTTGAATTGTAATATTATTGGCTATTTTGACACTATGCGCATGAAAAGTTTCCTCGCTGACATTAACTTTCTCGCGAATATTGTTGTTAATTTGCTCAAAGTTTTCTTTTTTTTCTTGTCACTTTCAGAAATGTCACAATCAGTAGTTTTACTGTAAACATTGGTAGGAGAATTTTCCTCAAAATCAAATTCTTGATTACCAACTAGAAGTTGTTTGTTTACAGTGTCTATGACAACTTTATTTCTTTGCAAAAAATCATAACCTAGAATTGCATGATAGTGAGAATTCCAAGAATTCAAAGTCACAAAAAATTGATTCGAAAACCATTTTTTTTTTCAATTTTGAATTTTAAATTAATTGCTGACATGTATGGAACTACTGTGTTTATCTATTGTTTTGATTCTAACCACTCTTGAAATGTACTCAACTTTAGTTTTTGTTTTGATTTTATCCACAACATGTGGCTGAATTAAACTTACATTAGCACCTGAATCAATAAGACATTTTAATTGAGTACCACAAATTTTTATATTAACAATTGGAATATTGTTGCTATTGTTAATACACGGCATTAATATTTTAGTCTCTGTGTTATCTAAAACTTTCTCTTCATTATTGTGATTTTGAATTGGCTGCTTAGTTGAGTTATTTTTACTTTTTGACTTTTTAGTTTGAGATTTATGTTTTTTGATTACATTCTTAACCTTTGATTTCTCACCATCATACTTTTCTAACACCTTGACATTACTCTCCTGTTTTTTCTTTGTTACATGAGAATTTTTTTCGTTGTTTTCAAAATCATAACTCTTTTTTTTTATAGACTCCTGCCAAAGAGATTTTTTTTTTTTATATTTGCAAGAATCTTCTAGAAGTTTAAATCATTTCTTTAACCTCTGTTCGAAGCACTTCTGAAGTTACCCCTGAAATTTCTGCCAAAATTACTCCTTTGATTGGTTCGAGAGCGGTATGGATGAAAATTATTAGAACGAAATGTTCTGTTATTGCTTATCCTGTTATTACCCCTGTTAAATCTCCCTCTGGTGTAAAGAAAACAATTTCTTGCTATATGGTTAAATTTTCCACAGATTTGACACTGAATTTGTTGATTAATTTGTACATTACTGGAGGTAGATGGTGCTTCTGTCAATCTATTGACTGTCATATTTTGAGTTGAAATAGCATTAACTCTCTCGGAAAGTTCCATAATTTGTTCATTTGTGTCTAACTGTTGAGATAAGATTTGGTTTATACCAGAGTCTGTTCATTAAATTCACCACTGTCTTCACTCAGAGCATCGTCAATATTTTTTGCCATTGCCACAGCAGATTTAAATGACTTTGGCCCTAATTTTTTTACTTCGACCCTGATGTCTGGCGTTAATGCCTCAATAAATTTTGAAAGTTTTAACTTTTCTGTCAAAGTTTCTAAATTTTCCTCTTCACTGCCCTTTGGATTTACAAATTTTTCAGTACTTAAACTGACCTGATCTGCCAAATCTTAAATTGATTATCTTACTTTTTGTTTTAAATTGTGAAACTGCCTTTGAGCTTCTTCAAAATTTGGTTGTTTA